>CAKLNU010000376.1:0-600000 GCA_922788865.1 Poeciliopsis turneri | reverse complement strand
AACAAAAAAAGGAAAAAAAAGTTGCTTCACTGCCACAGACTTTACAGTTTTAAATAAAACCTTCTAGCTGAGATGTTAACACTGAAATCCTGTTTTTTTCCTAGTGGTTGGATTGACTGATTTTCGCTTGCTCAGACTGATCTGTCGGCCCATGACTCGGTACAAGTACTACGTTAAAGGGACTGCGGTGTTGAGATGAGAGATTAATCCTTCCTAAAAGGTCAAAGTTTTCATCATTGCTCCACCCTGTCGGGTCTGGAAACCACAGTCTCTCTGCATTTTGTCACATCATAACAACAAACTTTCAGAGGGCAGGGTTTTTTTTTTTTAGAGGTTTATGTGATAGACCAAAGGCAAATTAGCGCTTCAATGCGAGGTGGAAAGAACTAATAACAAATAAGAATCTTTAAAATTACAGTGCAAATTTGTGTTCACTGAGTGAATACTATTTTATAACTACCTTAAGGTGCAGTTACAGCTACAGGCCTGTAGGGGGTGTCTTTACCAGCTTTTTGGGTGTAAATGCTGATATTTTCTTTCCTCCATTCTGTTTTGCAAAATAGGTCACGTTCAGTTAGATTGGATGGAGACTGTGACCAGGCCCATCTGATTGGACTTCAGTATGGACTTTGACTGGGTCATTTCAACGCCTGAGTATTGTTGAAGGTAAATGTTTATTTGTTTGTATATGTGCACCATTTTGGTTGTGAAAACAAACCAAAAAATGGTTTCATATGCGTAGAGGACATTTTTCTACAAGTCTGCTATGTAATCGAAATTGCTTGTGACAAACTGTCATTGGGACAGTTTTTCTCTTATTCTTTTTGGCTGTCTACCGTAACGGAGTTGAAACATGCTCTCACCGGAACCAAATATGAAGGAGCACCATTTATTTTCTATGCTCCACTAATCTGGAACAAACTTCCAGAAAAGTACAAAGCTGCAGAAACGCTGAGATCCTTTAAATCAAGGCTAAAATCCCACCTATATAGTGTTGCCTTTGATTAATAATGACTTGAACATTAATTATTGTATTTGATGTATATTTCCTTGATGATTTTGATTATGGCATTTGACAAAATAGGTTTGTTTTATAATTCGTTACCATATTACATGATCACCACATGTAATATGGTCATCAAGTCAAATTCAAGACTGTATTAGACATTTTTCAGACCATTGTGAATTAAATTTAAGACCTGTACCACTGCAGAATATGCAAAAGAAAATTACATATTTTATGTAGTAGTAGTACCAAGCTTTTTTGCACAGAACGGGTTGGAAACAGAAGTGAGCCAGTGGCAAAGACAAATTGGCAATAAAGCTAAACTTAAATTTAGTTCAAATTTAAACCAATGACAGACAACAAAAAGCTAGCTAGCAAGGGTTTATTAGCCGCTCGTTAGCGGTAGCCTTAGCATCTTTCAGAATGAAAAAACAGAATGGAGATGTCTGCATGCGACTCAAACTTTTGCCTGACAGAAAAAATTAGACTATTAAATGGTCCCGCCACGACAGCATCTAATACCTGTGGTTAATGTATTCAAGGCCAATTTAGGCTACATATTTTATAATATATTTAAGACTTTTTAAGACTGCAATTTTAAGACTTTTAAGGACTCCCTGGTATGCTGTTTTTTCTGCCTTCTATCAAAACTTCTCCACAACTTTTCCCCCCTGACATGTCTGCTATTCACTTGACTTATTTTTGGGGACTGAACACAAATGCCACACTTTTAATATTTTTATTGGTCTGCTTATATTTTCGGACCCTGCGAACCTTCCAGGGTCAAAAGCGTCAAAAGCCTGAAATGAGAGTTAATGCTGACTGAAGAGGATGACTCACTCACTGAGATCATCAAATAAATAAGGAACTAAGAGTTTGATCACCTCGTTCCACTTTGATGATGGGAAGATCACCGGATATCTTACACTCGTTCCGCTTGTCACTTTTGATTTCACAAACTCAACTCATCTCTCCCTCACCCACGCGGCCACACGCACACGTCTGCATACACGTTCGCACTACTTCACAGTGTCCCTACAGCAGAGTCGGACACGCCCGGCTCCGATAGACGTGCTAAGATGTGTGAAGTCGTATGTTTCTTAATGCTCCTCTTCTCTCCCAGGGAGGTGGCTGAGAACGCGGCAAGCAAACAAACAGGAAGCTGAAAAATGGAAAAGATCAGCAATGCTCGTTTCAGATGCACAGCTGTTGTTCATCTGTTAGGCCTCCAAAAAAAAAAAAAAAAAAAAAGTCCAGAAAAAACAAACAGAAAAATCCCACATTCCGTTTCCATCCGTCTCGTTTATATCTGGACGCGGCTCCTCGACGTCGATATCGTTCGACTGCGTCCTCAGCTCCTCCGTGTTTCTTTTGATAACACAAGTAGGATTTGTTCACGAGTGCGTTGGTTCTCCATAAAGTTAAAAACGCCTCTTGGAATATTCTTCTGACGATGAGTCGGCGTGAGACCGTGTTCCTGGGAATGTTATCTAGTCCTACGCAGCAACTTTCCTCAATCAATAAAGCAGGCCAGTTTTATGCTTTCAGCTCGACGGCACTGAAAGCTGCATGACAGAAAAACTAGCATGAACATGTTTGTGACCCGTGGATGATTTCAACTTAACAGTTTTGACCCTATGGCAAAAATGTTTGGACGCAACTGTACAAGATCAAAAATGAAATATTACAAAGGTTTCCATCTACCCACTAAAACCTTCGTCTCTGAGAAAAAGAAGTGGTGTAAATATTTTTCGTTACAAAATATTTAAGGGTGAATATACCTGCCATTTTTTGTTTTATGTTAACAGACCCATATGGGTTTTACAGGACCACTTCCACAATATTGATGTGCAATTCATGCGAGAACAGCAGCTGCAGAAACATTTCAATCTACGGATCTTTGTCTGGCCTTAAACCACAAAAGGAAACTGAACTAAAGTAAATGTTATTCACAGCAAAGGGTTTTGATGCTCGTCCAACTAATCGTTACTCCTTATCGACAAAATCCCGGGCTGGCAAGTTCAGCTGGAAGCAGATGCTTTAAGCACATGATGACACATCAGGTTAGCGGCGTCCCTCTCCCTTACCCTGTAATTGTGGAAGAGCTCAATGGCGCGGAGGACGTCAAACTTGCGAGCCATGAGAAACTTGACGGCCAGTTCCCTGGACAACGGAGACACTCCATGCTGACTGGTCCACTTGTTGATTTCGTCTAGGAACTGCCTGGTGGCCTGGAAAGGACACGGAGAGGACGTCAGTGAGTTTGAGCTCTCCCAGTCGGAGGGTCAAGTAGGGCAGGAAGTGAAACTGTACACACACACACACGCAGAGACACACACAGTTTGAGGAAAAAGATGGAACGGATTCAGTCGCTTTAAGTTTGCGACTGAAACAAGGCCGGAGATGCAACTTGTCTTTATAAGCAAATATAAAAAAGGCGAAAACCACACATGTGCATAAAATGACGTCTACACAAGCATTCAGTTGGTCTCCATGAACAACTTTCAAGTTTCTGCTCGTCTTTTATCATATTCTGACTCCTGGAAAACAACAAGACATGTTTTCTGAGGCACCATATCATTTTAATTCACCATGTTGCATTGGGATTTATTTTTGTTTCAATACTATAATATGGAGACATTTGATTGGCCAATGACTATTACTCACTGGTGATGTCACATTTGACAAACTTTCAAAATAAATTAACTAAAAATGAGTGGAAGAATGCATTTAACTAAAATGTATTTTCTTATAAAGACTTTCTTAACAGGCAAATTTTAATCAACCCACCCAAAACTGTTTTTTTCCAGCCCGACGTGTTCAAAAGAAACCTGGCCAATCTGACAGCATTACCGACTGCGTTTTGGATTGTTTGCATGGGTGCAAGAATGTCCTTGTGTGTAGAGCAGAGTAGGTTTGTGTGCAGACAAGGTGTGAGTGTGTTTTAGCATTTCTCACACCCATTTTTCCATCAAATACCACATTGCCAGGACCCACTGCACCATAGAAATTAGTGCTATGTTAAAGTGTCAGGCTAGGTTTAGTGTAAATTGAGTATAGCTTAGGTACTGGGTTGGGAATAGGCTACAGAATGTAATAAAAAATGAATGGATGTCAAGAAAAAGTCCTTGTGAAGACAAAAAGTCGTGATATTTGTGTGCGTGCTAATTTGTACAAAGTTGTTTGAATCGTGAGAAAGTTTCAGATCCATAACCGACCTTTACTTTACTTCAGCAGTGAACAATGAATCCCAAGAAACTCCATAAATGGAAGTGGGGCAGAAATATTCCTTTACAATGTAAATTTCTTTCACCCATAAAAGCTTTACATTTAGCGTGTTTTTACACCAGATGGCCCACGAGACTCGGTTTGATTGGTGCGGTTCACTTTCACACTGCGCTGCTTCAAACAAGCCAAACATTTTTGAAACACCTGTTCACCTCCTGGCCTGCGATGGCACTGCAATAAGAACAACTGAAGGAAATGATGCAAAAACCTCTGAGGAAGACTCAGAGTGCACAAAAACGTTGACTAGCGTCAGATTTCAGCGGTTGTAGATTTTCTCTGTTGTCACTGGTAGAAGACCACGAGCCATTTCTCCCACTAGTGATTGACTTGTGTGTTGTTTTGGTCGGATTCACCCAGAATCCTCTGCACTGTAGTACAATTCCTGCTCTTTGAGTCACATATGCATTTATTTCAACCAAATCAAGATCTAGCTTTATGGCGGACCAGAGTACTAAACAGGTCTGACAGTAGACATTTATGGGGTTTTCAATTAAATGCATATTCAGGTCCTAACTATATTACATCCCATCCCAGCAACTCAAACAGTAAGCCTGTCAGCACAAAGTGAATCCTCAACAGGCTGCAACGGGAGGCTCTGAAAGGTTAGGCTTTGAACACAGGGTTTCACTTCTCCACTTAGGCGTAGCAGCAGCAGCAGCAGCAGCATCGAGGCTCGCACCAAAGAGAGGAAGTCAGTTTCTGGGAATCGGTGGCTCTTTAGGAAGACAAAACGATCACTGACGGGAGCTGAGGCCGAAGACAAGATGCCAGTGTCTCTCCTCGGAAAAGCTGGTGCTTTCAGAGACGGCGGGGCCGGCAGCTTCCTGCTCTGTTCAGATGCCTTGGCATGGTAGGGATGAAGGCTGAGTGCACCTGACAGAGCAGAGGTGCCCCTTAATATCCGACTCTCACGGAGAAAATGAGAGCGAGAGGAGACAGGGATGTTCTCTGGACATTCGTTTGATGCAGGTGGCTTTCTTTTTGTTGAAGTGTCAATACTACCCTGTTAAATTTTCACAGGACAGCCTTCCAGTTACAAGCTGCGATCCACCATTTTTTTCCCCCCTTTTGCACAATCCACTTTTGTTTGGTATTTAAACACCAGGCCTCTGGAGTGGCATTTGAGGATGAACCAGTTTGTTTTCACTGTAGTTTTCGCTGGGCTGCCGTGGAGGACTCGCTGCGGAGGAGTGACTTATCCAACTCTTGGAGGACGCCATAAATATTTCCCCGACTGGCTCGAGTTCTCAAATGGCTGGAAAAGCTTCTTCCTCTCTCCCCCTCCTTGAACTTTTTCAGAAATCACTTTAAAGCACCAAGTTCCAGCTCACTGTGTCTACAGCAGCCTGAGAGGTTTTGTGTGTGGTCACAAGTCATTATGAATGCCAACTGAGGCATTTTAAGATCTAAGTTTGCCGCCTTCCAGCGCAGAGATGACATTACATAACCCAGTTTGTTCAGAGAGTTGTTCACTGGAGCCACTTTTTTAGCCAACTATGGTTCACATTATTCACAGTTCAGTACGAGAACTTGATGGTATGTTGTTTTTATCTTGCAAAAACATGAAGAAATGACATCGCCACCATCTGGATGTAAATTTGTAGCAGCTAGACATAATGAGGGAGAAAGACCAAAACTTGTCAGCTACATTATAGTAGTTAATAAAAATTATTACAAAGAAATATCAATATGATGCATTTTCAAACTTGTCACTAAAAACACCAGAGTTATGAGTAATTTGTGTCGGCTGCCCTGGTTGCCAGCCGGTAGTAGGCTGGTTAGTTCACCTTCAGACATGCCAACTATTGTAACCTGTTTGAACCTTGACTTTCAAAACAATTCCCTGCTTATCTGGTGTTGTTTCATTTGTACCTTGTACCTTAATTAATAAATAGTAAAGGTGTGAGGGTTATCCAAAAGGCTAGTTTATGTGTGGCTCTTTTTTGCTAGCAGAAGAAAAATTTAAAAATCCAAACAGCCACCTGAGCTAAAGTTTAGCCATATGTAGCTATCGCTTCTTTAGAGCGACTTGACGGCTCAAAACAGTTTAGAGCCGTATGGATGAATGGGAAAAAAGTGTTTCATTGTAAAGATGGTTGAATGTTTGTTGAATGGTTGTTTTGTTGCAACCTGCAGTGTGAAATAAACTTCAGTGGAGTTTGAAAACCAAATATGTGTATAGGTTTATGTCTGTTCTGTAGTATTTTGGGGGGCCCAGAAGAAAATCTTTGGGAACCACTGGTATAGAGGAAGAACAATACTACTATACTGGCTACGAAATAGTGCTTAAATCTGCAGCATCCCCAGCCTTTCATTAAAACTAGCTTCAGGGCACAAACACACAGGTAAAACAAGTTGCCAAGTTTCTAAAACACCCGCGCCCGCACTAGAGCGTTTCCAGAAATGATTTCATCAACATGGAAACATAGAGAATGGCACAGAAAGCTATTTTTACACCCACCAGACCCTTTTGCTAATCAACTAGTATGCTTAGCATAAAGCCTCCAAAAGAAGTTAGCAGTGAACAGAAAGAAAGAAAACAAAAATGACAAGAAACAAAGCACAGTCTTTTGTAAACTTTTTGTTACTGCAGAATTTTAAATGCACAATCAGGAGTTTGCAAACAGCCGTTGTTTATGCGACTGTTTAATGCATATGGTGCATGTGGAGTTGTAGTGCAGGATAAAAGTTGGGCTATATGTTACCGTTTTCACAATAGAGTGAAATTACAACTCTGAACTCCATTCAAGAAGAAAAACAACAATGCTTGGTCCATGTGAACGTGGGGCACAAAGTTTAAAACTTGTCCCTTTTGTTATTACTTCCTATGCTGCTTTTGCATTCTTTTTTTACAAATCATAACCATGCAAAATAAAAGCATTTCCACAAATAAACAAAAAAACATTCACACAGAGCCATGACCAAAGCTTCAAAAATAAATACCAGCCCTAGCAAACACAACTATCAGACAAGAACATGTGTGATAGTTTCATCCATGTTCTTAAAATACCGTCTTGAACATCGTGCTCATTTTCTACCGCCTACAGCCACAATGATGAGATCCAGCTCATCATCTTCCACTCACGCACCCACTGCAGTTGTTCAATGACTGTTTGCATTAGGCCACATTTACCTTGCTACTTCAAATGTAACACTGGGATTTGTGTTCCTGTAGCTTTTCTCCAACAGAGGCCATTTTTGTCAGTTTCTTTCTTATTGTTGAATCGTAAACAGTGACCTAGCAGAGACAAGTGACGCCTGCAGTGCTTTAGACTGTTTTTTTTTTTTCAGGTTCTTTTGTGACCTCCTGGATGAGTCACTGATACGCTCTTGGGAATACTTTTTGTGTTTTCTCTATTTGTGGATTACATCTCCCATTGTGGATTCCCAAAGCTTTGGAAATGGCTTTGTGAACCTTTCCAGACTAATGGATGACACTGACCCTGTTTCTCATCCGTTCTTGAATTTCCTTAGATCAGAGCATGATGATGTTTTTGTTTTTAGCTATTTCAGCCTACTTCTTGTCTGACAGGTGCTATTTAGAGATTTCTTGACTCTACAGGTCTGGCAGCAATCAAGGCTCATGAAATTGAACCAAAATTAATGTTGCTAATCACAATTCGACATGTATTTTTCTTTTTCGGCTCCTGAAGCAACAAGAAATATACTTCTGTATTGCCCTGAAGAACAACCATCAGCTACAAAAACAAACGAGTTGTCGTTGAACGGTCTTAAGTTGACAAAATAAAAAGGTGATTCGCTAACAAAGCAATATTTAAGTTGAATTTCTAATGAACAAATGGATCTAAATCAGGTGTAGCGCCAAAGCTGCGCTATCATTACACCCTGATCCCCGAGACAAAGCTAATGCGTTTATTCCGTTCCGTTTCCTAAAAAGGTTCAATGGCCGCCCCTCGCATCATTTCTCCCGAATCTATTTGATTACAGATGCCACGCTAATCCATTTACGAACGTAGGACCTCTGTTGAGCGGTTTCGCTTCGCCGAGTCCAATTTGGCACGAGTCAATGCCAAAGCAGGAAGTCAATAACGTCACTATTTGCCTCTTCCCCACTTTCTCTCACTTCGCCGCTTCCTGGGAGCAGTAGACTCAACACACACTTTCTCTGAAGCACTTGATGGACACACACACCACTCAGTTACTCATAAACTCACCCCCACTCCCTTCCCTTCCCCTGTGTCTAGTGGAAATACTTTTAACAGCTGCATGTAGAATGAAGTTCCACTACAGCAGTGTACAGTCCCAAGAGGGCCACGCTACAAAATGCACACAGAATCAGCTCTCTCTCTCTCTCTCTCTCTCTCTCACACATACACACACACACACCCCATTTAGGCTTTGGATGCAATGAGGCTGCCCGGCACCCTAGCGGGGGCCCTGCCTCACACAGGAAATGGACGAAACAGATAAGGAGCATTCTGCTGGGTCGATGATGGGGAGTCTGCAGAAAACCGAGGCGAGAGAAAGAGAACAAGACATCTTGTAGAGGCAAACGCATTTTTATTCCGTCTCCATGGCTGTTTTTTTTTTTTTGTTTTTCATTTTGCTCCACCGTGGGTTTTGTTAGATCCACTTCCTTTTGCTGACATGTTGTTTTTCTTGACAAGGTATTAACTACCAGTGTAACAAGATCTCAACACAGAAGATCTCGCAAAATGAATACATTATATTTCTCGTTGAGGGAAATTGTGTCTCGACTTGCTTTGCCTGAAGAAGTCGGAATGGAAGACGCCCCGACTACACTTAAATCATTTGTTTTGCTAAATTTTTGTTTTCCAGTTGGAACTAGAAATGCTACAGGAAGACACGGAAATTGTGCAAGCACTCCAAATTGTTTAGATGCAAAAAGGGGCAGAAAGCATCGCCATAACAACCGCAGGATGGATGTCTAGGGGTAAGTTAGACATCCATCACAGTCCACCCTATCGATAGCAACTGGGAAATGTCACAGGCCATGCATAGGTCTGAAGAAATGAAAACAAGTCTGAAAATAAAAGCTCAGTTTCGGCAAAAAACCTATGAAAATTCAACATAAAGCTCTTTTTGTACCATAAATTTGATCTTTGAAGTTTTCTTGAAAGTAATAAGATCTCATTCTCGTGAAATCAGCATTGTGAGTTTTAGGTATCATCACACCCCCTAGAATTAACAACAGACCAGCAGTCTAATTTTGTTGTACGATTTTGTAAAACGTACATTTCTGCGACACAAAACGGAGAAACTCACCGGACAAGATTATTATTGACACACAAACCCAACAACCAGGTGTCCAGATATGCTGAAGTTAAACCCAATACTAAAGGGGAAACAAAGGTGGGTTTTTTTCACACACAACCATGTCTTGAGTGTATACAGAATGGCCCAGTAAAAAATCCAGTGAGTGGATGATGACTGGATAAAAATGCTGTATTGGTTAGAAAAGTTGCTAAGCAACTCAAGTTAAGTGGAATGCCATCACAACACATCACAGAAGCAGGTGGGCTACAGCAGCAGACCGCATTGGGGGATGCTGTTGGTGTCGTGGTATGGGGGATTTTCTTAGCCACACATTGACTCCCTTCGTAGCAACAGCCTACCTGCTGTTCTGTCACTCACCCTGTCTTTCCCTTCATGGTTTAGCCATCTCAAACCAGTTTTATGAACATGACAATGAGATCTCTGTGCTCCACTGGCCTCCGCAGTCATCAGATATTCATCCAACAGATCGCCTTTTGGGTGTGGCTAAAAGGGACATTTGCATTATGGCTGAGCAGCCGACAAACCTGCAGCAACGGCGTGATGCAATCACACCATTATGGACCAAAGTCTGCTGAGGGATCTCTCTGGTGCCTTGCTACGTTTTTGCCACGAAGATATTAAACAGTTCTGATGACAAAAGGTACTAGCAAGATGTATCTCATAAAGACACTTCTTGATAGCACGGCAACACATTTTAAGGCTTCATTGTCCATTTTCACGGGTTCAAATTCTGACTTTGGGGTCTTTCTGCATGGCGTTTGTTTGTTGAGATGGGCAAAGACAGGCAGGTATAGATAGGCCAGTCACAATAACCAATTAATATTCTCATATTAATATTTTGTCATTACCATTATTTTACTTACTTAAAAAAATGGTCTCCGAACAGCAATGCTATCGTTTATTGTAATAACTTCTGGAACAATTTATCTAATAGAAAAATTTATCGTAACAGAAAAGTATAGATGGTGGCTGGATGGATAAAATGTGATTAATTTCACAAAAGAAAAACCCTGAAGTTTCTTCATAAGTAAAGTTAAGACTTTCATTCCAGTCCAAACTGCTTCAACTGTGTTCAACAGTTTGCTTCAATAAGCCCTATGGTTTGTTTCAATTCACTTATGATCCAATTCTTCTCTACAAACTTAGCCAAAATAAATCAAATCCATTTTTAAGAGAAGAGTTCATGTTTTAAGTGTTAGAATAAAATATAAATCCATTTGATTTCAATGGAAAATGGTCTAATTCAATAGGATTTAACACAGTGCAGTCCAACTGAATCCGATCGAATTCAATAAAATTCAAATTGAACTGCACAAAGTGAACTACTGCTGATTTCATTGTAATTAATGTCTAATGTCAATTCAAAGGTTGTGGTCTGGTTCAGTTTGGAATGCAGTTCACGTCAATATAATTAAGTCTAATTTTATGATGTGCAACGTGACAGAGGAATAGTACCACTGAAATGAGCAGTAATGGAAAACAGTGCAGTCCAGTTCAATCCTACTAAGCTAAAAACAAAAACATAAGCAAAGCATTTATTTGAATGTATTTTGACCCAATTTGACTCAAACATAGTTGAACAATCAGATCAACATGGAGTCCGGTTCGATACAGCCAAATTCAATTTTTGTAATCTATTTCAATATAATATGGTTTATTTGAACAAAGTGAAATACAGCTTAATAAAGTTCATTTGAAACCAGAAGTACATCCTATTTTGGTTCAGTCCAACCTTTCTCCAATTTAATCCAGTTATTAAAACTCTGTAGAGTCAGTTCAACCCAGCTGTAAATCCAACTGAATCCCGATTCAAACCAAATAAAATCCTGATTCAAAGTAACTCTCCTTTTCATTTCTCCTCAGAATCAAGCGGAGTGACATTGAGGCTACTGTAAAAGACTCAACAGGCTGAGAGAAGTTTCTACTGTAAACATCAGCGACTGACCCCAAACGAGGAAGCAGCCCCCCCCCCCCCGGTTAAACCTTTCCCCGGCGATAATAGCGGAACTCGGGGCACCGCGGCCCGGATTTCAACACATCATCTGAGCCGCTGGACAGGAACTGGCGGTGATGCAATCAGGGCAATAATGCGCCAGAAATCGATACAATGTTTCCGCTTTGCGCTCGGGACTATTTCGCAACAAAGCCACTATTGCGCACCGCCGCCGCCACTTCGCTGCGGCGCGCGCACGTATCACACAGCGAGCGGCCAACCCCCCCTTCCCCTCCCCTCCCTCCCCTCCTCCAGGTAGAAACGAGAGACAAATCCGTCGTTCGTCGCTGTGAAAGTAAGAAGTGGAAGCCTAAGCAACCCCCTTCCCTCCCTCTGCCTTCCCCGGGCCTACCTGTTCCTCCTCCGCCGATAAAGTAGCTGCCATGGTTCCCCCCGCTCAGCCCTTCCACAGACGTGTCCTTCTCATAAAGCTGGAGCTGACGGAGATGTCTGGCTGCCTGCTCCTCCTGTTGAAATCCGGGGCTCTCTCTCTCTCTCTGTCTCTCTCTCTCTCTCTCTCAGGGGTTGTCCCTCGCCCTCAAAGTTGAAGGCATCTGAAGCGGCGCAGTGCGCGAGCGGAAGGTTTTTCTCTTGATGCTGCGATCCACGCGAGCCAATTAGCACGAATCTGCCGTCCGAACTAGAAAGAGAGGTGGGGGGAGTCAGATTTCACCGAGGAGGAGAAAAAATAAGGCAGAGAGAAGAAGGAGAAGAAGAAGGAGAAGGAGAAAAACACCAGCCGAGTAGCTTCACGAAGGTTTGATTCAACTCGACGCTGGAAAGCGGATTCGGGGCTTGACGCGCCGTTCATCCGCTGAACCTGACAAAGGGTGGAGGACTGCAGCTGCCCGCTGACTCCTCCATGCCGTGAATCGCAAGTTTTTCGCACTGAACGTCGTCTTTATGCTGCCAGAGAGAGTTACACACACACACACACACACACACACACACACACACACACACACACACACACACAACTATGAACAATGAAAGAGACTGTTGGCTTTCTTTCTGTGTGCTGCTGTACCCCCTGGTGGTCAAGACCAGAAAATGTCAACAGATCACTGACCTCCGCCTTCATTCATAAATAGTAAAAGGAAAACAAAGCGGTGGGCAAAAATAATATCATTAACTCAACAACGGCACTATTATGTCTTAATACATTGTTGCCCCCACTTGTTATTTTTTTCCCTAACGAGCTCCAGTTCATGTAAGATGGTTATAGAGCTGTTGACTGGGCGCCAACCACAAAGATTTCCTGTTTGAAGTGTTGCAAAATGTATGTGAGTTGTGTTTATTCTGGCTCTGGGGGTGGAAACAGAAAGTTGACCGGTCGTGTCATATCGTCCCACATTGGGGAAATTTAGGTGCGCCACCAGCAAGCTGAAAAGTAGAGGCATCCATATTCAAAATAAGGATAATGGACTGTACAGTGATGGCAAATTTATAAGAATAAAACCAAAACAATAGCACTGCATTTAAAGGGGCAGTGGCATGTGTTTTCCAGCCACATGGTGCCATTTTATGCCATAATCAAGTAACTATTTTTACTTCTGTTATGAAAAATGCTGTATATATCAAATAGGACCCAAAATAAATGTTACTTCCTGGTATAACGCCTTGAAATTGGGCCTCTGTCTCTTTAAAAACCTCCTGCTCTTTCTGAGACGCCTCTGCAGCTCAGAGGAGGAGCTTCGTCCTCGAAGGTGGGGCTAAGTCCGCCCAGGCGTTTTGCACAGCCGAATGGTTGCCATGGAGATTAAAGGATTTCTCAAACAAAAGATTCGAGGCAACACTGTAGGTATGTTTTTGAAAGAGTCCATTTTACAAAGTGCCTCCAGCAATAATAACTTCTGTGTACTGTACATTCACGTGACCTCCAAACGGCACAACAGAAAACATGAATAGAAAGTAGCATTAGTGGTCTCAACATAACATTCATTGTCCTTCATTTAGTAAAGCAGAGCGCTGAGCAAAGGAACCAGAAATTTCATCCAAGTAAAAGTTGCGATACCTCAAAATAAAGCCACAGTGCAGTAAAACTTCTCCCAGAAGTACTTTTCCTCCCAACGTTTCTTAAGTACATGTTTCTAGTAAGTACCCACCTCGGGTGATGAAAGATGGCCGCCACTTACCAGAAGAATTTGAAGATCCCAGCGACCAAAAAAAAAAAAAACAAATCTGGTTTTGGAAGTAAAAAGAACTCCCAGGTTCAGAAACAGGTTCAATATTTTATTAACCATCGACGCTAATTGCAGCATTTGGAAGTCTGGGTCAAGATAAGGAGACGCTTCCCAGACATGAATCAGTTCGAGTTCCTGAACGGGTCACGGTGACCCCAAACACACCAGGAAGGGAGCAGCATCTTTGTCCCAGATGACTAGGATTACTGTTAATCCTAGTCAAGAGAAGACGGGTTGTGACGTCACAAAAACACTGCTGGCGAAGCAAAACCAAGCGAATGCTGAGGAATTGTGCAACGCAGACAAGTGGTCTTGGGCTGGGTGATAAAGTAAAACAGAAAAATCAAGAAAGTACAATTTATTTGGACAATCTAATGTTACTTTTTAGTGCTTTTTAGAGATCAATAACAATGTTGATCTTGTTTTTCAGGGGATGAATAACGTAAAGTTTTCCAACAAAATTTTAAACACACTGCTATTATTTAGGACACAACTTGATACACTTTATGCTTATAGCTGCACGACATAGTTTGCAGCAGCGGCCTTCGCGCTATAATGCAACATTACTAATGCATGAAACCTGGTGGTAGGAAACAGCCAGTTTCATGAGCGTGTCTTTCCATAATAGGATATTACAGTAATGGGGGTTTAATTAAGGAAATTCTCCACTCACGCATCCCAAAGGCTATTATATTTTACAGGAATTGTATGACGTAGAGATGAAAAAAAAAAACAAAAAAAACCGGTGTGATGGAAGTAGATGAAGGACTTAAGACGGGTCTCCGCAGGACTATTACTGGATTTCATCGTGAGGTTAGTTCAAGTGCAAGGCAGGACGTTACATTTCCTGAAAGGCTGTTATTGATTGGCCCCAGATCGTATTTAGACACGTTTTAACGAGACCGTAAAAGCAGCGCGCTGTAAAAGAGGTTTCTCCCTGCCGCGCTCTGCCCCCGGCAGCTTGTTGGCTTTTGTGCTCTTTCTTTTCTTTTTGTTGTTTTTTTTTTTGTTTGTTTGTTTTTGTCCCCTTCCTTGATAGAGAGGTGGACAATGTCAGGTGCACCTGATATGTTTATTTTTCTTTTCCACAAAACGCAAGATCCAACAACACACAAAACTGTAAATAAGAGGAGGCGTGGGAAAGTCTGGCTTGGAAACAAAAGGGAAGAGGGAGTGGACAACAATGGACTTCCTGTCCACATCACGTCCTCGGGGTGGAAACGTGATTGGTAAACCCTTAGCCCGGCCCTCACAGGATCAGTCCACAACAAAAAAAAAAAAAAAAGAAAAATGTGAAATACTCAAGAGGGAAGGTGGGGGGGAAAGGCCTGCTTTTATTTTAGTGCCAGTGCAGAGAACAGGGAAAAATGTCGGGGTTTTTATACCAGTCATCGCGAACATGTCTGGGATGCCATCAATTTTCCAGGGTACTGCAGGTAATTCTTAAAAACAACATGGGGTAGACGCGTTTGAACTTATTCGTTTAAATTAAGCACACAGGCTGTAACGCATGCAGCTGAGCTCAGAAAGGCGGTTCAGCAAGATCAAACATAAAAATGCCAGATTGCAGACGCACACAGAGGAAGTTACAGTTTAGAGACGCAACTTGTCATCCGATGATGCCAGAGTCGAACCGGTTGAACATCGACACGTTTGGAGGAAAACGTGGGATGCTTGTCAAACACCATCCCAGCTGTGAAGTACGGTGGTGGAAATTTTGAGGCAACAGGCCTTCTGATTTTGTGGACATGAGTAAATATTTGACATGTTCTTTCTCTCATCATTGTGACATTAAGCAAATAGAAATAAACTTCTTGTTTAAACGCGACTCAGCCCCCCCCACTGATACCCGGTTCAGCTTTCTTTGGTGTCTAATTGAATTCTCGTCTTCCGATCACTTCTACAGCCAAATTTATTCATTTATTTATTTATTTATTTATTTAAATCAAATGCCGAGAAATTCAGACCGTTTCTACAAACATTTGCGGGAGAATGGGCAGTTCTTCAGTGGTAGGCGTTGGCAAAACAATTTTGACCATTTGATGATCCGGTCTGTGTGGGAACAGTCTAAATGTGGCCCAACATGTCCGCTCAGCAGCGCACAAAGTGCAAAGACCCGGATGGACGAGCTTTGTTCGGCAAAACCTGACCTCAACCAAATACGCTTCTGAGCCTTCCTAGAAGACGCAAAGCTGTGGCTTTTTACAACGGGATGAAATCGTACCTTCAGGATTAAGATCAGGATGTCGCTTATTAGCATGAAGGTGGATAATTAGTAACTGGTTTTGGCCAAATCTTGGGACTTGTGTTCAGATGTATTTGGTGGGAAATATCGTCCTCGGATCCCAGTTACGCCCAAACAAGTTTTTTTTTTATGGGTTTTGAGTTGACTTGAGCTTAAGATGAAACATCCCCCACAGCATGATGCCGCCACCGCCACGCTTTCCAGCAAACTGTGTAATAAAGTAAAAACAAGTTGGCTCTGGAAAAAATATTAAAAAGAAAATCTAAAAATACAGTATTTCTTTTTTTCCATTTTCATTCTTGTTAAATACAGTAGCTCAAAAACATGACTATTGAAATTTTCTCCATGACAATATCCTGTTTTTGACAGGTGTCGAAGGATTACGAAGCGTCGCAGAGACCAGAGACTTTGAATACACGCAAGTGTGTGTGTGTGTGTGTGTGTGTGTGTGTGTGTGTGGGTGAATGAAGCGGCTGTGAATCAACAGGTGCTCAGTTCCTGGAAAGTGATGGCTGCTGCTGCTGCTGCTGCTGAGTCATATCTGAATTCCTGCAAAAACCACGCGGCTCAATTTCCTCTCTTCCACAGCTCTTTCGGTTTGAAGAGGCGACATCCGACTTGCACTCTATGAATCGTTTTCTCTGAACTGCAACGCCTTTAAAACTTTGGGTCCAAGCTCGATTTCTTCGATAGAGCTAAAAAAAACTAACAAAAAAAAAAAAAAAACACAATTTAAAGTTCTCACACCTCATAAAAACAACACATCACAAGAAGGCAACATGTGTGAACATGTTTGCCCCTTTCTCTCACGCCCCCCCACTTCCTCCACTTAAATTTCCACAGCACTTGTATCCACACAGAACGGCGCTGAACATATTTTCATAGGTTAATGTTCCACGTGGGCGGCCAGAGCACTTTTGATACCATCACTGCAGCAAAACAAGGAGAAAAATAGTCAACTTTTCTTTTTTTTTTTTTTTTCCTTCATAGAAAAAGTGAGCAGTGGTGCACAAGAAACGCAAGGCGCGTCATATTCTGGCTGCACGTTACGCTAGTTTATTGAGGTTGCGAATGTCTGTGACCTGATTTCTAGAGCTGAATGCTGTTGGGCGCCTGGACGACTCAGCAGGTAAATTAACAACGAATGGAAGCGTCGTTTCAAAAAAAAAAAAAAAAAAAAGTCTATTCATTGCGAATATATATATTCTTTTTTGCAGGATTTTGAAAATGACAGTATATTTCTGCTGATGAGTCAAGGTGTGAGTGCTGAGTCATGGCTTCCCGTCAGAAACCACGCAGCTCTACCGATACACTCGAGCAATCAAGTAGAGATGGGAGGAAAAAAAAAAAAAAAAAAACTCCTCAGGTTGTTGAACCTGAATGAGCCACAGCCGTCGTAGAACATTTATCAATGATGACGTAGCTTCCAGTATTTAAATCTTTAAATATCAGTAAAATACTGCCACATTTACAAAATACAAAAAGAAACTTTAAAAGCAAAATAAAACTTCAGTGCAATGAGAGAAAACATGATAAAAAAAAAAAAACTAAATAAAAAGGCATTTATTTAGGACATTTAAAACATTTTAACTTTACTATTCTACTATAAAAATCCGTCACAGATGCTGATGAGCGGCCGACAGGAAATCAGGGACGGTTCACCCTCCACTGGCGGCTCGGCATGCTCTGCTGGCGCTGAACTAATGACCTGCTGAAGCTGCTGTGTTCTGCTGAGTCGGCATGAACAGCAGCTGCACAAAACCTGCAAACCCAACAAACGGTAATGATGAGAGGTTTGGCGCTCGCTTTATCCACAACGAGGACGCGCAGAGCAGCAAGAAATTACTTGGCCCAAAAAAAAAAGGTTGTCATTTTTGTGTCTCCGTCGTCTCTTCTGGGTTGTGTTTTGACGGCTTGAAGGTCGGCATGCGGCGCAGCACCACTAATCTGCACTCCGAGGGCGTCCAGAGACGTGCCGGATTAAAATTAGCCACGCGTTGTCGTTGCTTCTTGAGCAGAGTTTTCTAAAGAGCTTCCTGTGTGCTGCCCACACGTAGAAAACCTGATTTAAGCCTCCCTCACATTTCCATGTTTGCCTCCTTTATCGGCTTCTGATTCAGGAAGTTCAAGGCGTCTTTGCTGTCCGTGCTCGGAGTGGACAGGTGCTCCAGCTCATAGCCGCCGCTTCTGTTGGCAGGGCGAACCTCGACGGACGGTTGTTTGTGTTCCAGGATTTGCTGCAGCTGCAGGCCGGCGTACTCCGGCTTGGCGGTGAGGGGTCCCACGGGGACCTCCATCCCCAGGATGTCTGTCACCATGTAGGGGCGAAGCCAGCCGACCAGAGGGGTGCTGCCGGGGGTGTAGTGGGTCTGCCGGTGGTAGAAGAGAAGTCCGTCCACCTGCAGAGGCAAAAATAAAACAATACAATGAAATTGACTTTCTATCACACGTTACACCCCACACAAAGACGGATGTTGGAGATGAACGACTTACACCGAAGCTGTACTCGGCTGCCAGCGCTTTCTGAACGGACTCGGCTCTGCAGTCAGTGCTTTGGAGACTCACGAACCGGAACTGTTTTAGCAGAGAAAACAAAACCTGAGCATCGTCGCGTTAGCGCCTTATGAGGTTTTATGTTAAATCCTCAAGATTGCATAGCTCCTACTGGGCTTTACCACTAAAAATAAAAAAAATCGATTGAATTAACATTCAATTGATTTCAATGGCATACAATAGTTTCCCTGGTCCCTAGAACTGAAGGAATCACAGTGAACTAATGTCACTTGTGATTAAATTCATCCTACTGAAAGACGTTTCTCTCTTCACATCAACCTTAAAATGTCTTCAATTTATGCATCTGAAACCAAGACTTTAAAACATGATCTATATTTTTTAAATCTTGAAATCTGTCAGTCTGTGCAGCTTGCGGCTACAGTTCAACAGCTTGCCATCATCAGCGTGCGAATGGAAACTGATAGTATGGAAAGGGCAGATGTTTGAGTCACACTCAGACGCCTTCATTACGCTCCGACTCAAGACGGATGACGATGACAATAATTTTGTCTTTTGCCTCGTAACAGACGTTACGTTGATGACATATTGTGGGTTTGCAGGCTCGAGATGAATGAAACGGTAGCGTCACGCTTTCGATTTTTTATTAAATTCAGCCCAAATATGTGAGTGAGGATCTTGGTAGCTCACCTGTTCAAACAGAATAATGATTTCAGCTGATCGGGACGCTTTCAGGAATGAAAAAATAAGAGTTACCGGGCAACTTCCTGCTCCGGTTTTCCTGATAATTTAGCTTTCTGACGACTAAAACGGAAGCATGTGTGAATGACAGCAGCTATTTTGAGAGCTGAACTCCACCGTCTGAGCTTGAACAGCAGATGCAAATAAAAGCTGGCATATTCCTGGTTCCAACGGCTACATGATGACATAAGCAACATGCTAACATTCACATGAGAGCAAAATATTCTGAGAGGTTTCACAATTAAACGGATAAATTTGGGAGAACTAATCTATTGGTACTTACTTCTTCAGATTGTTTGCTTAATGAGCTCTGAACATGAAATAATTCAGTTTAATAGTGTGAACTGAACTTAAAACTAAGTACTAATGAGCGAACAAGTACAATCGCCTTCAGTCTGGAGCTCGTTAAACTCGAAATAAACAGTTTGACACGAGGAGAGGATCCATCTGGGCGCAGATACCCACAGGGTTGCGTTTGGCGATCTCCGACAGGCCGTCCGTCTCCTGGACTTTGGACTGGAGCCAGTAGAAGCGAAACTCAGTCTGTTGGCGAGAAAACGAGAACAAGAGAGACTTAGAAGTTTTCTTTCACATTCCAAGCCAATGAGACGAGCAATGTGGCCGCATTGGAAGAGCTGGACGAGCCGTCCTGGGCTGCTTACTGGGCAGTCGTAGACCGGGTGTCCTCTCCAACACATGACGTCCAGGATGTAGTAGGTTCTGTCCACCTCGCTGTAAATGCAGTCCAGGATGGTGTAGTCTACACAGAAAAGAGACCAGCGAACGTTCACCTGTACTTTACTGCCGATCCTAAAACTCTTAGAAGAAGAAAAATACATTTCTTCGGCCCCCCAGGGAGGAAATTGACAGTTCGGTGCAGCCCGACCGAAAGAACGAAAACAAACAACTAAAGACGTGTGTACACAGGTGCCTGAGGCTGCAGCTATGGGAGGCTCTGCCCTTTAGCATCGAATACAATCTGACGTTAGCAAAACTGTCTGATAATTTACTGCTTCAGCAGTTGAAGGACTTTTTGTAAGGATATATAATTAGACTCCACTCAGTTTAGAAAAAAACAGAAAAAGCAAACAATGAATCCAAAACACCACTCCCTTCTGAGAAGTTCGTTTTCTACTTAAATTAACTTCCAACATTATTTTTCACTTTTGCTTGAGGTATGATGTAAACTACGCCAATTCCTCGATTGAAACGCAGAGTCTTAACTATTTGAAACCAAAATAAAGCTTCTGTGTTTATTTTGTAACATAAATAACAGCAGACACCTTCCTGTAATTGCTCCACCGGGTTAAAAGCAAAATAACTTGCTGGGCTGACGCCAATGTCATGACAGGTAAAGTGCATCCCTAACATGAAAACTATTTATTTGCTTTCCATTTTAGCTCCATGTTAAGTAAGGCCACAAACATGCAGAGTTTGGACAACTCTAGAAAAGGTTTTTGAAGAACGTTCAAGAAAAATATCCCACCCTAAAAAAGTTAGGAAGTTTTACATCTTCCAAACTTATAAAAATCTGGGGTTTTTTTTTTTTGTTTTTTTTTTACTATTTTTAAAATAAAAGAATCCACAGTATAGTTGTGTTTTTAACTGTTGAAAAACAACGACCTTTGAGTCAAAACTTAGTGACTTTGGACACAATTGGTGTAAATTCATGCTCTGTCTTTGGCTGAATGTAGAGGTGAAGTCTTCCTCTGCGACTGTCGTGATAAAACTTGCGGTAGAGAGGTTTTATATATATATTTTTATATATTTAAAAAATCAAGAGTTGCCCCTCCTTTTACGGTAAACAACAGACCCGCTCACCTTTTCCCATGGCAGAGTTGTGTCTGTTCCCACCGGGGAGCAGGGAAGGGAAACGGCTCACACAATAGCCGCTTTTAGTGTACGCAGCAGTGGAACCCTTTAGGACACACACAAAACCCAGACAAGAAGAGAGAAATGTTACTGTTCCTACGCTGGTCTCAACACTTCTGCCAATGCAAGAGTCAAAGAGTTTACAGAGTTGCAGGATATTGAACCTTGGATTGCACATATTCACTTTTATACTGAATTGCTCTTTTAATTTATGTCCACCTGTGTGCAAACAAAGGAAGGCAGGAAACTATCTACTGCTGATGAAACCGCCTGATTGCACTCTGTGTATATTTACAGACAAATTAAATTGACATTTGAACAAGCGCCAAGAGGAAATTAGTGTCAGTGTTGCCAATATTGCCCCAAACTTAGGAAAAACAAAGCATGGGCAATGGAAAGCTACACCGTGGCATTCTAGCTCCGGCTAAATGTTTAGGAAGTTGAACCTCCACCCACAATCTCAGGACCGTTTACGCTTCATACTAGTTTTCATGCACTTGCTTGGTGAGTAGGATGCATTTGTTTCATGTACGAATCACCCCAGGGACATTAGCCCTTGGAACTCCACTGCTCAACCACACAAACTGCGTGGAGTGGAGTGGAGTTGAGCCGCGCTGCTAGTGGAAAATGGCCGCCTGAGACACCAGGCCCGGGTCCAACTATTTAGTGCAGAACTGCAGCGAAGCATCGTGTGATTGGTTTGTTTTATTCAGACTGCAGTGCTGATATTTCTCATTAATCCAGAGGCGACATGAATACTTCTGAGGAATGTTTATCGCGTATCTTTGTGCATGTCCTCCTTGCTGTGCTCTTTGTTCCTCATGCTGTTCACAAACTAACCACAACCTTCACAAACCAGCTGAGTTCATACTGACATCGTTTACTTACTAGGCTTCAACTGAAGGCTTTATTTAAGGGTTATCCAAGTAAAGGGAATTAAATGTAAACGTGTTCAGACTTCATTTTCTTAAAAAAAAAAAAACATGAATGCAACCATCGTATGCTACGTTGTGTCACAGAAAATCCTGTGGTTTGTGTTTAAAACATCAGAAAATGTGAAAATGCTTTTCCAGATGATGAAAAGCAAGGGGCTCTTTAAGAAACGCTTCACGACAAATTTGTGGTAAATAAAACGCCACTAAATGACTCCGACGCGCTTACTGAGCTTTAAAACTTTCACACAGCAACGAGTACCCTGCGCTCTCCTGATGCCTCAAACTCTTTCACATCCTCTATGCGGCCAAACTTTTCTGCTTCGTCGACCAACTCACCGTCAGCTGACAAAGAAAAATATGAAGTGTGCTTTTTTTTTTTCTTTTTCTTTTTGGTGAAAACTGACAGAAGATCAGTAAATAATTTGTCATTCTTGACGAGAGTGATGCAATCGTTCCAAAAGCTTCAGGGAAGCCTGCAAGCGTCTCGCTGCGGATGGAAAACTCTTAAGCCTTTTTACACACAAACCATTCGTTTTTACAGTGAAGTCGAGATTCTTTCAGGAATCTGAATGCTTATTTACGTTTCTGCATTCGTTAGGAATGATCCTATTAGATTAGGACACGTGTGGAATAATGATAATTCCTGACCGATGCATTTGCAACTTTCTCCCTGCTCAGAGAGAAAAGGGGATTTTGTATTTGCTTCGGAGCATCTCGAAGAAAAATGTTTAACAACAAGATCTTTGCTATTTTTCATTTCACTCAGAGAACAATTGGGACTGATTTAGTGTCTAGAACATAATAACACTGAAAGCACCAGTCATTCCTAATTAGATCTTTTCTTGTTGTTATTAGGTTGGAAACGGCACAAATATCAACATTTGAAAAGAAAAAGTAACCATCATCTTTGTGAAAATGTATCTTTTTCTTTAATAAAAAGAAATCACAAAAATAGCTATTTTATACAAACTCAAAAATAATTTAATGACACTTTCCCAATAAGGAAATTAACAGTTTTTCTTACTCATTCATTCAAAATTCTTCAAAATTGTACTGTAAAATACTAATAAATATTTAATTGTAAACCGTTGCTCTTTAAAAATGTAGTCATTGATCAGAAATTATAAGATATTTTTTTGCCAAAAGGTCAGGTCATATTTGTGGCTCTAAACTTGTCCAAAATGGATTGTAAACGTTGCAGGCTTCTGCTCTATAGCATGCTTCCATAGGGATACGGATATGAATAATATATATTAATATATAAATCATTCAAAAGTTCAACATTCCTCCCAATACCAGAAAGTTTCAATGGAAAAACCAGTAAGAAACATCTGTCAGCAAACTTGGCTTTTTTATTTGACTTGATAGATTTATTTGAGACTTTCCACCGTGAGGTAAAAAAAAAAAAAAAAAAAAGAAAACTAAACGAAAGGCAGTACTAACAAATTCCTAAGTTTAAATAACAAACAAGAAGAGAACAGCTTTGTAACATTCTGCAATACAAAGGTGGTTTACCTTGGAGGCAACAATTAGAGATCGTTTCCCCACAGGACAGACCACCATCAGCCAATCGGTGTCCAGATCTGGAGGAACGTCCACCAGCCACTCTGACAGCATGAGCTAAACGGGAATCAGAAACCCGGTTATCTTCGCGTGGCATCGATGGGAATTTACTTTTAGAAATAGAAACACTGCGATGAAAGAGCAGAACAGTGGCGGTGGAGCTCCGCTGCCCTCTGCTGGACGTTGGTGTTGCACGTTTTTCTTGGTTGCCAAACGGCTTCGCCACTGACCTGGTTTGCATAATGCTTGGGCAGCTTCCTCCTCTCTACCTCCATCCCCTCCTCTTCCTCTTCCTGTTGCCGCTCCCCGTCCTCCTGTTTGTCCATGTCGTCCTCCCCATCGCT
The DNA here is from genome assembly GCA_922788865.1 of Poeciliopsis turneri. NCBI lineage: Eukaryota > Metazoa > Chordata > Actinopteri > Cyprinodontiformes > Poeciliidae > Poeciliopsis > Poeciliopsis turneri. The sequence continues at coordinate 576,060 of CAKLNU010000376.1, read as the reverse complement.
GTCTGGCCCCGTCCAGTCCCCATCGGCCAAGCGCCGTGCGTGGTTGACATAGTTTAATCTTTTCCTGAGATTTCAAAAGAAGAAGAAAAATAAAAAAAACAAACATTTACAGGGCCAGATTTACAAGTAATGGAGCCATTTTTGGTGCCCAAAGAAAAATTATTTTACTAATGCAAATAATGACACAATAATACATCACTAGGTTTGAACTGATGCTGGCCAACAGCTCCATGGTATTCCCAAAGTAATTGGCTATAACTTCATATTTTTCAAACAGCTTATGCATTGCACCAAGAATGCACATAAACACAGCCTGGAACTGCATATGGCCTCAGTGTGTCATCAAGCATCAGAACAGACAACGTGTGGTGGGTTTTACGTTTTCTGCAGGTCAAGAAAACGCCGTCGCCGCTCGCTCTGCTCCAGAACGCTGAACTTGCTCTTGTACTGGGCCAGCCGAGGGTGAGGGGCGGCGGTGCTGTTCGGCTCCCTGGACACAGCGAAGCTGGACGAGAGGACTGCGGTCAGGTCGTCCATGGCAACGCCGCAAACACACACTGGAAGTTAAGATGTAAAAACAATGACAAACTCATACGCATATTTCAATTGAACTTGTGTTGTTCTCGTTTTGAAGTTAAAAAACAACACAAGATATTGCGTGATCTAAAGTTTTGGTTCTCCATCTCATGATGCTGAATTAGAACTAACGCTGACATTAATGCAAAGACTGGACATCTGAATAGATATACATCAAACCCATAACACCAACTGCACTCCAAACGTGAATATAACGAGGTGAAACGCCGCGATATTTAATTTTCAGATGGTCACTTGAAAATTAAATTGAAAATTAGCCCACAGCTAGCTAGCGGCTAGCTGTGGGCTAATCCCCCTACCATCATAAGCTCTTTAGCAGCTGTTTCTCTGAAGTTTACGGTGTTATGCTCATTTTCTATAAACTGCACATAACGCTAATTAAATATTAACAAGTACACTGGTTATACTACTCGGTAGTTCCAGCTAATATAAACGCATACCTAGGGATTCAGGGAGGCTGCTACTGCCAGCGGTGCTAACGCGTCACGCTGCCGTCATGTTTACTGCCGGGGTGAGAGGGTTTCAGGTGGCCGACAAATAACTCACAAACTATTCCGGAGTTGCACAACTTTGGCTGAGGACCGAGATTTTCACTGTGAAACAAACACACGCGTCATTTATTTTGTTAGGGGCCCACTTTTAAAATCCCTCCTGAAGGAATATTCCTACTTTAAACAAAAATTTCGGCATTGAAACATGCAGACGCACATTTTCAAATAAATAAATAAGCAATGAAAAATTCAAATTCAGTCAACCACATCCGGAGCTTTGCAAAGAAATGCGATATAAAAAAAAGTAAATGAAATAAATTAAATGAAAGAAAAAAAGAAATGCAATAAAAAAAAAAAAAAAATTAAAATACACAAACAAAATGACGTAATTAAATAACCTGGTCGTGTTAAGTCCACGTGACCAAACCGAGGAAAACATCTACAAACACTCAGTAAATACCAACGTCTGGCAGTTATAACAGTCTCAGCGGTTATAACAAAAATAATAATAATAATAAAAATAATATTAAATAAATTACGAGAAAAAAATGCTACGCCAAACGTTACCCAAATACCAATATGACAACATTGTCCAACACAGCAGTGACAGATTAAGTCATTTAAATAAATCCAAATTCATAAAGGCTCCAACAACAAAAACAAAGCTTTTTTTGGACACTGGTCGAAGTTTGGTACAAGATGATCCAACTTACACATATAAGTTACACAAAATACTACAAAAACTAATCTTAATATAGTTACAGAACATTTTAAACCAGTTTTTTTAATGGACTTATAACAGTTGCCTACCTGTGGATCACAATGGAAGCGAGTCGTTATGACGCAAGAGCGCGTTTATTCTGAGCCGCGCATGCCTAGAACTCGTTTTTCATATATATAAAAGAAGAAACGAGAAAGCAGAAGTTAAGACTAATTCAACAATAGGGGTGTGTATTGTTATTATTATTATTTAGTGTTTAAATTATTATTATTATAAAAAATACTCAAGTATTTTTCTTTTTTTTTTTTTTTTTTTACATTTTGAAACCAATAAAATAAATAAATAAAAACAGAAGTATGAACCCATGTATACACCAAACGTTTATAATAATAATTTCCCCTTAGTTTTCAGTCTCATTTTATAAGGAATTAATGGCATGAAGTTTCTCCCAGATGTGAAAATCTGTGCCCGGTGTTGTACTCCGTTTCTCCAGCGGGGGGCGGTATCGGTCCCCCTCCCCCTCCCTCCCTTCCCAGACCATGAAGGAGCTGCTGCAAACAGGCAAACTTGCCTCCAATTGTCCGAGCCTCGCGTCACGGAAAGAGTCGCAGCGCTTCGAGGAACACACTCAGAGGACAAACCTTAAAACCAGCGGACCTTGACGGATGTTGATGGTCTCTGAAAGCGGGCCGTCCTCGTCCCTCTTTTCACAACTTTTGCGGGGCTTTCGCCGGAGATGCGCAGGAACCTGTTTACGAGGAAAACGCAGCAAGTTTGAGTCTGAGGGAATCCGGTGCGGGCTGAGAATGCACCAGGAGACCATTACTCATCCGTCTGGGTTTGTTGTCCACTTTGTCCTGGGAGCGTGTTTGTCTCTGAAGGCTTCAAGGATCCCGGGTGAAGCTCAGGAGCGATAAATGCACATCACGTTCAGGAAGCGCAGCTCAGAGAGGATTCTGCTGATCCACGGGGTTGTTGGAGGAGAACTCGGATGAAAACAGTTTTGGTTTCAGTCATATTGTTTTCATGTTGACGCAGACACATATGTTGCTTGCATATTGTGGAGTTGTGGCTTGAATATACGCAGTAAGAGCAGAGTCCTAAATGGGCTGATGATGTTTAAATGTGATCTAGACTTAAAAAGCAAAAGTAGATGGTGTTGTTTGAAACTAGGTTTTAGAAGATTATTTTAACTTAAGTCAGACTCTGCAGTATTACAGTAGGCTGTAGTCATATGTGTCCATGCAGCATAAAGTAGACAGTGCCAATAAAGGCATTATGTGCATGTAGAGGCTAAAGGTTTGGGAGCCGCTTGTGTGTCAACATGTCAGTAAAAGGTGTTGCCATTTACACTTTTCTAAGTGAAAACAAGGAAGAGATCAACATCCAGGAGAATGAGGAAGTGGTTATCTTTGACGAGAACTCGGTGGATGGCTGGGTCTTGGGGGAAAACAGCCGAGGGGAGCGGGGTCTCTTCCCTAAATCTTATGTGAATATTATTCGCACTCGCTCCGACTCCAACGTGACGGACTGCTCCATAAGCCCGGCAGGCTCTTTAGGAAACGACTCCCCCCATCTACCGTCTACACCAAATACATCCATTAATTCTGGACAGATTTATGACGAAGACTACTACGACGACTGGGACGACTGGGACGACAGATCCACAGTGGTGGATGATGCTGATCACACTAACACTAGCAGTACTGGAGCTAACGGACATATCTTTCAGGCCCCACCGTCGAATAATCCCAACGTGCATTACCGGAGCAAATCAGTCTCCGGACAAGACAGCATGGCCAGCGCCAGGAAGGGTAGCATGGTGGGCAGAAACTTGAACAGATTTTCCAGCTTTGTCCGCTCAGGCGTGGAGGCGTTTGTGCTTGGTGATGTCCCCATGATGGCAAAGATTGCAGAGTCGTATACCATTGAGATGGGTTCACTGGGACCTCAATGGAAGGCTAATCCAAGGCCATTCATCTGCTCTATTGAGGACCCAACCAAACAGACAAAGTTCAAGGGTATCAAGACCTACATATCGTACAGAGTGACACCGAGCCACATAGGCCGGCCGGTGTACAGACGATACAAACACTTTGACTGGTTGTACAACCGTTTGCTGCACAAGTTCACTGTGATCTCTGTGCCTCACCTCCCTGAGAAGCAGGCCACCGGTCGGTTCGAGGAGGACTTTATCGAGAAACGTAAGAGGCGACTGATACTGTGGATGAACCACATGACCAGCCACCCGGTCCTCTCGCAGTATGAAGGCTTTGAGCACTTTCTGATGTGTGCTGATGATAAGCAGTGGAAACTGGGTAAGAGGCGGGCAGAGAAGGACGAAATGGTGGGAGCCCATTTCATGCTGACTCTTCAGATCCCCAACGAGCACCAGGACCTTCAGGACGTCGAGGAGAGGGTCGACAACTTCAAGACCTTCGCCAAGAAAATGGACGACAGTGTGATGCAGCTCACGCATGTTACCTCCGAGCTCGTGCGTAAGCACCTGGGCGGTTTCAGGAAGGAGTTCCAGCGACTTGGGAATGCCTTCCAGTCTATTAGCCAGGCGTTCACACTGGACCCACCCTACAAGTCAGATGCCCTCAACAACGCCATCTCCCACACTGGCCGCACCTACGAAAACATCGGAGAGATGTTTGCAGAGCAACCTAAATATGACCTCTTCCAGATGTTGGATAAGCTCTCGCTCTATCAAGGCCTGCTCGCCAACTTCCCGGACATCATTCATCTACAGAAAGGTAAAGAGTAGTTTCAACTTTCTGGAGAGTTCTCCAGTGTTCTGGAGAAGTGATTACAGCAAGTAATGTGATTACAGTAATCTGACTCACTCTTCAGCAAGCCAATTTGTTTCTGTTCCCAAAGGTTTTCTGAAGTTTATTTTAGGAATCATGCAGTTGGCTTGGTTTTTCCAGATGTTATGCTAACATATCAAACTTTCTGCCCACAATTCAATTATGATGCAGTAGATCCTCCAGCTCTCTAAGACCATTCATTTCATACCTGATTCCCCCAAAAGCAATTGCGATGTCTGCGAAAACTTAATTAAAAATGACGAATAGTCTTCATAATATATAAAGTAGCTGCCATTAGGAAGTCCTTGACCTGTTTGATGTGTTCTGTAGAAACCAAAGTGCTTCAATTCAGTTAATTTTGGTGATCAATAGAAAATAAATATGTCCAATAGCACATCAAGTTGTATTGGGTCCAGCTATTTTGGCTTCCCAAGCTGCATTTCCTTTAAAATGTTTTACAGATGCTCTACGAAATAATCAGAGGATAGGCGAGATCTCCGTGAATAATTTGTTAGAGTTACGTTCCAAAATGGAAATCTGCAAATACGCAACCTCCGATAGCCATGGGGTCGACTGTAATGGTAAAAATCAAACCATTACAGTCTAAAAACTGCACATGAAGTACTGTCTAAAACCAGAGTGCCCATCCAGCAGCGGTTCTGGATGGGTGGGAGATTCCCCGCCACCCCCATGCCAGTCCAGAAAACTCCCCTGGATGTGACTGGTGTTCTGCAGAACCAGACACAGCTGTGGCAACACTCACAACACACAAAACGGAGTTAGGCAGTTTCCGGTATGCTCCTTATTACTTTCTTCCCGTGTCCGACTTCACTGAGGTCCACAGGAGCTGCTTTCTTGCTGTTATCCTCTCGAGAATGAAAGCTGCACGCGTGGCTTTAGGATGTTGTGCTGGGCAGTGGCAATAAATGTGAGTCCAAACAAATGGCGGTTTAGGGCAGCACCAGAAAAAATATCAGAGTATGCGTTTTATGTCTCTTTGTCCTGTTTTCTCAACCTCTTTCTAGTCTCTGCTTGGTCTCTTCACATCTGGCTCACTCTTTTCATCTTTTCTCCTGCTGTCTCCTGCACACAGACGTTCACCTCAGAACGGTCTGACTGGGCACTTGCTCTGGTTTCAGTAACAGAGCATGTAAATTTCCAGTAGACAGAGAGCCTTGAACTCCAAAATTGCAGTAGTTTGATCCTCTGCCAGGCCTAATCCCATTGTTAGAGGCAGCTCTCCTTTGAGAACAACCGAAGGTCCTGATCTGAAGGGTTAAGAACTTTGCATTGTGATAGAATAAAGGCCCTTTAAGGGGTTTTTGTGTGAGAGGCAGATGTGGGGATGGCAGGCTGCAGCCAGACAGCCTGTTGTACTTCTCCTGTATAGAATGATATAGCTCAAGTTTGATCAGTCTTAATATGTCGGATTTTCCGCTGAAGATGATCCAAGTACATTTAGATTAAACAAAAACAACAGAATTGTAGAATAGCAAAAGTTCTGGAGCAGATCTACCATCCATCCACCTTCTTTTCCTTGTGGGGTCACATCACGGGGGTCTGGTGCCAGTCTGCAGCAGTCATTGTTCAAGAGGCGGGGCGCTTCATGGGCGGCTTGTCCGTCAAACGCAGGGAAACGCAAGCAGTGTTGCCGTTACGAACGTGCGCAGGTCTTTGTCTATATTCTGCTGATGTTGACAAAACACAGTTTTGCAATTGTGGTGTTTCCATCAGATAGGAAATTAAATTCAAAATCGCACGTGAATAAACCTGTTCATTAGAAAACATGGCAGCGGTAAACGGCTACGTGGGATGTATTCATAATTCAGCCACGGCGTTGGCGCTCGTCGTCCACGAGCCGTCGGAGGAGACGTTCAGAAATAAAACAAACTAATTTACAGGCAGCTTTTTCATGAAGATACAGAAGCTTGTTTTAAGTAAATAATTCCTCAATATTGATGAGAAAGTACTTGCTTCACTAGTAAATTATTTAACTTATAGGATATTTTCTCTATATTATAAGTAAAATAATCTGCCAGTATTTTTTCATTAATGTTAAAGAAATGATCAACTTAAAACAAGCTCCTGTATCTTGCTTAAAAGGTACTTGTAGGTTACATAGAGTCTATATTTAGATGTAAGATATTTGCACTAGAAACCGGACAGAAATGCCTGGTGAAATGTTCGGTTCTTGCAGCGCTACTAAGTGAACACAATGCTGCCACACAAACAATACAAAAGTGGCGCAGACTTCCTCCATGGTGGTGTAACGAAAATCAACTTGAAAGGAAGTTCTTCGAATGTTTTTATGATTCGACTTGACAATGGCAAACGAAGAATTTCTTCCTTTTCTACTTCAAACCGTAAGCAGCCCTAATAAAGCCAAATTAGTTGCTTAAACTCATTTCAACAGGTGAAGTCTGACGTTGGCAACAGCTCAACAGCCTGTTGCACAACAGTTATTGTTGTTGGGGATCTTGTGTCTTGAGATTTCGCCTGCACTCTCTGGTTCACCGGTTATCACCATTGTCTTTCTTCCTTCTCTGACATCGGATCTCTTACATGTGGCTCAACACAACAGCAAACCCTGAAAGCAGCTTCTTTTCCTTTTTCTTTTTTCAGCTTGAGAAGGAACTCACTCTCAAGGCATGCGTTTCAACAAGTTAGCCAGACTTTTTTTTTTAATACGGTCAAGAGAACCGCCTGGTTTCCACCCGTTACAAAAACAACGAGCAGGCCGAATTGTATTCCGAAGGAGGGGGGATCTGCTGCTTCCCAGCTGTGTGTCGGATGCGCAGCTCTGAGGAATCGCACCAGCAGAACAAACCGTGCTCCTACGCTCTGCGATCTGTGACCGTGTGAGAGCGCCCGAGACGGTGCGGCGTTATCTTTTGTGCAGTCGCGCCAGATGTAATCGGAGCAGTCGGGGCACGGTTTCGGGAACGTTTCGGTGGCTCTGTCACGGCACATCTCGAGCCTTCACGTCCTGCGTCCGGTCGAGTGAACGGTGACGGTGCGCTCCCTCTTTTCTGACTGCTCACTCGTAAATCCCGACAACGCTCGGTCCTCGTCTGAACGCAGAATGCCTTGCCCACATGTTGCTGCATTCCTGTCGAGAGTCGGCCCGGTCCGGGGAATGTTTCCCACTGACGGTGGTTACTGCTGTTTTCACCGCAGTCGCCTGTGACGAATTGAAAAAGGAGGTTAAATCACAGAGAGTTTGTTTTGCAAGGATGGGAAAAAAAAACAACAACAAAAATACCCCAGAAATGCACTTGGTTGTCTTAAAGTGAACCAAACATTTGCAACAAGGTTGGTTGCCAGCATCACAGCTCGGAAAACGCAGAGTGTGTGTGTGAAAACTAAAGAAGCAGTCACTCTTTTTACGCTGGTCAAAATTGCCTCGCTAATTAAGCAACATTAGCTTATGTAAATGTCAAACAGCAAAAAGGCATAACATTCTTAACAATATAAACTTGAAAACTACAACTAAAGTGGGCGCTTTTTCGATATTTTAACCATATGAATTAAAATCCAAATAACAATTGATGGCAATATTATAAATATAATATGTATATATATATTGGAAATCTTACAAACAATGTCAAAGTTACTTAAGTTCACAAACTGCTTTGAAGAATCTACATGGAGTCTAGGATACTCCAAAATCAAGAGATTATGCTTCAAACTAATGTACGTTTAAAAATATCGCTGGAAAAAGCAATCTAGAAACGTAAATCCGAAAAAGTGTCTGGAAACATAAAGGACCTCTGATAGCACAACAGAAAAAAATAATCTTGTGTACAAAGATTTGATCAACATGAATCAAAATGGAGGATAAATCAAGGAACGAGATTGTAGGCGGTAAACTTGGGTACAAATTGGAGCGTGTCGGGTTCTAATTCTGAATAATGTAATTCCCCATTTAACTCCATGTAGCTATCTTTTTGAACCCTGTGGTTTACAAAGAAAAGCAGCTGGGGTGGCGCAAGGGTTAAGCACGACCCACATGAAGAGGCCTTAGTCCTCGAGGTTGCAGGTTCAATTCCCGGCCTGCTGACCTTTGCTGCAATTCTTCCCTCTCTCTCTTGTCCTACTTTCCTGTTTTAGCATTTTCCAATGAAGGCCACCAGAGCCCCCCAAAAAACTGTAAATAGCTATAAAAAAAAAAAGCATCCTATAAGTCCCACGATAGAAACAGAGAGACAGTATCTCCTTTGCCTTGGTTCCTGCAGGCAAGGAGATACGGTCTCTCCGTTTCATTGTGTGCAGCCTTTGAAGCGGCGACTCTTACGAGTTATCAAGCGCCAGTCGTTTGGGTCAGACTGGCTCTCTGTCTCTGGACATGTGACCTACTATCCAGGGCAGTGAAAGCAGAAGCTCTTTATCAGACATCTGAACTCTTCCTGCTGCGATGAGCAGAAAAACGGACAAATTTAGCTGCTTTGTTGGGAAACAGTTATATTTAAGGCGGTGCTGCAGTTTGGCTGCTGTGGATGCAAAAGGGTTGAAAGGAAACGATGAAGAAACCTCGTTTTGTTCTGTTTCTATTTGTAGCTCTGCAGGGAAAGTCTGGCGAGGCATTAAGCCGATGCATATTTAAAGACGGCGGCTTTGAGTGCCAGGTTGCAGATGCTGTTACCACGGCGATGTGCTCCGTGACGACCTGTTGACGTACATGTCACTTCTGCAACTGTACATTTAGAATGTGCTGCTATACACTCTTATAAATCACTGTCAGTTTGTGAGATATCGGCAAAGAGATTGAAGTATGTCACCTTTTTAAAAAATATTTCTTTTGTAACAGTTTGAGACGTATAATCTGTGAAAGATTTTGTACTTCAGGTCAGCCAGGAGGCGGGTCTTAGTGCTGTCAATCATGCTTGTGTACTCTCTGCTACGCTACCGCTTCTCTATCATGAGTATTTGCAGATGCTGAGGCTAGTTAGCATAGCCACCAATAATGGCTTTAGTGAAACTGAGTTGTTTGTCCACCATTAGTATGTTTAACAGCATGTACAGAAGCATGATTGACAGCACCAGGACCCTCCTTCTGACTCTCACTGGGTGTTTTCTGCATTTTTGAAGACTGCAATAGCAACTTGATTTTTTTTATGCCAGACAGTCACGAAATGGTGAGTTTGAACAAATATGGAAAAAACAACAACATGTTTTCAGTAAAGGTTACGTACTGCACCTTTAATGACAGTGTAATGGTGCTGTCGGTCCAGTGCTTTTCTGCTTACATTACATTTTGCTGAATAGTCTGACGCCACTGGCGGGTGGGCTGACCTGAACGGTTCCTGTTCGGCGGTGGCCGAACAGGAACCTACGTGTAAAGTAAAACCTGACTAAAAAGCGTCGGCTCACGGTGAAACAGGTTTGTCCACAGAACAGAGCGCTGATAGTTTCATGTGTTGTTCATGCTCTGATCAGAGCGCGGCTGCGTCGGATGTTTGTGTGGTGTGTTCAGAGTGTGGCCTTGGGGCCACTGGCAACCTGGACCCCCCGACTCCCAACTGATTTTCTAACAGTGGAAAATGTTAGATGTAAACCAAAGTGTTTTTCTGTGTAATAACCATGCTTTCTGCATCCTTTTTTAAATTCGTAGTGAACAGGATCACCTTTACCCAGTGACTTTCACTCGAAAGCAGACTTTGGTGAACCCAAATCTGCTTTTGATTAGTTTATTGAACGTGGAAAATGCTGTCAAGTAGAAAGCATTTTTTTTTAAAAAAGAGTGACCCAAATTCTTTTTCCGACAACGCTCTCATTTTTCCTATCTTTTCTTAATATTATTGTTTTGGTTTTTTTTCCCCCATCAAACACAAAATATTTTTTTTAATCTGGATGCCTTTCTTCTAATAAGGGAAATTTGCCTGAAAAGTTTTAACTACCTTGGTTCATACATCCATTACCTTCAAAACAAATCCACCCCATTTATTGGCAGCTCAGACAAAAATAAACTTCAGGTATTTTGTTTTTAAAATATGTACTTCTTCTTTCACCCTTGAGTATTTTAAAAATATCCAATTTCAACCAACGTGACAAAAAGTCTTGAAATCACAGCAAAAATACTAAATCTTACCAAATATTTCTGTCTAGTCACTCACTATTTCTTGTACACTCTCAGTGTACAAGAAATAATACAAAAGTGACACAAAATTTACTTTTCATCAAGATATAGGAGCTTCTTGCCATGTTGCCGTTAAGCAAATGTGTTTTCAAACTCTCAAATAGTGCAATTACACTGGAAACAGCTTCTGTCAACCTTTCAGACTAAAGTAGCTAAATATTTGTCTGATGTTGGTGTCAGGTTCGATAAATATATGATCTACAAATCATAGCACAATCAGATGCTCTAATTAGCCTTTTCCTGGCTGACAGCCATTGCTTCTTTTACTGTAACACACTCAAAATCATTTGTGGAAACCAAATGGCAGCATTACATATTCTGCAGGTTTTTTGATAAGATGGTGTTTTGAATGCTTTAGAAAATAAGGGAATGACGTGATTTATAGATCATGGCACATGACCTTCATAGACATTGATCAGGATTTTGAGCTCAGATTTTTGATCGCTTGCTTATTCAAAGATGTTATCGTTACCTTGTGGCAGCCTGAAGAAGTATTTCTGCGATCAGTCAAAGTCAGTTTTGTAAGAGGCAACGTCACGCCAGGTGTGAAAGGCAAGAGCAGGCAGTCACACAGGATGAGGTTCAGGACAAACTGAATGCAGATCTGTCACTGTAAACAGCCTTCAGCATCCTCTATAAGTGAGGAATGTCAGCGCCAGGGTTAGGACGGTGAGAAATGTGCGCAGCTGCTCCTGGACAGCAAACAGACCATCACATTCAATGGAAAATTTCCAAACGACTGCCAACGTTTTCAAAGCTGACCCAACTTTGCTGTAACGCATGTCGGCTTCCTGAAGCTCCTCTGGTGCTTCTTCACCTTTAATCTCCTCGTTGACGCCAATGGCTAAATCATGATCATCACTCAATGCCAACTTCCTCAGCGAAGAGCGTTGTTTTAAAGATATTTGGCTTCCGATCAGGTGACCGTCAATCAAACGCGAAGTCGGCGGATTACTGGTCACTGGCTGAGCGTTTTATGAAACACACAACAAGGTGCGCCAAAGAGCTTGAGGTTGATGACGCCGTATTAAGTTTTGATCCATTTAAGGCCTTGAGGAGGAAAAAAAAAATCTGCCATTTAAATCATCTTTTGCAACAATTATCTTCCAGCAGAGTTTAGACTTCAGGTTTAACAAAACCCCAGAAACAGACAAGAACAAACCCCCCTGATTACTTGCTAGCTAAAGCCGTCATCATGGAGACGCCATCATATTGGTTGCGGTCGCCATCGAGACAGCAGTATCCCCTCGTGAAATTGAGTAATTTTTTTTTTCTGTTAAGATGGGTAGATGGAAAGATATTACTCCGATTGACCAAAGATCATTTATCACAGGAACATTTGCAACTCCGTTAATTATCTCTGGCTGCCATTACAACACTACATAACTTTACAGACAGGAACATCTGCTCTATAACAAAAGAGTTGATGTAATGGCAGACTATGTTTCCCTCGGAGGGGATTTGAGGACATCTGAACTCTCTACCAAACGGCGCAGAAATGAGTTTGAGTGTTCAGAGTTCTTTTGTTCGATGCGTGATGCAGTTCAGACAATTGGTTTTTTTGTTTTTTTGGGGGCGGGGGGATATATTTGAATCTGGACCAAGTTTGAAAAGCGGACTGAAAATAAAACAAACAAACAACAAATCCCCAGGAGCAGCTTGGAAATCCAAAATGTGCTTGAGCAACTTTTGATCTCCCAGCGAAACGAATCACTTTGGCGGTGAGAAAACGTTGGGATAAACACGAGGGCTGTCGGCGACGATGAATAACTGTGGATTTGCGAAGCATATCTGAGCGTATCCCTCCTGGCAAATATCACGATGGCGCTGATGTCTGGCACGTGGGGGACCGATTGATTCTGTAGCGTGTGTGGAGATTCAAAGTATACGAAAAAAAAAAACTGTAACATCTGTTGAACGTCTCTGCTCATGGCTTTAATTAAGAAGTTAGAGATATGAGCGCCGCAGCTTTTTTTGGGTCTCTCTGACCTCCTCAACCGTCAACAACGTTGGGGAGGTAAAGTCACTTAAAGTCCGCAGGAATGTGGCAAGTCGGAGTCGATACTTCTGGTCACTTGAAAGCTCTGCTTTCCGTCCGTCGCCACCGGAAGGTGCTTGTTTTTGTCCTTACTGTTTCACTGTTTGTAGCAGAAGTAGCTCTGAAACTGCAGCTCCGCTTTATATATTTATGTCCTTAGCAGCTAAATTATACAACTTAAAGCTTAGTCAAGCAGATTTTTGTGTTCCCCCCCCCCCCAACAAAGGCTTTTAAGGCCTGCTTTATACTCTGGCAGAGATTGCAGAGTCCTTTTGACCCCAAAGCGCATTCTTGAAGCCTCTTGTGTTTTTTCCCCTCTTCTTTTCCCTTCTTAAGCTTTCCTCTTTCGCTTAATCTCTTTTGCATATGATGATCCATGTATTCCTTGGCTTTTTTTCCCCTCTTCTCTATTATCTGCTGATCTCCTTACCTCAGAAAATGTTTCAAAGTTCAAGTTACCGACTAAGGCGATATATTGTAACAGCCTACGTTTATTTATGATGTACTGTTAAGATACAGTACGCCTGTGTCTTAACAGAGGTCGTTTTTTTGTGTTGTTTTTTTCTCATAAAAGCAAAAAAAAAAAAAAAAAAAAAAAAAGAGAAAAAGCAACCTGTAAATCAGATGGATCAGTCCAAAGCTGCTGCATAAACTTTGCTTGCTTGGGCACGTTTTGTACTGGCAGCTTTTCACACTGAATAAGTTCAGTGAACTTTATTCAGGCACACTCTGGGTGGGTTCACACCAGTTCTGTTTGGTCCAATTTAATCGAACTCCAGTTTCTTTGCCGAGAATGTCTGCTTCGTTTACGGAGGTGTGACTGTGTCATCAAACTCTTGAAAGCACTGGTCCACCTACGCACCTCGGTCTCGGTCGACTTTTTAGACCGGAAACCGCTCCAAAAGCAGGAAGCGGATCATTGCGCAAGGCATTTTGGGTAAATGCAATCAAACCAAACTGTAATTGCTAAAATCATTGGATTGTGATCCAATGTCTGAGGCAGCTGCTAGAACACAGTATATTCATCATCATGTTCTGGAAATCAGATTTGATTGTTGGTGACATGGTGCGTTATCCTGATGGAAGTAGCCTTCAGGAGATTGAAGGCTACTTCAATCTGGTGTTGAAAGATGGGCATTTGTTGGTCAGCACCAGTATTCAATCCCAATAGAAAACAAATGTTTCTGTATACAATTTCCTTCTAAGAGTTGCAGATGCTGATGGCTGTAGGCAAGAGTCGTAGCAATCTGCATTACAGTGAATCTGAAGAAGTCTCTGATTGAAGATGTTATATAATCTCCAGAGATGGCTAAGCCTGTGTGAACTGCAGCCTAAGCTTCCTGATTGGCCCCCAGTTTGGGGTTCGTCTGCTGTGGCCTATCCGCTTAAAGGTTTGACGATGCGTCGTGTTTTCTGAGACTGATGTTGCCGCTTGTGAAAATCTGATAGGTTCCACAGCGGCTGAAATGACTAGACCAGTCCAATGGGCACAAACCGCCTTACCACATCCAAAGTTAGCTAAATCAAATCTCCTTCCCAGTCTGGTGCTCGGTTTGACCTTCAGAATGTTGTTTTCAATAAATGCGCGGAGTTGCTGCTGTGCAAAGTACCTGACTTGCCATTTTTCTTTTTACTGCCAATTGAACCAGTGTACCCAATAAAGTGGCACGCTAGATTTGGCCCCCTGGGTAACCAAGAGGAACTTCTAACTGCTAATTAAAGACATAGACGGTACATTACTCAAAGCTGCGGCCTGACAGTTCTTTGTGACTTAGACGTACACGTAATATTGTTGCAAACTGCACGAGCATTTAACCAATGGCTTATTTTGAAGCAACTTATAGGAGTTTGTGTGAACGCTGGGAATGTTTGGAGTGTGGCTGACATAAACCTCAGACGAACAGTCGAGAGGAAAGCACATTCTTCTGATGCAAAACAAAGCTAACTAGCTTTTTAAACAAACACCTTTTTGAAAATATTAAACTGCAGCTTGCTCTGTCTTATGGCTGGGAATCTGCTGATGTGTTGCTCAATATTCAGTTCGTGCTTGAGGCTTTTCTTTGGCTCCTTTTACTCCAGATTAAGATCATCCCATGGTCGCCGGGAACCTCCATTTGAATGTAGCTGAATTTCAGAAAATCTGGAAGGCTTGGTTTCCCAGCCTGACATTGAGATGCTCACCAGGATGTTTCTTTGCCACCTGTGAAATCTCCCACATGTATGGGAGGTTTCTGCATCTCCTCCATTAGTTTCACCCTTCCTTTGGACACGCAAACACAATCAGGACTTTTATCTGGGACATTAGTCTTTTAATCCTGGAATTGTTTTTCAGGTGATAGAAGGCTGATTTTGTAGTGGTTTTTATGTGACTCTGAAGGTTCAGTTCTAATTTTGGGCGGGAAGGGAAATTCTTTATTGTTTTCAACATGCAACAAAACTTTGATCTGATTTGATTTTTTAGCACATATGTTAACACTGTCGATCACGTCTGAACAATAACACACATGAGTTGCATTATGTGTGTTATTGGCCAGGTGAACGCTCCAAAGCCTCAAAGTTTATGACAAAACTTTAGTATCAGGAAGTGGAGTTATGATTTCTAAATCCCATTAAGAAAAATCTTATGTGTTTATTTCAGAGGAATGTAATGTAAATAATGCTGAATTAGCTATTGTCTGTGATTTATTATTATTATTAAGTTATGTGTCATGACGTTAACTTCCCAGTCAGCGGTGACGTACAGATCTACCACGCACGTTTTAGATGTTTCCCTGAATGAGCACAACACCTGGCTCAGTTTGATGGGTAAATAACAGACGTCTGCAAGCTGCTGAGGGAATCCATTGTTTTGAATCGGGAGCGGGGAAAACGCATGCAAACCCTGCGGATTTAGCGTGCGATCACGGTCAGAGAAAACCCCACAATCTCTAAAGGCAGACCATCTCGGTTCTGACATACGCATGTGCCTTTCCGTTTTGTCTCGCTTTATTTGCCTTACTTGCGAAACGACAAAGAACGACATGTTATCAGGTCCCAGCGGCGCTCGACATGGACGCACTCAGCCTTTTTACTTTTACTGGTCGGGAGTGTTTTTATTGTGGCAGCAAGCCTCATTTGTACTCCCTTTCAAATGTTTACTTGTGTGTCCAATGAGAATAACAGCCACTAATCTTACTCAGTCACGTTAGGCCTTTTCGATGTTTGAAGTGTACGAGGCCTATTCCCGGATTGGTTTATTTTATATACGCTCATGAGTCACTCTGGTTGCGCAAAATCCAAATGGCTTTTTTTTCCCTCCCACACCCCTCGAATGGTCTACGCTTTTGTTGTTGCTTTTCCTTTTGTAACTTATATATTACCACTGTGGAAAATATTCCGTATCAAAAGTCTGGTTCATGCACCACTAAATATTATCTTAAGAGATCATAACCATGTCGTCATTCTTCGGGTATTTTCTCCCCTCGGCTTCTGGGAACTAGAAGCGTTGCGCAATTTCAAAATGTGATTTGAAAATGGCAGCAGCAGCTTGGTGACTATCGGCCGGACCTGTAGCTTTGTTTTTCTGTGCTCGCCAACTTTAAAGTCTTTCTTGGGCTCAATTTAGTCCACACACCTCATTTAATTAAAATTTTTTTTTTTTTTTTTTTTTTAAAGAAAACCTAAAAGCCACTGCTTTATGCGCTGATTCGTGTAGGTCTACCACATAAAATCTTCACAAAACACACCGACGTCATCATGTGACAAAGTGTGAAAATGTTTAAGGCATATAAATACTTTTGCAAGGCGCTGTATGTATACACAGCTCACTCTTGTCTAGAGAGGAGCTGTTTGGGTTTTTTTTGTTGGTTTTTTTTTTTTGGCTGTTGAGATTTTAAAAATACTCATCAGGAAAGAGTGATTTTCATAAACTGGGACAGGAAACCAAATGAAACAGAGCTAAAATAGACACAATTGACCTGAAAGTGGATTTGTAAGGAATCTGCTGTCTGAGGAGAAAAATAACGACTCAGCTGGAAATCAGCCACCGGGGGAATCGGTGGGGAAAAGGCTGTCAGCACCGACGCTCAAGTACAAGTGGACCGCAACCTCGGTCTGGATTGTAAACAAATAAGAGGAATTTAAAGGGACGTTTCAGTGCCAGATTTTGTTTATGGGACAAAAGGATGAAAAGATGCATTGGTTTTCGGAGCGCTTCCTGTAGCTGCTCTGCTGTGACCTCTGGCCCAGAGAGGACTGTGGGAATCTTGGAAATCGGTCAGCCACAGGACTGTGATCCTACATAATCCCAACTATTTTCCTCCCCTCATCCCCTCTGACATACTGGGACGTCTTTCTTAGTTATCCAAGATTTCTCAGTTCGGTTCTGTTCAGGTCGCAACACTAGCTGTAAGATAAGGCTCCTAAATATGGAGGCTCGATCAGCACTGTCAGGGACGCAACAGGTGTTTTTACTGCTGGCTTCAATAGCGAGACCCCTGATGACGTCTCAAAACGTTCAGTCATTGATCGTTAGCAGCAGTGTTGCACACTTTTCATTCCTGTTACACAGATTTGCTTTGAGATTGTCTTAGAACGTGAAGGTTTCAGTGCTTGTTGATGATCTGGAAATGCACACAGACTATAGAATCATGCTGACAATCGGATCGATCGACTTTGTTTTTCCCGCGACTTGGATAACAGATCGTGGCAGCAATCCTGCCAGATTGCTGCCACATAAAGGCCATTAGAGCCAAAAAATTCTTAAAATGAAAAAAGAAAAAAAAAAATGTTCTCTTCAATCACTCAGCAAAACTGACCATAGACATAAAACTAGAGCAGATTTACTAAATGAACTGCACCTAAAATGTCGTCAAAAGGACAGTGAGGAGGAAAACGTTCATCCTCAATTAATTCGGAACAGATTTGCTAATTACTTTTATTTGTTAGCTGATCAACTAAGAATTGTTTGCTAATTTGCTAGCTGAGATTGTTTAGCTGATTTGTTTGTCAAGCCTTCTCAGCTCATTAATTAGGAATAGATTTGTGTATTTTCTGACTGTATGATCTCCACAGCATGGATAGTGGTCAACTTTTAGACGGGTTTCTGCTTCAGCACACCTGAGACAAATAATGATCTGAATAGCAGGACTCTGGAGAACTGCACCGCATACATAGGAGGTAATTCAGCCCTCCTGTTCCAGGAGAGCTGGACCAGGAACAAGTCAAAAGGTTGCAGGACTCCGGCCCACAAACCCTGGATTTGAAGACTCCAGATGTTAGACCCTTTCAGGTTGCGGTTGCTAGGTCTGGATCGAAACTCAGATTAGCCAGAATTTGCTTTCTATTCTCCAGGAAAAAATAACAAAGTTTGTTTTGCTTGTTGAAGTCAAAGATTGTGAGATTTTAACTTGAGTTTTGCTGAAAGGACGCAGACGTTTTACCATCAAGCAGAAACTGTCTTCCTCAGTGGGAGACCACATCAGGTCATCTTCCTCGCATCATTCTGTCTCTCTCTCTCTTTTTTTTTTCTTTCCAGTCAGGAGTGCTTTTCCTTTATGTTTCCCAGACGTGCTCTCTGTTAAAACTCATTCTCGTCTCATGTGAAAGGTAGAACACACAAATGTAGGTCAGCGCCACAGACTGCAGTCCACACACACACACACACACATCTCCTCCTCCTCTACTGGAACGGGCTGCGAGTGCTGTTCATGCTTTCCCACCCTTGTGCCAGGCATTCCACACAAAATGTAGCGTTGCATGACTTCACAGATTCGGCTTACGGATGCGAGAGCGACGGCCCCCCTCTCTGCCCCCCGCTCCCGAGTTCATCCAGACCAGACCGCCTCTACTTACCGCCGCAGAGCCCGATTGTGCGAATCTAAATTCGAAAGTGTGTTTCCAAATCACATTATGCGCAACTAGGACAGACTCGCTAATCTGTAAAGCGTCATGGCGACGTGCCACTGGACTGCCATGTTCTGCTCAAGGAAAGTGACTTCATGGCAGTGTGGGCGGATGTGGTTTGAACTTGTCCTCATTCCACTGAAGCAAGATGGTTGGTATGCAGTAAAACGGGACGAGACGGTGTGCTTGCCATTCTACCTGCAGAAGTGTGGAGGGTTACGTAGACGTTTATTGATTGATTCATTTATTTTCAGCTGCAGTACAAAGTTGGCACATTGTTCTACGCTTCGCTTAGAGCAGAGGCATCGAACTCCTTTTCACCTTGGGCCAGATAAGATATCAATAAGAAGCTGTTTGTTTCAGCGTTCAATAATTGTTTCTCAAAGTGAAACTGATCAATCCAGAAAGGATTTCGTGATTGTTTCTGTGTTTTTTTGTTTTGTTTTTTTTTGCACAGATTTTGTGGCGCTAATTTAGAAATGTTTGTGAGGAATTTTTACGATATTTGCGCTAATGTGTGATATTAAATGTGACTTTTTATCAACATTAAATCAGGCTGAGACAGCAGTCAAAAAAATTTGGCCAACTGACCAATTTTTGAGAAAATTGTCCCTTTTTTTTGGCCAATTTTGAGAAAAATTTGCAGTAAAATCTGAAAAAAGTGTGAATTTTGCAGATTTGTGAAAAACTGGAAGGACTTATCGACATAATTTGGAGTCTAAAGGGCCACATTAAAAGTTAAGGCAGGCCAGATTTGGACCCGGGCCCTGAGTTTGACACATGTGGTCCAGAGGGTCTGGACTCCAGAACTGATATGCTACACTGGTATACTTTAGGGGCGACTTGTCTTGCTTCCAAACTTGTCTTGGAAGCAAGACGAGTTGAACATCTTGGCAACTTGACGGGTTGAACATCGTCAAGGAACTTCATCAACCCTAAGCTGTTCAATCTGTTTATATGACAACACCAGGAGCAAATGCTTTGCTGCGTCTCGTTGGCTTTTGTAGCTGAAGTCACAGTTCACACCTTTAAAAAAGATATTGTCATAAAAAATGCTGTGAAGTAAAATCATCTTAATTCTACTGAACCGATGTGAAAAAGCTCGGCTTGCTGACGTGAAAAGTGTAACGCTGCGTTTCCCGTGTCTCCATGCAGGCGCCTTCGCCAAGGTGAAGGAGAGCCAGCGGATGAGCGACGAGGGGAAGATGGACCAGGACGAAGCGGACGGGATCAGGAAACGCTGCCGGACTGTGGGCTTCGCCCTCCAGGCAGAAATGAGCCACTTCCATCAGCAACGAGAGGTGGACTTCAAAGACATGATGCAAGCCTACCTCAGGGAGCAGATAGCCTTTTACCAGCGTGTCGTCCAGCAACTGGAGCGCACCCTGCGCATGTACGATGGCCTTTGAACACTCCAGACTCACTCCACATGCCAAAACGTCAAGAAGAAAAGAAGACATTTTGACTCCCTTTTTTCATATATCAGGGTGCTTGGTATAGGCGGGAAAGAAAACCCGGTAGTTACTGAAGCGATGCACAAAACCAGCCATTAATTCACTCTGATGGATTCAAAGAAACGTTTTTAAAGAGACCTACTTTTTTATATCTAAGATACACTTCAAATAGGCAAAGTCAGTATATTTTATATAATTTACGTTGTTTATGACAATGAAAATTAAAAGTACAGGTTAGACATCGTGCACATTCAAAGTAGTGATACACATAAATAAAGCCATAAAGCGGGTCCTGTGCTTTTCTTCTTCTCTTAAAGCGATCCGTGAATAGTTGTGTCGATAATACTTTTATTTCACAGGGAAAAACAATACAGTACAGTTATTTTACATCTGCTTAGTTCTTACAAATTTAAATTAAATATTGCCACGCGGACGTCGCCATATTGTTCACCCCGCAATGCGTTCTGGGTAGATGGCGCCAGCTCCGACAGTCATTTTTGTGCTATAAATGACGTTGCGTTCTGTTTCAGCTTAAAGTGAAGCGTGATTAAACAAAAGGCAATGGAGAAAAGACGAGAAGAAACGAGGATGAGGAGGAGCAAACAGAGGAAGAGGAAAGATTCGGCCGAAAAATTCGGCTCTGGTTTTGCGTTAGCTCCAGCTAACAGTGTTAGCTCCAGCTAACAGTGTTAGCTCCTGCTCCTCTGCCAGGCGTACCGGATGTTAAAAATGGCCGCCCCCGCATGTGCACAATGTGATAAAGATGTTTTTGAAGTAATTATGACTTTTTATGTTTTACAAGCAACTTTTAGGTTAATTAAAAAAATTACAACATATTTTCTTTAGCCAATATGTTCCAAGCTCCTTTTAAAACAATCATGGTGACTCTTTTCCGGGATCAATTCAGGCTGTATCTTAAAATTATTTTAAACCAAAAAGATGAAAAAAATCAAACTTAACAGCGCACATATGTATTTTTTTTACATCGGTCGTTGAATGATCTGGATTTTCTTTTTCTGCTCGGCAACGAGGAATGTTACTTTAACTTTGCTGAGAGCGAATCCTGTTCAGGTCTTGGCTGCTTTAACTTTCATGTCAGCTGTCGCAAAATCACTAAGGCCTCGGCTCGCGTTGGGACTACTGCAGTCGATTTTTCAGTAGTTTTCTTTCAGTTTGTGCCTTTGGGGAAACTTTGCTTTTTTTTACAATATTTTGTAAGTTTACCATTTTCTTCTTGTGTACCGCAGGGGGGAATTGTTGGTATGAGCTTAGTGTGTCGGGTCAAGTTTGCACATGTCTTTTTCATGGTCGTAGTCATGGGTTTGTTTTACGTTGTGTGGCTGAAGTCTTAAGATGAGTCAAAAGCTGTGCTTAACTCCCTGCTACACAGCGGAGAAAAACAAATGTATAACTTTATATGTAGCAGCAATTTGAAATTACGTCATGGAAACAGTGTAGAGAGCGAAAGGGACACACTGTCTTATGTGCTGGATGAAAGGAATGGTAGCGCTCTCATGTTTGTACAATAAAGAGATATTACTATAGTTTGTGTGGTTTTTTTTTTTTATCTTGAGCTTCCATTATCCCATGATTTTACACATCTGAAAGACCTGCAGGACTTTTGCTCTATTACAAAAATAATGATACTCTGAACTTCTTGAAGCGCCCCATTTACTGAAATATTTATTCAGCTGTAATATTTAATGCCATGCAGGCATGGTTCCACGGTTCAAGTCACAACTTAAGTGTTTCATGGCTTATCTAACACTTTGAAATTAACTAGTTCATGTTTGCAGTTCATTGTGTGAAATCCAAAAACGAGAGCAGAAACGAAATCGTTTGTTTTCTCTTGATTCATCGGGCTTAGCAGCTCAGTTCTGGGAAAACGTCCCACAACGTTTATGTAGGAATGTGCACTTTATGAATGTTTCAGCAATCTTACTTGGGAGCATTTCTGAGGTCAGACAATGATGTTGGACATCTTTCAGTCACATCTCTGAGCGTGGCAGTCAGGTTCTTCCACACCAGTCTCATGTCTCCAATTCATTGTTGGCCTTCATGTCGAAACAGGAACGGAGCCAAAATTGGGGATATGAAATGATCCAAAATGTCTTGGTAAGCCGAAACAATGATTGTTCCTTTCACTGGAACTAATTAACTCCTGAAAGAACGTGATCTGATCATCTGATGGGCGACCCAAAACTTTTAGAAGCGTATATAAACATGTCGAACCAGTATAACACAGCCACATAGGCCGATTCAAATCAAAGACGTTTCAATTTGATGATCCCAGTTGGAATAAAACACACTTAAACTGACCTTAAAATGGCTAAACTCGTCTTTTGCCGAACATTATTATTATTATTATTATTATTATTATTATTATTATATGACAGGAGGAATCTCTGTGTCCTCACTGAATTTTTGATGAGGTTGGTTTCAAATTTAAAGAAAAAGTTGCTGCATATTTTCATGCAGTGTCTGCTCCACATGAGCTCCATTTCCAACTTCCAACCGCATAACCTGTCAGCTTCAGATGGAGGGTGTTTGTCATAATCATAATAAAATCATCACCAAGTGATATTATTAACCTTTGGTTTTTAGTGGCGAAGTTGAAGCAAACGCTTAAATATAGCAACACGCTGCCTCCTGGTTTAATTATGGTTGGGTATTTTGACCTCTGTTCTCGGCACAGATGGCAAAGCACATTTTAATTGCTTGGTTTCCTGGTACCGACCAAACATTTATGCATAGTCTATAAACTTTAAAACAGATTGAGGCCTGGGGCCCTTCCAGAGGTTTCGTTGCTAGAACTCCCTAGTTATGTTCAACCTTCAACTGATTGAGTCGAGCTTTAGATGAAAGAAAATGTGTTAGGATGTTTGAAAACCAACAGTGGTGCAGGCAATCGTAAACTGGAACAGGCCAGAAGACCAGTATCCAGGGCCAGTTACTGGTCAGCGTCAACATGGACTCACAGGGCGCATTGACCGTCGGCTCCAACATTCACACCTTCGCGGTTAATTGAACTTTGAACATGGGGAAACTTGGGAAAAAGGGTTTTGGTCAAATAAGACGGGAGGTTGAACAACTGAGGAATCTCTGAGGTCAGACAATGATGTTGTCTGACCTCAGTCACTGAGGTGACTGGGGACCAAAATTGTGAAACTGGTTACATTTTCAGCTTCACTGTCACACAGCACGACCCAAACACGACCTCAAGTTCTTTTGATTAATTATCTATCTAAAATGGCCCTAACACGCCGCCGCCGTATTATCGGTCCCGTTCATGCTACGTTCTGTTTGTTTGGGGTGCGTTTACCCAGAATGCCCTGCGCTGAGCAGAGTTCTGTTTGTTCCCGCCTCCTCCAAACTCCTCAAGAGAACCCGGACCTAAACCGGACCAGGTGAACTAGAGGTGGATGAAGCCTCGTTTTAGTCCAAAAATGTTTCTTACGTTCCTCTGAAAACACCAAGTTAACCTGAAGTACTGTTGGTGCAACGGTTTAATGAAGACTTAATGAGTCTTTATTGAGAAAACACAAAAAATGACTCATTAATTTTTCGATTTAAAAAGGAAAATTAATGTGCTGGTGCCTTCCAAAATTGTAACTATATTCTGTCTTTTTAAATATTTGTTTTTCCTGCAAAAAAAGGAGACAAGGAACAAAGTGGCTGATGTCGCTGTATTTCGTCCATGTGAGCAAAGAGATTTTCCACCAGACCACTGGCTTTTGGTGGTGCAGTTCAATTTTGCTCTCTGGTTTTGTAATTGTATCTGCTCCTCTCTGAGGAAAATGTGAAGAGGGCATTGCGGGGAAAAAAAAAAAAAAAAAACATTCCACAAAGAAGGACACCAAACACCAAGTACGAATGTGTGCCAACTAAAAAGCCAGAATCCGTCTGAAGGCTGACTTATGGCTGCGGGAGCCGAATGCCTCTTTGGAGGTTTTGAGGTAACAGATGGTGGTTTTCAGCTTGACGTTTAAGTTTTAATATAATCAGAAATGTCAGTCAGAGTTGGGCATTGAATTTCTTCTAATGTCCCCATAGATTAAAGTTTAATTATTCTTAAAATAACGAAATTATTTCAAGGATAAAATAATCCTTAAAATATCCATACAAATGTATATTTGTCTGACGGTGTAATTTTTAATTATTAAATGATTCACGTTTTGTTTATCCTTGCTTTAGTCATTTCTGAAACGGCCTTTTACTTGGGTAGAAATATACTGAAGTACAGCTATTCCTACTTGAGTCCAATCTTTGGCTCCTCAAGCCACTTCTGGTGTCAATTTAGTTCTTGCCTGACTTGTCCAGTTGACAGATTTCTGTACATCTTGTCACACCACAGCCACAAACTTCAGCGCGTTTCATTGGGACTTGAGGCAACTGACCAACCAGGTCTGCTTTCTGAAGGGACTGAGAAAGCGACTCCACGTGTCAAATCTAGTGGGCCCGTTTTGTTGCTGTTTGCTTTTGTTTCCACAATTCAAATCAGATCTTTGACAACGGGACGCTGTTTGGCGGACGAGAGCCATTTTGTTTGTGAGAGTTTGCATGCTGAGACGCAGATGTGGTAACAAAAGTCGGCGCTTGAGGAAGCACGTGACCGTCCTGCCTGCCAGAGGGCCGGCGGGGAGAGAGGTGTGTTAGGTTCGGCCCGGAGAGGCCGGTGTCGTGTTTTTCTTTTTTTTTCTGTTATTTGTTTTGACACACATTGATTTACAAGACTCTGTGGCTCCGGGCCTAGACAAATCAATAAATTATTAGATCACAACAACCATAAATATCCCAGAGAGAACTTTATTCACATGAGCTCCACGTCTACCTCCTAAAACGGTGACTTGTTTTGCTTGTTTTGTCACTTCCCGTACCACAAATTCATTGTTTTCTGCATGACAAACCAAAAAGTGCATTTTTGTCCCATCTCGCTTCATTTTCCTACTCAACAGTGTAATAATGTGTCCGACCGCCCTCAGAAGTCACCTAATTTACTAAATAGAGTCCAGCTGTGTGCAGTTTGGCTAAAAAAAACAATCGGCCCGGTTAAAGTTCAGACCCAAGTTCAACTGAAAGGTTGTTCACTGGAACCAGGTGGCAAACGCTGCAGTCTCTGGACATACAAAGCCGGCACGCACGCTGCCGAAACGACGTTTCATCCATTCAGCCAAAGGCTGTCAGAAAGGAAACTATTGCATCCGTGTCATTATTTATAGTTACCATCATAAAATCCAAAAAGATTGCTGTCGTAATGGACAGCAATGTGGAAAACTACAAAGAGAAGCGTGGAAAAGGATGAATTGCACACTCAAAATATACTTCAGGATAGTAAACAACTTTGGAATAATGGCACTTTTCACTTTCTGCATCTATTTCGAGTGTTTGGGGGAAGGGCAAAATTCTAGCTAGGCACATGTATCAGGCTAAAAACTTTCAGCGTTTCAATGTCATTATTATTTTACTTTTTTCAACAGACTGAAGTCCTTCAGTCCAGGAACGTTTTATTAAAAATTTCCTTGAATGAGTCAAGCTCTCCTGCCGAGCCGCTTCACAGAAATGCCAAGCTGCAGCTCGCAGGCCTGGTACAGTATGTTCAGGTGGGAGACTAAATACCCCCCCCCACACCCACCTCCACCCTCCTCCACCCACCTCGGCTTTAATGGGCTCCAGATGCTCCGACCAGGAAAGGTGAAAGAGAAAGACGACGACGACGGCGACGCTCCGTTTCAACAAAAAAAGTGCCTCGACGTCGCAGGGAAGGTGGAAGAAAATCCAGACGTTTCTGAGGCCATGGTGGGACTGGCGGTGACGTCACCTCTGGCGGCGCGCGCCAAACAAAAAGAAAAAAATGGGAGCCGTCATCAAAAGGTTTCTCTGCCCTGAAACGCGCAGCAGCGGATGAGATCCAAACCTGACGCTTAAATACCGCGGGAATTAAAGAGTGCTGATAGCTGAGTGAGAAAGTGTTTTCAGACCAATTAAGTTTATCCTTTACGCACTCAGAGAGAGTTTTGTTTTTTGGGGTGGGGAGGGGATAGAAAAAGAGGGGTTTAATGGTAGGGAAATTGGAGAAAGTTCCGGGAACCCTCCAGGCGACGCCAGCTAACCGCGCACTTTCTCCGCAAATTCTCCAAGTGAAAATCTGAAAAGTGTGGCCTAGAGGCAGTGGTGCCCCAAGGAGGGGGGTAAAGGGGCCATAGCTCCCTCTTTAAAAATCCTAAAATACTGTCATGTTCATATCATAGAAAGGCACATCGTCATCTGAGGACATAAATGTGTGTGTGTGTGTGTGTGTGTGTATATATATAAAATGTTTAATCACTATGTTCATCTTTGTAAACTTGAAATGTGAAAATTTATGTCTTTAAAAAAAATTGCTACAGAAATTCTTTTACCGTCTCACACCAAACATCAGTTTTCCAGCTTTTTTTATATTCAGGAAGGTTCGAAAGAAGCCATTTAAACGCAATTTAGAAACGCCAACCATAAACTGCCAAATGCGTCAGTGGAAGGATAATCCATTGTTGCAATAAGCGGCCGTTTCATCCAAACGTCCATCGCTGTGTTTCTGATGAGCCAAATTTGCCTCAGAGTTCATTACGTCGACTCTCCTCACGAATCTTTTCACTCGCGTTTGTGACTCTGCATTGCCGCGTAATGCACCGCTCTGAGCTAAGAGAGGCTTCACCACCTCTGCCAAAGGAAAACATTCCCTCAGCTTGGTGCTGCCACCACGTTTCACTATGGGATAGGTGTGCCGAGAAATAACTTGGACCGCTAATTTTCTTGCCTCCCATTTACTAGAGGTGTTCAAAGAATCTCTCGAGTCCTGTCCTTCGTTATTTCCATAACATCCAAGTGTCCCTAGCAACTTTGAATCTTAAAGCAAAAGCCGAGACATCAGAGTAGTCTGTCTTGCGGCCTTAAGAGGCACATGGTAAAAGCATCATACCTTAAAGTGGCAGCAGATGTCTATAAAAGAAAAGAAAAGGACATAGTGTTAGGATTCAGAGTCTGTGTGGAGAGAAGCGCTCCTCTGCTTTTCCCTCCAGGACCAAACCTCAGTCTGCCTTAATGAAAAATCAGTCTGCGCTCCTCCAGAAACATGTTGTCGGGCCCCCAGAGCGCCGCAACTGTCTACATCGACTGTCTGACTGCAAACATGCATCGCCCAACTCAGATTTCCCTCTGATTCCTGAGTGATCCTCCCGGGTGTACGGCATATGATGTGTATACAGTGTATGGTCTGTTTCATACGAGTGCTATTTTGGTTCAGCCGGACTATCTCAACATCCAGGCTGACTCCGCTGACGTCGTCTTGACCTTTGGGGCAAAGGGCTTCCATCTTTAGCGTCTGAAGGAAACGAAAGCAGCTGATGGTCGAATCCGCACCATGGTTGAGTGTAGGTAATCTCCTCTCCCTCTTATCGCCAATGTCACAAGGCCAAAAGCTCCCGCTGAAATGTTTCTGTGGATCCATCTTGTCTGGACTGGAAGGGATGTCCAGCGCTACACGTTTAGAATATTTCACAGGATGTTTTGTCCTCGTTCGATTGTTTGCAGAAATTCCTAAGATAACTTTGTTTTTGTGAGCTGCTGCTTCTTCTATCTTTTTTCTTTTTTTTTTAGAAATTCATTTAACTGCAGGAGCGGCTAACCACATTTCACAATTTTTTATAGGCGTTTGGGAGAGTATATAAAGTGACACTTAAAAAAAACCCAAAGCTGCCAGGACAAGATGGTTCTAAAAACAGGGGTAGAAGCCAGTTCGATTTCTCCTCTTGTTTTGTCTTGAAGACGTTTCACTGCTCAGCCACACACCTTCTTCACTTCTGAACTTGGCTGGGAGTAACAGGCTTACTTTAAGTTGTAGTCAGAACAATCACACTAATAGGATTGTCAAGGCCACAAAAGCTCTTTCTCCACTGTGGCCGGCTAATGTATGGTTGGGAGGTTACAAGGTTCAGACAAAGTCATGCAAAAGTATTCATATCACTTGAAACTTTTCCACATTGTGCCACGGTACAGCCACAGCCCTTGTTGTATGTTGTAGGGATTTTATGTGAAAGAAATCCAAAGCATTGGTATGTCTGCTGATAGAATCCACCTCTGTATAATCCAACCTCAGCATAAATACAATTGTTCTGCCAACTCCTTAAAAACTTTTTCAGAGAGTATTAAAGAACAATTGGCATCATGAAGACTGAGGGGCACAGGAGACATGTTGGGGATAAAACTATGAAAAGGTCTGAAGCAGAGTTGGGTTGATTAAGACTTTCAGTTCTAGTTCAATACAACCAAAGTTAAACCTTGAGAACCCATGCAAAGTGATAATTGTGGAGGAAATCTATGACTGGAAAACACTCCATACCGTAATAGAACATGGCAGTCGCTGAGATGACAACATTTTCAAGTGATACAATGGCTCAGTCAAAGTCCAAGCCTAAATCTACACCAAGACTTGAGAACTAATGTCCACAGACTCTTTCCATCCTTTGACTGAGCTGTAGCTAATTTGCGGAGATGTGTGGCCAGCACTCTGATCTCTGCCTGTATAAAACCGGAAGAGGCATCGTCTAAAAGACTTTCATTTGTAACTGTAGCAAAAGTTGGTTTCTACGAGTTATTAACTCCAGCAGTTGGGAATACAAATACAGACTGCACAATTTTGGAAACCCAAAACCTCCTACTGCCCCGTAGCACGGTATATTTCTATTATTTCTTACTTTGCCAAAATTCCCTCATACTGTTTACCATCTTTGTGGCAGCCAGATTGTTTTTGTGGCTTCTTTTTTTTTTTTCCACATTTGTTTCCTTGTCCACCCTCAGCATTCCTTCTGTATCTCACCTCCTCTTTACTCCCAATCGCTCAATAAAACCAAGGGAAAGCTGTCCCAGAATTCAGCGGGACTAGTTAGTCACTTTGGTTTCCTTAAAAACACGTCTCTCACAGGGTGAGGGCTCCGTTATGCCTGCCAGCGGTTCCAGGTGAAAATAACTATTCTGCAACACATACGAAGTACGTTTTTCCGCTCAGAACGACTGGAAATACTCCGGGTCACAGTGATGTAAGCAGTCAGCTCCGCGTGGCCCATCTAATTGGTTCTGTGTAATGGAAACTCCACACAAGACGCTCATCAGCTAGTTCAATCTAAGATGCCTTTGAGGGTAAAGGTCACATTTCCACTGGTTAGGCGGTGAGGTAAGCACTGAAACTTTTCCCATTCTTATGTGTCATTAGCACAAACGTCAATGTATTTTATTGGATTTTGATGTGACAGACCGACAGAAAGCAGTACAGAATGGTGAAATATGCCTTTTCTTTACACATGTAGGGACTGAAATTTAGACCTGCTCCTCTTTGCACAGTGAAAATTTAATGAGGTTTGATTCAGTCTTAGCAAGTCTTCATATTCTGAGTTGGACTGAGGTTTGGATTTTGACTGAAGTCACACGAAATCCTGATGAAATAAAAGTTTGTCTGATACATGAGACGCAAAAGCAGAAAGAGTACGGATACTCCTGCAAGGTCGTGTTTGCACCAATCCCATGGCATCCTTAAAGCGACAGCTGAAAATGAGTTTTCATAAGAGCAAACTGTATCGTTTCTTAATGTTTTATTTCACTCTGCCTGGCTGAGGAAGCAGATTCCAGTGGGCTGGACCCAACATGCTTCCACATTCTTCTAAAGAAGTCATTATGCGGTGTGGGAGAGAGACCATCCGGATTTATAGGAGGCAGCTGGACAGAAAACTGAAGTCTGACCCAAAACAAAAGTTTTTCAGAAAGAGGACAACCAGGGACAACAAAATCCACAGAATGAAATAGGAACGTAAATAAGAGGAAGGCAGAACAAAATGATGTGGAAGTGATTTAATGAACCGAGGCAGAAGTTGGACAGAGAAGAAGTGCGCACATAGTGTACTTCGTAGAGAAGTGCTGGTAATGTTGTTCTTTTTTTTTTTTTTGAACTTTTAACATGGTTGAGTTTTTACCAGGGGAACTAGAAGTGACATCAACTCATTGTGCCAATGTTGTGCAACATTATAGGTGGGCGTGGACGGTGGATTTGTTGTAGTTACATTTTTATTCTATGATGGAAACGGTCACACACAAGTCACAGTATCATTCCTCTGAGGGCAGGTCGCACTTGTCTAAGTGAAAAATGCATCCATGCAAACGTATGTTTGGTCCAAATTTTGCCTGGCCTTTTATTTCTTTATCTTTTTAATAATAATAAAAAAAAATGACAATTTTACTTTCGTCATATGTCACGTGGCATGTAACAAAGGACAGGAGAAAAATTGAGTCAGGACTTTGCACACGAATCCAGACACCTACAGTACAACAACATAGAGATTAGAATCTGAAATTGAAAGGAGAGAAAACCCAGAGGAAGCATAAACTGCATTTCTACTGCAAATGTGGAAATCTTTGTCTATAGCTCTCTTGCTAGCCACCGAAGCAGTTTAATATCTCCTTTTTTGCCAGTTCTGTTACCTGGTTGAAGTATACATTTTGAAAATCGCATTTGACTGGGTTTGCTGCTGACACCAGTCTGATAACTGTTTAACTTGGGACGATCCCAGAAAATGTGACCGTGGATTTTGTCGAGCCGATTTGCCTCCAGCGCTCTCCGTTTGCATCACTATGTTTGACTTTAGAGGGAATCCTGAAATATCTTAGATATTTTCTGGAACTCAGAACTTTCTGATGGTCACTTTAAATATAGATTGTTGTCCGTAAGTCGCTTTATAACAAAACTATTCGGAAGACCACTTGGCTTATGTCTTGAGATGTTTCCACATAGTCTTTTGTCATGACACCATCTACTTGGTGAAATGCACCACGCCCTCGTGCAGCAAAACACCCGCATGAAGTTTCCAAAATGAAGGCCTTTTGCAAACTGTGATCTTGTTTAGGTGCTGCTCTCAGACTAATAGCTTCTTCATCACCGAACAGGACGTAGCAGTACAGGTTTGGTTTCGCTGTAGATAATTAAATTCTCTTCTAATGGCTTCTGTCAGCGTCTTCACAAGTTCCTTTGCTTTTTGTTTCACACCCAAATATGAAAGGATTTGTTGTTGCGTATGCAGAGTATGTTGATATCTGTTTTTGATAGTGAGAAGTCCCGACATGACTCTTTGTCTTTGTTTCTTTTCTGTTACGGCGAGAAAAGAGGATGTTCCACATTGCCTGACCAGTTTATGTTGGTTTTTTATTATTGTTTGTGGCGAGAATGATTCGTCTGCTTGCTGTCAGTAACTATGAGAACAATCCAGATGCTTTGTTTCACTTTAAAATCAATAAAGTTCGCCTACAGGTGTCCCATGGATCATCTGTGAGGTTTCAGCGCTTTACATTTCAAGTTCGCCACGTGCCAAAAGCCTGGTCCTGACGTAAAAGACCGTAAAACTCAACAGCTTTTAGTTTGCAAGGGACTCGCACTAAAATTGCTGAAGCCTTTGGGGAAAATGAAGAGAGGAGATTATGTTTAAATGAGGCAAACTACAAGACCTATAAAGAAATCCTTCATGGTGACTGTGCTGCTGTGTCATCACGTGGGAACTGCAGAGGCTGTTGTTGTAATCGGAGCGCTCCCGTATCTTTATAAATCTGTCGACACCCGCACCACTGTTCTGCTTTAAATCTTATTCTGACTTTGGCACGTTTTCAGACTTGTGCAAGGAATTAACCGGGACTGGAGTCACGCAAGACACCAAGCCGTTCGGAACGAGAGGCCAGACCAAATCCAAGTTTTTATATGTATGTATTTACATAAGCAGCATTATTGATATCGGTGTTCTCCAAATGCGTTAAACTAGAAGCTACATGGAGTTAATAGGGAACAAAATGGAAAAAACAAAAACAAAAAAAAGTTTTCTTTAGTGGAAATTGTAAAACTGTATTCTTGTAGTTTTTCTCAACCACTGTGTAAGAGGATTGGATCCAGTCTGACATGAGTTTGTCACACTGATTGAAGGATTTTGTATCCTTTACTGTTATATGCACAGTTCGTCCATATTGTAAACTTTGCATTTTATTCACTTTCGCTGCTTGTTTCTCTGAATGGACGATGCAAATGTGCTCTTCCTGTGCAGTCCCTTGTTAAGTTTGCCTGACTTAAAAGCAAGTAGTCGCAACATGTTGGAGTAGCTCCGGCTTGGCTCTGATTCGTCCTTTTTGTAGACATTTGTTTATAATTTTTTGGGTTGAGGCATTGCATGTCTGAATAAGTATTCCCTCCTGATTTTGGATGAAGTGCAGATGAAAGGAATTGGCTCTTCCGTTTTTTTACATTTGGACAGTTTTAATGTGTAAACGTGGAAACTATTAATCTTAATTCCGGAGCACTGGGACACAGTTATTGGCATAAACTATAAATGCTCTACATGCTTCGGATTTTTCTTAATTTCTTTTGAAGAAAGCTGTTTATAATGGTTAGAATTAGCATCCAGAGTCGTGTATATTTGCTGTAATAAGTCTAAATAATCAATAGGTAGCTTCATTAATCATAAAAAGCCCATGTTGTTGTCATGACATTTAGCATTGAGTACTTTGCAGAAACTAGAGTGAAAATGACACCATACCAACATACCAATCATTAAGAAGTGGCAACTTGGATACCCAATAAAGACACAAGAGAGCAAACAACACCACACACACACAAGCATTAAATCTGGAAGAAATTAGCCCAATATCAGCAACATCATTAGAAGATACAAAACCTTAAGGTTTGGCTTTTTGGGTTTCCATTTCCGTTTCCATCGACCTTATTTTTGTGCATTTCGGGAAAAGATTTGCTTCAGTGGAAACAGAATGTAGAAGAAAATGGTCTTTTGTTTGTTTCACATCAAAAGCATGGGACTTTTAAGTATTTAATGAGAACACTGCAATTGGAAAATTGTGTTTTTCGACATTAGCCAGATATCAACAAAGCTTCGCGCACATTTGTAATGCCAGTGCAGCACGTGTGGCTGATCAACAACCTATTCTTAAAGAACGACGTCTTGGATTCAACAATTCTTCCACCTCCTTATCCGGCCATTTGCTCCTGAGTCAGGACGATATTATGGTCTGCTGCAGTCGGGGGAACGGAGTTTGTTTCCACTCCAGCAGAAGATGAGCCCAGCCAGCTCACGTTTCAGATTGGTGAAAAACCACAGATGGAGAAATCTCAGTTTGAGCTGCGGAACTAATTGTCAAAAGTTGAGTGAAATTCTCTTAAACAAACTTTTCATCAACTTCAACGAGCTGCACTGGCAACATTCAATCTCACATTTTGGTTCTCTCGCTGGATGATCAGATTGGGGGAAATGCAACTTTGTTCCAGTTTCGTAACAGAGCCGAAACTCTGAGCCACAAAGTTGCTCTCAGGAGGAATTACAACATCCTCTAAAAAGGCAATGAAAACAAGAAAAGAAAAAACGTATTCCAACTGTATGACGCTATGCGTGTGTCTTTATTTCATCACATCTTTAAAAGTGTGCTACTTGTTGTTATGTTTCCGGATCCACAGCCAGGCAGCAGAAGTTCCCTCTGGAGACAACATCCATTTCCTCAGAACACAGAGCGCATTCCTGAGACGCTGTCCGATCCATGTAAACAACATTCCTGCTTTGGGGAAACAAAAAAAAATGCTTTTTTTTTTTTCTTTTTAAAGTCACACATTAGGAGCTGACTGCTTCTTTTTTTCTGTTTTTGTCCTTAGGTTTTATGCCTGCATTAATAACTGACTCTTATTTTCGATCTCCACTGTGGGGACAAGTGTGTTCAGGGTAACAATACCTGGATGGACCTATGTCCGCCTTTGACGATGAAGCTCCTCCTTAGAGCTGCAGTTTCTGAGCGTCTGTCTCACCCCACTCAGCTCCTTAAGACTAGCCAGCATCAATTAGCAAACAACTGGTGGAACGGTGCATCTGCTGAGCTCATCATAGGAGCCACTTCTCAGTGAAACTCTGGTAAAAACGTTAAAGGGTTAATAGAGGAGCCATGTTGGGATGACTTCCTGAAGGCGGAGTTTCAGAAAGAGCTGATGTTTCTTAAAGAGGCAGAGGCCTGATTTCAAGGATTTAAATATCAGTCACAGTTAATTTAAATGATATATATATATATATATATATATATATATCATTTTCATAACAACTGAATGTATCATAGGATTGTGCTATAAAATGACACTGTGTGGCTGAAAAACAATACTGCCCTTTTAGCAATTCTGCCTTCTTTTATTGTCCTGTCAACATATTCTCCCTCCTGAGCAGTGGACCTCTGCAGCTCCTCCAGAGCTACCATGGCGCTCTTCACTTGTTATCCCACTACTGCTCTCTTTGTCATCCCTGTTAGTTTTTGGTGGAAAGCCACGGCTTGGTTGGTTTTTGCAGCTGTTTTAAGAATGTTTCTGCTTTTCAGATGATGGATTGAACACTGTTCTGGGAGGTTTCCAAACCCTGACGTGTTGTTCTTTTTAACCAAACTCTCTCTCTCTTTTTTTTCTCCACACTCTCATTCCTGCTCTGTCCTCCGTGTTCCTATGTTCTGGTGTTGTTTTTGTTTCTCTAATGGCCTCCAACAAATCCCCGACGCCTTCTCAGAGCAGTTGTCTTTCTTCAACGTTGACTTTGACCGATTTATGGGGAATATCTGGATGCGGTCGCTTGCACCAGATTTCATTGAGGGGTACCGGGTCAACTTGGACCGGAAGTCATTTGTCCCGTTTCTTTCACTTCGAAAGAGGTGCTTTGCAGCCATTGTTGGGGTAGCCCTTGAGATGCTTGTTAGCGACTCCCCAGTTGTAAAAAAAACAATGCCTTGTTGCCACGGTTACGGATCATAACAACTGGTCCGAAAGTGAAAAAGGCAAGAGCGGAGACATTTTGAGCCGCACAGTATTCAAAACCAAAGAGAAGAACTGTGCAAAAGAATAATACCTCTGCAAAAAACAACAACAACAGCAAAATCAGAACTAACATTAGAGAGCTGCGATTCTGGTAAAAAATGTGCTGTACCGTCTTAAAAAAAAAAAAATAGTTAAGTTGCTATGAATGATGTGATTCCACAGATTGTTGAAACATGTTGCTTCAATAAACTGAGCAACGGTCAACTCTGTCAGCTGTGCACGCACTCCTTGGTCTCATTGTCTCGTTCAGAGCTCCCACTTGACCAAAGGCGAGTATCAGAGCGCAGAGATTAAACAGCCAAAGCATGACTCAGGCTTTGTTTTTCCACCAGCACACACATCTGCGGTCAGTGATTCACAGCAATATCACAGTTTGTGCTGCTTAATGTTTCCAGAGAAGCTCACTTTTATCGCCCAACCCATCGCGATAATCCCACGGCTCCGAAATCTTCACCATAAACAAGTCCCTCTCTGAGCAAAGAGAAAAAAAAAAGAAAAAAAAAAGAAGAAAAACAAAAATGTCATTCCTAAACACAGGTGGGAGAAAAAACAAAAACGTGCCGAGCCGCGGTGTGCAGCTAAAACTGATCAGAACGATCGAATTTTCATGAGGATTGCGTGAGATATTTTCCTGTTTCCACTGCAGCTTATTTCAATGAGATTAAAGTAGAAATGACACCAACTTGCGTTTTTTCTTCTCATTTTTAGGTCAGCTCAGGAGAAAATAGACCACATGAAATAAGTAAAGCAGACGCATGTAAATAAAACCCATTAACTATCATTGCAAAGCAATAAGCTGCTTCAACAAAACATATTTGCAACTGTGAGATGATAACATATAAATTTACCCCAATCACTCTGCAGCTCATTTTTCAGGGCGTTCACATGGATGAATTTACAGATAATAATAATGAATATTTAACTTACTTAGCTCGTTTTCTAGAGACCAAGAAAACGGCTGAGTTTTTTTTTTTTTTGTACGCTCGCACTGTTTAGAATCTGTAGAGACTCAGATGTTCGTACGAAACTGTACAAAATGTACGTTTTGCATGAACAGATTCCCTTCCATTACAAGAAGTACAACATCTGTTCAGAAGTCACGAGAAAGTGTTTGCCTGGTGTTGACCTGCAGCACTTCAGAGGTGACGTAAAAGCAGGAAAATACGTCATGCAAGTCTTGGACAAACACCGTCAGAGATTCCCACAAACGGAAAACGCAAAGCCGGTGGCGGTTATCTGCCCGCGTCCCGCCCTCCGCAAACATTGGACGTGAAGCAACGAGCAAAGGGAACCGGATACGGAAGGGTTCTGCTCCAGTAGACAGGCAGCGGACTCCTGCCAGCAAACTATTTCCTTCCCAGTTAGTTGCTTTGGGATTTCTTTGTGTCTCCACTGTCCCTGCTTTCCCTCTGGAGCCGGGCTCCCTTTTTATGACTTGAGACAAAAACCCTGAACAGCCATTACCAGCAGAAGAGGGAACCCAGTGAAACAAGCGATGAAAATATACACCCACTTGGTCAGCAAGCCTCCGAGCCACATTCCTGGTGTTTCATGAGTCGGGAGGTCTCTCAGGAGGAGTCAAAGAGTCAAATGAATTCTCATGCCTGAAAAGCGAACAAGTCAAAATGAAACAGAAAGTTTGGTGCATGAAAATATTTTAAGTTCTATTCAGAAGTGAATAGCATAACCTTTCTCTTGTGCAATGATTTTTTTTTTTTTTTTTGGGACTAATTCATTATTCTCAATTGATCTCTATTGTTAGCTTGATTGTTTTGAGTCTTCTCCGCAATGTGGCGTATTTCAAGGCATATTTGTTTCTGTACTTTAAGCACTTCTCTTATCTTGATAAGATTTAAATCTGGCCTTTTGATTTTGATCTCATGTCACTTCGTATGGTCGTTGTGGGGGAGAGTGGGCCTCCGTCCCCCAGTGCCTTTGAAAAATCTGTCCCCTCACTCGCCTGTGGGGGCGCTGCACCATGACCCGCGGAAGGAAATGACACAGAAACCTCCAAAGAAGACACTGAGCGCAACTACCCTGCAGAATAGCGTCAGCTTGTAGCAGGGGAGCCATTTCTCCGACCAGTGTTAGACTTGTGCGTTTGTTTTGGTTGCACCCTTAACTCAGCATTAGCTTTTAGTTTTGCATATACTTTGCAAGAACAGATATTTTTCTGGTACTTGAGTGGGAAGAACAAGAAGAAAATGTACTTCCTTGTTGTTTTTAGACAGTAGAGAAATAGAATTTGAATGAGCAAAATATCGTTGAAGACCACCAACCACAATGAAAAATAGCAATTTTTAGGCTGATGCTTCCTTTATTAAAATAGCTGTAATTTCCATAGTAGTCAACAAAATAAGACTGTTACAATCCTTCAATTAAAGTAGCAATTGAACAGTTCCTTCTGTCATGCTGGGACAATCTTTTATTAAATCTATTCCCAGACTATAAAGGGGCAAAATGTAAAGCAAAGTGCTTGTTTCAACGCGGTTATGAGGCGGTTTGTGAAGCAAAGCTGTTAATGAAAGGCAGCAGAGGCAGACGGCGGCGCTGAGTGGATTTCCAGAAGGTCTCTCCCCTCAAATAACTTCCCAGTCAGGTCCTGCATACCACATCTCTGTGTGCGCCACAGCCCGCCCCGATCCACTCCCACCCCCTTCCCTCCTGGTCCGTGCGGATCGGGGCATCGCCTCGCCCCGCTCCCTCAGCTTTCACCTCCGACCGGACTTCCTCCTCCTCCTCTTCCTCCTCCTCCTCCTCCTCCTCCTCCTCCTCCTGTCAGGCCTTTACGTCTTCATTACCCAACAGCAACAACTTGCTCAACATTTAACCTTCGTTGCAATCGCGAGGAGTCGCAAGCGCAAGGAGTCGCAAGCGCAGCAGCGAGGCCGAGTTCGTGAAACAAGGCCTGCCGGCTTCTTACACAATCGCAGCGTGGGACAATTGTTATGTTATGTTTTGGATAGTTTTCATGCAGAACTGACGCAGTTTTATGGCTTAATGCACCAAAACCCCAGAGGGAGAGACCCACCCTATCAGCTGGTCGGAGGAGTTACACAACCCGGATCTGAAGGCTTGACCCCACCCCCACCTTCTGCTGTCTGGGAGGGACGGTGGGGGTCCACCCTGTTGATTTCCTGCCTGATCCACTCTCTTAGCCTGAAAATGGAAAGGATTAAAGCATGGTGAATTGGAATAGGGGCGAGGGACATGAAAGGAGGGCGGGATGCAGCGTCGGACCAACGCCGCCTCATTCCTGTAGACTTTCCCAATCCTGCCGTAGGGTGTTGGAGACTCTCGCAAACAGACATTTCCATGACAATAGTGTTCCAACCATTGAGAAAGTAACAAAGAAGGGCGACCACAGTTTATTTCACACAGAGGGAAACATGGATGGAGTCATCTGTTCCCATCAGGCCCAGAAAGTGACTGAAAACAAGGCAGAACTCCGGGAGTTAGACTGAAAATAGAGCTTTATGCTGAGTACAGGGTCTTAAAGGGACTGTATTATGTTTTTTCCAGCCACATAGTGCCATTTTATGCTGTAATAAAGTACGTTATAAAAATACTATATATATCAAGTAAGACTTTAAAGAAATTTGTCTTTGCTCTGCCTTCAGGAAGTCTTCACACCACTCCTCTTGTAACCCTTTAACAATGTTTTTAACATCGTTCAGCTGAGAAGTAGCTCCTATTATGAGCTCAGCAGGTGAACAGTTCCAGCAGGTGTTTGCTAATTGCTACTGGCTAGTCTGAAAGAGCTGAGTGGCAGAGTCGCGGGGGAAGAGGGCTCTGTGAGACGGAAGCCCAGAAACCTTGAAACTTCAGCTCCGAGGACAAACTTCGCTCTCGGAGGTGGTGCGTGGTCCCCCTAAAACATTTAGCGGAAAAGCTGAGTGGTTGCCACGGGAGATCAAAGGATTTCTCAAACATGTATGAAGGAAATCATAGCAACCCTCCATGTGTGCTTTTAATGAAGGAATCATATTGTAACCCGATGTAAAGCTCAAAATAGCTAAAGAACAGCTACTCTGTATTACAGTCTAAGTTTGCATTTCAGTAACATTTTTGGTCAATGCCTTGCTGTTGTTGTTTTTTCTTTCCAGATATGGCCATGTGGGAACCTTTCTGCTCCTCTGTTAAAGAAGTACATATTAGAGTAATAGCTGCATAGCGTATTCACTTCCCAGTCGTTAGAGCGTCCTACAAAGAGCTCCATGTAATTACATGGTATACATGTCCCACTGTGAGAGGAATGTTGACTGAACAGTCAAAGACTTTATGTTCAGGTTCAACTCTTATGGGTTGTTTTCCACATGACAAAGTGAAGACAAAGACTATTACCTGCTTACGGTAAGATGTCGATCCTCATAATTTCATAGTACTATTGAGCTTTTAGGATTGTTTTTATTTTGCAAAATGCGTGGGAGCTCAAAGTAGTCAAACGCACGTCCGACTACTTTATGTACTACTGATTTAATGCTGTTCCACAAGCAACAATGACATCACCCCGCCCCGTTTTCTCTAATGTGTTTGTTCTGGAAGCACACGTTTGACTGTTGTTAGGACTCAGCTGATTTCCTTTTATTTCCAGCGTTGGGAAAAAATACATGACGCATGACAGAAAAATCCTTGTAATTTTGGCCACTACGAAACTGTTGCGCTCGATATTCCCGGGGCAAAATTCCCAAGCCGTGAGGCACGGAAAGGTCAGCAGATTCAACGCAAATCGTGCGTCGGCCGAGTGAAGACGAGCGGGAAGGTGCGAGCGATCACGTGAGCCTGAGGAAGAAGTCACAGCTCACTATTGGATGTAATAAAAGTGACGCACCAATCAGCGGCGAGGCCTCTGACTTTCTGTTACGGCAGAGAGGGAAGCGTGTCGAGGATTGAGGAACGTCTCGTTGAGTTCCCTTTGGTGTGTGAGGTCGGCTCATTGAGTATGTAAATAATGCAGCTGAATGACGTCCAAAGCAAACAGACATATCACTTCTGCAGCAGCTGACTCAGAGAAGAAAGTCTAATGTCAACACAAGTCTGCATATAGAGGGTTATAAACAAACAAAGACCCCTTTTTCCTGGAGTAATGCTGGCGTAGGTGTTTAAATCTTTGGTTGTACTGTTTGGTGTTTTCTGGTGGATGAATAATTGTGTCTGGGATAAAAGACACAGAGTGAAAACCTTGCATTTTTCATGAGTTGTTGCTTTGATGCTACTTGACGCTTTGTAAGCAACTCCACAGACACCCACCCCCTCCCCAAGTCTCTGACAGTCAGGGTTGACCCAATGCTTTCCGAAGAATGGATTGTGCTTCCTTCGTTGCTTGTTTTCATTCCTGTTGGCCTACCGGGAGGAAGGACAGCCTTTCCCAATCACAGGCCCGGCTATCTGATTAAACAAGCCTGTAATCAAGAGTGCGTCTCGGTTCGCATTGGAGGTCGAGAGATCTCTGTGATTGCAGAGGAAAACTGGGTCCCAAAACCAGCCTGCGTCCTTCCAGAACCAAAGGAAGAGATTACTTTCTCAAATCAGCGCTTCCCTTTTTCAGATTCTTTTGCTGAAGGAGCACCGGCGTTAAACCAGAAAAGGTATCACGCTTGATAAAAGTCTGGGAGGATACATTGGATGAATATCCCAGAAAAAAGCCGGTTCAGACAGAGGTTAATGTAAGGGATCAGGCAACGGCTGGAATGAGACTCACTGCTGTGCCAGATCTGCAGTCTGTGTGCTGGAAGAGAAACCCAGCGTGCAATGCAATGAGAAGATACGCTCTTAGATATAGGGAGGAATTAAAAACCCCAGCTTGGAGGAACGGGATGATATGACGATAACTGGATCGTCACAAAAAAACCTTACTTCCTCTCTGGTATTTTGGCCCAATGGAACTTTCTCTTTATTCTCAGAAGTCAAACTTTTGGAGCTTCCAGCTTTAAATACAAGAAAACCATCCATCAGAAGCCAAATCGTGACTTGGACAGCCGAAGGTCTTTATATATTGAAATAGAAGTTGAAGTTCTTTGCTGTGTTTCAGGTTGGCATGCTGCGCTGCTGGCAGTGAACCGTGCTACGTTAAAGGGGCAGTATTTTGTAAAATCAACTTTTCAAATCATGTTTTAATGTTATTCCCTCATCAAATGCAGACCTGTGGTGTTGCTTTTGATTCTTTCATGCAAGTTGGAGAAGTCCTTTAATCTCCGCGGCAACCATTCAGCTGTGCCCGGGTGACCCCCAGCCTGAAGGCGGAGTTTCAGAAAGAGCAGGAGTTTCTTAAAGAGACAGCGACCCAAATGGTTTCAAGGCGTTAAATTACAAAATCAAGTTTCTTCTAAGTCAGGCTTGTACATACACAGCATTTTTACAACATGATGAGGTTGTAGCCAGAACATGTGATCATGTCTATTGAGCTTGAGATGCCAAATAAGCAGCAGTGCAGCCATTTGGGGAAATTTGTGTTTAAGTTGATATGTGATCATCCTTAGTGGGTCGTTTGCTTTTATGTGATTTATATTGTAATATAATTACGCGTTTGTGTAAAAAGTTCACAAATTTGTTCAAAAACCAAG
This sequence comes from Poeciliopsis turneri, assembly GCA_922788865.1. Taxonomy (NCBI): domain Eukaryota; kingdom Metazoa; phylum Chordata; class Actinopteri; order Cyprinodontiformes; family Poeciliidae; genus Poeciliopsis; species Poeciliopsis turneri. The sequence continues at coordinate 534,459 of CAKLNU010000376.1, read as the reverse complement.
CCAAGTCTTCAGTCTTCTTGGGGCACGCTGATAGTCTTCTATCCCATAACCAGTTCAAATCTACTGTAAACACTTTTCTTTGCTGTTAGTCAGGAATTCATGTCCTGCAGGTATCATTTCACACAGAGACACCTGACAATTTTCTCCTAACCTTTTAGTATTTATAAAACCTACATTTTAAGATTCTGGAAATTAAATAAGCAGAAAAAAAATCTTACAAAATGGTTTAACTTGTTTTGCTGCGGAAACCGAGATTAGACGTTTACCGCGAATACGTTTTCCCCCCGGGTGGTTTTCTCAAGAGAACCAGCTAAATTCATAATAGTTTTCTTGGGATAAGAGCTTAATTTCTGGAAAACAAAAAACATTTCAAAAAAAGTATATGCGGAAAACATCCGCTCTTGTCCTCCATATGTTGTGGATTCAAAGGGAGCTAGTTTTTCCTGGCCATATATATTTTTAATCCAATATTTTCCCAGAGCTTTTAAAAAGGCCACATTGACCCTTTAAAGGTCAAGAAAAATGTGCTGAGTTTGCCTCATTTCTGAATATTTCACTTTCAGATTGTGAGTTGCTGCCAAAGTATGACTTTAGCCTCACCTGATCAAACTGCTGACGTAATTACTTGACGAGAAAATCCACATTGCTGCTGAGAGGGAAACTGGAGCTGCGGGCGCTCCAGTTTCTGTTCATTCGCTTTTACTTTTTCGGGTCGTGGGTTCGGCAACTGTTCTGCTGACAGAAGGCAGTTGCGGCGCGCATGAAAACACAAGGAGGCTTGTTGCGCACGAGCAACGCGCTGCTCAGAGACGGTGACCTAAGCAGACACATGTGGAGGAACAGCTGTGCCAAGCAGCTTATGAAGCCTGCAGGACTAGTTCTTAAAGCGAGGCCAAAGGCAAGCCGGAGACAGACGGAGGGGGAGGGGGGGAAGAAAAAAGGAGGAAAAGAAAAAAGAAAAAGAAAAGCTGGGAGACATGCTTAAAGCAAAGGCCATTCAGTGGAAAGAATGATGGCTTGAAGTGAAGTTTAAATCATGACAAATTGAAACATTGCTCAAGTCTCTTCACCAACCCCCCAAACCAAGGGCTTTTTACACCGCACCGCCCCCTGCTGGTTGAAAAGATTAATGTCTGTTTCTGTGAATTTGAGGTCCTACAACAAACTTGTACAATATGTCCATGTGGGAGATATTAAAATGCATCTACATGTGCAGCCACAAAAAAAAAAAACAAAAAAAAAAACAAGCAAAAACCAAACTTGAGATTTTTATTTATTTATTTATTTATTTTATTTTAAAAAAAAAACAAAAAAAAAACAGGGTGTTGCCGTTGAGTTTTATGACGAACAAAAGCCGCAGAGGAAACAATGAGCACACGGTTTGTTGCGTCGACATTTTATTTCCATTAGCGCCGGTAACAGAATCAGAGACGCACTGCGGTCCTGACGTTGCATTTGGTCCAGAAAACGTTTTCACTTCAAGGCGTCTGGGGAGAGACCGACTTAATAAATAACGACAAAATGCGAGAATGTGGCGATGAAACGCTGCAGTGGACTCAAAACAAAAACAACAAAACACATGACACGTAAAAAGGATGGACTCGCAAACATATACATATATCAACGTTGAACAGTCAGTTTTAATATAATTACTTGTTCTCTTAACATGTATACTCCGATATGGAAAATCTGTTCATTTACTAGGAAACCAAAGACCTTTCTTTTGAAACGCAATATTTACACATAAACCAGAGGGTGGAAATGGGACATACTGAGGGGAGAAGCTTTATTTTACGTCATCACTGCAGTACAACTTGCCTTAATGCTTTGAAGCTGGAGGCTGTTAAACAACAAATCAGGGCTAATGTAAAGAAACAAAACACAACAAAATTACTATTTGGCTTGTGAAAAAGGCAATTCTGGTACAGGAAAAAAAAATAAAAAAAATAAATAGCAGCTCATTTTGCTCTAGTTTGTTCTAAATTAAAGTGATTGACTTGGCACAACGGGTCAAAACTTTAGCAGAGAAGATTGTGATTTACAGTAGCAACCTTTTTTTTTTTTCTTTTTTTTTTTTAAATCTTTATCATGCAATAAAACAAAACTACAATTTTTTTAAAAATTTTATCTTATAAAAAATGAGTCTGTATATTCAACAAGGCTAAAATAAGGAATGTTTCTACTAAAAATAGTCGCTCATTTGGTTTGTCATTAAAAGTTAACAGAACCCAACAAGCTGAGGAGGCTTACGGTCATTTTCAGCTTTTGTGCCTTTTGGTTTGAGATTAAATATGTCTCAGCGTAAATATTGCAGGACCAAAGTAATGTTTCTGTTCTGCTTCTCTAGTCCAATAGATTTCTACAAGCGCTTTGGAAACGCGCGGCAACAATGCAGTCCGACAGATGTCAACGTGACCCGGAGCTGGAGCGGATTAGATTGAATTTGACTTCAAGTGCTGCTTTTTAACTCCCGTCTGCTTCAAAGCGTCTGACTTGTGGTTACAATGGGAAAAGCATTAGCTTGGCAGAAGATGTTAGGTACTCGCTATTGTTAGCTTAGCTTAGTTTAGCATAAAAAAAAAAATGACAAGGGAAAACCTTAAACTTCCAGCGTGAATGTGACGCAGTGGTGTGTAGACATAGCCGTGAAAGTGACGTCTATCTTTCGGTTTCTAGGCAGAAAGTGAATAATAACGTATTTTGAATTGAATAATTGAGGTTCGATTTTCAGAAATAAAGCAAAAATAAGGTACCTTATACTTCAAAGCTACGTTATGTGCTATACCTTGCAAGTATCACGGTTTAAGTGTCTTTATTTTTCACAACTACTTGAATTCTTTTTGGTAAATCTTCACTAAGGTGTTCTTAATATTCCTGAGATTCTGATTTGTCAGCTGCACATCCATAATCCACGACGCCATTGTTACACCACACCACTGAGGGGTTCTACTGGATTAAGAGCTTGTGACTGCGGATACGGTAAGCGTACACTGACCTCAATGTCTTGCTCAGACCTGTGTGAAAAGGTTTGTAGCTTCGTGACTCGGTGCACTGTCCTTCTGGAAGTAGTAAAGTGAATATAAATGGGTGGAGGTTTATCGGTTGGCACCGACATTTTGGCAGCCGGGGCTCTTACAGGGCGACCAACTGATGCTCAGAGTCTCAAACCGTGCCAAGAAAATATCCTTCATCATCATCTGCCAGAGCCATTAAAATAAGGCAGCTTGAATATGTGCCTTAATGTTGCTTCGCCCTAATGTGACCCAGTGGACGTTCCGGGTGAAATGGCAAGTTTTTCTGATTTCTTGTAGCTCAGTTTTGATGAGTCGATTCTTGAGTGACAGTTGCTTTTCTATGAACTTTAACCTGCCATTTCTTTTGCCAACATCTTCTCCCTTAATAGTTTCTTGTCTTTAGACCATTCTCTACAGAGATGTCAATTTGGTTTTTTTTATATGCACCTGGAATAAGTGGCCATTAAATGTGTGATTCACTTATTACTCATATTTTTTGTCCATCAAGTATCCTGATTATCCAAAACATAGTTTAAAAAAACAACAATGAAATTTGTACCTATTAGCATGATTAATGTTTGCCTATATGATGTTTAATACAATAGTTGAGCACATAAAAAGTACTTCTTTTTGCAAACACTTTGCATGTTCATGTCGTGTCTGTGCCCTTTGACAGTGAGGAATGGTACAATGGAAATAAATAGACATGGCGTTAGCCCTCTGAATGTAAGAGATCACTTCCTTCTTTGCCAATACGTCTTCAGTGTTTTCATGCCTGAGAATTTGTCCACAGCTGTTCTGAGAGAAGTCAGTGAAAAAAAATGCGTCCAAAGTGTGTTTCATTTAAACTGCTGCAGGAAAATTTAAACACCAACATAAATGAAGTCCACCTCCTTCTATGTCCAAAATCAAAGTGTTTCAGACCCAGTACTGGTTCTTTTTCAAGGCCGGGTTCGTTGTCCGACAGTGCTGAAGCAACTCTGGATCCGCCCCTTTAGAGTCCACATTGGACATAGGAATGTTGTTGGCTGGGTCCGTTTTGCGAAAGGTTTCCGTTGTGGCCACCTCTCCGTTTTTGGGCTTCGAGGTCGCTGTCTGGACGTTGTGTTTTCCTGTCTTGTTCTTACGGATCAGATAGTAGGCCAAGACGCCTGCCAGTAGTAAGAGAAGGAGGACAACTAGAATGGGAATGAAGACGGACCAAAAATTCCCACGTCGGGAAACGTGTGGTTTCCCGTGGTTACCAGAGTCAGGGGATGACGGGGTGACACTGTCTCCTGGGGGCTTGAATCTTTCATCAGGATTCTTTAGCAGAGTGGCAGGATAAACTGCAGAGGTGTTGTAAGGGCTTGTCTGGAAGGAAAGGACACATTCTGCTGGAGGGACTCCATGAGCTTTTAGCAGGAACCGAGCTTCATCTTGATTACCCTTCGCTTTTAATCTTGAGGCAGTATCATATATTTCCATTGCGATACGACCTTCATCCAGGTCCTTCTGGGTAAATGTCTGTATTGGTTGGCCAGCATCAGGATCCTTAAACTCCACAATACGAGCTCCTCTTGGCTGCTGGATGACTGTGAATGTGGGTGAGGCTCTTGTCTTGTTGGCTAGTGGCGATGCATCCAAAAGCTTTCTGTCCAGCTGGACAAGTGAGCCTTGAGGTAACAAAGGATTTTGAGCAATTTTCGCCAGAGGCTGGACAGTGATGTTGAGGACAGAGGAGACATTGGCAGCCCGGCTACGGGCTGTAAACGAAACACTGTCTCGGGGTGAAGTGGACTTCACAAAACGGACACTGACTCTTCCTTCTTTGATCTGCTTTTGGGTGAAGGCAGATGTAGGCTGCCTGTCTACCATGACAGCCGCATATTTTGGAGTATTGGTGATTTTATAAAGGATGTCCTCTTCAACAGGACCACCTGTAGAGGCCCTCAACATCTCCTCAGTCACAAGAATCTGCTCGTCTCCCTGTCGTACCTTGATCTCTGGGACTTGTTTGAGAAGCAGGGTGCGAGCTAAGATTCCTATGTGGAGTGTGTGCGGCTCAGTTTCATGCTCGCCATCTGATATGGTGAATTCCACAAATCCGTCTTTAAGGGTGCCGTCACTCTGGAAGGCCACTTCTATGCGATTGATCATTTCTTGAGTGAACTCAGAGAGAGGTTCTGACGTAACAGAGTTAAGGAGATAGCCATTACGAGGGACTTTGGTCACCTTGAAGAGCACCTCGTCTGGTGGATTGTCTTCATCTTGGGTGTTGAGATGCTTCTGGGTTAGTGAGGTCTTGGAGCCTTGGAGAACTTCCAGAAGCATGTCTGTAGTGACTAATTCAGGAGGGTTGGAACCACGTCGTTTGACTGAAATATGAAAGATCTCATCCAGGATTACAGACTCAGCAGGGTAGGCCCTACCACCACCTCCTAACTTCAGATAGGCCTTGAAAGCAAGGCTGTCAAAAGTGCCGCCCGAGTCATCGTGAAGATACTCTAACGTTCCCTGAGACACGTCTGATTGTGTGAAGAGCGGATCGTCACGGGGTAGATCCTCACCCCGCAGGGTGATACGACCATGATCAGGGAAGCGCTTTATTTCAAAAACAACATCCGCGTCCGTTTTCTTCTCTTCAGGTAGACTTGCCAGAAGGTTAGAGGCATCAAGAATGGACTTGTCAATTGCTTTCCTCTGACCCTGCACAATTTCAAGCCCTGAGGGGGAAAAACACAAGTAAAAATCTCAAAATCATACAAATATCAGAAGCTGGTGCCTATCTTGGGTAGGCACCAGTGAGACATTTCGGGTAAGAAACGGGGTACACCCTGGACAGGTCGGCAGTCCACGTTACTACTACAAAAAAACCCTTTTATTTTACCTTTGTTCCTCCACATCTGAGAAGAAATGTTGCTGTGAGCAGCGTAGTAGGAGACGGTGATGGGCAGCGCGTGGCGGACGTCTGGGGAAGCCTGGGGTGATGCAGTGAACTCCATGGAGTCTCTGACCACCCAGAAAGGCTCGGTGGGCAGCTGGTGCTCATAGTAGACTGCTCCAGACTCCAACTGGGCATCAAGAGAAAAACAGGATAGCTCATGTTGAGTTACATGTTTTATTAAAGGTTTTGTTGGCTCCAGTTTCCTATATTTGATAGTGAATTGACAGGAAAGTGGCTAATAAGAGAAGTAAGTAGTGAGAGAAGGAGGACAACTAGAATGGGAATGAAGACGGACCAAAAATTCCCACGACGGGAAACGTGTGGTTTCCCGTGGTTACCAGAGTCAGGGGATGACGGGGTGACACTGTTTCCTGGGGGCTTGAATCTTTCATCAGGATTCTTTAGCAGAGTGGCAGGATAAACTGCAGAGGTGTTGTAAGGGCTTGTCTGGAAGGAAAGGACACATTCTGCTGGAGGGACTCCATGAGCTTTTAGCAGGAACCGAGCTTCATCCTGATTACCCTTCGCTTTCGATCTTGAGGCAGTATCATATATTTCCATTGCGATACGACCTTCATCCAGGTCCTTCTGGGTAAATGTCTGTCTTGGCGGGCCAGCATCAGGATCCTTAAACTCCACAATATGCTGGATTATTTAATCCCCTTTTGCTGAACCCTCCAAGTGATTGTTTAAAACTCTGAAATGCTTTTAATGTTTAAATGTTTTTAAAAGTTTCATTTGCTCACCTCAAGCTTCTTTTTGATACTTTGCCATTTTTTCCTTCAGGGATCTTTAAGCTTAGCCAGTAAAATGTGATCTTATATCATTGTATGGCTGAATTATTAAAATAGAATGCTGTTCTCTTTTTCCCAGTCATCTTCACAATGCAGATAGGCTGAATGAATATTAATGGTTTCTGGACAAATCTGGTAGTTCTGTTGTGACTCGCACAACAATGAGCTACTTCTAGTTTTCTAAAAAAATGTTTTGCTATCCTCTGCTACAGCTGGACTCTGTTTGGAAGGCTAACAAGTGATTAGGCAAACTTATTTCTTTGTACATACCAAAACTCCAGAACATGGACAAAGGTATTTATGTGGATCCGGTGATTTGTGATCTTAAAAATCTAAAACTAAATTCGGTTCCTAATGTTAAAATATCATCCTGCCACTCTGCTAAAGTTTTTTTTAAGAAAAATTCTAAGGTTTATCTCAAAATTTGAGGTTTTTTTCTGGCAAATTGTTAACTTTTCAAGCTCAGAAATTCCCATGTTGTCGTTTTTTTTTTTTCAAGATTTCTGAGATCAGTCTAAAAATGTCTGAATTTCTTGGCATAAATTTACTCCTTTTTTTTTTCTATCTCCAAAGGCCCTAAAACGTATGTCACTTCGGACTGCGGGACGGTTAGAGGAAACTCTTCTTTAACCTCTTTCAGGAAACAATCTGAACATCACTCAAAGTTACCTGTGACTGCGAGAACAAGATAGTTTCCACAAACTGGTTCCGCTCATCGGCCAGGATGAGCCTTCCCAAACGAGGCGCGCGGACGAGCAGGAAGCTCGCTTCGTTCCCGTCCTCGCCGGTTCCCACTTTGAGGTTGGCGGCCTTGATGACCTGTCGTGTTCCTGAAAAGACACACACAAAAATGTCTCTGTGTGGAAAGTAGTCTCTTGTACACCGCAGCCTTACACCTCATAATCCAAGGTTGGAAAAATATTTCAATTAAATGTCTCGATTAAATATATTAAAGCAAATGTGACAACGGATAAGACGCATGGCACATAAAATAACAAGTGATTATTTAAATAAATAAAATAAAATTACGTAATTTTAATTTAAGTTATTAAATAAGACATTAAATAAGTGTGTTTGTGTGTGTGTATATGCTTTGTTTCCAAAAGTGAAACAAAACATACACATTAAAATTGGTAAAAACAAAACAAAAGCAAGCACAACTATGAAAGGGATTACTTCAAAAGTAGCATCCAGCTAAGTAAATGATGCTGATTAAAGCTAAAAGCAGCTCCTTGAAACTTGAATCTGTCCTAAAGAGCATTTTGGAAAATGCCTAAAGTGCATGACACTGCAATTACCACTTGTGTCCATTAAGTGGCGCTGTTTGACGAGATTTACCATCAACATCGTCGTCTGGCAGGACGTTGCTTCCAAAAATATGCATTTATGGCTCTTTTCACAACTTTTTCACGTCATGTCGTATTTTAGCCATAGCATTAAATATGGAGAAGCACAACTTTGGTGAAAGCAAGAACACAGAGCGGCACGTTAGCAAATAAAAGTCTGAAAACAATCACTGCTCCCAGTAAACTCAACGTTTACACCCATTCTGGTGTTTGCGTAACTTTACAGTCGCGCAGCTTTTTATTGTGACTAATTGTGAATAGTCTCCCCTTTAATGCTTAAAGAGACGTGAATATTTTTTTTTATTATTATTTAAGCATTTCTGGGACACATTCCTCTGGATTGATGTCTTTTTTTCTTTCTTTTTCTTTTTTTTAAGAAAGCTGTCAGAAGTAAGAATGTGAGGTTTGCCTCTCCACTCTACTCTTCTTCGTGGTAGTCAAACTCCACTGCTTCACAGCCCTGCATGAATTCACAACCTCACTGACCTCTCTGGCCACCCCCGTCAAATTATCACACGGCCATTCATTCATTCATTCATTCATTCATTCATTCATTCATTCATTCATTCATTCAGCAAATCGCTCCTGCTCATCCTCATCTCCTCCACAAAACGTTCTGAATCCGTGGCTCTGCGTCACGCCCGCCTGCTCGGTCACGAAACCACATCCGTCGCCTCGCCGCTGAAAATCTGGAGGCCTCCTGTCGTCCTTACCTGGGAACACCACAAGTTCCTCCCCCGTTTCCAAGGTGATGGTGTGAGGCCTGGCCTTGATGACAAATCGATAGAGAGGAGACGTGTGCTCTCCGTCTGTCACCGTGAAGCTGAACTCGCCGGATTCTTCGCCTGCAGGAGGAGAGAGAGGCGTTTGGCATTATGTTTTTTCCCCTCTCCCTTTTAAACGTTACATTTGCTGCGTCGTAAAACCAGGATGTAATTAAAAGATGGCTGAAGGTCTGTAACCTTGACAAGCAACAACAAAAAAAAAAAAGTAAGACATTTATGTATCACAGTAAAGTGTGGAAAAGTGATGGTCAAGGGTTCACAGTGGAGCCTCAGTGTATGCTAAAAGGTGCAGGGACTTGGTGATGGCGCATTCGAGCAAATTCAAGAGAGAATTGGGAGCACATGAAGTTCATTTAATAAAGAAAACGAGGCCCTAACCCTGGTGGGTGAAGATGATCTCCCCTCTGTTTATGTGAGCCTGGGAGAAGTTCTGGATGCTCGCCCTCGGCTCCTGTTTTAATGTCACCACCCCGTTGGTCGGCGTTTCCACGTGGTAGACCAGCTCCTCCGCGGGGGTATCGGCGTCCTCTGTGCTCAGCACGCTGGCGCTGATGGCGACTTGCTCGCCGGGACGAACCTGGGAGACATCAAAGACAAGCGGAGTCACGGAGGGATGGATGAGACGTCGCAGGCGATTACCCGGGAGATCCTGGGCAGGAAGGTGGCAGACAGGAGACCGCGAGGCTGCAAATCACATCGTCAAGCTAATATTAATGTCAGCATCTGATTTGGAAACCTGGCCCGTGTTAGGATGTTACCGAGACCCCAAGCAAAGTCACAACATTATGACTTTGTTCTCGAAATATTCTCATATTGTTATGACTTTATTCTGTTGTGACTTTTATCCTCACATTTCTTTCAACTTTATTCTCATACAACTTTATTTTTGGTCATTTTATGACAATTATTATTATTATTATTTATTTTAAGGGTATCCTTAATACTTTGCTAGGTAGTGCAAAAGAAGAAATTCCCCGATGCTCCGTAGGAATGTGATCTCTGATCCCGATACAAATAATTAATAGCGGTCGGAAGGCTTGCAATTTTGCCCTTTAAATTAATAAACCGTCAACCAGTACAATCGTGTCTGAGGGGGAAAAGATTGACACGAACCGAACATCAGAAATCAGCCCAGAATCTGAAATTGGTGCATCGTTACAAGGGGAGGAAAATAAAAAAGTAACAACAAGTTTAAATACAAAGACGAGAATGCAGCTCAGTCAACAGCCGCCTCAACGGAAACAATTAAAAAGGTTAATTATGTTTCCAGTGCAGAGCCCAGAAGCTCCTGTTGTCGGACGACGGAGCGGCGTTGCAGGCTGAGCGACTCTCCCAGGGCGGAGGGTCTCTAATGGACCTCTAATGGCTGGCCGGCTGAAAGGAGCGTTAATTGAAAGAAATGGGCCAGATCCCGCGAAAGGCATTCTTAAATAGGCGAGGATCAGCAGGCCCGCAATGAGGGTCTTCCATCGATCCGTGGAGTCTCCTCTGGAAAAGGAGCAGGAACCTTCTGGCAGAAAGCAGAGACGATACCCCAGGCTTGGATATCGCTTCATCACTGCTGCTCAGCTGAACGACACCAACAAACCATTTGTAACGAGTCGTCCGACATGTTCATTCGTCTCTTTTTAACGAGCGGATGTGGTTCAGTGAACCTTTTGACGCTTAGAAACAGAGAATTGCACAGAGATAAGGCTGGGTCGAACAAAGTCATATTTAGAAAATCACAATGCATGCTCTGATGATATCAGATTAAGAGTTGAAGATAAAAAACCTGTAAGCAGGTATTAAAAAGGCTGTTCATTTTTATATAGTGACATAGTTCTCTAATATTTCCATCATCTTCTTTTCATGAGCTGGAAGAGAAAATGTCAATAAAGCCTTGAAAACTGTCGTCTATATAATATTGCTCCCTCAGAGAGCTGAGTTACTGGAATAATAGACTTTTAAATAACTTGCTATATAAATGTAGTCTTTTTTTTTTATATAGAGAGTGATAAGTTTTGTAATACAGCTGTAATGTACCCAGGACTTCACTAAAGTAAATGAAGTAAAAGAAGCGAGAATGCTAGCATTAGCATTCTCTGGATCTGAGTGCTTCAAGGAAAAGCTTGTTTTTAAATTCGCTTCAGCTGTATGTAGTTCATTTCAACCAAGTGCAAACTTCACTTTCAGGGTCGTCCGTAGAAATCGTAAAAACTGTGAGTTGGCAGTCAAGCTAGCCGCTCTGTCGTCATTGCTGCTTGAGCTGAAAGCTAATATTAGCATGCTAACCAGCTAGCTAAATGTCGTCCATCTGCTTTGCCATTAGAATTTCTAGAACTTTCCGGTCCCAGAAAAAAAAAAACAACAACCAAAAAACAAAACGTTACAGTGAATCCAAAACTTTTGCTTCCAGCGTCTTGGCAAACTCTGACCTCTGACCTCCAAATCTAATATTGCTTAAACTGTTTATTTTGTTTCCCATTAAATCAATCCCCCAGACAACTTTATAGCTTGTTCTACTGAAAGTCTCGCTACATTAGATTGTTTTTGACTTTTATTGCTACGTTGTCGTTGTTAGCTCACATGGCTAACATTAGTTCATTTTGACACTGAGAATCAGCAAATGCTAATAAATTTCCTGACTTTGGCGTTTTTAATCACAGGGAACGCTAAGAGAAGAAGCTAGCCAATACTTTCTGGGATATTGAACGCTCGCTTCCTACGGAAGCACTGAACTGACAAAGGTAGGAAAATAAATCCAGGACCAGTATCTCATTAAAACAAGAACGTCTGCTGAGACTTAGAGCTCAGTGAAAGCAAAATATGTCCTCGTTCGAAAGAGAAAAGTCGTAACAGTAAAACAGCCACACCTCCAGGGATGTTTGATTTTTTGTCTAGAAGGAACAAAGTAAAACAAACAAAACAAAGAGAGTCAAGGACTTTCTTGTGTAACAAAATGCTTCTGTAGTGTCAAAAGTTTTACAACAATATATGTTTTTTGCACAGCCACCTACTAATACGCCTGTACTAAAGACGTGCAGAAGAATGAAACATATTATTTTTATGGACTCTAGTCAGATTTAACTCGTCCAGCCTGGTTTGTCCCAGCACTAGTGGTTTTGCTTTGACTGTATATAAAACCTAGTTTAGGCAATTTGTTGTTGTTGCATATCTACCTTTCCTTAATGGCACATTGTCTTTTATTTCTGATTGTGAAGATTTTATTTGTGTCCCATAAGTCACGGAGTTTTAATCGAAAGCTATCAGATCAACTTTCAAAATAAAGTTAGACGTTAAGAAACGTCTGGGTTTCATTCCATCATAACTGTGAGCTTGAAAAATACAAACCTCAGTAACTTTTAAGCTTGCTTTAAGCCAATAATTTCTTAATATCGATCAAGTGCATGGTCCACTGGTGGATTATTTAACGTGAGTTCGCTTTATCGAGGAACCGCTCGACGGCGTTGCTGGGCTACATCTCCGTTCTTTCACTTTGTGAGTTTAATCTTTGCAGCCCAGACCTTCTGTTGTCAAGCCACAGAAATGTTTTCCTTTCCAAACCCCCTTCATGCCATCTCTGATACAGTATTTCAGACTCAAATGTAACAAATGTGTTGTGAAGTGTATAATTTAGTTGCCTCACAGTCCACTGCGTAAAACATCCTGCTCAGTTTCACACTCCATCAAGGCTCCGTCGCGACGACACGCCGCGTCGACGGTTCAAAAGCCGCAATCCATCATCACGCACTCTGGCCTTCTTTCGGCCCTTTTCTCTCTCTTTAACTGCGAGATCGTGTCTTTGTTCCGCTCTAATGGCAACTTTTAAAACCGACCGCGAGCTTAAAGACGAGTGCGCTTTGAGTGGAAGGGAAATCAAATGCCCCGCTGCTCGGTCCAAGAAAGGCTGCGGCTGTTACTCGTTCGTTTCTTCTGCGTTGCTGCCGTGAATTGCCACAACAGTCAGAATTACGTTCAAGAGCAACATTTCGATTTACACGGGAGTATTTTTTAAATCTTTGCATTTGGACCATAGAGGCACAGAGACGTTCTTAAGTCAAAGTTCTTCCATCCTCTTTGCACCGGCCTGTGAGGTTTTTCTTAATGTTCTTGATATATAGCTGCCAATAAAAGTAGTTATTATCCCCCACCGTGTGCCGTAACACACGAGGGGATGTTATTTATTAGAACCAACAGAGATTGATTTCTGAGCCTCTGAGGTTGAGGTGAGTCAGCCTGTCTTGTTAGGGACCCCTGACGGAGTTTAAAGCGTTGAAATGTCTCAAACGCGAATGTCATCCTGGGACCCGCATGGCTACACGTGAGCCTGATCTGAAACCATTTCTAAGTGCCGTTAAAGGCCAGACCGTTGAAATGAATCGCTTTGAGTATTCCAATTTCCCTATAACTTCCAAGGCAGAGAAAAGACTTAAGGTGTACGCACCAGGGATTTATTTTTCCATTTATTTATTTATTTATTTATTTATTTATTTATTTATTTATTTATTTATTTATTTTTATTTCTCAGTGGCATTCTCTTTCTCTGACATAGTTTACCTCTGTGACCTTCTCAAGACCATATTATATCTGTGCTACTTACTAATTAACGTAATTGCTCATTAACATCAGAGTTACAGGAGTCGAATGTAAATGTGCACTGCACCTCTTCAGATTGTTGTACGAAAATATTTAGGAAGATACTTTTGCGTCACGTTGCACTTTGCCATTATTTACACACTAGTTTGTCTGAGTCTCTTACCAAACAACTCAATAAAATACATTGAAGACATTTGACAAAATTCGAAAAAAATTAAGCTTTTGCATGTTTCGAAGCGCTTGATGGATCCAGCGAATACCACGCCATTGAGAGTCTCTGTCTCCTCAGGGCTGTTTTCTTCCCAAGTTCACAAACGCACAGCCTGGTAGTTATTTCTTATTTCTCGGGCCACAAAGACGGCGGGTAAATGGAGACTAACCCAAACAATCTGAGCCAATTCCGCTCTTTGTGAGAAAGAGCGGAAATAGTTCTGTTTGCCTTCCAGCAGAACACCCACCATCTCTTGACGAGACAGCTGCTCAATGCACTCCTGTACTTTATCCGTCTGCTCACAGAAATCTTCAACAGAGAGAGAGAGAGATAGCTCTTTAAGTAACTCCAGATATGGTGCAGTATGCAGAGATGACTCAACTGATAATAGCAGCCACCTGGCAGGTCTCTCAGCTTTACCAACCAGGAGAAAAATACTAATGTTACCAAACCCAGACATCATTCATCCAAGTCTGCTTACGTAGCTGCTGCTGCTGCTCATACGGGTTTAAGAAGGAGCTCCAGGCAATGTGGAATATATAAAGCTAATGTGGAGAATTATGTGTTGTAGTCAGATTCCTGGAAAGTCGTGAGCCTTAAAGAGGAAGCTAATGCATTTCTAGACCCTTGACCAGGTGAACCATCTATAGATGTTCATCATATATAATAGAAGAAACATAGCTTTTCTATACTGATGCAGCTCAAGGCAAACCAATTTAAGATCACTGCCATAAAAAAATCTTTATGGCAAACTTAATATTCTTTAGTGCGATGAAGCAAAACGAGTCCAAGATGTTTTTTTGAAGGTTAAAACCAACATAAAGGACATTAGAGAGCAACAGGTTCTGATCAAGAGTCAGTTATTACAGCGAGAAACTGGTGAGCAGGCCCAAAATCTGGGTACAGTAATGAACTCTGACCCGAACCTTCAGAGTCACATAAAGACGGTTTCAAAGTCGGCCTTCTATCACCTGAAGAACATTTAATTCTGATCCAGAACGATGCTGATCGCATTCTCACTAAAACCAGGAAGACAGAGCACATCATCCCAGTTCTCAAGTCCTTACACTGACTCCCTGTAGCTCAGAGAATATACGTTAAAACATTGATTTATAAATCACCGATTGGCTTGGCACCACAATAGATTAAAGATCCGCTGTTGCTTCTGAGTAAGAAACACACCTGCCGTTGGCAATTAATGTGATTCACAAGATTCATCAAACCGAGCCACCTTTCATCACTCCAGTTCTGATTCTCATGTTTCCATTGCCATCATCTTTAGGGGTGACTAGATATCAGAATGCACACTCTGGATCGGTATGTGGCTATGGAAGTAACCTGCAATAAATCATTTCTTGGGCTGAACCACAAAGGTATGCTGCAATACCCTACCAGCGTCAAAAAGCATGACGTTATCACCAGTTTGCTGCTCATCCTTGCTTTAGCCATATTCGAGAGATGCTACCTGCAATCCCCACAAGGGTTTTTGTTTTGGGGGATGATCTGACACAGTCAAACCCTTAAGCTTCTCATTTCTCCTTCTGATGCATCGACTTTGTGGCGTAGACGTGTGTCCAATATATCCCACCCACTGACAGGTGCCACGTTCAAGAGATGATTAGTCTAATCTCTAAGTGGTCGTAATGTCCAGCACTCATTCGAGATTACTTTATTTACTGCCTCATGTGTCTCTGCAGTGCAGTTCCCCACATATTCCACTAGATGGCTACATTGCCACATTCTCTGCCCACACAATCTAGGGCAGGTATTCCAAAAATGGCCCCACAAATTGATGGTTTATATAACAATCAATGCATTTAGCAACTAAAGAGGATAGATTGCAAATTCAATTTGATTGAACACAATGGCTGAGATTTCATATTGAGGCACAAATGAAGTAGCAGCCACAGACAAATGACTTAGTTTGCAGGTGACTCAACAGGACAGTATTGCTTTTTTCCCCCCTCCTCTTTCTGTTCGAGTCTGTGGGGAAATGGAGCTGCAACGACCAAAACCTCGGCTAGCTCCGGCGCAGGACTTGGGTTCTAGGAGTGAGAAAATGATGGCGTCTGCCATGACTGTGAAGACGAGACGACAGCAGTGATACTTCCATTGTGATTTCAGGTCCAAATCAGTTGCATCCAGTTGCGAAAAGTACAAATATTCAAAATTCATTTTAAATTCATACACGGGAAAACATTTTATTAAGACCATGTAAATCATCACATCTGATCATCTGCTGCAGAGGTTGCTCACATACACACACACACACACGCACATACACGCACACACACACACACACACACACACACACACACACACACACACACACACACACACACACACACAGCGCAGCGGCAGCTGGGGCCGTATGTTATTATGTTACATTCTGCCGCCGCAGCAGAGGAGTCGCAGGGTTTGGATGCCGCCCTCCGCTCTGCCAGAAAGCAGCGGTCTCGTCGACCATCTTGGGTTTTCCAAAAATACGGGTTGCCAGGGAGACGGGGGAGAGCAGGGAGGGCTGAGTGACACAGTTAGTTTCCAGTTTTGTGAGCTGATTACTGCTGCCTTCACCCTCCTCACCCCCACTACACACACACACACACACGCAGACACGCAGACACACACACACACACACACGCAGACACGCAGACACACACACACACACACACACACACACACCCTCCTCCTACAGCCCTTCTCCTGCAATGGTGGAGTTGACCCGACTGAACCTCAGAAACTTCTGCGACTCGACTGACGCAAATCAAAGATTAATTGGGCTTGCCGAGCGTTTGGCCACAATAACAACAAATACAATGGATGACCAAACGTACAGAATACTCGAAAATGCAATTAACTCTAACGAACTTCCACAGTGCAGTAAGACCTTCATAATAAACATCTACTAGATTCCTCACCTTTATTTACAAACAAAGAAAGTTAAACTTTGGTTAAGATGAGGTTGAGGTGGATATATATCTATATGTATATATATATATATATATATATATATATATATATATATATATATATATATATATATATAAGATTTACTTAGATTGGACTGTGTTCCTTTTTCAGACTTTTTTCCCTTTGAACCTGTTTTGCAAGAATAATAAAAAGCTTACATATGTTATACATGCATACATACATGAATAATTAGATAAGAGGAACCAATCTGAATATGGTCGACCATTACCGTAAACCTCGGTGTTACTTTTGCCCAACATTACACCAAATTCTAAACGCCTTTGGCTAAATGATGCAAAAACATTATCTTTAACCTTCAATGATCAATTCCAGATATTCTTGTACAGTTGGCACGCTAAAAGGCATTTAGCTCCGGTTACAAATAGCAGGCTAGCTAGCCAGCTGAGCTAATAACCCAGCTAATGTTGGCATTTTCAGCATAAAGAGCACAAAAAGTTGGAATACTGCCAGGTTTTCTTAAAACCTCTGTGTGAATCGATTACTGTTCATCACTCCTTTTTGTGCCATTTACAGAGTTATGCGAAAAAGCCAATGTTATCAGAGTCGTTAGCTCCGCTAGCTATCCTGGTATCTGTAGCTCTGGAAGTTTGATTGCTAGCATGCTAACTGTATATTCAGACAGACATTCCCTGTCACATATTGGCCAAGATCCGAAGGAGGTAATTATGTGAAAATAAGCTGAAGAGCTACAAATAGCAGCTTAGCTAGCTGAGCTAGCAACCTTGCTACTATTGCCTTCTTTGCATTACTCTATAAAGAGCACCAAAAGGGGTAATATTACACGGAAAGCAAGTTTTCTTAAGACTTTGGTGTAAATTGAGATTTATGATGAGCTGGATGTGAACAAATTAAGTTTAGTGAAGTTTTTCTTTGGTTATCAATTTTCAATAAGTAGATCTTAGATCGTAGAGTCACTCGAGTTTAACACTTTCACAATGGCTCCAGTTACCTTGTTGTGGAAAGCCCAAGCTTTTGACGCGCTAAATCAACATGAAAGCTTAAAGCACTAACATGTAGTTATAAGCCGGGCTCCGTTTCTGCAGCTCAGAACCTCATAAATTCTTACAAGGCCATTCATTCCCTGCTCCTTTTTGTGTTTCTTATGGTTTGGGCGACGCATTAAACCAGACAGCTTTATCAACAGTCTTAGAGTCCAACATGCACAAGCTGATATCAAGTGTGTATCGTAATATTGTACATTGGGGAAACCTCCACATCCATGGTAAAGCGTGTAATAAGTCGAGGGAAAACAGGCTTTCTGTTCTCCGTGTTATCAAACAGTTGCCCATCCAGCGTGCGTCTCTGCCTCATTTACCCTAAAGTGTTGCCAGCGAACTGTCAAAGACAGAGAGAAGCCTTACCTCCAGGCCGGCGTTGCGCGTCACCATTGGCGGCTCATCATTCACCGGTATGATGGTGACCGAGATGGTGACAGGGAGGCTGCGGCGCTCAATCTCGTACGACGAGGCAGAGAGCGTGAAACTGTCCTCCGTGCTCTCGCTGCTGTCGTGCATGTAGACGACCTGTCCGGATTTCACCTGCAGGAGACGAAAACGCGTCCGACTGTCACTTAATTCTGAATCTGAAGCGAGTGTTCGAAGCTCCTGGAAAATTTAGAGTTATTACAGCGTTGAGGCTGAACCAAGTCAGTGTGTCAATTTAAAAGAGCTAATGCAACAGTATTATTTGACTTACACGAGTATAAATATAGTATTTGTATTTGATCTAGCAGCTCTGGCTGCACTCAACTTTTAAGACTTGAAGTTTTTATTTGGAAGTTTGAAATTGGACCACATCTGCAGATATTCTAGACTTCAGCCTGAAGCGTTGCTATCATAGAGGAGCAGAATGACACTGGCGTCAGGGTGCGTGCCTACAGGGTCAGTGCACAGGCGTACCTCCATGCAATATCTCTGAATAACTAGTTCAACAAGAAAATGTTACATATATTCTGCAGATTGACGAATGACGAATTACAAGGTAATGAATAACAACCGTGATCAAATCTTATACCAATATTCAGACGGGTATGAAGAAAACGAGTCATTGGCACAAGCAGTGCAGTCAAACTTTAGGGCTTCCTTAAAACCCGTCTTAATGTGTTTTCCTCAGTTGTTTTTTAACAAAAATAAACTATAGATATATTTATAAAACTTGAAAGTTCTTTTCAAAGTTGTTTAAGTTGTTGACGCTGTAAGTGCTTCATACGACCTCATCTTTACCAATGAGACAGCATCAAATTTGTTTCCCCTCTGAAATAGCATTTAAGAACAGTTTGCAGTTCTCTTTAGGGCGTAGCTATCCAAGCTACTCTGCTGACTCTTCACAAATTCCTGCTATTGGAGTTTTTTTGTTTTTGTTTTTGTTTTTTATAATCTGGTCTGCATCAAATTAATGCGTGCATATCAGCATCCTTTGGTGATTTGTTTCAAAAATGTTTTTTTTTTCTCCCCCGACAGCTCTGGGAACAGTTGGGACTTTGTGTGAACAAGTACCAATGGGCTGCATCTTTACAGGGCAGGAAGTGCCAAATGGATCCCATATGACTGGAATCTGGACTAACAACCTCCACCGCTATTTCTGACTGTGGAAAAGAAAAAAAAAAAGAATCAGTTGAACAATGAGTCTGTTTGCAGGGAAAATAAATACCTTGGGAGACGTTAAACACCTGCCAGATTTAGATAAAGACTTAAACGTGTAAATAGTTATCATAAGCTGCGTGGTTTATTTTGCCTAACGTTTTTTGTTGATGAATTTCCAAGCAAAGGTGATGTAAAAGACGAGGCCTGTTTCACGGTGTCCTGACAAAACCCAAGCGTCTGGCAAGGCTTTTCTTTTCAGACTACAGCAAACTTTAAGTGAGGTTTTTCCAAACTGTTCCCATCCCTTCCTACTAGCAGTATATAATCTCGAGATCTTCAATTGGTTTAACTAGTTGATGCAGTAGAAACCCACTTCAGTCTCGGTCTCTCTAAGAGTCTACAGTCTTCCTTATTTCCTTACAGCCAATCAGGGAAAAAGAAAAAGTTATGGTGCTCCTGGATTGGCTGCTTTACAAATGCCAGCCAATTCCATACCAAGAGCATCTGTCCTGGCTGTTTAACTTTTTAAGCTAAATTGCTTGTCTGAATATTGCACAAATCCACAAACAGTCAAATTTTGCACGATTAATTTGCTGCTCTGTTCCACAAACAGATCTGAGAGGAGTTAAATTTGCAAAAACTCAACCGCGTGTCGGCGTGGGTCAGTTGTCGTCTAGATTTCTACTGGGGCTATTGAATGAATTAGTAACGGTTGACAAGGTCCGTACACCTGACCAATATCAACAGGTAATATGTCTGTTCAATAATTTAACAGAACTCTGACGCAGAACCACAATGCACGATGGGGAATTAGCCGCTCAACCTCTCACGGCTAGCTAAGCAAGGCTGGTAGCATCAGCTCTTGGTTACCTAGCAACGACCCGTTGAATAACTGGTGCAGAGCTGCTGAGTGAGAACTGGATAAAAGGTGGAAGAACAGGCCACTCTAGATATTTAAAGCGAGAGACGAACCGATAATTACTTATCAGACATTTATATCGTGATACGTTTTTCAGCCGTATCGCTTACCATCGTTAACATTTACATTGCTCAGCTGTTTGGACAGAAGCCAGCGACCGTCTATACAGGAAACTGAGATTGGAAACAGTGCAACACTATAATATTCCTCCTGCATGAAACGCTCCAACCAAACTCATTCTTGGTTCAGGGTCACTGGGTGACGCAAATGTCAGTTATCGTAGCTTTCACTTAAACTGTTGAATTCATTATTTTGGTCATTTTGCACCATTTGATCATCAGGCAGTCCCGCCGGCCGGAAGCGGTTTACAGCCACACGTTTCTCCCAGGATGATCATATGGTGGCACGCTCCCTCCCAGCTACATTTCCAGCATAAATAATAGTTAGCGTATGTGGTAACAACCTCCCAATGGAAACAAAACGCTCATAAAACAGGTTTTCTATAAAAACCAGACATTTTTTAAATTGCTATTATTTTGACACTACAGTGCACTTTGGACTTCATTTCTCTACAGCAACTTTTAGCCAGAAAACTAAGTTTAAAAAAAAAAAAAATTTTTTTATTCGATTTTACAAGGATGCATCATAACATCAAATGTTTTTTTTATCCCATTGAGAGACCCACATTAAAATGAAAAAATAAAATAAAATACCCAAATAATTCCCTTAAACACCTAGAAGACCCAATAGAGAGCTTGTATTGGTTTCTGCACGTGTGAAGACTTTGTTGCTTGACACAGAGCCGACTGATATATGACACATTCGGTCGAGGACGACACATTTAACCCAGATGTGTCTTGACGTTCTTCTGGCTGAAGTTCATGAAGACCAATTTGAGTAACTCTCCCTGCATGTTTCCATCTGGTACTTATGTTACTGTAAGCTATGATAACTTCAGCAGGACATCATGATTTATGACTTCATCATATCATAACCTTCTTCCCTGCCAGAGGAGAGGCATTTTTTCATACTGATGTGAAAATGTATGTACTGCAATTTTTCTGTGAGGTTTGCCTCCACAGAGGAAGACAAAGACATTTTTCCACTGTATATATATATATATATATATATATATATATATATATATATATATATATATGAATATATATATATATTTTTTTTCCGAAGGCATCGTCAGTTTTTCCACCGTGGCTCAGTGAAGGAAAAGGAGAGAGAGAGGAAGGGGGGAGAGAATACAGAGGCTGGCTGTAGGAACTTTGAGATTTGTGACTAACTACCTCCGCTAAACTATGTTCTCCATTCACAATGCATGATGTTTTCCACTCGAAGGAACTCATCCATTTTTCATGGTATCCTGAAGTCGGGGCGGCTCAACCGCACGGAGGGAGACCAGATAGATGCGCTGCAGCGGCTCTGACATTCTCCCTCCTCCCCCACGACCCCGCTCACTTCTCCGCCTGCTACAGCACGACAAACCTCAAACCAGAGCTAACTGCTAATAGCTAGGGGAAGCTTCACCGTGACGCCTTGGTGCGGCGCAGCAACCGCGATGCAGTTTTTGGGAGGAGGACGTTGTGCTCCCCAGAGCCACCAGGATTCTGCTGCTTCTCAAAACGAGACTATGCTTCAAACATCGTTTGACTTATTATTTATTTAAGTTAATCTCATTGGAAATTGAATGGAAAGACGATCTGTGACGCGCACGTGGATTTGCATGCTTGGTACACTGGGTGCTTGTGTCTTGTTGTTCTCCAATACTTATGTTATAAGTATAAGGGAAAGTGAAATAAAATGATTAGCGAAGTTTTTTTTTAATTTAAAAAAAACATCTTTCTAATCAGGCTGGATGCTGGTAAAAACCCAAGTAGCCCAAAAATTAGTACATAAATTAACTGTATTAAACAAATGAAATTTCCCACATTCTGTTTTGTTTATGATGCATCTATCTGATAAACCTTATTTTAGACACTGAATGAAAAAATGAAGTAGGGATAATTAAAGGTAGAGCCGTTTGAGTTCAAAAGTCTGATGATAAACCTCGAACAGGAATCGATTCCTCTTATCTAGCTCAAGAACTGGTTCTTGAGATGAACTGGTACCACACTGAGCGCCGACAGGCTTCATATGAGTGAGCGAAGGAAGAAATTTTGCTTTTAGATCTTTTTGTCTGTTGATAATTGGTGTGGATTTCATGTCCCGTTAGGAACATATTTCAGTAGAAAAATCTCACTGTTTCGGTTTGCATTATTCCCAATAGGAGTGCGTAAAATAGATATGTAGGGATGCTTACATCCTCCCAGGTAAAGTAGGAGAGCTCGTCTCCTGCCAGGTTGCGGATTTCACCGTGCTGCGGCAGCTCTTCCACAGAAAAGTCGATGTTTGCTGAGCTGTAGAAGTGATTCGGGATGTTCAGAATCTCCTCGTTAATCGCTCGGCTGAGGCCTTCCTTGACGGAGAAGTTGGACGCCTGAACGGGTATGAACCGGGGCATGACGTCCACCCTGACGCTCAGGTCCTCCAGCGTGTTGAAACCGTCGTTCACGTCCAACGTGAACCCGTCGCTTCCCTGAAAGAGACATCGACACAATTTACCGAACGTCGGCGACGGGCCGTCGGGGAGTCGGGGCTTGTTCCGATTTCTTTCTGTTTCAGCGTGGCAGGAAACACGTGGACTTCGGAGAGCGGAGTGAAAGGGAATGCCCACTCACCTGCACAGATGCAGACACGTAGAAGACGCGGCTCAGATCGATGTCTTCCTGAGAGAAAGACTGGATGTAGTCGAGGACCGGGGAGGCCGCCACCTCTGAACTGTTTTTCAGCATGACCACATGACCGAGTTCAGGCAATCTTTTCAGTGTGAAAATTATGTCTGTAGGAAGGACTTTGGACTGCTTCACCTGAAAGGCAAAGGTCGACATTATCAGGATTTTCTCTGTTAGAGAAAACCAGGTCGATAAAAGCTTAAAGGGGTAGGATTATGTGTTTTCCAGCCACATCAAGTAGTTTTACAGCACATCCAAGTAACATTTAGGTCCAGTTATAAAACAAATGCTGGTTTTATCTCATACGACTTTAATGAAATTTTACTTTGTAATAGGATGCCTTAAAATTAGGCTTCTGTCTCTTTAAGAAACTCCCGCTCTTTCTGAATCCTTGCCTTCAGAAAGAGCTCCGCTATTAACCCTCTAATAATGTTTTAAATCAGCATTGCACTGAGAAGTAGCTGGTATGATGAACTCAAACACTCAGTTCCACAACATTTCACACAATACTGCCCCTTTAAAAAAAAATGTTTGCTTTATAAATCCAAAGAGCACACTTTGTGTAAGGCTGACATTTTGATATAGTCATACAAAACCTGTCATATGTTTTATCTCGGTATACACAGGTGAAATACTTCCTCGAGCATGAAACACCAGCGAGCTTTCCACATGTGATTTGGAATTCAGTATCTTATTAATAATGCAAAGCGACATCATGTCTCGGAGAGGAGGCTGTAAACTGTAAAATCGCCTCAACCGGTTTGGAAAAACAAGTGAAACCGGTTTAACTTTCAAACGGTGGTCGCAGGATTTGTGGGGAAATCTTCACGTCGCGGCTATTTCTCCTTTGAACAAACGCTTGTTCATTCTCACCGTGCAACGTCGAGTTAGGGCGTAATGTGCATTAAGGAGCTGAAACGCGCTTTTACACAAATTTGATAGCAACTCCTTAAAATACTTCTGTGACATTTGGAAACAATTAAGCTGCTGATTTTCCACACGGGCAGATTTAAAGCCCGTCCCTCTATGAAATAGTTTAATCTGCTCTCTGCAGTCTGGGGCCTTGGCCTGTCTAGCAGGCATGCTAATGCTTTTCTTTTCCATTTTTCTTTTTTTTTTATTCCAGGAGACCAGGCTACTATTCATGTCATAGTAAGGACCCGAAAGCTCCCAAAGGTCAAATTCACATCCCAGATCTCGGACGGGGCCAATCTGTCAAGGCTTTCCTCGATTAATTCTTCAGTGGTTTGGGCATCCGCAGGTCGATTCTGCAGAACTAAACCGAGAAACAGTTGTGGAAATTCACGTTTTTACTTTCAGAAAAAAGCTTTCTCATTATTCCGAAAGTCAAAACATACAAAGATGCACTCAGAGTGTGTTATGACCGGACCAGCAATTTAAACTTTATTAATTGCTTTTAGGATGAAGTGCATGCAGGCTCATCTTAGAAATAACGCCAGGCTTCAGGAACCTCCTGTGGGGATACTCGGTGCTCGGTTGTCCACACTTAATAGACTGCAATTTAGTGCGTATGCCAAATTAAAAGCGGCGGCGGTGCAGTCACATCAACTACAGCTTTCATTGTGGCAGATTAGAAGCAGGGTTACGAAATGGCAAAGTTTTCTCCAGGAGTCACGCGTCTGACACATTCAACGTTCGAGAAAGCTTCAACGGGCCAAAAGAAAGTTACATGTTTCTTGTAATCGTTGCCACGTTCCATTAAAATTAGTGCTGTCAATCAATTTTTAAAAAATATATATTAATCAGATTAATCACACTCTCATGTTTTCAAAAAATGTGTGAGTTTCATTGCATCAGACCAAACATCAGTCCAACATCAGGGTTTTCAGAGAGATTTAAAAGAAATAATTGTGTTCCAAATGTAATTTAGAAATGCTAACTTGAGCCTCTTTTCGCTCGGGTTTGTGTCTCTGCATTACTGAACACAGTGCAAGGCCAAGTAAACTATGAACTGGGTAAACATCAACAGGGATTTTAGGTCATAATAGGGCATGTGATTAATCTGCATGATGCAATGTTAAGATGTTCAACATTTTAGATCGACATGTTAATGCTGACGGCGCCAATTAAAATTGATTGAGAAACATAATTTATGCAAATGAAACTAAAACTTCAGTTCTAATATGAAGAACAGTAACAGTTCTAGATATTAGATATTAGGACTATTAGTAAAAGGTTGTAATTCTCCAGTTTGTAGAGATTACCTTGAGATGATCCCCGCTGATTACAGTGTGCTCTCCTTCATAAGAAATGATGACCTCATTGGCTATGACCTCTGGCTCTGAAACGTGACCTTGGTGAGAAATCTTTATCTCAAATATGCCTTTTTCAGAAAGTCCCTTTGCTCGCACTGTGAAACCAAAGGAATCCTTGTTCTTAAGGCTTTCATAATTGTGCTCATATGAGACGACTCCCTTTTTCAAGTCCTCCTGGGTGAATTGTGAAGCCTCAATCCCACTCACGATAATCCTGCCATCGCTGGGTGGGGACGTAACCTCGAAATTAATCTCGCTGTCAACTCTGATGTCCATGTTGGAGTCTGCGCTCAATAGGCTGGTATCGAGGGTCTTGGTACTTCCATGGTCAATGACAATCTTTGTGTTGTTCACCAATTGGAGGTAGGGCTCACCAGCTTGGATCTGAAGCATCGCGGTGGTTTTATGAAAGCCGTCTGAAACCTGCAGGGTAAACCGCTCTTGATCTGCTCCATGATGAACGAATAAGATGTTCTTGTCCCTCAGGTCAGCTTGTGTGAAACGGAAAACTGGCTGCGACGGATTGGACGCCAACATGATGTTGCCCGAAAGGATCCCTTCTCTGGCATAGACAATTTGAGTGTCGTTGAAATTTGAGTCGTCGTCTTTGAATTGAATGACGTCGGTTGTGAGCAAGCGCTGACCCCGGCGGACCACGTTGAAGACTTTGTCCACTATCCTCACTGGGACGTGCTCATTCTTGAATTGAATCTGTATCTTGAAGATACCCTTCACCACTTTTGGACTGTCTGAATCTTGCTGGGTGGCTGAGAAGTGGAACTCGTCACTTGTGGTCCGGGAGCCATCATGCTTGTAAAACAGCCGACCATGTTCAAGATCTTCATCACTAAAATATCTAACTGCCCCATCAAATCTAGGCAGTCCTGGGGTATCCCTGATGAGGCGTCCATGCTTTGGTTCTTGTATGACTTGGTACAAAATGTCCTGGGAAGCTGAAAACTGAAGCCAGAGATAGTTTTTGTTCAAAGCTAGCTCACCTCCTTGTAAAACAACAAGCTGCTTATTTGTCAAAACAAAGTCATCTGTTCCGGCAAGTATGCTTATTGGGAAGGTGTATAATGGAGAGTACTGGTCCTCAACAGAGACTCGAAACTGAAACTGGTCATCAGTGTCCACAAATTCTTGCACTATGTAACTCAAAGAATTGTCCAAAATGTCCTTCTGTGTGAACATGTCATCCTCGTTCAACTCTTTGTCTGCTATCTGGAGACTGCCATGTGTCGGAGACTTCACAAGAACGTATTGAATTGTTTGCGGATTTGGGGTTTTGCCCTTCACTTCAGCCTGAAGCTTTGTGATCATCTGCTTCTCTCCAGGTTTGGCTTCCAGAGGCTCCAGATATGACACTCTCACTTTGGGAGGCTGGATCTCGACTCGGATGAGGTTGTTTGCGAGAACAAACTCTCCCAAATGGATGTCGAACAGAATGTTATCCACCTGAGTGTTTTCATGGCCACCTGCATCTGTGCTAAAATACCTAATTAGCTCTCGATCCAGGTGAAACTGATGAAAACTTGTAACTTGCGTGTACATGCCATCACTTCCCCTCACTCTTAATTCTCCTAACACAGGAGGTTGTGTGACGTTATATAAAATATCCGCGTTACGAGGATGATGGATGACAGCCAGATTCTGAATCCCTATTGACGCATTGCCCCCTTGGACTACGCTAAGGGTTGTGCGGCCAACAATGACCGCATTTGGTTCTATCGCCAAAAACGTAAAAGTGCTCGTCTGAGTTACTGAGCCACCGTCCGACAACTTCAAGGTCATTTCACTGGTACTGCCTGCTTTGTGTACAAAAAAGATATTTCCATCTTTCAGTTCTCGGCATGTAAACTCTGAGATTCTTCTTCCTGGTTGCTGACTATTTTCCAGGTAACCAAAATCAAACGAGGGAGCCGTGGTCACAGTTATTACCAGCTGGTCACAATTGGAGACGGACTGACTAATTTTAAGAAGGCTGGGGCTCAAATGAGATCTTCCCTTTTCTGTGATAGGAAGTTCCGCAGTGGATCCTGGTGAGGCCCTGTCTGGAATAATTTCCACCGGAATCGAGTAACTGTGGGTTCGTTTCAGACACTCTGGAAGGTAGCTGTTACTTACAACACGAACATGTAAGGAGATCTTATCGCTGGTTCCTCCGTTTCCATCATGCATGTACTTGATTTTCTTTTCAACCACATCAAGCAGAGAGAATTTTTGCATGTTTCCATTGACATTAACATCAACCAGGCCGTACCAAGGATCATCGGTGAGTCTAAAGATAATTTGTGATTGGCTTATCCCAGCAGCGCTGAGGTCAAATGTGGGTTTCAGGTTGTTGATATCAAGATAGGCTTCTTCACCATCAGATACTCGCAACGTGGAGATGTTGAGAAGTTTTGTTACATTTCTGAACACCTCCCGTTCGGAATCGGTCGGGAAACATTCCTGCTCGTTTACTTGAGGTTCAGCAAACCGAGTTACGAAATCAACGATGGGCGAGGAAGTGGTGGGTCCATCAGGATCTCCATAAGTTGAGTAGTCGTAGTCGTCTCCTTCACATTTTATATGGACATCTTTGGTCACCAAAGCGTCCTGCAGACCTTTGTCCCGTTGATTTACTTTAATTTCCCCAAAGCATCCAATGAAAGACTCAGATGTGATGAATTCCTCAAAACGATTCAAGGACCCACTTTCACTAAATACTTCCTTCATCTTCTTCTGGATGCCTCCAAAATACAGATTTCCTACCAAATCCAGTTTTTGTGATGAGTCGAGAGAAATGGAGGATGACTGGCTGTCTATGATGAGGACAAAAGAATCCGGGCTAACCTGAATCTTGACCCTGTGCCACTGGTCATCATCCAGCTGCACCTGCATATTTTCAAGTGACTTTAAACCTTCTCCTAGATCCAAAACCCCTTTGAGATAGCCTTTTACAACACCGACAGCAATAAAGTCTGACGTTTGGCCATGGTGGAAGACGAGTAAAGCATCCTCTATGGTGGTTTTCATTAGAAACTCCAGTGACCTCGGAGCACCAGCAGATCCACTCCATGTAGGGAAAGACACAAAGGAATCTGGAGTGCTGAAACTGATTGTCTCCCCGTCTGCATGCTCAAACTCACTGCTGCACGATTCCTTGGTGTCTTGGCACTGCTTAAATGCCGAGTAGAGAATGTTAAACTGGTGGGATTCGAATTTAACGTCGGTGATGCAGCCGCGGAAAGGTGGGATGGCGTTGCTGAGATAGGGAGTGTCCAGGTCTCCGGTTCCTCCAAGCCAAAGGCCACGGTCGATATTTAGCCTTTCCCCACCAACATCCATAGGGATGAATGTTGAAAACAGGCTGTCTATCGTCATGGTGAACTTGCCGTCTTGCAACGTCAGAAACACCTGGTGTTCCCTCAGGTTGTTCAACTGCACTCCTTGAGAAGAGGACAGCGTTTCTTCTTCAGCTCCCACTTTCATTCGTGCCTATGGGAAGAGGACAAAAGAAGGTCACTAAGCAACTCCAGATCTATATTTTTTCTGAATGGCAAACTACAGTCGTTACCGAACATAAAACGGCAATATAAAAACTATTAATTCATAAATTGAGGTCTGCATGAAGAGTATACATAAAAAGTATATGCAATTTGTGTGAAATACGTGGGGTACTTTCCTTTTCTTGTGTTTAATTGACGCAACTTCAGGTTAAAAAGTTCAACCTTGTTTTCATCAAACCTCCTCCTGTGACTTCAGACATCCATATGCAATTCGATGCTTTTTATTCTTAAGAAAAGACTTCTGTCTTGTCAACCTTCTTCACAATCCACACATATACAAAGAATATAGTAGATAGTTAACTGTATTACACAGCCATTACAGGTCATAAATTCCTGCTGCTCCTTCAGTGTTGCTCTGTAAGCTTCTTGGCTTCCTCTCTGACATGTTCTCTCTCCCTCCCAACCCTGATTCTTAATCACTTCCAGACCGACGTAAAAGTCTTGATAATGTCACTGTCATAAAATATTTTCTCCACTCGATTGTTTCTGTCTTCCCTGTGTTCCTTGTATCTAATGCCGTTGAATTGTTTTTTTTTGTTTGCTTTGCAACCTTTTCCTGACTGATCACTTTTGACAACGAGATCCCACTAATGCCGTGGAAGGTCTCTGCACGAGGAAAAAGCTCACAGGAACAGCTGGACTTTATTTAAGCTCAATCACAGGCAATTTAAATGATGGAGAGAGGCACAAAGTCCTTTATACGGTACCCTAAACCTAACCCAGCCACAGTTATAAGAAAGTGTGCACCTTAATGCCTCCACGTTACTTTAATTTCATGCTTTTTTTGATTTGTAAATCATTGAAATAGGTTAAACGTCATGTTTAAAGTGGGTAAGTTCTGAAATTATTTCTGATTCTCCAGCAAAACGGCATGTGACCTAAACGTTTTTGTCACCATTCTGTCTAAAAAAAAAAAAATAAAAAAATTCTTAAATTTGACTGGGGAATGAGATGAATAAATAGAACTTCCCGGGTCAGAATCCGGGTCCTCCACATGGGAACACATCTTTTGAAAATGGGGCAATTTTTTTTAACTGTTTTTGCCCCACATCCACAATGAAACAGGGTAAAAGTTTTTTTTTTTTTTTTTTTTCGTAAAAACAGATTTCAGGGTGAAAACATTTCTGTGCTGACAAAAATGATTTTTGGAAATGTTTCTGTGCGGACAAGTGTGTTTAGAAAACGCCAGCCCTTTTTCCCATGACTGTGCGTTTGTAAATGTATCGTTTGTCCTATGTGTCAGCGTAGCATGGCAGATGAAACAGCAGACAATCCTGTGCACCTTTTTGAAAAAAACTCCATATTTAATCATTCGTCCTATGTTTCCACATGACTCTCTTCCCAATAACATGTGCAGTATTTCCTTCTGCTCCAATTGAACCTCACCTGCAGTTTCCCATTTAGCAGCTCCAGGAACAGGTAGTCCTCCATTCCCGCAGCCAGGAGCAGAAGACCACTTCGGCGACTCGTTTTGAATTTCAGAGACAGCTGGAAGGTTGAGACATCTTGGACGACTGCTATGCTGCAGTGGCTGTCCCCAAAGTAGGATTCTGTAAAACATGACAAGAAAAAAAAAAAAAAAGACATTACTTTAACCAAGCATTCAACAACAGTTAATTTTCTTTGAACCGCTTTTTTTTATGTTTCGTCTGTTGAAATTGACGCGGCTTAAGACGACCAGTTGCTTCGTTTTTAGCAAATTCAGGTGCATAAAACAAAAGGACCCCTGCGTATGATGCTGTCTGAAGTCACCTGACGGCTGCTGACTGGCAGCTCTCTGACTATATATAAAAAAATCAGAAAATTAGAGAAACCAATTAGGCCAACATTTTTTGGGGGGGGATCTCACATTTGACACGACCCGATTTCTGCTTAATCACACAGCCTCCAGCTACGCGCGGCCTCAAAGGCGTTCTCTGACTGAGACATCAGTCTTTACCCCTGTGGAGGTTTTCCGGGGATATAGAATGCCGGGGCCCGGGATTTCCCAGGCTCGACTTGCCTCATTTTCAAGGGATATGCTAATTCAGCCACCTGCCTCGGTTTCTGCTCTTTGGAGGGCTTGACAAAATGTAAACCAGGGAGGAAGTCAATTAATTACCAGCACACATGCTCTGAAAATGAAAATGGACAGCTTCCAAGACTCAGTTTCCTCAGCTAAGACTTTCCACTCTCTTAGCAGGAGATGTAAAAGGGAGGCTTTAAACGAGCCACCTGCTTTGCACTCACAAAGGTGATAGCTCGAGACACAGAAAGTCACTGTGATGCGTAGGAAATACTTTTCTGAATCCTTAACTCCGGTGCTTTTAGAATATTTTGGAACAGCGAAGCAGATCAAGACAGTGATTTATAAAAGTCAGGGACATTCCTGCGAGATACTGAGGGTCAAAATGTTCCCTGAGACGCAGAAATCTGGCAAAAAAAAAAAAAAAAAGGCTCGGCTCGTCGCCATAAAACAGAAACCCCTCGGACACGACAGTCTCTGGAAAAGCATCCAACACAGGACGACATAAGATCATATAACTTCCTCATCCAAATCAATTCATGGGAAAAATGACATTTTCCCAAGGCTCAAGCCAAAGTGTTTCTGTTTGCGCTGTACATCAATGCTGTTCTGCCATTTAATAGTGCTGCATGTTACTGCAAAACCTTTCAAATCTGCATACAAACATCTCATCTATTATCACCCCTCAGGTCGTATTCCTTTCACATTTCTCATTATCTACTTCAAATTCAGTATGATTGACCATTATTAAAGATGGCTGCCGCTTTTGAGCCTTTCTGTTGCTCAAAAAGTAATTTTCATTTGGACTTTGGTCATCTTACTCACACAACCTCAAGTAATATGTATCAAGAGCAGAAGCAGAAGAGTCTGCCGTCAGACGCAAACCAGTCGTTAACGGGAAGAAGATTAGCGTTAGCTTTTGCTAATTTTCTGTTTTAGCCGCTAGCGATAGCAGAGCCTGGATTCTTTAGCAGATTAGTGTTTAGTGAACCTAACTTTTTGTTTTCTTCGCCCTGCCAATTTTAGGAAATTGGCAGGGCACAAAATGAAGAAATTACATATGATTTATGTGGCTCAACACACATAGGTTATGATTTTACACCAGACTCCTTCAGCTGATTGGAAAGTTTAGTGCAACAATGTGTTTTGCATGACAACCCCAGTGGCCGACTCAAAAGAAAATCAAAAAGTTCAAAGGAAATCTGACTTCTATGGGCTGCATTGTGTGTGACCTGAAACCAAAGCATTCATCTGTAACAAATATTGGCAACTTTAGAGCAAAACTGATTTATCCTTGAAGGCCATGGCGGCCATCTTGACTTTTTCAAAGGCTAACTTTTGTTTTCTTCCAAAACGAGTAAGCCTTTGGGAAAATCTGTGCCAAGTTAGGATCTTGTTTTCCCATGTGAGAAATTTTAATGACATTTTCAGTTTGTCCTTTGTTTCTCTCTCTTTATATAAAACTCCCTGTTCATAGTCTTTGCCAAATATAAGCGAGGAAAAGCCTTTTGATGTCGGCAACGAGGAAAGCCACCCTGCTATCATCCTGCACATTCCTTTATTTCACTAAGAGGCATTTGCATTTCCTTCCAAAGCCTCTCTGTCATCAGCGACAGAAGCACAGCAGCAGAGCATCCGTCTCGCGTTCAGCCATGTTAGTCTTTGGAGAAGCTGGGCAACATCCGGTCAAACTGAAAATTCAACACATCCCGCTTTGCGTCCTCGACAAATCACCCCCAGTTCCGCACCGTTCGTTTTCAAAATGCCAAGCCTGGGCGGCCGTCGTCTCGTTAGCCGGTTCTGGCTGCGCCCTGGGCTGCGGTTCCGACAGGTCAGAGGGTTTCAGCTCAGGCAAAGCTATTCGAAATGAAAGCCGAGCACTAATTGCACAATAGCCTCCAGGCTGAACCTGAAAAATGAGGGAGCGGAGTTCTTTCATGTGAAAGTGCGCTAACAAAGAAATTCACTCCGCGCTTCACGGTTTCCAAAAGCTGGCCGACGATTTGGTCGGATCCTTCCCGGAGATTCGGGAGTGAAGGATCGAGCGTGATCTCTGGCGTTTCTGGCATTTTTCTTTTCTGGCTCGATTTGTTTCTGTCGCCTTCAGGGGAGAAAAAAAATGGTTAATTATCTCCAACTGTTTGAAATTCTGCTGTCATGAAAGAGCGACTCATTTGTGACGCTCTTTCACAAATGAAAGGATCAAATTATTTTCAGTGACTGTATTTTCTGGTCCTTTTGAACATCCTCCTTGTTCGTCTGTTAAAGGTTGAACTGTTTCTGTTACCTTCTGCCGCATCTAAAAATGGGTCTTAAGGCGGCATACGCACTAACAAACATAGCACATTTTGTGAAAACTTCTTTTAAGTGTTTTGAATAGTGCATGCTATTGGGAAGAAGAGTGTGCCAGGAGTCACTTTACTGTCCCCCCTTTTGTTTTCCAAAAGGTGAGACTTGTAGACAAACCAGCCATCTTGGACTGGAAGCCTAAACTTTTATTCATGTAGTGAAGTAATTATCAGTTGACTGGAAATTGAAATTGAGGAAATTTTCATTAGCACAAACGGAGAACTTGTCCATTGTGGCATGAGAATAGGGATCGCCATGACACAAGCGTACCGTTCCCGTCTTTTCCATTCCCATGAGGAAACCTAAGTTTGCGTCAGAAACCGCCTGGTGAGTCTCTTTTGCAGGAAAACACAAAGCCACATTTTCCACCCGTCAAAAGCAGGAGATGTTTGGATATTTTCGGACAATGCTCCATTATCAGAAAAGGAACACCCAGAGCCCTAAGGAGCGGAAAACTTTGGAGATTGCGTCGCGTGTTGACTTTCACCCACCTTAAAGACAAGTCCCTGAAGTTGTGCGACTTATTGATTCACAATCCTTTATTGTTTGCACGGCAGGATCTTGTTTTTCGGCCAATGCAGATGGCGAGTATTTCATCACTAAGTCCTGTTATAATTTGCAATGACTGAATTTGCTCTTATGCTCCTTTTCCTTCTGTTTTCATGTAACAGAAGTACAGAGACGTTTAGTACAGAGAAGACTGACCTGCTCTCTGATCTGAAACATGAACTGAATTTCTTGCATAATTTGTTTTGCTGATGGCTACTGTTTTACATAAGCATTGAACATGTTAGCCAAGAAACAGATATTGCAACCATAAGTGGTTTTTATATGTATATTTTCTAACTCAAGACTATTTCGCAGAAAAAGATGGGACTCTTGTTTTTCCCTCCCCCGTCTAGCTCAGCTAAACCGCAGCTAACGTCACTATAAATAGAGGCCGTTTGGGGGATTTCTCTGTGCCTACTTCAGCCTGGCACAAAACGCTCAGCGTGTAATTATTTAACGACAGGGTGTTGTTAGCCACGGATTGAACTGGAGAGCAGCTCACTTTGTTACGGCATTAAAACCGTAAGGCGACGCTACACCAGCGAGGCGATCGACTCCCAGGTAAATCGGTCGACCGAATGTGAAGAAATGGGACGAAGGCGACCGGAGAAGAACCAGTCGCGTCAACTTCGTTCCTGTGGGTTCTCCGTTTTGTCGCAGGGCAACGTGGGACGTTTTCACGCTCAGTGGAACTTTTGCGGACCTCAAATCGAATCCCTTTCGCTTTCGGTTCATCTCTATTCAGCCTCCGAAATTAGTGTTTAGTTGATCAATATTTCACAGGAGTTTGATCAAGTCATCTTTCAAATATCTGTAAATGACGTGTTGATGTCAGGGAAAATGTATTTCATTTGCTTTGCCTTCTTGTGTATTTCGTAACTAGTTACAAAAACTCGAGGAGGAAGTTGATTTGTCTTTTTTCTTCTCTGCTTTTCTGTCTCATATTACACTGCGACGACATGGCAGTTTCATAAAATAAAAGGTTTTTTTAGATGCTTATAAAGTTACAAACAGCAACTTTAAGGAAATTCATGACCTTGATGTGGTGAGTTTCACACCCCTTTGCATGAACGTTACAGGTGGAATCAAATAGTCTAAAAGCTTGGCAAGCGGTCGAGTCTTGGGCGGAAAATAACTTCTGTCTTTCCCCCCCTTTTCACAACAACCGAATGAATGAATCTTTTGTTTCGCTCTCCTCTACCTTCGGTTTTCACACGCCGAAACTTGCGCATCAGAATCGAAATTCGCGGGTTTTGATGAGGTTGAAGGAACACACTGTAAAACGCTCAGGAAAGACTCTATAAACCCTCATAATAAGTACTCGCTTTTTTTTTATTTTTATTTTTTTATGCTGTGCTATGACAGTATAACAACCGTAAACACAGCATTTCGACAAACCACAGCCTCCAAGCTGCTTTTAATCATGCAGGCAACATGTTTGCATGCCTGACTCTGAACACAGCAGCCTGTCTGTATGAGAATATACGGCCAGCTCCAGCGCCGTTAAAACAGCAGAGGGCTGGACCACAACTCTGCATACCTTGACAGTAGTGCTGCTTTCTTAGGGGCCTCCCCTTACAGTCCTCCTCGGCCCCCCGCAGACCTTTCACAAGTCACCGGGGACGCACTTTTTACGGGCTTTATGCAGCCGTTTCTCAGACTTGCATATCTCAGCGTGAAATCGAGCTGCACATTATTTTTTCTCCTCCCTCCCCGCCCCCATCTGCTTCTGCATCTCTTTAAAAACACTCCAGTTCCAGTTGCAAGCCAGAAAGAAGAGGTACGACGCTCCGACGGAGAAAAAAAACAAATAAAAAAAAAAAAGGCTTATGGAGCCACAGCGGGAGGTTTCCTCCAATAACTTTTCAAGCTCGCTTTGTGAAACTCGCATTTACACAACACAGAAAGAGATGGGCGCCGAAAAGCAAAAAATATGACCTTTCTCTTTGAAAAGGAGAACGGCAATGGAGTGTACGTTTTACCTCCGGAAAAATAGACCCAGGAGGGGTGGAAAAAAAAAAAGAAAGAAAAACGGGTCCAAAACACGTTGAAAAGAGGATCATAAAGACTCACCGTTGTTTCAGTTCGGTGCCAGTTTTTGCAAGAGTTTAGTCCGAAAGTAAAAGGACATGAAAAAAGAAAAGTCTATCTTTGGCTGAAAGAATCTTATGGTGTTGAGACCACTTGTTTGTTTCCACAAACAAGTGGAAATATGTTTGTATCTTTGTATCCAAAGCCGTTTCTCTCCTCCGTCGCATCGAGAAGAGGAAATCCATAGGGGTCAGAGGTCAGAAGGTGAAGCTCAACTCCCAATCAAGGTGGGAAAGGGGACGAAATCGTCTCTCCTTCCATCGAGGAGCTGCCTTCGAATCGTCCCGCGTTGCCCGGAACGGCAGCCGGCGAAGAAACTGCTGTCAAACGTCGGATTTCCTTTCGGTTTCACGCTTGAATAAAACGTCTTTGGCTTCGTACCTCGTGAAAGACGTTCGAATCGCTTCCCACGTTCACGGCAACAAAGTTTGAGGTATTTTATTGGGGTTTAACCTGACAGATCAACACATGTTTGTTCACAAATATTCATCTGAACAGGGTGAATTTATATTCAACTCTCCTTCATTCGGTATTTTACAGAAGCGCCAATAGGTGCAATCGCAGCCGCAAGTACCCTGGCGAACGCGTTCAGCTTCAGTCGAATTTACGTCTAGACTTTAACTGGGCCATTCTGACTCTTCGGTTGGGTCTCTGGTTGAGTGTTTTGCTGACACATGAGCCACAGTTTCAAACATTTTACAGCCTCTGAGGCTTTTCTCAGGGCTGCGTTCAACCATCTATCTACTAATCAACTCTCACCAGCTTCCATGTCTCCTCTCAAAAAAGGCAACTGCACTTTGATGCTGCTGCCACAGTGCGAGGTTTCTGCCACACATAGAGCTTTTCATGTTGGCTAGAAACTGTAATTTTGGTCTCATCTGACCAGAGTGCCTTCATCAGCATGTTTTCCAAGGCCCCTTATGGCTTCTAACAAGCTACAAATGGGTATGACTCTCTCTTTCAGGTGCAACTTTCTTCTTGCGATTCCGCCAGATTTGCTAGTTGCACGTTCTGTCGTCTTTTGTGAACTTCATGAAACCTCGGATGCGCTCGCAGAGCAGCTGCCGAGACGAACGGTGAATTTGCAGCGGCCCCGTTTAGTCCGTTTGACTCGAACTCCAGTTTGTTTGGCCAGAAAGTCCGGTCCATTCGGGACAAAAAGAGTCTCTTCAAACCCACCTCCCAGTTTGGCGGAGGTGAATGAATACATACGTGGATGCCAAGCGGACCGGAAACCGCTCCAAAAGCAGGAACTGTGGCGCAGGGCATTCTGGGTAAACACAACCAAGACAAACGTAGCGGAGGAAACGGCTCGTCGTCTTTTACCAAAGAAAAAAAAACAAACAGAAATCGTAAAATCTCCATTATTGTTTACATTTCTGATGTTTTTCTGTCGCAAAAAAAGAGAGAAATTAAAACTTCTTTTCCCTTTATGTCACAACTTTGCTCTCCGTTGTGCTGAAACCCCAATAACATACAAGAAACATAAGAGGGGGGGAAAGAAAAGTGAATTGCACAGCACAATATGTGTCCATTCTAAAGAAGGAGTTTAATGGAGTCATTGTGCGGAGGCTCATCAAACTCTCCCGTCGCTAATGACCGGTTTGGAGTCGTGATCTCACTCCCAGCGCTGCAACCCAAACAGAAGTGCTGCAGTCACTCAGGGCTCTGCTGCGGTTTACGACTGACTAATACAAAGCGTGTCTGTGTGGGCCGGCCAAGCTACGGAAGCCGTCAAACCGCCAAGGTCCCAGATGGTCGGGGCTGTTAACATAATCTTCCCGTGACATCAGAGGAGTCGACGCCCCCGCAGTGTTGTTCCAAGCCGTGCTCTTCCTCGCACCGAGCGACCTTCTACATCCGTCCACACAGAAAAAAAAAAAAAAAAACCGTCTTGGTGTTCGGAGAGGCGGTCGTCGGTACCTGGAGCTGCGACTTTTCCCGCCTCCCATGAGCGTGGCTGCTCACGGACTCCAAGGTGTGAAGCACTTTTGACGCACTCGTAACAAATTTTTGCCCAGAATCCCCCGGCGAACCCGGGGGTGGGATACGGTGTCAGGGGGAGCAGACAGGAAATTAGGAGACAGGAAAAAAAAACAAAAACAAAAAAAAAACAGAGAGCTTTAAGGCTCACAGTGAACTTGGATAGCGCAGCATCAAAAGGCTCCGGTGCTGCGCGGCATTAATGGCCCAGAGAGCAACAGCAGCAGGAAATTAGCCCGCAGTTAACGACAGCCACTTAGGCTTGTAACGTTTACAATGTCAACACGGAACGAGAGTTCAGAATGCTTCTTTGTTCTGCTGCTGCATCCAGTTTAGGACGGATAATTAAACTAATTTGGCTTAATGCCGGTTATTTTAGGGCTCGTCGTCATACCTGTGTTAAACTGCAGATGAATTAGCTTGACACCATGACCACCACCTCAATGCGGATCGCTTCAGGACTCACAAACAGTGTTTGTGAAGCTGACGTATTTATTTCAGAACGTCATGTGGCGATGCTACTTCCTGTGACCTTTGAACTTAACGAAGTGCTCGAACCGACCGCGTCCGATTCTGGAGACGTTGCACAACGATCGTTTTTCCTTTTTTTTTTTAAAATCAAATGTAAATTGGAAAAGAACAATGTACCATGCACTATCATTTATCCCCATTTACTCTCACGTCCCTGAATAAGCTTGTCTCCAGAAGCGGTCCACTGGAGACAAAGCGCAGGCAAAGTTAAGGTGTTGATTATTTATGTCGTGATCCTCAGGCTCTTCAAACGCCGACATGTTTGAAAAGCCTGATATTAGCATCTGCATCAAAATGAGGAAGTGACACCATCACCATATCAGTCTATGTAGAAAATCTAATAGCTGAAGCATTATATATAGTATTCTCCAGCAGGTTAGAGAATATAAACCAAGCTGGGAATATTCACATTTGGAAGAACTGAACTCTGAGCTATAGCCCTGATGTTTTGGTAATCTTTAACAACACAGGCCAAAGCATTATTGGCATTTGTTTGAAATCAACACACCTATATTATGTCCCCATTCTGCAGAAAAGAGAGAAACGATGGCAACAGTGCGTCCAGATGGAGGGAAACATCACTTTCATTGCCATGCGTCAAGAAGCATCTGTGCAATGCAGAGCTTTTAATGCATCCGTTGCTGGAGTGTTGAAGTAACTTAGCTTTGAAACGCCTCCAAAAATGCTGGAGAAGACGGTCAGCGATCACACAAAACATAAGCCGCATCCAGATTAATATGTTCTGCAGTCATATTACGCAGCAAGTGAAGAGTTTAACACCTCGGCAGACACACGAGCTTCATCATCTCGGTGATTTTCTACTCGAGCTCTGAGGGAACTTAATGTTTTATAGATTCCTTCTTGACTCGGCGACGGCCGCGATTATTTCCAACGACTCTCACAAACGTCCCCGGAGCGTCGCCGTTACGCGACCCGTCTGTTTTGTTGCGTTGCGCAATCACGACGGCTTTCACACTTTCAAAAAAAACAAAATGAAAAGAAACGAAGGCGTTTGAGGGCACTTTGGGTAGAGCGTCTGAAAAACTACAGGAGCCGTGCTGATTAAACTCCCAACGAGCAAGAGACCCGACAGCACCATTGTTGGGCCTCCGTTTCCACGGAGCGCCGGCTTTCATGCTAATTGAAATTGCATGTCGGCATGTTTGCGCCCATCCTGATTCTGTCTGCCTCATTCGTCATTAGCAGTCATTTCTGACGAGATATCAATAGCTCCATTCATACTTCATTAAAAGTGCCTTTGTGGCGGCAGTAAGTGTGCGCATTAGTCACTCGGCTGCTGATTTTCAGCATGACACTGGGCTTTTTTAGCGGCCTGGGAACGCTCTCTCTCTGCTGAGCAGCGATTCGCTGTCATAAATCGAGCTGCTTAAACGACGGCAACAGAGAAAAGACGGAGCCACGGTTTGGTTTGGCTGCTGGAAGCGCCTCCAAATAGTTACCAGATCCCTGAAATTAACTTCCAGCCTCCCCCCTCCGCCATTTATTTGGCCCTTTTCTCTCATTTAGGTCTTTTATAGTACTGATACTTGTGAGTTATGAGCAAAACCTTTTATTTTTTTGATACAGATGTTGATTAAGGCTTTATCTACATTCACTCCAGCAATGGCAAAATACTTGCCAACAATTTTTGGTGCCGTCCAGGACGCGACATTGAGCTTTTAACGTGTCATGATATGTTGTCATCCAGCACCAGAGGGATTTCCATAAGGGATGACCTTTGAACTGAATTGATTTCATTTAAATGGGACAGTGCATGAATGTGCAATATTGTTGTAAACACTTTCCATCTTTCCAAATTTAATCTCCTTTTGGGATAAATGAAGTGTTTTCATTCTGAGTCGAACTGAATTGAATTTTGTCTCTAATTTTGGTCTCATGGAACAAGATCGCCTTCCTGTGTCTTTCTGTTGTTTCCCCTACATGGTTTGTGACAAACGGTTTCCCCATCAGAAACGGCTTTCCTCGTTCCACTGGTGTCCATGATGCCTTAAAACTGCAAAAGACTTTATTTCAAATCTCGGTCGAATCGGGGAAGAACGTATATACTGCCCCGTTTGACGTTCCCTGACATAAAGCTGTAACTTTCAACACAAGTTTTTTTGTCCACAACATTTCATACATGTCTTCCTTAGCTTATGGGCTCACGCATCTCCGACGGGTCC
This sequence comes from Poeciliopsis turneri, assembly GCA_922788865.1. Lineage (NCBI taxonomy): Eukaryota > Metazoa > Chordata > Actinopteri > Cyprinodontiformes > Poeciliidae > Poeciliopsis > Poeciliopsis turneri. The sequence goes on along the minus strand of CAKLNU010000376.1, from coordinate 494,009 downwards.
TAGAATCCATGCCTTTCCTTATTTATCAGTCCCAGTGCAGGACTTGGTCTTGCAAATATGCTCCAAGCTCAACCAGAGGCCTCTGTGCCATCAGACAGATTTGTGGAGTCGAGGTTACGGTCGTCCCGTTTACAGATTCTCCCACTTGAGTTGTGGATTTCTGAAGCTTCTCTAGAGACTGTAGCTTTCTTCTCTGATTGTTTTCCCCGTCATGTCTGTAGTTTTGCAGCTGTGTCACTTTTTCTGCTTGTTCAAAGCTTGATATCGTTTTACAGACGCTAACTTTCCTTTTCCCGATATTCTCCCTGGCTTTTCTGTGGTCTTCCTTGGTTTGTTCACCAAGGTTCAAACATCTGAGGCCTTCACAGAGGAACCGTATTTATGTTATTGAATTACACCACACTTTTTTGTCTTTGAAACGTCTTGTGCTCCATCAGCTTTGTGTTGGGTCGGTCTGTTGCGCAGGCTTCCAAGAAATAAAACAACTTCTTTAAGGAGATGTTAATATATCATCGTGTCTCTCAAGCTGCACGTCTTTCTTTTTTCCCTCTCTTCACCCAGACAGACAATCGGGAGCAAACTTCTCCTTTCATAGCTGCACACTCTACCATGACCAAATCAGATAGCGAGGGCTTTCCATAAAACAAGGCTCTGGGTCTCGCGGGGCTCCCAGGAGGGAAACCGTGACACAGAAGCAGCAGCGAAGGGGCCTCTTAAAACCCATATCCGGCTTCGAACTCGGGTCTGCAAAGTCGGTGTGTGTTTGAGATCAGAGCCTCGCATTAGCCTCCATAATGAGAACCAGCTGCAGGCACGCACAGTCAGACTGACCCTTTTCCAGCTCAGACTGAAACCCCCTCCACTCACCTCCTCCCCTCACGCCTTCTCAAAAAACAACCCCATCAACTCCACCGCCTCTCATCAGGTAAATGCTTTCCCCAGATGCTTTCTCTCCAACGTCTTCCATCATCCGGCGTTAATCTAAACATGCCCTGCCCCAAATACAGAAGCGCCGGGTGCAAACAGAAACACCCACGCCCAACTGTGCCCCTATTAGTGACCGTATGCACACACACACACACACACACACACACACACATTTTCTCTCCCCTCAACACCGCCATGAGTTAACCGTCTCTCAATCAGCCGTTGTGTGCCCAGTGGCTGACTCAGCCCACCGCCTTCCCGCCAATCCGAAGGTTTTCTGCCAGACTACTGTTGAGGAGGCGCGCCCTGCTCCACCCAGCACATTTGGAAAAGTTAGCCGTCCCTCTCTTCCCTTGCCCTTTCCTCTCCCCCATCCCTCAACGTCACTCTCACTTCGCCTCAACCCGCCGCTTTCGCCCCCCGGCCCCCAAAATAAACAACGCCTACCAAGAAAAGCCCGGGAACACAACGTGACACGTTGAACAGGACTCCAGTGTTAACGCTCCAACTTTTATATTGCTTTTTCCACGACACGGAATAGTTAAATGTCACTGAATGTCACAACGGACGGCAGAAACCGTTCAAAGCTGGCAGGGAAGAACGTTCCGGACTCTGGAAGTCAGGGGGGCTTCTTTTGCGAGCAAACAAAACGAGCTTTTTCGTCAGCCTGTGTTGCAGATCAACCTGCAGCGTTTTCTCAGCTCAGACATGATCTGCAGCATCTGTGCCAGCCTCAACGCCGGCCTTGCTACGCAACGCCTCCGCAGTGAACGCACATCAAAGACTGGACGCCGATTTGGTCGGGTTCAAACGCAGCGACCGCATCTGCGGTGATGGTCCAAACATGTGGCGAGCATAATGAGTGTCAGCAGGGCCGAATCGTTCAGCGAAGGCCAACGCTCTTCGCGCAGCAGTGGGCCCCAAGGGGGACCCTGTGGCAACACGCGACTTCTAACGCCGGGACGCTGTTTATTGGACGTAACGCACGCCCTGTGGCAGCTTTGTTGTGTGCACAAGGAACTGCAGTCAAGGTTTTGGTATTATTATATGGGAGGTTTATTGGGCTTTCGATTTCATGTGAAAGCCCAATAAAAGGTAGAGCCCGACTGAAAGGAAAAGCAAATATAGCCCCGAGTCTGTTTCGGATAAATCATTTACTCTGAGACCACCAAATAAAATCCATCGGTTGCTCACACCTGCTAATCCCAGTGCCTGTCTTCAACACTCATGAGGCGTGAGGTGGGGCCAACCCTCGCTGGGGAGCCACTTGATCACAGGAATCCCCAACATGCAGAAAAACACTTGAATTCACAGGGAAAACGGACACAATCCGAGGTGAAACACCGCTGTCTTCCTGCTGCTGTCCCATCGGATGGCAGCCCTTCAGCCTGGAGCCACAGTGTCATGCACCGATTGCAGTTTTCTGGCCGATCACTGATTAATATGACAGTATTATGTAAAATCAACTTTTTTAAGATTCACGTCGTGTCATAATGTTATTCCCTCATCAAAATCAGAGCTGCAGAGTTGCCCCTGTTCTTTCACGCATATTTGAGAAATCTTTCTGTTCGGCTGTGCAAAACGCCTGGCTGGACCCGGGACCTCCGTGACTCTCACACTGAGCTCCTTCAGATGCGCCAGCATAAATTAGCTGAACTCACTATAAAAGCTACTGCTCTTACTGCAACAACATAAAGGCCCAATTTCCAGGTGTTAAACCATTACGTTAAATTTCTTTTAAGTCATGTTCTTTATATACAGTATTCCCATAACTGAAGGTAACAGTTATTTTGCTTATGCTATAAAATGGCACTTTGTTCCTGCAAAACGCATATTACTGCCCCTTTAAAAAGCCACACCGGCCGATTTTTGGTTTTGGCCGTCGCTGGTTTATTTATTTCTTGTCTGAAATGTTGCTAAATGTAGCAAGAAAGTCACTGAGTTTGCCCCAGTGGAGTGACTACTGCTAACTCCAAATGTGCAGACATGACCTAGCGGGCGTCAGTCAAACCTCTCTAACGGAGGAGAAACAGGAGGACAGTGGATGATTTTTAGACCTCGACCCGCTTCACATGGAAGAATGGGCCGATCAGCCGCTGTCCAGGCTTGCTGGCCCATTCAGACTGAATGAGTTTGAGCCACTTCTGAAAGATGATTGTATGATTGCAGAAGATTTGCAGCTCTGAATGCAAACACACACCACCCTTTTTATTAGTAAAAAACTTCTCTCTGCCTCAGTCGAAAAAATGCATCAACATTTTTTGGCTGCAGCTCGAAAACAGTGATGCGATTCAGAAATCGCTGCTGCTCAAGGGAAACGCTTCCAAAGCTGTGAGATGTGTTGCTTTTGGCGAAAGTCATATCACATGTTATTCCCGGCAGCTAGAAAAGAAAACAAGCAGTTCTGTGTTTTTGCTGGGAATGCATGAGTTACTGTGTGAAAGTCCGAACTTGTGACGACGATTAGTCAGAACTGATGCACGGAGCACGTTGAGCCCCCGAGACGCCTTACAGACGGAAAAGACAAAGAAGTTCAGACACAAAACCGGTGGTGAGGCATTTACAGCCAAACGTCAGAGAGCCGCATGTCATTCCTCAGGCTCGCGGGAAACTTCAGCTGATCGACGGCGGTTCCAACTTCTCGCAATTTGCATTTAGACGATAAGACCAGCGGGGAGTTTGAACGGGTCCGACGTTCCAGCAACTTCTCTGAGGATCCAACAAATGCAATTACGAGCAATGCGCCTCATTGCCTCTGATTGATCACGTTGTTATTTCTTCATTTAATTCCAGAGAAGTGGCTCGTAATCTCTTCTCTTCTGTTATCCCCAAACGGCATGGATGAACGAGCTAAATGCTTGTCACTCTGTTCGAAACGGTCTCATGTACTGTGGTTTTTCTACAAGGATGGTGACATATGTAGGGTGGGGAGGCAATTGTTTGGATTGACAAACAAAAGGTTTGTCCGTTTCACCTTTTTGTTTCTCAGCAGTTCTTGAAAATATCAACCAATAAGATATTAAAATCAAGAAAGGTGAAACCAAGTTTCACTTATAAAAATGCTACATATGTATCAAATGTGGCTTAAAATAAATTTGTCCTTAACACTTTCAAATTGAGCCTCTGTCTCTTTAAGAGCGCCGTCTCTTCCTGAAACTCCGCCTTCAGGAAGTAATCGCAACTTAAATTTCTCTAATGTGCATGAAAGAATCAAAGGTTTTTGCGGGAGACATAAATAGATGGCGCTTGCAACAATACTGCTTTGATTTGTCAAAGCAGTGCTTTGACAAATCATGGAGCCACAAGCTGATGTTACTTACAGAGAGGAGAAAGACCCAGAGAGATGGTTAGGAGAAGTAGGGCGAACACCTTGGGATTTTCATCCCAGATGAAGCGACTCAGCCAAATGGTGGCAAATTCTAAAAGATATTTTGAAGTCGTTATCAATCAAGCAGAACACATTCACACCATCCAGGCACTCAGGCACGGACATTAGGCCACAGGGGGAAAAACAACAACAGATCCAGGTGGGAAACCCGGCCACCTCTCTCTCTTTCTCTCTCTATGCGACACTCACTGGATTATTCTGGGTGATCCCAAGATGTTGCCAAGCCGGAAGGGAAATGCAGTCCGTTCAGCATGTTCTGCGTCTGCCTCCTCCCAGTGGGAGGGTGGGTATCCGAAAAATGTCCAAAGAGAGACTCCACGCTTAACGGCTCTAGAGGCCAGAAGGTCACACCCACGACGGCCAGAAGCGTTAAGTAACGAAGATGAAAGCACGCTGGACCCCCTCTGGAGGTGGTCTCTGTGAAGTTGTCCCTGATCTATAATGACTCCATTTACGCTGCTGTGCAGCAGATGTTAGCACCGGCTCTAGATGTCTTTAAGTCGGTGTTGGTGCCGTGTTTCTCTGTTCCGGTCCTCGGGAGCCTTCGCCCCGGGCATTTTAAACGCGTCTCTGTTCCAGAACGCCTGATTCAAATGGCTGCATGACCTCCTCTGCGTGCACATCCTCAAGTGCTGCACAAGCCTGTTAATCACCTGTTTATTCAAATCGGGTGAGCTGAGAAGCGTCGGCGTATTGCTGCGACTGTGCGCCGTCTAGAGGTGTGGGAAAACGTCTTCTACTCTTATCTGAATACATTATGAGCACCACTGATTGTCTCCCTGCGTCTCGGTACAGGTGTGGTGGTGTGGCATTTCTTGCAACGTGACGTTTTGAACTTCAAATAATGACTTCCCCTGCTGAACTACCAAAAACATCTCCAAAGATTGAAGGAACGCCCGATCTTTCAGTGAAACGTCAGGACAAGAGCAAATCGAATACCTCTGGTGTTTCCTCACTGTGTCTCAGGTCAACGCAGTGAAGTTGTCCTCGCAATACTTTGATGCTCAGCTCCAATTTCTCGTAAAATAAGGGACTTTTGCAGAAGGATCAACAAAAACCTGTTTTAAAACCGCAACCTACTGAGACTCTTTGGTCATGTTACAGTATCTCTAAAACCGAAAAGTAGGTTATTGTCATTGTTTCCGTCACAATAATAGAGGAAGTCGGTCATCGGGTTTGGGGTAGACTCTTAAGTGTACATGTGTCACTGCAATATCAATGGCAACGTGGCAGACAGAGTACTTTAGCCATGCACATAGAGCAGACGAGTCTCATGGATTTTTAAATCAAGAAAAGCCCCATCAAGATTTCATTGTATTTTAATTTAACCTTTGAGCAGGTGACGGTGGAAACAGGCAGCAGTTTTTGAGATTAAAACCAATACATTACATTCTTAAGAAATGCATACAAAGTCATTTTTAATCAAGTTATGTAAAGGTGGCACCGCTCAGCCCCTAAAATGCTTGCGGCGTGAATCAAGGCCATAAGAAAAAGAGAAAGAGTCCATGTTCCAACCAAGACGTAATGCAGCGGCCCAGAATAGAAACCACAAATAACTATTTACTCCTCAGTCTTAGTAACAAGAGGCAGTAAAGGAGACCTGATGTTCCTGGGAGGAGGGAAATGAAACCGTAGACTCAGTGAAGTCATACATTTTTGAGTGTGAATATGATCGAAAAATGTAAAGACGCTACAAGTCGACCGGCCGTTCCAGTACCGATACTGCCCCCCCTACCCCTCCCCTCCCAACTCCCACCGAACGTCCATGTGCTGCAATTTGAGAAAATGGCCAACATTTCTTTTTTCCAGTGTTTTGCTGAATCAAACTAAAGCAACCTCTGGTGGAGGTTGAAAAGTCAAGATGTTTCTGACAGCTGGGCGAAAACGCAAAACGACGTTCTCTCGTTCCGCCCGGCGTTTCTCATCGGAGCGGAGTCTGTCTCCTAAACACCACCAGTTGCTCTCAGCGTGTAACTTTGGCGTTGCATGATGTCTCGTTTCAAGCTTTTAATTTGAAATGCTAAAGGAAGTAGAGTTTGAGCTGCCCTTTGCATGAGCCGTCGGCCGATGAAGAGCTATTAACAAAAAGATGTGGAAACAAACAGGCTGGGATTTAACAACGCAAAGGACCTATTACATTTTTTAAATAATTGTTAGCCTGCCTGTTAGCACTCGTCTGTCAGCCAGGCTAACAGGGTCATTCGACGTCTAAGTTATGTGAAAACATCATTTCATTTGGCCACATCTTGGTGAAACTCCAAATCGTTGAAGGGTCAGCAGAGGAGGGATGTTGCGTTGACTTCCTGGAGGCGGAGTTTCGGAAAGAGCAGGACTTTTTAAAGAGACAGAGGCCCAATTTTCAGGCACTAAATTCCGATGTGAAATCTCTTTCCAAGTCATTTTTGATACATGCAGAATGAAGGTGACCCAGTTCCATAATTGCAATTATAAAATGGCGCCACGTGCCTGGAGAATGCACAATACTGGCCCTTTAGAGTACATCTTGTAATTTGTGAAACTTTTACAAATCAAACTATTGCTGACGTTAATCTTCTCGTGAACCCAATTTCTTACATTGCATCGTCTCAATCTAATGAGCTGAAAGCGTGGTTGTATCTGAGTCTCCCTATTTGCACAAATGCCTGTGTGGCGTTTCTGCCTTCGATACGAAGGCAGGAACGATGCTGGTCATCCCAGAGCTGAATCGGAGGCGGAGTCCAGCGCCACGCTCCGCCGGCTGATTCCACACTGCAGGATCTAAGCGCAGCCGCCTTGAACAGATTTTGCCCATCGTCCACACAAAGTTTTACAAACAAAGCTGTCAACTCTCAGGCTATGTGTGGATTCATAGAGACATTTGTTCACCTCATCCTGAGGATTTGCTTTTTGCTGTCTGGGTGGCGGATATCGACGCAGCTCTAAGACTTTTATAAATCCAAAGGGGCCCGGAAGAAAACCCGAGTCTGAGTGTTTTGAGACGGAGAGTCGCTGAGAGGAAGAGAGAGATCATCAACAGGACCTTGAGCACCAACAGAGGCAGGAGTGAAAGCAAGCAATGTGCTTCTTCTTTTTTTTATTATTATTTTTTATTTTATTTTTATTCTCTGCTCGAGGCAAAAGACAGTCCGCCGAGACGCTCGCTGTTTTGACTGAAGACTCCAACAAAGCCTGTAACTAAAATCAATACTCAACTTCATAAAACCCTGTTTCTGGGAACAGAATAGAACTGGATCGTGGCTACAGTCCCATTGTAAACTTTGATGCTGTGAAGAGATAAATAAACAGAAACCCCCGGGGGCTTTAAAAATCTATCCAGAGAGCTGGGGATTCTAAATATTGATTGGATGAAGGGTTTATCTTGTTTATCTTTACTCTGTAATTCCAGTCTATCCAGTGTTGCTCCTGAGACAGTTATTAATGCTTCCCCTGCTTGTTCTGCAGCCAAATTTCATACATTTGTACACATCTCTTATTCAGTTTTAATTACAGGTTGAGACGCATCAAAAGGAAAGAGGAAAACACGGTTTTGGGCAGCTGACCGAATTGTTAACGGTTGTGCGGATGTGTCTTTAAAAAAAAAAATGAAACGCAGACGAGGCGTTTTTGATTTGATGGCGCTGCCGCAGCTGACAGCGTGTCTTCAGCTCTATTCTCAGTCATTCACCTTCCTCCGTCTCTAATCTAATGCTCTCTGATCGCATATCCGCGCGCTGACAACCTGCAGATATACGGTCTTACATATTTAATGTTCCAGCACATCAGTCTTGTAAGGCGTGCCGGCATACTTCCTGTTTAGTCCTGAAGAAAAGACCTTCTCTTTCCGATGGAAATGGCTGACTTTACAGTAGGGGTGGACATTTATTGTGCTATCACGAGAATTTAGATTTGTCGTTATGATAACTGCCGGTTATTGACTTGTGTCCCGTCAGACGGTCAGTTCCCAAAACCACACGCACAAAAAAAATCCTCGTAAAAGCGCACGCGGGGTCGCTGCCGCCTCGCCGTACTGCACACAGGGTGAAACGCTTGTCGTAATCCCCGTCTCTTAAGAACTCTGACGCGTTTATGAGGTCTTCGAGGTTGAAAGGCCACTTTGCCATCACCCTAATCATCGATTACCTCAACAGATTCTTTATCGGCCTCCGACTCTTCTTCCAAACCGTCTGCAGATGTCGTTTCTGCGCCTCGCTTTGCAGACGGAGCAAAACCTCGAACGGCTGGGTGCGTTCCGAGAGGTCAGAACGTGCATGTTGCATCTCGCCGGGAACTCAGAACCGGCAGATGCGATCGAAATCCGAGGATTACCGTTTGGAGTTTGCCGCGGATCTGGATGAGCCGTCAAGCTGGCGGCGGCGCTTCATGTCACCGCTCCCCGAGTTCTGTTTGGAACGTCTCACAAACTAATGTCTCCCCTGTTATTTCCAAGATTTTCCTCTCTTTTTTTTTTTTTTTTTAAACACAAACGCAACCATAAGAAACAGTTTGGAACAGACTAACGGTGAAAGAGCTTCCGTTGACTTGAAGCTGAGGTCTGAGGCGAAACGACATTTTTTTTTGTTTTTGTTGAAAAACCAGCCCTCTCGTCCTTCCCTGTGTAATGGAGGCAGGATTACAGTGCTCAGTTCGCTCTCAGAGCCTGTGATGTTGTCTTCTCGCTCTTCCCCGTGTTTTGAGTTTTGCAGATTAAAGGAGCGCAGCTCTTACAAAACTGCAACTTACCATTGAAGCCTCGCGAGCCAGCCCGGTTAAAAGCTATCTGAGAGTAATTAAAATTCTGCAGGATTTAAATACGGCGGACGCGCGTGCAAACCGTCCTTTTGGGAGCTTCTTGGACTAATCTGGGCGACTGTAGAAGTGAGGAGTTTTTTTTCCGCCGCTAATGGGAGTACACATAATTTCACAGCTCCCAATGCGATTATGCTCTTATTAGGGTCAGACATTCATAAAGACTCATTAGCAGGCACACATCCCCTCCCTCACGGCCCCCATCATGCGTGTGGGTGATATCGTTTTCATCTCATCTGTTGTTCGCGGCGCGCTCTGCTCAGTTTTCGGGGACCGGATCCTCCCTTTGAACTCATTTGTAAGCCGGCGAGTGTTTACGCCCAATCTCAGCTCGGGCTCAAGAGGAAACGGCTTGGCGGGTTTGATGTTGCGTGTTTTCAGTGAAGTTTCAAGTTGACTTTGAGGCGCAAGGAGATCGCGGCGGTTCATGCCATGCAAACGAAAGCAACACAAGTATGTTTGAGCTGTACATCACATTAGAATCTTATTCTCTCAACAGAAACATCGCTGTTGCTTTGATTCTTTTCATGCATTTTGGAGAAATCCTTTAATCTCCCATGGCAACCATTCAGCTGTTCAAAACGCCTGGGTGGGCCATGCTCCGCCTTCAGTGACACAGCTCCTCCTCACAGCTGCAGTTTCCAAGTCGAGCTTCCACGTAGAGACAAGGAAGGAAGAGCAAGTGCAAAGTGTTTGGAAAAAATATACTTTAAAAATCCCATTGCATGTAAATTTTAGTGGTTAAAGTTTGAATTTAAGTAGATCATATTTTGGAAGCTCAAGAAACGGATTGTGAGATGACAATAATTATATATATATTTTTGTTGCACCACCAGGATCATCTCTCCAATATCCTTTTAATTAAAAAAAAAAAAAAAAGAAGTTTTTCTGTCATTGAAGGTCCAGGGCAGAAGACGGCACGGACAGTGAAGCAGGTTTTGTTTTTCTCTCTCCTGTTTTTTCTTTTTTTGAATTTAATTTTTTTAGCATGCTGGCATGACAGGAAGCGGTGCGACAGCAGCTCATTCACCACGCCAGCTCACAACCCCAGAAACCTCCAGAAACACGCTCCGCTGAGAGACCAGCACAATGGAGGCGGCGACGCTAATAACGACGACGCAGCGAGGCTGCAGCGGGACGTGCGCTGCAGCTTTGTGCTTCTCTTTCAACTGAAACAGCTGAAGTCAAGAGCCAGAGGCCTATAAATGTTTGGCAGCCCACCTGCAGGGATCCTTTACAATTGAGTTAATTGAATAATGTGGAAGTACTTTGCAATGGCAGCCTAATTAATGGCTAACAAGGCATTGATTCATACAGTTGGCATCGCATGCGGCGGACTAAAGACAATGTGACTCTGCTCTTTGGGTATGTTAAATACAGTTTTTGTGGAAGCAACATGTCATTTTGTTTCCTCTCATCAAGTCAGTCAAAGGGTCTGGTGATTGATTTTTCTCCTTTTTTTCTTCCACAGACACATCCATGGAGTCTATATTTAGCGAAGAAGCAACTTGAAGTTAACCATTTTTTTTCTTTTCAGAACTTTTTTTGTGTTTTTGTTTTTTTTGTTATTCTTCTCAACGTACATTTTGTTTTCGAATCACCTTTGGTCGCTATGGAAACCGTGACTTTTTTTGTCACGTTTTCTTCAATTTATTGACGTGAAACAAGCAAAAAAGACCAACAACAACAACAAAAAAATCCAATAAATTAGTAAAGCTATTACTTTAATTTAAGTAGTAGCCTGAAAGTCTACCACTGCAACAAAAAAAAAACAAAAAAAAAAGAAGAACAAAAAACAAAGACCCTCCCTAAACTTGTTTGTTTTGAGAGGTGCATTGAATTGTTCGCAGTCCTGGGAAGATCAGCTTGTTTTTAATTTTAGCCTGGACCAGGAAGCTCATTAATGGAAGCGGCTTGATGATCTCAAAGCTCTGGTAGGCGTGTTTGTGCGTTTAAAAGGCCGGCATGATTCCGTGTTTCCAGCCTATAAAAGACTCTTACGAACACCAGCAACACACCCTGAAATAGACTGGGGTCTGACACGAGGAAGCCAAAACAAAGGAAGCGTGGTGATTTCATTTAGAAAGAAGACAAACAGAACTTTGGAAAAGCTGTAGATGACGAACCAACACGTGAACGAACCCAAACACGAGGCGACTAAGACGTGGACGACTCCGTATCTCCTCCTGTTTGTCGTGTGTTTGTTTGTTAAGTAGGATTGTCTCTTACAGGTGAATCTTCTGAAAAAAATTGCCAGTCTGATACCAGTGGAGCTACTGGTGTGTTTTAATATCCACACCAGTAAGCGAAAGCAGTGAAGACTGTTTCCACCCATGTGCCAGAGCTCAGAGCCCCCCCACACCCACCCACCCCATTCTGCTTGATCTACATCTGAAGAAAGATGATCAATATCTTCTAAAAATTCAATTTCTTTTAATGTTACATCTTTGATGTTTCTGAACTGTCAGTAAACGAGTTGCTGCTGGCTACATATTCAAATTTCTCATGTGGCACCGCAATCCCTGATGGCAACAAAATCCCCGATTCAGAAATGATCAGAAAAGGTTAAAACGTGTCTGGGCTTTAAATGACGTCCGACTCATAGATGCACAACGGTCCCCAGTTTTGCTCAGACAGCCTTTACTGAGCCCCAGTTCACCCTGACACAAACCCAAACCCTTCTGACCAGATGAAACACCAAATCTGAACCCTTGAACGATCTTTGTGTTTGTCTACCGACGTTTCTTCGCCTTGGCGAGGGTTCAGTGAAGTCCATTCTAGCGAGAGGTGGACGTGTTGGTGTGAATCCGAGGCAGAGTGTTGGAAAATGTCTTCTCTTTGCAGCGATTTCCCCTCCACACACCTGCTGCCATGTGGAAAACATGCCGCCGTTCACGGTTGGCCACGGAGACCTCGAGTTTGCACAAGCCTTCGCCGTTCCCGGCGAAAGCTGAAAGCGTCTGTGCGGCTTCATTCAGGCCACGGCGAGAAAACACCCGACTCCGAAAAACAAAACACAACGCCGAAACTAAACTGAACTTACACAAAGACAGATGTAGGTTTTTTTGTTGTTGTTTTTCTTCTTTAACTGAGTAACAACTGAAACTGTTTAGCGTTCCTGATGACATGGAATGTATTTTACTGCATTCCCTCTTTAACTCTGCCAGGCTTTGACGTGGTTTTGGGAATGAGCAAAAAGAAGTCTCTCTCTCTCTCTCTTTTTTTTTTTTTTTTTTTTGAAACATTTATAAGCTGCAGGGTGACTGTAGCGAGGAGCGAGAGGCGGTCCAAAACCCAGGAAACTGCTTCCCCCACCAAAAAAAGCAAACCAAATAAATGGCACAAAAACATATTTTTCAGATGGCATCGGTAAAAGAGGCCTTTGTACCCTCAAAAATCTGCTCCAACCGACTAATCGCAGCAAAGGAAAGGGCAAGTGGAAAGAAACAGTCAAACGAGAGGGATTACGCAGTGTACCCGGTGGGAGGAGGGGATTTTCTAACGGCAAAAGATGTATTTTGAGGCAGCGATCGCCGTCTGGAGGCCTGTGATACGCGCTTTCACCAGAAGGCCTTGGCGTATCGTCAAACTCGTCTTTCAGCAGACTCTCTCTCTCTTTGTGGGAAGGAAGACTCACCGGACCTCAACGGCCATATCAGTCATTGTGTGCAGAGATGCCGCACACAAGTTTCTTTCTCTTTGATAATCAGCGTCGCGTAATGCAGAATAAAAATACGTTTACTTAAATTTTAAGCAGAGCAGTTGAATGTTATTTAATTTACTTAAAAGGAATAAAAGTCTGGTAATGTTCAATCAGAGTAATCTGGTTTGTGTACTGTCCAGGTTCATTTAAGTTCTATGGCAAACTAAATAATAGGCAGCATTATTTTCAGATGGCATCTGTAACGTTGGCTGAAGCGTTTGTTCGAGAGGAATAAACCCAACGCTCGCCAATCAGCTCGTCGTTTACTGCCGAGCCTCGCGGCCTCCTGTCGTCGGCACTCGGGCCTGTGGCTGCAGCGTCGTGAAAGAAAACCCCATTTCGGTCTTTCGAACCATTTATGACAAAATTACAGATGTGGAGCCTCCAGCTGTTGGGTGTTCTGAGCGCTTAACAGCGCTCCATAGATCCGAGGCTGTCAGGAACGTGCAGTAAAGCACCTTTTTTTTTTTTTCTGTTGGAAACGAAGCGTAAAGGATTGCTGCCGGTCCTGGCTGTGCTGAACAGACGCCGGGTCATTGCATCACGCCTCGTTTTCAAAAGAGAGTTCACCCTGAGGTCTGAAATTCTTTCTTTACATTTCTGAGAAATCAAACCAAAACCTGAAGCTGTTGGGCGTCACGACGCCTACGCATCACGACTATTAGCGCCATTAAATGGAAGCTCGGGATTTTGAAAGTGAGGCGCTGTTAAAAAGTTATCTTTTTAGATGACGGTGTGGTCGGATTTTTATGAATTTCTAGCTAGAAACATAACAGCTGCACTTCCTGTAGTTGGTGTTCCAACCAGAAATGATGAAATCTCCAAAGAGTTGCACGTGTTCAATGACTCTTGTGACGGTTTCTATCGTACAAAGTACGATAGACGTGTTGCATCGTGGTTTATACCATAACCAGATGGTCAGGCTCACTCCTAACACCGGACATTTTCTGAGTGCGATCTTAAATCCGCCATCGGGCCGCCTATGGAAAACATGAAGCGATCACAAACCGAAGTGAGTGAAGCGAAGGCTGCTCTGTACGTATGCATCCTGTCTCCGTCCCTAAAGGGGTGAGATGGAAAAATCCCGCAGAGAAGGAATATGTTTGACTTAAGTTTCCACATCATACAACGAGTGTTTCACAACCAAACACCAGAATGGTTCCATGTGCCCTTATGACTCAGGATCTTGTGACGGTTTTAGTGGCAGACCATCTTTGCTGAATTTCACTCAACAATGCACAGCAGCCCCTCTCTTTCTCAGCAATATTTTTTTGTGTGTGTGTGTGTTGGCCAGAAGAAGTCACAGACGGGGAGCACATCGTCTGTAATACATGAAAACTGTTCAAGCCTTATTCATAAATCCAGAACTACAGCTTGTTGGAGTTCATATTACCCGTCACACACACGCTCATCCCCCTCTCCCCCGCTCCTCTCTCTCTGCACAGACGGACCGTTTCCGGCCCGCTTAGATTGTTTCCAAGTGACCTCACTTTGGAGTGATGCGATTCAGCAGCCGGCAGCGAGTTCGGATGCAGACCACCGTCAATGGTTTATGAATGAATTTGACAAGAGGCCCAAAGAGGTCTGCTCAGGCCAGGGCGAAACCGTGATGTCTGTGAATGGGCGAGACGCTCAAGAAAACCGCATTTTGGACGAAACCCGACAGATAACACGGGATCCGAAGTGAACGAGATCCAAGAGGAAGGTCACTAAAAAAAAAATAAATAAAAATCCAACCATCGGTGAAAATTTAACTAAAGCTACATATGAATTTATGAAGGACTTTATAACTTCAAATTGACTTTGCAAGAACCATAGCAAAGAGAAGAACCAACGCTTCAATCGCTGCCTGTAAAGATGTTCAAGGAGACCTAAACTACAGCCATGAAACTGGAATGACAAGAATTTAATTCCCTTCATGGAAAACTGGCAATGTTGGAAGTATGAGGTTTGTTTTCCAGTATGGAAATGTGTGAGCTTCAGAAAACTGCAATGGAAGCACTTTCTATTTTTTATTTTTTTGCATCACAGGCACCATGTCAGTTTCTATATTATGAAGGAGTATTAGGGCCACAAGAAGAAAATAATAAAAATAAATAAATATGAGAATAGGGTCATAGTATTATGAGAATATAGCCAAAATAGTAGAAGAAATAAATTTGTCTATTCTTAATTGTCGCAACTGCATTGTATTGCTCCAGCGCGTCAACGAGACGCCAACGTCTCTGATGGCTGATGAGCGCTAGCTGATGTTGCTGAATGTGTCTCATATATGTGTTTTAATCTGTGATTTTTTTAAATGACTTGTCATGCGAAAAAGCTTAGTCACACGCAATTTCAATTGTATTTATTTAAAGGAAACCGTGCCATTGCAAATTGTGGTTTTTCCAACTTTAGCTCAATTATCCACAAAGTTTTGTGCATATTTGTAACGGAAACACGGCTTTTAACCCAGACTGGGATGTCAGGGTTTTCATATTTTGTTCAGCAAATCTTTTACTAAAACCTTACGCAGTCGCAGTGCATGCGCTTTGACTTTCCTTGTTTCCGATGTATCTGACTGGCTGAACTCTTAAAAGTCGATGTTTATCTTGGCTGGTAGTTTACTGCAGTCAGGAAGCATAAAATGAAGGCAAAGAAACTAAAACGCACTTAGCATTTCTGTGTTTTGTAAGTCTTTCTGACGGATGCGGATTAAAGGCAATAAAGTCTGATGGATGAAAACAGTGCAGCTGTTTTGCATTTCTCCAACCTGGTTCTCTGTAGAAATGTCTAAGCTGTCTCCACCCTCGCTGAGAGGCTCAGGAATGCTGACCTGAACGCAGAGAGGCAGATGTCAGGTAATAGCCGAGCATTCCCTGGCAACAAATTGGAAAAGCAGATTTCCAGAACAGTGATTTTTTTATTTTATTTTATTTTTTTTGTCGGTTCGTGGACAGGACTCACCACGTCTTTTTGAAAAACGGTCAAAGTGTGTCGCAAAAATATGCATGCATCTTAAACTTTCACGCATTTTGTCACATCTCAAAAAGAACTCTGCATCCTTCGTCTCATTTGTCTTCTCTTGTTATACGGCGACACTCAATGTTGCACAATCGTGAAGGAAAAAGTTCTTCTGTTTGTATGTAGGGTTACTAAACATCAGTTTTCAAGTCCGGACACAGAGTCTCAACATGATTTAGATGAGAACTTTAACTGGACTATGCTAACACATCAACTGGTTTGATCTAAACTCCACCAATCTGATGGCGTGTTGAAGGATGCTGCCCTCCTGGAAGGTAAACCTCGAAGTCTCATGTCCTGAACTCGAGTTCATTTGTCCAGGGTGTCCAGTTCGATTGGGGAGGTGTGAGTGCTCCATAAGCAGGAAGTGAACTACAGCGCAGGGCATTCTGGGTAAACACAACCAAAACAAACGTGTGAGTCTAGCGCTAGCAGTAGAGATGGCTCTTAGCCTTTTGCCAACGACAAAAGAGAAATCCTAGAACTGCTAAAATCCTTTTTTGCTTCCATTTTGTGAAGAGGAAAATTGTCTTCAGAGGTTTTTGTGTCTTTTCCATCAATGGTCATCGGTGCAGTGACATCACAGGTGTGGGGGGGGTGGAACAGGTTTTCGACTGGATTGGATCGTCTGACACAGTGCAGTGTGAAAGGGAACCTCGCCAGCTGAAAATGTGACAAATGCTGCAACTCAGTCTACCAGGTGTGAAAACACCCTAATGAGTCTATTCGGTCGATACTGAGTTGAAGTAACACTCAGATGAACTGTATTGAGAAATAAAATGAATTCTGAACAATTTACTCAATTTATGCGGTAAAAGAGATGAGGGTGAGTACAAATGCATACAAACTGTTCATTCAGTGTGCAAGTATCCAGTACTTTGTGTTTGCCTCCCACTAAAAAGCTGTCAAATACACCAAAGTTTGTGGTTGCATGGACCAAAATGTGTCAAGGTCAGAGGGTTATGGCTGTTTTTCCTTTGTTTTTTGTTTTTTTTTGCCAGGCACTGTATATTACGGCAAGCGCTTCCCAATAAAACCGTGAGACAGTTGCCTGCTTTAATCTTCAACTCTCATCTCTCAGAAACCAGGAAAGGACAGGAATGTAGCAGCGTAGCTAGCTCTCGGCTAAGTTTGGTTGTGGATTTCCAGTCAGAGTGGGTTTCAGCCTGCAGCCTCTTATAAGGGATGTTCCCGGCAGTTATTTGGCTGAGCGCAACTAAAGCTTATCAAGTCGCTCCGCGTCTCTGTGTCACATCGGTTACAGCGAAGTCTGGGCTTGTTGACACCTAAATGCATCTGGGAGACAGAAACCCTGGTCGAGAAACCGGCAGACTTTAACCGGATTAACAAATTTCTCAAGATTTTATTGGCAAAGCTTTTAGCCTAAAACCTTCCACCATCAGTTTTTGTCAGGAAAATATTTTCTCCAAATATGCAGCTTCGTGTTAGATCACGCCGTGCAGAAGCGACGGCTGCAGAGCTGCTCAGGGTGAAGGCGTCCCACTGCAGAAGGCAGTGGCAGGACAACGTCGTTTTATTTTGTAGCGACACCTGTCATGGTGGACCCCACTTTCTGCTCCGCCGCCGCCACCAGGCGGCGCTCATCAGCTCCTGACAAACTGATGCGCCGTCAGGTTCAGCGAGAAGCGAATATGCATCGTCAACATCGGAAACCTAGCAACCAGCTCTGAAACAGACTGCACTGGTGCAGAGTTATCAAATGAACTCGTCTGAGTTTTAAAAAATAAACACTCGAGTCGACTCAGCGTTGTTTCTCTGTGTCCGAAACCTCGTATCTGTTTCGCTCTCAGCATCGCAAAGTGAGAAAAGTGGATGAGTGGATCCCTGATCATCAGCGCACAGCCTCAGAGCTCCAGCTGTGGCGGGCAAGTCGACTGCTGCTGCAGCTTAAACCTGATTAAAAGCGTCTTCACCTGCGGCTCCCATTTGAGACCGACTTGGCGCTAATAAGTCAAGCCTGGCTAATGATGGCTTCCACCTACTGATGAGGGCAGAGCGGCTGGCTGTCGTGTTAGGGATAAATGGACACCCAGAACGGCGTCCGGTCTTTTAAGTTCAGAGCTTCAGGGACTCGATCTGGTTTCAAAAGCTTGACGTCGGCTCTCTTTCCCTCTCTGCTTTGGAAATGTGCATTTTTCTACGTTTCCGTTTTTCAAACCAGCTCTCAGTGGCTTTCTAAACAAAAACCCACAGACCATCATTAACCTCACAAATGAACCCGCATAAGACCAGTCTCAGTTTTCGCCATCTCAGACTTCCCTGAAGGAAACTGCCGTCCAGTCGTCGTTGGCACACTCACGTGGAGCAGCGTGCAATATCATGGCCTTCGGAGACATTTTTTTTGTTGTTGTTGCAGATTACTCGTGTCAGAATTTGTCAAGAAAAGTCTGCAGTTCTCCTTGTTACGCTTCCACCTCACAGAAAGGACGGAGAGGGCGACAATTACGTCTCACCAAATCCAAACAGGAGCAAACAAAGTTCGAAACATCCTCCTGCGGTCACTCGGGACAATGGGAAGTGATCCTGAGGAGAACCTCGGGAATGCGTTTTTGGCCGTGAAGCCGCGGGACGCTCCTGGGTCACACGCGGTCAGCTCGACCACCTCTGGCTCATCGCAATTCCCCCAGAGGCCGCGGCTGACAATGCGGTGCGTCAGGTTGCATAGTTGGCTGCAGAACACAGGTTGTTCAGAGCGATCCCTCCTATCATCTCGTGCATTTTTTTTATGTTCTTTTGTCGGTTTTGGCCGATCACTTGTTGACTTTTTAAGGGCTCTGCTGCTGTCAGCAGCTGAAAGATTCACATTCTTCTCTCTCAACTCTCATTCTTTCCATCCACAAGTGTGTGTGTGTGGCAGGGGATAGGGGGGATTTTGCTATTTACTTTATTTCTTTGCTTCAAAGCAAAGAAATCAAGCATATAATTGTTTTCAAGCTCACTCTTCTGAAGTTCTTATGAAATGTGGCGAATGTCTGGAGCTGCAAATATGTGCTTCATGGCAAACCATGATTCGCCTTTTATTGGCAAAGAAAAATGAGACCTGACGCCTGAACATGGACACAATGGTGTAACATAACCGGCTAGATGCATCATAAAGTTGTGAATAAAATTTTAAAAAACGTCACGTCATCAGCATTCCGGTCAGGCCATGTTAACCTTCTTCATTTTAATATTAAGTCAACTTTTAACATGTCAGTTTATCATCAGGCAGTATTTCTATTTAATGGCGGAGGTAACAAATTTGAACGTTATTTTCCCAAAGTGTGCCAGAACTTTCCGTCAGATTTCCATAACTCGTCAACTTTTTTTTTTATTTTTTTTATTCTCAGGAGGCTGCGATGGAGACACAGAAACTCGCCAGTTTCTTTCCTCTGAGACATTCCAGACATTTATTAGATATTATTTAATGTAGCCTGCTGGTTTTCCTTAAACCTTCTGAGCAGATTCAATAATTGGGATGTATGACCAGGGGGATAGTATGTGACAAGCTCCAGGGATGTTTCAGCTTAAAAAAACAAAAACAAAACAAAAAAACCCCTTTTTGTCATCCTGACTCTGTCAGGAGCCAACGCTTTCATAAACTATGAGAGAAATTTGAGCAGACGTCAAACCGAAAATAAGTACAGAATGCTCCGATGAGATTGTGCAAGCAGAATATATGTAATTCATATTTATGGTCAAAGTAGGTTTAAAATGTCCGTCAAGGTGTCAAGCAACCCCAAAAATATTTCTGTTCCAAACCACCAAAAAAGCTGAAGCAGGAAGTGATGAGCACAAAACAGAACACGTGTAAATTTCTCCTCTTGCAGTTTGATTTGATTGTTTACGTCATTAATATTGTGCTTGTTCGTTTTAAAAATCACAGCATAATTGATTATCAGTGTCTACAGAGCAAAAATGGTGCCCTTCCTTTCTCCACGGATCAAAAAAAGAAAAAACGTACAAACTTTCTTTAGGCGTACTTTGCAGACCTTTTTAATCTCCCTTAGGAATTTTATGTTGAGATAATTCTCTGCAGACCGAGAGCCTCCCAGCTGTTGGACAGGTGTCGGGCCGCTGCCCCGGAAAACTCTGGGGAAACCTTACATTTTCCTTTCAGGATGTCTGAACGGCTTTAGGGGTTGCAAATAAAAAAAAAAAAAAAAAATAAAAAAAAAAGTCAAGCTGACGTGTCATTTATACTGTTGACATGTATTTTGACTAACTCTCTGTCTTATAGCAACAGCATTTCTATTTTTTGCTTTTGTGTGACTACAACAGCGCGAGCGCTTCACATTTCTCTGTTCCTTAAATAACGTCATCGCTGTTTCACGGTATTGAGGAACTATGTCAAATTGATTCTTTGCTTTCCTCACTAAAACGTTTAAAGTTTCAGCATCTCATGTGCAAGAATCCCCCCCCCCCTCCCTCCCTGCTCCATAAGGAGCTTTGCTGTGGGACCCGGCGGACCGGAGCTGTGCGTTTCAGGCCCGCCCCGCAGCGCTTTATGCCCCTGTAGACGGCCGAACCACGAGTCAATCCAAACTTCCTGGGACACATTATTTCCTCCGGTTATTTTAAGCCTTCTCAGCGAGCCGGATGACGACATTCGCTCCGGCTGCCGAACACTGGATTCTGTGTGAACCACAGAGCATAAAGAATACACGCCCTCACACGCGAGCCTACAGTAAACATAACCATGAGTTCACACACACACACTGCGCTCCCCCTGGATCGCCTTCCCTCCTTTCCCTTTTTTTCGTCAGCCTCATGTGAAGCCAACATGATCTTTTGTTGGTGCTGCTGCTATATTTATCATCCGCATGCTACTTCAGTCTGTCATCTGCCAGATGCTGGGTCTGGTGCCACCCTCAACCCTCCACCCTCCACCCCCGACTCTCCCCTCAGCCCCGTCGCCCTGTTGATGTTACTGCGTAATGATGCCGTCTGGCCTCAAATTATTCGGAGCGTTTCTTCATCCCATAGCAGCGCTGACGATGAAGATCTTCAAGACAGGAGGTGGGATCTGCCTCTACGCCGCCATGCTGCACAGAGCAAGCGGCCCCCCCTGAGCGCCGTCTCCCGCCGCCACGCTTTGGGAATGACAGGGCAGGAGCCTGGCTGAACGGGGGGACACCATAGTTATTTACATCACCGAAAATTGTGCATGCGGAAAAAACTAATTAGGACACTTCTTTTGCAGAAATCCATTGAGTGAATGAACTCTGACCAAGTCAGATGAAAACCTTTCACGAAGCAGGCAGGTGTGCGATACTTTGCACGCTTTATCTCATTGCAAACACAAACTTCAAAGGTTTTCATTGTGATTTTGTGTGAGTAAGGCTCTAGCCCAGGGCTCGTAATTTTTTTTGGGCACCCCCAAAGACTTTCCTTTTTCTTTTTAATGAGTGTATATTTTGCAAACATTGTACCATGGGGCAGTTATGAAATAAAATCCTTAGGTCTCAAAAGCCTTTAGAAACGGGGGGTGATTTTGCGATTCCAGCAGAACAACGTTCCCTAAACAGACATGATGAAAGAGTTTACATCAAAACATTTCTGCATCAGTCCACCGCCGTTAAAACTCAGACCCGAATCCATTTGAAAAAGCGGGTCAAAGCATAAAAATTGATGTTCGGTACCTGTGTTCTTCTTCTTTTTTTTTTTTAAGCTGGTAGAGGCTCACCCAAGCAACGAGGATCGAATACGAACGTAGTCAGCGTTAACGTGAGGAAATTCTGCGTACCTTCACCGCAGACTGAATGTGGACGCGCGCTACCTTTGACCTGAAGCTCAAGTCTTTTAATCTCGAAGGCAAAGCAGTCGGTATCACAGAGTCGAAAGCTTAGTCACAAGAAAAACAAACAAATTAGTCCTGAGTGCAACGCCTCATGATTAGCCACCGTAGCCTTGTGCTCATGAGTCATCTCCCCTCGGCGCTCCGGGGTGGTGGGACTCCCCCCGCCGGACTGACAGCGGAGTTCTCTTTATTTAAAATAATGAGTCATGTGCAGCTACCACCGCTGTAAAAATAGCAGGGGCCAGAGCGGACCAGACGGATCTGAAACTGAATCCAACACATGTCTCCCTGGATACGCATACATGTACAGACGCACACGTCCAGCTTTGCCCTGTTGAATTGGGTTTATCTGATGGAGCCGTCGACCCAGAGGCCAGAAATTTGCTGACAGAACATAATCGGGGTCTGATAGCAGCCGGGTCCGTTCCCAACAACACTCTGGGTTTCTCTAAACTTCGCTGACTGCAGCACGTCGAGGTCCTCTCGCCGCCTTCGTTTTCATTTTATTTTACGTCTATATTAGGCAAGAAGGAGCAGGATGTGATTAAAGCCCTTTTTAAATTTGGCTGGCCCCAAGCTGAACACGCCAGCTCCAGATGTCGGACGGGGAAACCGCAAGCTGTTCCCAACACCGTTTCGACCAATCGGGAAGCGGTTCCCATGATATGATTCATGCTGCTTTTCCAGGGGCTCCACATGCCTTCTCTGCGCCAAAACTAATGTCAGATGACTGATTGGGACATGTGCAGAGCCTTGTAAAGGTTTGCAGACACAATGTCCTCTCAACTTTGTCACATTTCTATATATATATTTTTTTTACCATTCCAGAGTCAAGCTGCCATGTGTTTCTCTGGGACTTTACGTGGTGGACCAACATTACAAAAGGAAACCAACTCTTGGTTTTCAAACTTTGGCGAAGAAGATGGATGATCAGCAAAGCAGCTGCAAGTTGTTCTGGGTTTGAGTTTCACATATAGAGCCTAAATGTTTCTCTGTTCTTCTTTTCAAAGATCTAGATTAGTCAAACATTTTTCAGTAAGAAAAGTCTTGGCCACTCTCACACAAACACACCTGTTTGATTTAAACCACCCCGTTCATTCTGGATATTCAGTGTTGTCTTGCTTTTGTATTTAGCTCCTTAAATCCTCCCAATGACTATCAACAGCGTTTAGCAATCACCAACTAAGCCAACTTGGTACGGCTTTTAATTTTTAGTTTTTTTTATAGCTTACATAGTGGAGGCCAAAACCTCTCTTGTTTAGTTTCTTTCACATGTTGACTTTGACTTCCAAATGGCAAAACATCACACAGGAACACCTGTTTTCCGAAATAGGAACGTTTTTAGCCCTTTTTTCCATGCGCCCACATAAAAACGGCACGTTTTTGGGGAACCAAAAGTTATTTTTATTTCTAAGTAAAACTCATTCTGGAGTGAAAATGTTGCCCTGGCGTAATGTTAAGGACTGTGAAATTGGCTTCTTTGGGGGAAAAAAAAAGGTGATTCTGACCTATAACCCCAAATGCGTTGTACACAACAACGGCGTCCTACATGTTATATCCTTTGTTTCAGTTGCGATGTGATGTTCTGCAAAAGACTCCGTTCTCACTTTGTTCCTCGTCATTCTTGTTTTCTCGTCGTGTTTCCCGCTAGCCTTAATGCGCATGTGCCATGCTGCTTGTTTAGCGCCACTCACAGGTCCGGAGGAGCGAAAACATCGTTTTCCTTACGTTCCCGTGTGACTGAAAACATTCCTGAAAACGATTCTGTGTGCTTAAAAGTTTGTTGTTTTTTTTTTTTTTTTAGAAAAAAACCCTTCAAAACCTAAGAGGAATTTTTATGCCTGTTTTTATAGTAACACTTTTTTTTTCATGAAAAGCTCCCCTACTTCACGTTTTTGCAACATGTATTGTTGTCCTGTCACTTCAAATCCCAGTAAAATACACAAACACTTATTCTTGTTAAATGTGTACGATACTAAATATTTTGATATTGATCCAATACCAAATAAATACAGGCCCGGTCTCGCTGATACTGATACTGATTATTTTTATTTACGTTCGAGAAATAAAACCTCTGACCTCCATGTGCTTTTTTTTTTTTTTTTTTTAACAAAGCTTGAAGGTGTCCACAAAACAATTGATTAACATACTGACATGATTTTGTTCAAAAGAAAAACAACATAAATTGAGAAAGCAAAAGAAAATTTTAAAAAGTTATCGATTTTACCCCGTCAGTATCGATCCGATACCGGCTCAATATCGATGTTTTGTACACATCTAGTGCTTGTAAAATAAAAAAATGAATAAATGAGTCACTGCGTCGCATTGTAAGCTGAAGAGGCCAAGCGCTGCTAATGAATCAAACACAACGATGATATGTAACACATTAAAGTGGCTACGGCCCCGTAACGATAACGGCTCTTTAGAAATGATGACACTCGCAGTAAACAAGTAGGAAAGATCCTAATGGTTAATCCCTCTGGGACAAACCGAATGATTAATTTCACAAAAGCTCCTCTGTTCTGCTTTTTCTTTTTTATCCAGCCGATAAAAAGAAACAATGGCAGGCATAAAAATAAAAAAAAAAGAGAGAGAGAGAGAATGCATTCATCTTCAGTCAAAACGATGAAAACAGACAGTCCTCTCTAAAAAGGGAAGAGAGAAAATCTGAAAAGAAAAGCCCGTGGAGGCCGCTCGTATCGAGGCATCTGGTCATGCATAATTCCTGCTTATTGAAAGCTTGGAAGTCCTGCGATGATGAGAATTTTCTCTGGAGTTTTCATTTTGGGCACTAAACTCCCCAAAAGCTCTTATCAAGAATAAACATGCAATTCTGCTGCTGCTGCTGCTGCTGCAGTGTTTTCTCTTTCTTCTTGTTGTAGTTGTTTTCTCAGGGTCACAGCACACTTGGATTAAAAAAAAAAAAGACAAAGTTCAGCACAGCAGGTACCCTGCCTGGACTTCTACCTGTAGCTTAAAACGTAATCCAGCAGTGTTGGTTTTATCTGCCCTCTGTGTTGCTGCATGTACTTAAGTTTGCAGGAGAAAAAAAGAAAATCTAAATAACTGCAGGATTAACTGGATGGACAAGTTGAACTCTGACTCAAACAAATGCCCTGAAATTTCCACTTTGAGGCTGTAGATCTTGAATGTTCGCTCATAGCAAGAGCCACTCCGGTGGCAATTTGAAGCCAGAAGCTAGAAGTGAAGCTATCGTTGGCGTCGCTTTGAGAGCAGAACACGTAACTTTACGTCGCCCAGTTAAGTCGTGTGTTTCTGCAGATTTTCAACAAAGTTTCCAATTTAACGTCCAGTACTCTTCCAGGACTCATTTTGTGACAAACCTTTGATGAATTTATACATTTGAGGACGTTACTGTTGGGTTTTAATCGGTTTTCAACAAACAGAACTCAAACTATTCAGATAAAAAGAATAAAGGATTCATTTCAATGCTTTGTTTTGTTTTGGCAACTTAAACCCCAATCGGGTCCGTTTCAAATTACCAAAGTAAAATAAGGTCGGGACAAAACTAAGTGAAAGACGACGAATCAGAGATGAAACAAAAGCTTAAAGTTCGATGAATTAGATCAATTCGTCTAACTCTGAATTGATCTTTAGTTTTTTCCAGGAACGTAATATTGAAAGCAACATACACAAAGTGAAACTTTATCGACACCCAGTTTTCCCTTTTCTTCCCCCACTCGAACAAATCATCAGAAAATCCAATTCGACACTCTTCTGGACATTCAAAGCAGCGGAGCCTCTGGGTTTGCTCTGATTTGACAGAAACTCCACAGACGCCATGTTTCTCGGGAGAAGCGACGGCTGTTGTTTTCCTTCTCATAGTCGCACCGTGTGTTTTCCAGGCTCTGCTCTGTGTTTAGCGTCAGCCCCTGATTAGAAGTTTTGTCGTCGCTGTCGATCTGTTATGACTGCGCGGTCACAAAGCTCTGGACCTCGTCCAGGGGTGCAGAGAGTCCAAACCGGACCGTGGCGGCCAGATGCAGCGGCGGGGCTCGGGTTTGAAGGTTCAAAGTTCAAAGTGCTTTTTACAAATTATCTCCCAAAAAACACGCCTGTGGTGTCACCAGTGTATACTTTCATGCGTGAACTCTGGTAATCTGCCAATTAAAACGAGTTAAATATGGATCCAGTCGACAGGTTTAATATAAAACCCAAAAACTATAAACACCAATGGTTTCATTTTCTGTTATTTTTTTCAAGACCTTTTCTTGTAACATACGTATTTTGTGGCAAATTGGTACGTCACTTAATTTTTTTCTCATCAAATTCACAGATACCTACGCTTCCATTGGCCACAGTGTTACCACTGGTAGAAACGACAAAGAAGACGACAGGAAGCGGTAGAAGGATGTTTTGTTGGTTCTTTTTTTTCTTTAATTAAAAAGTTTTGTATTTTTCGAGCTTGTTAAATCCATGGCTCTTCTGTAAAATCGCCATAACGTCACAGATGGAGGCGGGGCTTCTCACTCCAACGCCTGAATAAGATGCCGCCTTCTCCTCCGATGGATGATAGCAATGAGCGCTAGAATTATGACTTGTCATGTGAACAGACTTATTATTCACATTTGATTTTAATTTCATTTTTGATTCAGCAAAAAACACCGCAATTGCAAAGTTGTGTTTTCCGTTTCCACATCGGCAGAATATCGACGCGGTTCTGGAGTTTCCTTCTTCTCGAGAAAACGTTGAGTATTTTCCTCTCGGTGCGGTTTGGACCTCCTGGTGCTGCTGCTGTAGGTAACACCGGGCCCCTAGAATGCGTAAAATAACACGGCTACAAGGTAATCACAACAATCTGAAATCCCAAATTGCCACTTATGGACCTTGAATCTGAGCGTAGCCCATCTGTCACCGAACTGCTGCTCAAGCATTTTTTTTTATTTTTTTTTTTGTGCTGCTGACGTAAAAGAGTTTCCAACAACGAAGGAGCGCCGCCGCGAGACGCCCTTTGACCTTCCGCCCAGCGTCAGGATCCGGGCCCGTGTTTATGTAAGAGAGTCTTTTGTGTACAGGAGCGGGCTAAATGAGGTCTGTGTGTGGGCTGCGTTCTCAGCAGATCAGAGCCCCAAAATATAATCCGAGCTGCTCGCCTTTGACTGCCAGCCGCCTCAAAGGGAGCAGCGCGGGGAAAGATCATCTGCCAAGGGAAAACGAGTCCTCAAGGCGAGGGATGTGTCTTTTCTTCCTTTTTCTTATTAAGGCTGCTGAATCACAATGAGAACCAGCCGAGCCCTTCCGCTTTTTCAACCCTGCGAGAACTTTCAGCAGGAATAGGAAAGCAGAATGCGCATCTTTGTTTGGAAGAAGGGTTCATCTGGCGTATCTGTGAAGGACGACCAGATGGCTTCAGCTTCTGTCCCCCCCTCCATCCCCTCTTCCACCGAAGACTGATTCTGTCCAGCGCTACACGACACACACTTTGTGTTTGCAGATATGGCCGTCGGCGCCTCCCATGTGACTGATGAAACGTGAGATGCTGCAGGAGACGTTGGGAGCGGGAGGGACGGAGACGGTCACCGCCGTCCCACAAGACAGACACAATGAAACAAACGTCCGCAAGCTGGCAAATGCTTTCTAGGTTGGAGCTAAAATTATGCACTGCTTGGTAAACAGTAACTGCTCTGCTTCTTCTCTGAACATTTCACTGAGTGACATAAGAGAAATGGGTCTCGAGTTTCCCTTTCGTGTCGACAAAGTCGGCTAACGAAGGCTTGTCGTCAGGCAGAACGACAACGCCCAGTAACAAATGTGTGGCAAAAGCCTCCACTGGTTGAAATTGTGCTGCAGCCATTTTGAGTGATTAAAAAAACAAAATCAAAAACTGAAAATGTAAATGATATCTAAACACAGTGAGTGCTACTGTTAGCTACAGTTAGCTGCTAATAGTGCTAAAGTTGATGGCTGTTTTGCAGCCACATCAGAGTCCAGTTGTGCGTTCAGACTGGCCCAAACAAAACAGACTCTCCGGACAAGCTGACGAGAGTCAAATTAAAGCGGACTAAGCAGGTCTGGTGTGAACGCACCCTCAATTGTTCTGCTTATAGATCGAAGTACATGCAAGACAGTAAACAAAATCTCAACACGGCCAGCATAAGCAGAAATATTCAAGGTTTCCAATCATCTGCATTCCCAAATGACCTGTGGCCTTCAGTTCTTCGCGAGTTCTGCCTGCGGCTGCTGCTCATTCACTAATCCGGCCTCGCGAGAAAGCTGGCCAGATTTACTCGGGAGGATAAACTGAAAGAGTTTTTTTCCTAATGGTCCGGAACTCAATTTGCAGATTCTAACCAGCCACACGCTGTACACCCGCGTCTTATTTGTCATGTTCGGTCCAACTTCTACCAGCAAGATGCTTAAAATAAGCCGCCTAAACGTATCGGCGCGTGTTTAATTGTTTCAAGGTCAGCTCGGTTTCCCCAAATATAACAGGACGGAGCAGCTGCGGTTGCAACTGAAAGAAATGAAAGATCGAGTGCATGAGGTGCCCTCTCGTTTCGAGCGTTCTCTCGCATTTCTTTTCCTGCAGCCGAAACGGGTGTCCGACCGAAGCGGCTCACTTGGACGACAGGCGGAGGAGTTAGCATGCGGCGCATGTCAGGGACACCTCGACAGAAGTGAGAGCGCCGCCGCTGCAGGGATCAAGCCTGTTGAGTAAATCTACTCTGGGCCGGGCACGGCAATTACAGGGCTGCGTACTCTTGTGGCCGCAGGTTGGGGAGGCAAATCATCCTGCAGGGAAAAGATGAAGTCAGAAAGAAGAAGAAAAAAAAAAAGCAGGGTGAGGCCGGCTGCTCACACAAGACAACTTTAGCTTCTCGGCTTCAAGGATGTTTGCCTCGGGCCAGAATGCCCCCCCAAAAAATAGTTAATAAACCACGGCTCCCTGAAACTTTGTGCCTTAAAGTGGCAGCCATAATTGTCAGGCTCGCAGTGAGGAGAGGTAATATCGATATTGATCGCTTGAGCGATGTTAGAAGGGGTTCTTGCTTTCATGAAGTCCAAAGGACAAGCTTGTCGGCGAGCAGCATGTTGTCAGGAAAAAAATGCTAAAACACAGGAGCCTCCAGAATTCATATAGAAACCAACGTTTTGGGAAGAAAAACCTGGCTCACGTTGAATCGTCGCTTGTTAATGTTTAATGCATTCCTTCCTATGAGCCTCACAGAGTTGAAGAGGGAACATGTTCTTCGTTCACTCATGAGCAGATGCTGCAGACAGAAAAAGAAAAGAAAAAAAAACGTCCAGCTCCTCTCTTTGGACTCATTACGACAGGTCCAAACCTTTCCAGTGCCGACATCTGGAGCTACACCTGCCTCAGCTTTAAACCTGTTGCAGGTTTACATTAGCAAAGAAAGTTCTCTTGGACTTGGTTTGGAGATTTTAAGTTGCTTTTGGCAAAATTGCGCTTAAAATTCCTTCGCCTTCACGCCACAATCGTACTCATATTTTGCCCGTCTGTCTCTTCGTGGTTGTTTCTGAGGAGAAACCCAAACACACAAAATGGATTTCCACACAGCAGATTTTAGGAGGGTTTGTTAACGGGGCGAGAGAAAAGTCAAGATGTGTTCACTGTCTGAAGAAAAGAGCTGCAGGTCCAAAATGTCACCATCGCCATCAGACTTCCTGTTTTTACCAACGCAGCGACAAAAAGAGAAACTGTCACCATACCAACCAAACAGGCGTGTTTGGATCGGAAATATCCGGCCGGGCAGTTATTAGTACTGTTTCTTTTCTCTCTCTCTCTCTCTTATTCAGCCGAATGGACGAACCTAAACGGTTGCCGAGGAGACGCGCAGGCTGTCGAGATGTTTTGACGGAAAAAGTTGAAACAGGAACATGTCATGTCCAATTTCAGATGGGGGCTATGATAAAGTGAGCATCCCCTGATGTGGAAAAGTGCTCTCACATGGCTGCTCCACGCAGCGCGGCACAGCCTGTCTCCTCCCGAGCCATAAAAATGTCACTTTTACATTTCACAGTGGCGTCATATCAGCGTCTCAAAAAGTTTTGCGGGAAAGTTGGCATCCATTAAAGCGGCGGTGTCATTTCTTTACAGGTGCAACGGCGGAATCAGCCGGGCGCTTCTCGCCGAGGCTGCGTCGTAAAACGTCGTTTTGGAGGGCCGTTTAAATTATACCCATTTCCAAAGAGCGTTTCTGTTTGCAAGTGTGACCATTAGTCGATTAGTGGTTAAACTCGTAGGACGTTGGCTTCTTTTATTTTGGTAACAAATCCACGCTGAACTTTTTGATTGGAGATCTGCTAAAATATTAGCTGCTTCTGCTGGTATTAGGGGTCCAGCAGAGAACAGTAGGGTTGATATGTTTTCACAAGTTCTGCTTATAAGAAATATATCAAAACCGAATGCAATGTTGTGTCCGGCTTTAGCTATTTTACCGACAGCGCTGATGCTAAAGTCAAGCAGGCTTGCTAGCAAGTAAAGCTTCTTGCTGCTGCGGTTGCCAGGGAAACACCCCACCCTGTTAAGAGTAAATATCCCAAAATGTGTATCCGTTTTGAAGTGTTTTGGTAACAGCCTTGCTGAAATGTCTTTATTATGAATCGTCGCCATGGCTACGTTTAACATTTTTTCTAATCGTTGATTTTTTTGTCACAACACTCACACTAAAGCACATTTCCCTCTGAAACAAAACTTTAAAACTCTGAAACTTTTGAGGATGAAGTGTATGACCTATCGATACGATGAGCTGGAAATAACCTGTAGGTTATTTTATTAAGGAAAATAACTGCAGGTGCATTTTACAAAAAAGGTCAAGTTATGAAATCTGTTCTGCAAAGGATTCGGTGACGCCGACATTGCAGCGCAGCTGTGACACCTGGATGCCGGTGAAACCCAGAGTCAGACTTTTCCACCGGCGGGAAACTATAACTTCTCCACACATGAGCACTTTTCATGACGAGCGAGGCTCACTGCTTCGTCTAAACAACTTTTGCTCCTGTGCAAGATGTTCCTGGACCAGACTGGTACAAACAGAGCGCTTAATAAACGGGAGGGAGGACAAAAAAAAAAAAAAAAACAACAACTTCAGAACAAGAAAGTGATAACGTTGTCATTGATGGTTTTTTGTTGTTGTTTTGTTTTGTTTTTTTGCATAAAAGCTCATCTGGAGCTTGTGGTCAGCATTTTGTGGAGCCCTGAGAATCTAACCGTCAACTTGACACATCTGGTCAACATTAGCATTTAGCTCTCTGAGGTCAGTGGGTGAGCTTTGTCACACTGAGGAGGCAGGGAGGCTGTAAAAACAGAAAATCTCACCAAGTATTTTTGTTTCTACTGCAAATGTCTCAGTAGACTTGAAATTAGACAAAACTGACTTATAAGTAACTTTTCAGAGCTTGTTTATAAGTTAAAATAAATAAATAAATCCTTAATATTGAAGAAAAAGTACCAGTTCCATTAGCAGATTATTTCACTTAAAACCTTTATGAGTTACAACATTTCACAGCAGCGGTGTTTCCTTAAATAAAGCGCTGTTAAAATTACACACAATTAAGTTTGTTGGTTAGAAAACGTGCCGTGCCATCATCTTCCAACTGCTTCCTGTCGTCGCCTTCTTCGTGGTTTTCGGCAGTGGCAATAGCCGATTGTTTATCATGTGACTCGTGCGGTGCGAAAAAAGTGTTTCCATTGCAGTTTTGTAAAGTAGACCAATTTTGATATGGGCAAACCCCCCCTCCTCCAAAAACGAAACACCACCTCGTTGAAGTGCCAAAACCTTTTTTTTTTTTTGAAAGAGTTTCTTTGAATTTGCAAATTTCAAGTTTTGCAGGTATATCATCAGTGGAAACCCAGCAAATTATATCCGGTTTCGACACTCAAATTGAGATTTGAGCTTTAATTTCTGAAAAGAGAGCTAATAATGACATTTTTCACAATATCCTGCTTTATATGAGTTTTAAATTGGACACAAATTAAATATGAAATCCTCCAGGGATATAAATAGCCTCCATATGGTAAGGTTCAAAATCTGCAGAACCTTTGCAATGGTTCTGCAGACAGTATCCAAATTCAATACGGTGAAGTTTGTGGAAAAAATGTGGAAAATGCAGGTTTTTGAACAGATTACATCAACTCCATCATCTGCCCAGACAGCACAGCTACAGTATTGTTGGCGCCATGCTTAAACTGCGCCTCGCCAATTGCCAGCAGACATAATCCGACAAGCTGCCTTTGGGTCAACACGCCACCAACTCTTCCGGCAGAGGCGTCACCGCCATCACTTCATTCAGCAGGACTCATCTGCAAATGAGCAAACATGAGGGGAAAATGACTCTTTTTTTTTTTTTTTTTTTTTCCCCAAGCCAGTGATGAAACCGATCACACTGTGGAGAAAACCGAGTCCAACTTCCCACCTGAGCTTTGATTGACTAACCCTAACCCTAACCCATAACCCGAAACTTCCTGTCCTCATTAGCAGCCAATGAGAGGTTTGGCAGGGACTTCATGGAAGCGGGAAGCGCGCTGACACTTTGGAGGCAAGGAGCGGGTAAGCAACGGACTCAACAGCTGTCCGAGCCAAAGACGGTTTAACATCAGCAGCGTTTTCCTGCTGATGTTGTGCGTCGGTGAACCGACTTGCTACTTTTGAATCCCGCTGCCCTCTTGCGTTGTCGTGTCATCGAGAAAGTGTACCTGTGGCACTTCACACCGTCTCTGTGAGGACATCGTATGGGCCTCTTCCATGAAGCAGCCCACCTCCCTTACACATACACACACACGCACCCACGCATGCTGCCGTCTCCTCACACCTTTAGAGCCCTGCTTTCCCTCTCTCGCTTTCATCTCTTCTCTCCGAGTGAGTGCGGAGCGGCTCTGCTCTGCCACCGCGCGCTTCTCTTTGAAAGAGCCGTTCATCGCCGCTGACACGGGGCACCTATAAGCTCACAGGGCTCTGGCTGCGACGCCTCCTGCCTTTTGGCGACGGGCAAAAACACTTTCAAGAAAAAAAACGCAAGCCGGCTGCAGGCGAAGAGAGGCAAGAAGAAGGAGAAGGAGAGAAAACTTAAAAAGAATTAGAAGGGAACAGATGTTGTCTCAGACCTTGGACAAGAGTCCAAGCAACGCGTGACAATGAATGATGCGAGCACTGAGGTTGTAGAGAATTTCACGAGATACACCTTTTACATAAAAAAAAAAAAAAGAAAGCAGCATTAAAGTTGGAAGTCAGTTCAGTTGAAGTCTGAGGCATCAGCTCCCCCTGACTGTCATGCCTCTGAGGTACGGAGGGAAAAGGGGGGGGATCTGACGTCCCGTCTCTGAACTGGACAGGCGACGGCGGCGGGATGCGAACGCCGATCTGCGGTGGCGCTTACCTCCGTGCGCGGGGCCGGGAAGGCAGAGCAGCAGGGTCACCAAGGCACCAACCAGGACCGGACGCAGGGCTCGCATGGTATTCTTTATTTTTGTGTTGTCGGGGTCGTTCAACGTTATAAGTCCTACACTCTCACGTTAAAGACGCTCCATTCAGAAGAGACTGAATGAGTTTCCAGTTTTTTTCGGGGGGTTGATCTGCTACAGGATACTTCTCTATGTGAAAGGGGGCAGGGCTGGGGTGGGACCGCAAGAGGGACGCCCTCTGTTTTTTTTTTTTTTCTTCCTCTCCTCATCTCCTCACACATACAGACACACACACACACACAAACTTAAGATGTCTGTGGGGCTGGAAAATCATATGCTGCTTCTTTCTGCCGACCCAGCACTCAGACACTCCCAGTCGAGCAGCCTGTTGATTTATTTGTCTCGTGTTTAAAAGAAGAAGTAAATCTTATCAATGCACACACACGCACACACACACGCACACACACACACACACACACACACACACACGTTGACAGACGTTGGTTCAGAGGCCTCACACCAGTCGCTCCTCTCTGTATCGCTGTCAATTGCTACGTTTCATTGCAAATGTGCGAAAAAACGTTGTTCACGTTCTGCTGTCGTCGAAAAAAACAACACAATTTCGTTTCCCTTATATAAGAAATGCGATTCAAATCATCGTCGTCCTCCAACCACTTCCTGTCGTTTTCTTGATCATGTGACTCGTGTGATGCGAAAAACCATTGCAGGTTTGCGAAATGAACTAGTTTTGATTGTACTAAAGTGATAATAAAATAAAATAAACCCGCCTCATTCCGGCTCCGAAACCTTTTAGAAAAAAACTTTTTCCAAATTGCGCGTTAACGTGAAGCAAATTTATTTTCGAAGCGTCAAATCGCTCGCTTATACGGTCAGTGGAAGCATCGCTTCTAATCCACCTGCAGATTTATTTGTAGGACTCTCTTCTAATTGGAATCACACCAGGTTTTGAGTGCAGCAGAGAATCAACCTTTTACTGTTGAAGACAAAAAGCGTTTGCCAACTTCTTCCTGGTGCTTCACCTTCCAGGCTTTCTGAAGGCTTTCTGTCTCCCACCGGCCTGCAGCCTTCACTAATTCAACTCAAACCCGATTAAAAAGAGGCGGGCCACTTTGGATCCGCTCTCAGTCTTCCCCGTCAAAAGACGAAGGACAAGTCGACTTCGTCAGGCGATCGCGCGATCTGAGTCTCGTCTCTGGCCGACTTTTAACTGAGGTGAATCCCGTCTCTTTCTCTTTCTCGTTCACGTTTTCTTTCTCAATTTTAGTTCATTTTTTCCGGTAATGAACAATCGTGTGCACTACAACGAGAGGATTTTCTGCCCGGATATTAAAAAAGTACTAATAATTGCAGTCGCCGTCGGAGCCTGAAGATTCAATTTCACCTGTCGCTCAGGCGTTTTGGCTCGTAAATGATTCCTCATTCGCTCCCACGGCTGGAGAAGTGAGTGTGCAATTAGAATTAGCCTGCAACTTCTCGACTGGAGTCCACGAAGCTCAATTAGGCGTTCCTCTCAGCTGTACATACAGTTCTTTGGAAACGCAGCCCCGAGTAATTGGAATGTGAAGAATAAAAACACGGAGAGTCTTTATTTTTTTTTTTCCCCGCTCACTGTCGACTAGCTTGGACGCTCAATCCAAATGCAGCTCTTTGAAAAGAATCGTAGAACTTCGACCTTTTAAGCCGATTCCTCACATTTTGAGAAAATGACAAGAAATGCTTGTCATTTGAAACATGACTAGACATAACTGATGTTCTTTTCATTTTGCTTATGAAAGCTGCAGTAGGTAACGTCTGTAGAGAACGCTGCACTAAAAATTACATTAAAAGTGTCATTATTTACCAAATGACACTTCATAAACATTCGTGATGAAGACTCCTTCATTTGGGTTTGATGTCACGTTCATGACCGTGTCTTGCAGAGGTCGTTTCTCAGAGGATAGGAGGTGTGGAATTGGAAGTTACGCCTCCGAGACGTAACTTCCGCCTCAGCTCCTTCAGACTAGCCAGCAGCAATTAGCAAACACCTGGTGGATCTGTGCATCCTCAGAGCTCATTGAACAAGATACTTCTCAGTGAAATGCTGGTGAAAACGCCACTAAAGGGTTAACAGAGGAGCCACGTTTTGATGATTTCCTGGGCGGAGTTTCTTAAAGAGGCAGAGGCCCAAATCCAAGGCATTGAGATATGAAGTCATGTTTTATGTATGTAGCATTTTCACAACAACTGAAGGTAATATGCTCACTGGATGGTGCTATAAAGTGACTGGAAAACACATAATCCTGTCTACAAAAAAAAGGTCTACAAAACTTGTATAAGACTTTAAGCTATAATTGATTTCGTGAAGTATTTTAAGATTTCCTTTCATAAAACGAAAAAAAAAAAAGAACATGGCGGATCATTTCTCTTCTCCCTTACAGTTTTGTGCTAATTCTGTTGCTCTGCCACGTAAAGTCCCATTGAAATGCATGAAAGTCTGTGGTTTTCTTATAGCAAAGTGTGGAAAAAAACTCAAGTGGAAAGAATATTCCTGCTTTCAGCCCCCAAATCAGCTCTCTGTCCTGAAGGTACCATTCTCCATCTCTCTCTCTCTTTTTTTCCTCTATTTTTTTTTCTTTTTTTTTTAGTAAACAAACATAAAATCACTGAAGGCCTTTCAGCTGCCTCCATTCCAAGAAAGCATTAGCTGCAGCGTCTGCGAGCGGAGCTGTGAAACGACACAAACACACACACGCACACACGCACACACACACACACACGCACGCACACGCACACACACACACACACACACATGGCTCGCGTAACGGGACGCTGCTTATCGCACACAACCTTTCCTGACACCGCAGCAGCCTCCTTGATTATTTCAGCATGACACACGCTACAAAAAAGAAAGAAAGAGAGAGAGGAAAAAAAAACTGGGCTTCCTTTGAGCCTCGGCCAACGGTTTGTGCGGATGACATGCTCCTCGCCTCCCCAAGGAAGCAGAACTTTCCCTGCGGGGATGTCACCCACTGAAGTGAGTGGGAGCCGATGCAAGGAACGCGAGAGCCTTGCACCGGCTCTCGCTGAGGCTTACGCAAGCCGCAAACATCAGTGACCCCCTTTAGCTGGAGCGCCGCGCCTGACGCAAGCCCAAGGTGCGGGGAAGCCGCCGTTATTAGTGGAAGCCGGTTCTGTTCGCGGGGGAGGCTTCGGGGGGTTTTAATAATGCATCGGCGTGCTTTGATTAAAGGTGTCGAGCGGAGGCTTGTAAACAAACAGGGCTCTGTTTGCATTCATCCACGCATACCAAAATGCATTATATGCATCCTCCAGCCTTAAGAAAAAAACAAAACAAAAACATGTTTCATGTGTTTCCAACCTCACAAAACATCTGCTCACCCCATTTTTCTTTTAATCTTTTAATATCTGTTACGTTTGCATCGGCAAGCACCGTTTTCTTCTTCTGCTTCTTCTTTTGTGGCCGCTTCTCTGGCGGCTTTGCTTCATTTTCCGGTTTAATTCATTCCCCTTCGACCGGACGCGCGCGCCAAATTCTTGCGCTCGTGGAAAAGAAGCGCAAAGCTCAATCGAACATCGGACAACACATTTTGCACCCTTAAAAATGAGAAAATTATCACAAAATTTTTTTGTTTTAAAAAAGCACAGTCTAACCGGGACTTACTCTTACTATAAAAGAAGCAGTTTTGGACCTTATGCTTCAGTCGTGCACCACAACACGCGGCTAAAGCCAGGGAAGATGAAGAAGACGTAGCAGAGGTCACGTAATTACCCCTCACAAAAATGAAACGGGTGGGTTTCATTTTTGTGGGTAGAGCTATTGCCTTGCAGTAAGAAGGTCCTGGGTTCGATTCCCGGCCCGGGGTCTTTCTGCACGGAGTTTGCATGTTCTCCCTGTGCATGCGTGGGTTCTCTCCGGGTTCTCCGGCTTCCTCCCACAGTCCAAAAACATGACTGTCAGGTTAATTGGCCTTCCCAAATTCTCCCTAGGTGTGAGTGTGTGTGTGCATGGTTGTTTGTCCTGTTTGTCTCTGTGTTGCCCTGCGACAGACTGGTGACCTGTCCAGGGTGAACCCCGCCTCTCGCCCGGAACACAGCTGGAGATAGGCACCAGCAACTCCCAACCCCGTTAGGGAGAAGGGTGACGGAAAATGGATGGATGGATGGATGGATGGAAAAATGAAAGACTGCATTCAAATGTTGGAATATTACACATAACAAAAAAGCAAACTCTGACGCGCAGGAAATGCTACTTTCAGTGTCCACATTAGTGCTGTATTTACCGGCTTCCCCCCTTTCGGTTCAGTCTGAAGCACAAAAGGTTGACGAGTTTCACATCCCGCTAACGCCTAAAAAGACACGGCGCAACATTGGAATCGGTTTGGAGCCGCTCGTTTATCTGTCGCAGGAATGCGACTTCACGTTCAAGCGCCCAGGGTATTCCGTCACGCTCAGGCGCTCACGTCATCCACCTTTCTGCAGATCCTCCGGAACCGTACATGTACAGAGGAGATCAGAGTGATGAAACACAGACCCGTGTTCTGTTTTCAGTAACGTGCGTTGCCCGACGCTCTCCCGACACACGACGGGAGAGCGTGTGGGTGAAAATGAGACGAATTTCAACCCTTTTTGCTGTAAAGGAGACATTTATTTGTTCAAGAACACAATTTAAAAAAATACTAAAAGATTAGATTTTACTCATCTATATGCTGACTTTGTCAGCATGAGAAATATGCTGTTTCTAAAAAACAGTTTCTAAATTTATAACTGCAGCTCCCTCTCATGAGAATCTGCTCCTCATCATTTCTGGGGTCAAATTTACAAAAATATTAGCATGGCTATTTTCATATTAGCATGTTTATTTTCTTTGTGTGTATTCTTTTTACTGGCCTGCTCTGGCCACCCCTATAAAGATCACCTTTCCACCCCGAACATCCTGCAGTGTGAGAGGTGCAGAACGTCCATCTTGAGGTCACCACGGTCACCATAGCAACTACTTATTTACTTACTTTGAGGATCTTTAACACCGGTGCCAATCACCGCAAAAAGGGCTGTGTAATCCCCTTGCTGCTGTCAAAATCACCGGTGTTTATTGGACCACGTACGTCTCTCCTTATTAACCAAATTATCTCAAGTTGTGTTTGGCCGAGAGAAGCTTTTCCCCCGCAGCCTCTCAGATATCGTCTGCGCGTTCCTTCGGCCGCTGGGCCAGACCGCCACCAGCTCTCCAGACACGATTGAACCGCAGAAAGCACGTCTGTGTTACTCGAAACTTTTTGTTCTCTCCCACGGTGGAAAGTTTTGCTTAAGTTGCTTAAAAATTGACGGCAACCTATTTGCAAGATTGAGACTTTAGCGCTTTTAAAACACTGTAATCGAAGAGCTCCAATATCACAGACAACGGCGGGAGCCGAGTCGCTCGTCCACAGAGGTAATCTCTCCATTACTGTCCACAAAGCCATTCTGCTTCTGTGGTCAGTTCAGTTGCTGGCTAATGCTCATTTTGCGTCTCACTAATGCTGGTCCTCCAGTAGTTTCAAGGACAGAAATCTAAAACGAGACTCTCAACATTGAAATGCAACTACTTTGTTCAAACCGTCACTTGAAGCTGCAGTACGTCACTTTTATGATGCTGCTCAGTCACTAACCCTGGCTCTCTGCTGTGCTGCAACCCATTCTCCTGGCGGAGGATGCTGTCAATGCTAAAGCTAGTTAGCATGGTCAACGACGGAACGGTTATTTTTTTGTTTCTCTGCCATTGGCACATTGAGCAGCAGGTACACAACGGTGACTGACATCGCCAAGAGCCTCCTCCTGGCTCCCAGTGGATGTTTCCGAACAAGTGGGAGATTTCTGCAGATGGCAGTAGAGCCACAGGAAAGAGCCACAGGAAAGAGCCACGTTATCCGTTTCATATTATATCGGTAGCACAGAGAGAAAATTTTAAGAAATATGTAAAAAAAAAAAAAAAAAAAAAACACCTTTAGAAGTTACAAACTGCAGCTTTAAATTTCTAAATTGTTTTAGAAAACAATCTATAGCGAAGCTTCACAAGATATTTTAGGTTTCTGCCACCATGTTTCTGATCGCTGCTCAGCACACGAAACACGCTACACACACAACAAACACAACAAACACTGTACATTATATACATATGCTAAATGGTGAAAAATCAGTTCATATATTAAATGTATAATGTATGATATAAATTTATGTATATATATGTATATATATAAACTTGTTATATTGCTTTATTTCACTTTAAACCATCTAAATCACAAATGAAAGGAAACTGGATGACTGTTATCAACTTATGTTGTTGTTTTTTTTATATTTGCTTCAATACTATTAGTTTTATTGAGTCATTTTAGCCAAATAAGCTAATGAAAACATTTGATAAAAATCGCTCTCGTTACATTCTTCCGTTTATGGAATATCAAGTTACTGGGAAATGAGGTCAGAAGCAAACCGAGTCGTCACCCTCCTCTGGGTCCCTCCCCAGCTCACTGTGGGAGATCCAAAGCCCAGAAGGAATAGATGTCGTCCCTCCAGAGTTTTCTGGGGCGACCCAGGGTCTCCTCGCGGGGTTGACGTGTCGAGAAACGTCCAGCGAGAAGAGCCTCGTAGCATCTGGGCTGACTCCTTATGATGCTATCGCCAAGCATGACCTTACAGAAAGTGACTGTGTTACCTTCGATACAAACTTTTGTTTGTATCGAATGAAACACAAACATCCTGTTGGATGAAAACGTTCAAATGTAGAGGTTTCCCCAAACCGATCCCATTAGACTCCAACCATTAACAGCTCCTGATTTGAGTTATTCTTAAACAAGCCTTATTGTGAAAAACACTGCATTTCCTGTTTGTTAGATGACAAACAGGAAAGCCAGTTAATCACAAAGCCTCATGAACAGTCACATGGCTTCTGGAGACCAAAAGACATGGGTGAGAGGATTTATAGAGAAGTTAAAAAAGCTCTGACTCTACTCTTAGAATTATATTTTCAACCAGATTTAGAGAACGTGATACCTGACATTTAAACACACATAAGGAAGAGAAACGTAAGGAGCTCAGACGGGAGGAATCGTATGTGTGCTGCGTTCAGGAAGGCAAACAGTCGTCGCTTGATTGAAAGCAGAGCTTCTTCTGGACGATGAACGGGACAAAAAGCAGGCGTCTGAACGCGGCGCTGTGTGTTTCAAGGACAGACGCGCCTGCTGGCGGCAGGGTGAAGGTTAGCTTCACCAGATATAATTCATCCACTCTGGGTTTACTCATCTATCTGCTCACAGCTGGTGCAACTTCAGATAAATAATGTGTCCCTATTAGAATTCAAGATGCTCTGCGATCCCTGAAAACCGAGATGCATTTTCTTTTATTCTTTGAATCTTTGAGCTTTGCATCGAGTTACGATGTTATTCCCTCGTTAAAAACATTCCCAGTGTGTTACTGTGAGCCTTTTATGCATGTTTGAGAAATCCTTGCATGTCCTTGCGAAAAACGCCTAGGTGGACCTAGCTCCGCCTTCAAAGACGAAGCTCCTCCCCGCAGATGCAGTTTCCAAACTTCCGAGCTTCCGTCTCACAGAGCAGACCTCCGCCACTCGGTTCCTTCAGACCAGCCAGCAGCAATTAGCAAACATATGGCGGAACGGCTGAGAAACTACTTCTGCTACTATAGAAATACTGTTAAAAGGTTAATAGAGGAGCCATGTTGTGGTGACTTTCTGGAGGCAGAGTTTCAGAAAGAGCAGGAGCTTCTTAAAGGGACAGTGGGCCAATTTCAAAGCATTAAATTAAAAGTCAAATATTTTAAAATATTTCAAATATTGAAATTAAGTCAAAATGTTGAGTGATATACAGCATTTTTATAACAACTGAAGGTAACACAGTCCCTTGGTGATGCAATTTTATAGCACAAAGTGCCTGGAAAATGTATAATAATGCCAAAAAAAAAAAAGTCCACGTTAAAATAAATAAATAAATTTATATATTTTTCTTGATTGTTGAAAAAAGATTTGAAAGGTTCTTTGTGTGCGAATGGGCTTCCAGTCAACAGCAAGTATCAACTTCTAGCTCCATTGTTCGGTGGTTTTAAGCAGTCAGGTCCATCCTGCACACACTGAGACAGAATGCCATTTTCTGCAGATCAGCATCTGAGCATTTTTTTGTGATTGTATGACATTTTGTGAGTACAATATCAGCAACGTCAGACTTTTGTCTCCCGTCTGCTCCGTGACCTTCTGGGCGAAGCTGTGTTTGACGCCTGTGTTGTAGATTACAATCGGGAGCAGCTGTGACGGCGTAAACAGGGGCTGCTTGTGTTTCTGTAAATGTCTCAGGAATGCCGATGCTCGCCGTCACAACGTGAGGCCTCGCTGGAATCCGTAAGCCGCATAGCATAAATCAAACACACAGAGGAAAACTATTTTCCTCTTCGTTTGCTGACTTAACACTGAACAGCTTATAAATCTGCCTCCACAGTACACACTGTTGCTGATTTGTTACTACCTGAACCCCCCGAAAAGCTGTGCAGCTACCTCTGATTAGTGTTAAAAAGGAACATTCAGTATGTTTGATGATTTTGATGATGGAATTTGACTAAATGTAAATGTTTAATAGTTTCATAACTCGTGACTTCTATGGTGTAAGGCACTTTGAACTGCCTTGTTGTGGAAACGTGCTGTACAAAACAAACGAGCGGACAGTTTATGACTTAGCGTGGCATTGGTGGTAAAAGAGAGACGGTCCTGGCTGCTGCAGCATCCAGCATATTCCTGTCAGAAACCCCCAGGTGTTTAGGTTTTTAAAGACTTTGAGATTTGTCGTATTTTTCTTATTCATATCATTCAATTATTATTCAATTTCAGCTGCTAACACCATTAGCAAAGTGTTAATTGAGTCCATTTTCAGAGTTCAGTCTCCGGCTCGGGTTTTAAAGGAATAAAAAGAAAAAGCAAATCAAAGTCTGAATAATTGAAGGCCTTTCAGTCAATAACCGACCGGGTTGCATCGTCTCCAACCACAGCGATTTTGATTTTTTTTCCCCCCTTTTTTTTCTTTTTAACGCTGACCGGCAGCTACCGATAACATCAGTTCACCCAAGGGACACATTTTCATCTCTCCCAATGACCATGAGACAACATTTTCACTCAGTAGGAAAGCATGGCCAACATCATTTTTCAAGCTCTTATTCTGTGCAGCCGAATCACACGCCAGTCCTCTGAGTTACTTTCTCCTGCTGTAAGCCTATTACATTCCCTCTTTTGACAAACCGTCGGAAGCGTCAAGCTAATTTGCCTTCCTCCGTGCTAATCCGTGAAAATAGGTAAGTAGTTGACTTACGTAATATTGCATCTACCCGGTTTATTAGTGATGCTCAAGCGATGCTTTCTCTCTCTCCCCCCCTCTCAGTCTAAATAATTACGTGTTATGATATGTTTACTTCAAGAGCAGGGAGGATTAGGCTTGCCAATCACGCCGCTGCACACGCATTAAAAGCAACGGAGTGTGATAATAATTGCATCCTGAACTCTGTTTTCTGTAAATTCGATTTTAGAGTTTTTGATCCCTGCTTGCAGAAAACTCACCTCGGCCCAAGTCACTGGAAGAACCGTCTCGTCTCAATTCTTGACTCAAACGTTTGCATCTCCAGCGCAGTGCTTTGGGCGGGATTGTCTGAGGTGCTGAAGATTAAAGGATGAAAGCACGTTCAGTAGCATAATGCAAAGAAAATGGAGGATGAAGAATCATTCATTAAAGGGGTATGATGTGTTTTCCAGGCGCATAGTTCCATTTTATAGCCCAGTCGAGTCACTTTGTTGCTTTCAGTTGTCATAAAAATGCTGTATATATCAAATATGACTTTAACAAATTAGACATTGCAATTTCACACCTTGAAATCGGGCCACTGTCTCTTTAAGAAGCTCCCGCTCTTTCTGAAACTCGGCCTTCAGGAAGTCATCACAACATGGCTCCTCTGTTGACCCTTTAAAAACATTTTCAACCAGCATTTCACTGAGAAATGCCTCCTATTATGAGCTCCTCAGATCTACCACATGTTTGCTAATTGCTGTTGACTAGTCTGAAGGAGCTGACCGGGGAAAAAGGAGTCCAGAGAAGGGACTCTTTTTGCGAGGCGGAAACTTGGAAACTGCAGCTCAGAGGAGGAGCTTCGTCCTCGAAGGCGGGGCTAGGTCCCACAGCTGAGTGGTTGCCATGGGTTATTAAATGATTTCTCAAATAAGCGTAAAAGACTCAAGGCAACTCTCTATGTATGTTTTTGATGAGAGAATAACATTATAAAATGATGCATAGCTCCAAAAAGTCAATCTTACTTAACACTGCCCCTTAAAGCTCCTCACAGTTGCTCTCATTTCTGTCAAATATTAAAACGTTTCATGCTGACAAATTAGTTCATGTTCAGTAATCTGATGAATATTGCTTTTATGACGGGAAGGGGAACGCAACTTCTACGTGCCGCGATGGATTCGACACGACAGCGACGGCACCAAAAAAAAAAACACATCCGCCCTCCATCAAAGGCGGCAGATCGTGACAGAAATCTTTCCAACAATCATCCACGTGTCATTTGATACGGAGGGAACGTTGTTGGTGATTCATCGTCTTACATAGAAACGCAGAAAGGACTTCCTGAAACACAGAGTGGCATTCTGTGTTTAATTTCAAGAAACCACTCATAGTGTT
Source organism: Poeciliopsis turneri (assembly GCA_922788865.1). Taxonomy (NCBI): domain Eukaryota; kingdom Metazoa; phylum Chordata; class Actinopteri; order Cyprinodontiformes; family Poeciliidae; genus Poeciliopsis; species Poeciliopsis turneri. The sequence continues at coordinate 450,296 of CAKLNU010000376.1, read as the reverse complement.
CGTCGTGTTGGTTTGCTGCTGATATTTCTTTTGGTTTCTTTGTCGCAAACGCCTGTGAATTTTTAGATTTTCCCAATAAGTCGAATCACTTTGAGTCCAGCTGTAAGGCAGAGGATCTGTGATAGTCACACCACAGAACGTTATGTCCACTTTTAAAGGGAAATTGTACATTGCATTTTCTTGCCCACATAAACTCAATGTGCCATCATTAAATATCATTATAGCTCTTCATTTTTAGTTGATTTGTTTTTGTTTTTTTTTACCTCACAAGTCTCAAGGCAAAACATAACTGAGCTGTTCAATAATTCTTGAAAGTTTAAAAAAATAATAATACTAACTTGTTTTGTTCACTTACCCTGGCCACCAGGTGGCAGTACAAGGAGCAACATGCTGGAGTCCAATGTACTGACTCCAGCATGCAAGACTATGATCAGCATCCACACATTACACAAGAAGACGTTATCTGAATATCTGTCCCTCTTAGAAATATGAGCAACATCTAAAACTGCCAAAAGTGTTTCAGAGAGCCACTTCAGGTGCAGAGAGGGGAGTTCAGGCCGGTCGCCTAAGACTGTAAAAGCCTCTAAGTGAAAGAAGAAGAGGAAAAAAAAAAAAAAGACGCCTTTGATCTCTCACCTGAGATCAATAAGTAATGCACTGCAGCATATTACTAAAACATATTACCGGGCTGGAAGCGCTGCATCAGATTTCTTGTTTCTGCAAAGCCAGATTTACACAATCAGCAGGATATTAAAATTCATTCACTGAATCTCCTCTTTTTTTTTTTTTCTTTTTTCTTTTCTTTTTTTTCTTTGTTCCAACAAGCAGACTTTTATTGACTTAAGCTGGGAAATAAGTCCAAAATTTCTTAATAAACAGTAAAAGAACTGTACTAGAATAAACGGCAAAGTGAGAGTTAAAGTTAGCATTAGCATCTGGGAAAATTAAGGTCAATAATTGAAGAAGTTGTGGGTAACATGAAGATTTTTTTTTTCTTTTGAGGCATTTCCTCCCAGTATAATTACAGTCGTGAACCACGATGTGCGCAACAGTCCGATCCTTTCTAAAGTCACTGAAATACAAATGTGTCGATTTGTTTCGTCCGTTCTTCCTCTTTGCTCCTGACGCTTCGGTTTCGAGGTCAGGAGGTTCACACGCCGCGTGAGAAATCCCCACCGTCATCCGGTGCAGAAAATCGATGTTTGTCACTTCACCTGTCAGAGGTCGCGCCGCTGACGGCCGGTCGGGGCTCGCTCACATCTCACGGCGTCTTGCTGCGAGCAGCAAGGTCAGCTCAGTCTATGTACCGGCGCACACTGGAGACAAAAGGCAGCTAACCAAAACTCTGCACAGACAAAAGCAGCGTTGAGCAGACACAGAACAAGAAAATAATAAAAAAAAAATACATCAAAACTTACTCCGTCCATCCACTCTTGCTCAAGGTTGTGGAAGAACCTCATTAGTCTACATCGGAAACTTTATCGGAAATCTCTTTGGGTTTATTTCAAATACGACGAGCTGAGGGGAGAAAATGGGAGGTGAGAAGTTTTAAGAGGAAAGAGTGTGTGTGACTGTGTGTGTGTGTGTGCGTGTGTGTGTGTGTGTGTGAGGTTTCTCCATAAGAATGTTAAAAAACAAAACAAAAAAAAAAACAAGAGAGAGAGAAATTTAAAACAGAGTTTAAGATATGAAACGATATCCTGAGCTTTGCATATGTCACAGGGGGCGTCGCGCAACTTCAAAACCTACCATGACTTTCTGATTAAGCTGACATTAATCAGAGAAGCACCCAAGGGGCCCGTGATTGTTGTGCAGCTGCTCACCAGCAACATGCAACGTGTCCGCAGAAAAATGGACAAATGCGCGTTGCGTTTTCCTGCAAATGACGTTTCTTTTCAGACGTTTGACCCGTTTTGTGGCCATAAAAAGATGAAAATCCATCCATCCATCCATCCATTTTCCGTCACCCTTCTCCCTAACGGGGTCGGGAGTTGCTGGTGCCTATCTCCAGCTGCGTTCCGGGCGAGAGGCGGGGTTCACCCTGGACAGGTCGCCAGTCTGTCGCAGGGCAGATGAAAATGCAGTTCGCTTTAAATCATTTCTGCAAAAAAAAAAGAAATGCTTTACATTTTCCAGATGTTTCTATTATAGACTCCTGTACCACGTGGAGACACACAAAGGAAACCTGCTGTGAGAATAATACAGAAACCCATTTCATATCCTGTTTTCCTCTTTTGCATCCTCCTTGTTGTGTCACAAAAAGACACTTTGAAACACACAGCGAAAGTAAAGCCCAAACAAAGTAACAGTAAAATGAAACTGCTCCATTTTAGATGCCCTAATAGCTTTTTTTTTCAAAGCGGCATCCATCTCTGCTTTGGAGCTGAGAGAGAAATGAGGCAGCGGCGGTCTGGAGGTTGAAGCACCACCACGTTCAGCGAATGTTGAGACCAGTCCAGTATCATCTGCAGAAAACGACATATCAGGATGTTTCCGAGTTGAACCGCGTGTGAAAGGAGCTGCAGCACCGGGACGATGAGGAACAGCTGGGCAGTCGAGCTGAGGTCAACAGAGGAGCGCTCAGCGCTGCCCTCTGGTGGCCGATCCAATGAGCTCTGATGACTGTCATCAGGCGGGTCTGACTGCACACACTTGTTAGGGAGCAGGAGCAAACACAAAGGGATGGAGGGGTTTTTCACTGGGAAGCGGTCTGAATAACGCACGTCTCACCATGACCGTTTCCATGGGGAAGCTCCAACGCTCGGCGTTTCAGCGTTTCGCCCTGAACACGCCGCGGAAGGAGTCATCACCGCGTAGAAAAACTGAAAGAGCCTCTTTGAGAGAAATGTCCGAGTTCCTGGGAAAAAAAACAAAAACGCAGGAAATATGAGCTTGTGAAAATAATTGAGTTGCATGGGAATGGAATCAAGAAAATAGGCTTGTATTAAGCACTGATGGGTTTTTTTGTGTGGTTATTTTAGGTTTATGATTAAAAAAAAAAAGTAAGCAGTAGACATTAGTAGTATTAGTAAACATTAAAATCTGAGTGGCTTGCAAAAGTATTCCCACCCCTCTATTGTCACATTACAGCCTCAAACTTCAATGCATTTTGTTGGTATTTACTGGAGATGCACCGATCTGATATTCATATCGAGATCGGCTCCGATATTGACGAGATCGACTATTGGTGACGATCTGTCGGATCCACGATCTGTTCAGTCTAATTCTATGCTTTGTGCTCTGAGCGACGTCGTGCTACATTATTTATCTCGTACAACGAATTCCTCCTTGAACTTCCTGAGCCACTTGAAAGAAGAAAGTTGATTTTAACTTGTTAGGGTGCAAGGCAGCCAAGCTGTTGTTTTTATCAGCTTCTTTTTTATTTGTTTCGCACTCACTGCTATATGCCCAATCACGCCAGCTGAACAAATTAAAGTTGTGTTGTTTTTAAATGTTTGACCAAGCTTGCGGGTATGTTGGTGTATTTTAAATGTGCTGCAGTGGTGCAGAGTCCTCAAATAAACGTATTATTTAGAACGGCGGTTTTCAAAGTGTGAGGCGCGCCTCCCCTGGGGGGCGCCAGTGCACTTTAGGGGAGGCGTGGCGCGAGGGAAAAAATAAACCGAAGAAGAAGCTATCCGCTTGCTGTCTACTGATGTGAGAGAAAAAAATGGACAAATTTTTAGTAAACGTGCTCATCCCCTTCACTTCAACCTCTCTCTGTGAATGTGGGTTTTCCGCACTCGCAATGATAAAAAGCAAATACCGATCAAAGCTGCTGGTTGAAGATGAGCTGCGGTTATACCGCTCCACTGTGCAACTCTGCATTAACCGGATTTGCGCATCAAAAGCACAAGCACATTGTTCCCACTAAAACTAAGGTGAGCTGAACAATAATGTTGCCAATGTGTTGCCATGTTGCCAATTTAGTTAAAATCATAAATAAAATCAGTTACACATGATTCAGGACTGTGACAGAAAAAGAAAGGGTGCACATAGCGTGCTAAATGTTTTTTCCTTTCCCTCCGTTCTTTCATACAGCAGCTCTTTTAGCTCGAGATAAATTGTTTAGATGAGCCACAAAAAGAGCTCCACAATTTTGCAACTGTTTAGGCTTTTGATTTATTTTTTTAATTTCAAGGAAATGTGCAACATTTCCAGATGTTCCAAAGATCTGATCAAAATGTTTTTGTTAAGAAGTGAAAACACTGTTGGTATCAAACATTAAACTCAGAAGCTCAGATGTAACGTTTGTTTGAGAAAACGGTTGAAAAATGAGTCTGGGGTTGTTCTTATCATTAGAAAGAATAAAAAAGGGCGTATTTGCCATACAAAGGCCCTGATAAAATAATTAAAATGGGAGGAAATGTTTTAAAATGTTCATGTGTTAAATTTCATTGAGATAAAGTGTCATTTTAAAAGATGAGATGGTTCTAAAATAAAAGCAATTAGAAGGTGTTTTGTAGTGGCGTTTGTTTGTGTGTGGGTTCATTATTTGTGTGTGTGTGTGTGTGTGTGTGTGTGGGGGGGCGCAGCAGGCATTGTGCTCCTTGGAGGGGGGCTCACCCTTTCATACTTTGAAAACCCCTGATTTAGAACATTTATTTGCAAAAAATAAATGTTACTTCAGCACCGATTTTCTGCACGAGATCGTTATCGGCCGATACTAAGCATCAGACATCGGTGAACGGAGGTGAAAAAAGTGGATCGACTCATCCTCAGTACTTTGACGATATGCCGTTTCTGAACGTTTGTTAGAGAACATGGGAGATCAAACTGCGTCTCGAAGACCAAGGAGCAGCCGACAGGTCGGGGGGGGGAAGTGCTGGAGAAGTTTAAAGCGGCGGCGCTTGAGCATTATGCCAGAGTGCTGCTCCATCCATCTCCCAGTGACAGAAGGAGAATCTCGCGACCGCAGACTCACAAAGACGCCGGCCGTCCACCTTAAAACCGACACGCCGGGCAGGAGGGACCATTAATCAGAGGAGCAGACAACGGGCCCGGGGGAACTCTGCAGGAGCTGCAGCTACAGTTCAGGTGGAGGAATTTGTTGACGGTGCACTCTGCCAACAAGTCCGTCCTCTGTGGAGAAATCTGTTGTTGAACGAAAGCAGTGAGGAGTTCTTTGGAAAGTTCGGCACGGATAGTATCAGAAGAGAGCAAAATTAACCTTTTTTTTTTTGGATTTATGTGAAATGCAACATGTGGTGGGAATGACACACAACATTCTTGTCTGTATAATCCAGGAAAACACGCAAATGCCAGTGTGTGGACCTTCTATACACATAAATAACTTTAATGAGAAAAGTATCATAAACTACATTATCGATAAAATAAGCTTGTTCTCGGTAGATTATTGAAAATCATGGCTGCCCTGGACGTAAACAATTACATGAATTTCATAATTTATGCCACGGCATCCTCTATCAGCCAAACAGAGGAGACGTCGGCGTCTTATTAAGGCGTTGGAGTGAGAAACCCTACATTTGCGACATTTTAGGGAAATTGTAGTCGGTGATTTTAGCATTCAACACCTCGGAGCAACACGCAACTTTTTATGGACTGTGTTGCTGTATGAGCTCTGGTGGAGCCAGCTGCACGTTGCCTGACAAAAACAAAAACAACCCATCGTCCTCAAAAACAAAAACAACCCATCGTCCTCCCACCACTTCCTGTCGTCTTCTTTGTGGTTTTCGCCAGTAGTAACGTCCGGCTGTTGATCACGTGACTCCTGTGATGTGATAAAAACTTTTCCAATTGAGGTTTTGTGAACTACATCTCTTTCCATACGGCGGGGAAAACCATGACTTGCGCAAAAATTGTTTATACAGTAAAAAAAACAAACAAACAGTTTTTTCCAAATTACCAGATTTCTTTTCGTAATTCCAACTTGCGCAATTTTATGGCCGATGAAAATGCTATCAAGTCAGGATGGCTTACTCAACGTTCAGATCTATATTCAGCTTATTCTTCAACATTTCAAATTAACTGCTCCCTTTATCTCTCCATCCAACACAATGAGCTATTTTTGCTCAAATTGGAAACACATTTCAGCCTCTGCATGTGCAAAGCTGGTTGCGAAACGTCCCAGAAGACGGAGCGAAAGACGGTCCTACCGACTCCGGGGGGGCTGAGCACCAAATCACACATATCAGTTTGGGAAACAGCATGTGGTTGAGCTGCCGTTCAATTATCCACAACCTTATCTTGGGTCAAAGTCCAAACGTTTATCGTGACATTTTGCGACTGTAAACTCTGGAGGTAGGGATGTTTTGGAGATTCTGCTTCTGGTGGTGAAAAAGCCGCCTTCCTCGTTCTTCCACCGAGCGAAAGCGTTTGGCAGTCCATTCACATTTCGACAACACAACCTCCCACAGTGACAGAGGAGGAGCTGCAGAATGAATGGCTCCTAAATCAGCTCTTTGAAACGAGGAAGACGGCTCGCCGTGGCCTCCTGTTGGCCTCCACTGATACCCACAGATCACATCCGAAAAGTGGTTTTGTTTCACTTTCCACATACTACTAGCCTCATATGTACTTTCTCAGGACATGTGTGCATGCATGTGTGTGTGTGTGTAGGCACGATGCGAAATCACCACCCACCCATGTGTTCTGCCAGCACTGTAACTCAGCTCTGAATGCACCGATCTGAGCCTTTTTTCCTTTCGTTCGTTTTTTTTTGTTTTTTCCCATGCATCTGAGTTATAGTGTGCTTTTCTCCCCCAGCACTCTTTGGCTGTCAGTTTCTCTCCTTTTTTATTTTATTCTTTTGGCTGCATCGCTGTCATCTGTTACTGCACCCCCGTGTGGCTTCCCGCTCCTCCTCCTCCTCCCCCCGTATCCCTCCGCGGTGCGCGGGGGCCGTTAGAAAACACTGGCCTGAGTCCCAGGCCCTCAGGAGGCTCAGAGGCTCAGGGTTGACTGATCGCTGGATTTCACCACAGGCTCCCAGAACGGGGGATTGTTCAAGAAGCCTTTCCCTTCCCGCTGAGACCCCTGTGGATTACGGATTCCTGGCTCCTGCCGCCGTAACAAGGCCTCACACGCAGCCAAGAGAAAACGCAGCACTTAAAAGCTCTGCACTGCTCCCACTGTACGCGCCGTGCTCTCGACGCCAGCACCTCGTGGCGTCCCCGCTTTTTCCTCGCAGCCCCATTGTGAACGAGTGAAAATGTGGTATTTTGACTGCAGGGCTAATATTGCGAGCTGTCAAATGTACGACACCCATCGCCCTCGTCCATCGCAATGACTAGAGATGTGAAGTTATCAGCATTTTTCGTGCTGGCCATCTATTAGCTTCCTCTCTGTCCTGCTATGAGGTCGGGGCTTCACATTTCAGGATGTTTTTATGGCCAAAATTAAACACAGGTAATATTACGGTCAGCTAAATTGTGATGGCGGGAGCTAAAGGACTCCAGAACGCAACAGACCGACGTGAACGTCACGTTTGGCTAGAGACGGACACTACGCGGCCGGGCGAGCTGCTATCAACCCGTGTCGTTTTAACTCACCAGCCGATACTGCACCGTTCTTAGAAACAAAAACTGGCAAAAACTGCCAATCCAGATGTGAGGAGGAATAAAAAACGCTTTAAAAAATACAGAGTTGAATGAAAAGACGCGCATTATAAGCGGAACAATTTCTAAGTATGATTTTCAAATAAAGTTTAGATTAAGTCCTTAATCTAAAGTTTAGATTAAGGACTCGAGCTTCGACCTTAATCTGAGGTCGAAGCTCAGATTAAGAACAAGTCATTAATCTGAGCTTCGACCTTGATAGTGAACTGGTTTAAGGTTTATTAATCACATGAATTTAGTAAAATGCTCATCAAATGACTGGAAATGCATGGTTTTGAGTAGATTTTATTTTATTTTCCAGGTGAGCAGACCCCACTAGGACTGTGCCACTCCATAGCTTGCATGTGTCTCATTAATGTTAGCAGATGTTGGGAGGTATGATGTAGTCTTGAGATTCTGTTTCATATATGTGAAGCTCTGGAAAAAAAAAATCAGTCCTCTGATTTTACTCTTTACAGGTGCATGTTTAAGTAAAATGAAGATTGTTGAACTACTGACAACATGTCTCTGAAATTCCAAGCAAAAACTTAGTATTTAGTTTCAGAAAATGAGAAAAGGTCAATAATAATAATAATAATAATAATAATAATAATAATAATAATAATAATAATAAAAAAAGGTGCAGTTCTTTCAGACCTTGAATAAAGCAAAAAAAAAAAAAAAAGTTTAGATTCATTTAGAAACAACAAAACAAATGTTTTAACTCAGGAAGAGTTCAGAAGTCAATATTTGGTGGAATAACCCAGAGGTTTTCAATGGGGTTCAGTGCAGTGGGCTCTTAATTTTTTCCAGACCTGTATGTAGTTGTTAACAGTTTTAGTTGGACAAACCTATTAAATTTCTTATGTGAACGTATGTAAAACAGCAGTGGCATTTAGAAAAATGCACCAACGAATAACATCTCTTGGGCCTTAGTCCTGCTGATTAACACAGTGCAGTTAAAGTTGCAGCACTGTTTGACAGGTTTGCGGAGACATGCAACTCTGCCAATGGATGCTTCAGATGAACCGCTCAGTTTGGAGGAGGAAGTTCTCGTAATTAAGCATCTCGGATGACTGGCACTGTCAGGTAAACCGATTGCCTAATTGCCGTTTCATCTTGCACAGCAACATAAAACCTGCCACCCTCTCCATCGTCCATCAGTAGAAGTCGAGTTGCCATGCATGCAGGTAACGGCCGACAGGTGGAACCAGGACCAGGACTTCTCCTACGTCAAATGTAAAACGTAAATACACATCTACAGAAACTGCTTGATTAGCTTCAGGGAGAAAATAACTGCTGTTTACACCGACAGCAGTTATTATAATTGCTTCTACAATGACAGAGTGTAATGAAAAAAAAAAAGTCACTTTTTGAAAGTGCAGGAAAAATTTTATTGTATTGTTTTTTTTGTTTTTTTTTTGTAACTGACAGAGCAAATCCATTTGCATCAAAGGCAGGAGGAAAAAAAAGAAGCCAACAAAAATCCAGCCGTTTTAATTAGAGAGCTGGAGAAAGTGGCAAACAAGGAAATTACAGATGGGATAAGACGGGCCAGCCGAGCCTCATCTGTCAGCTGCCTGCTCTGAGTGGGCTACTTATGTGACGTTGATTGGTTCAGGCGCTAATGGGACATCCAGAACTCAGCCATTCGGGCCGCAGCTCCAGATGGCTGTCTATGGCGTTTTCTTTTTTTTCTCTCTTTTCTTTTCTCTTTTGTCGATGCCACGACCTCCCCCGTGCAAATTGCTGGCAGGGTACGAGCTGCCATTAGCTCTTTATGGTCGACAGACTCCATTAATGGCGAGGCTCTTATGGAATCTGACTTCTTGATGGTGCGATTTGCCCTCTCATCATCGAGCGCCGCCGCCTTTATGGCTCTGCAGTTAAAACCCGAGCAAAGCGACGTAGAGCGTCGGGACGCAGTTTGCGAAACATAGTCTTCTGGAGTCGGAGCTGCCGCCAGTTTAATCCAAAGAATGTGAAGAAGAGTTCATTACTGATGGGACCAGATGGGAAATCCTGACGACTCCAAGACACTTGATTATATGGAGCCCTTAACGGCTTCCGTCGCGCTGAAGCTCTCAGAACAGATGGATCTGATTGGTCCAAAACGACATGAGCGGCGAAAGTCACCATCGGCTGATTGAGACGCCACGTCATTTGTGATAAAATGTGAATGAAGGGATAATTCCTATTTTTTTTTTATCAGCAATATCAAGGAAACTGTTGAGGATGGCCAAAAATGGATGAATGTATGCTATTCAAAAAAATAGCTTTAGGTACTTGGTTTCAACATATCTCGTTGAATCTGGAATCCCAAAAATGCCATGTCTCCTGTTAGGGTCAATATTTGTTTTATTTTTCAAAATGACAGTTTTTTGCAGAACCTTCGTTTTTAAAAGTGGGCTATTTATACTGTGAATTTTCTTGCTTTGTAATATGATTACAAATTAAAATATGTAATCATATTTGTAATATGATTACAAATATTAATTTGTAATCATATTACAAATTAATATTTGTAATATTAATTTGGAATTAATATTACAAATGAGTGTCGAACTGATTTATTTTTGAAGTAATCTGTTTTAAAAAAACCCATCTTTCTCTGTTCAAAGGTGGGTTTGTGGTTAGGTACACCTACCCAGCAAAATCTCAAAAAACATTAGACGTAATGAGCTGAAAATTTTTCTGCTCTTTTTTTTTATTAATAGAAAAAAAGCATTTATAGTACAAATTGCTTGTAACTACTGCAAATAAGCAGACAAATATATTCTGTAGTAAAAGCAAAATACATACTTGCTTTTAAAAATATTAAATTTAAAAGTCCTTGCCCAATTTATTCCCTAATGCAATGAATTGTGGTGACTGTCAACACATCAATACTGCTGCGCCTTTTCAATGAGCAGCGCTGCAGATAATGCATATTTTTATTGCGTTCACCCTCAATGACGCAGTTTACACTTGGACTCTCGACTCTATGCACCAAAATCTCGTAAGAGAGAGGGAAGATTATACCTCAGACTGTTATAATCCAAACCGGCGTGTTACTTTAAAGGCAGTAAAAACGTTCAAGTGAAAGTGCTCTGCCTGCAAAAATGGACTTTGAACACACAAAAAGGCCCCAATCATTTCCATCGACATTTCCACTCCGGTTTGACTTCAACTCCACCGGTGAAATTTCTCTGTTTTTTGGAGACGTTTCCACAAAAGTTTACTCCTTTAATTGCAAAAGGTCACCCGGACCGTGTGTTATTCCATAAAATGACACACGAGAACGTTAAAATATGTGTGTTTTCCTTGAGTATGCCCAATGCATTGTGGAAAATCAACATTCTACGTTACACCGAGGAACAAAATAGAATCAAATGTACACCCAGGCGTGATTTTGACATGATAGAAACCCTACATATCCTTCTGTTTATGCCGCTTTTAGATCAGCCAGGAGAGACGCAGAGGATAACTGAGCGACAGACTGTGCGTTTTGAGATTTATTAGGTACTCTACTGTCGGCCGCACACAAATCAAACTCTGAAACATCCTTCAGCGCTTTTGAGGGTCTATTCAAGGGCTATGAGCCACAACAAGAAACTTGCTTTTACTGTCTTATGATTGTCGTATATTACACGCTGTCACATATTTTTTTACGATTTTTTATTTATTTTTTAACTACCGCACAGCGGCTAGATTTTTATCCCTCAAAGCAGACAGCGATAGCAGATGTGAAAACAGTCACAGTGGGGCTTAAAAGCACAAATATGCAGGAATCTATTACAATTCAGAGGTTCTTATGTCTGAGTGTGTAGGCTCAAAGAATAAAGTCAATGCTGTCATAATTTTCTTTCGTTCCTAAGTTATCTGCGCTTCTGTGTCTGCTTGCATGCGCTGTATGTGTCACGTGACATTCAGGCTGCCCTGCAGTTCTAGTCGTTTCGACCCTCGACCCATTAATGTACCACAAAAGCTGTGGGAGCAGAACTAAAACCTTTCTGTGGCAGGCGATGAAAGCTTACAATTGAAGCTCAAAATGCACCGTTTCAAAGGATGTTTAGTGTTTGAATTCAGTGCAAGCGTCTTTTTTTATTTGTTCTTTTCAAAGATGTTTATTAATGATTACTCTCAGCAAGTGTCATGTTAGTTTGAGGCTCAGAGTCAAGTGGATTTGTACAGCACATTTCAGCAACAATTAAGATCAAAATGTAAAACATTGTACAGTCACCAATTATAATGCAAGGAATTAATATGGCGTTCTGTCAAACGTCATTAAAATCATAAAGCAAATATACATCTAGTAGGTTAGTCAGTATTCTGATTACTAGGAATCAAAGGCAACTCTAAATGGCTGCGCTTCAGCTCATGTCAGTGTTTCAGCTGCATAGTAGTTTTCTGGAAGTTTGTTCCAGATTTGTTTAGCATAGATGTTGAATTGTTCAACATAATCTGGTTCTTCAGGTGATGGAAGGCTGAATTTGTAACTGTGTTTATATGACTCTGAAGGTTCAAGTCAGAGTCCATCACCGGATCCAGATTTCCAGCCTGGTTGCTGGTTTCCAGCTGGGATAACTGAAGCTGAATGCTGACTCTAGACCTTTCCTCTTTAGACCCAAAGATAATGACTTCAGTTCTGTTCAGCTGGAGAAAGTTGTGGCGCATCAACACATTGATTTGTTCCAAGTATCGGTTCAGATATTGATGCAACATAGAACTTCAGTCAACTATTAAAAAGATGAACTGAGTTCAGAAGTTTGTCTTTAACATGTATGTGTTGGAAAAAACTCTTTATCAACACATTACTCTGAGCATACTAAGACAAAACATAGTGTCGGAAGTATCTTGCTATTTAAGTTTTAAAAGCTTTTTTGAATAAATTAGTTGTATGTTTGAATTTTGGGATATTAAATATTTACTTCTTTATCCAAAACTAGTGTTGAAGGTGGAGTGCGATGTAAAATTGACTTTTTTGAGCTTCACGTCATGTTTTGTTATTCCCTCATCAAAAATAAACCTGGAGTGTTACTTTGATTCTGTCCTGCATGTTTGAGAAATCCTTGAATCTCTGTACAACACTGATAAGAACATCGCCAGGCTTAATGGAGAAAAGTTGCGACAATGTGCTTATGAAGGAGCAGAGTCCCAATTTCAAGGCTCTAAATTACAAATTTCTTCTTTTAAAGGTTTTATTGACTCTAGTGGCCTTTGTTTAATAGTTAATTGACAGGAAAGCAGGTAATGAGAAAAGGGGAAGACATACGGCAAAGGTCACAAGGCCAGGAATTGAACCTGCGACAGCCACGTCAAGGACTAAGGCCTCCATATGTGGGTTGTGCTTAACCCCTGTGCCACCACAGCACACCCACAACTTTCTTTGTTAAGTCACATTTGGCATATTCAGCTTTTCTTACAGACCCAAAAATAAATACACCCAAAAATATTTTTGATATCTTTTTTCAAACTTTTTTTTTTAATTTGAAAAATGGTTCCATCATTCAAAATAATTTTCCTTTACAGGATCCTTTTTAGAATCCAGAATTTACGATTAAACTAAGAATGACGTGATTAACCAAGCGTTGTGTGGGGCGTTTTTTCCATGTGTGTGCTTATCAGCCTGACGGAGAAAAGTCACGGCGGGGTCATTTTGCATCTCTTCAAACAGAACCCGGCTAAATGCGAATGTCACTCTGCCTGTTGAAACATGACTTTTGCCAAAAAACATGTTTCATCACTTCTTCACTTTTTCTTGTCCTTTGGCTTGCTGCTCTTTCTGCCACCATGTCCTTTACACAGTCTGGTCCTGCGACGGTTTTCCTCCTCCAGAGGAATGTGAACAGCACAAGAAAGCAGGCATTCAATGAAATTAATCTGAACATATTTATAGGTTTCCACACCCATATGGGAAGTGTTTTATTTAAAATGTGTTAATATAAGTTAAGACTTTATATAAATGCCGTGTTGCCCTTTACAATCATAGTAAAGAGTGTTGACTTGGCAGTTTTCCAGCTAATAGTCACTCGCTGCATTTCCATTTCAGACGTATGTCAAACTTTGTCAATATTCCACTATTGTCAATAAAGCAATTTTGCTATTGTGCCGTTTTCATTAAATAAGAAACACAACTACAATCATGTGTGAATAAGTTTGTTCATGTGGTAAGTCATTAAAAAACATGTAGCGCCATCATCCTCCAACTGCGTCCTGTTTTCTTCTTCATGGCTTGCAACATCAGATTGTTGATCATGTGACTCGAGTGACATGAAAAAAGTGTTTCCTTTGCAGTTTGGTGAAATAAAACAATTTTAATACGGCCAAAAACATATGGTGTCATCCTAGTACCAAAGCTTTTTGATTGAAAAACGAGTTTTTTCAAAATTCTCTGTTCCCAAAAAAACTGCAGAAACTCTCTATCCAAGATGCTGGAACTGTCATAAAACTGTCATTTCCATGAACGATGAGCAGCTAATGCTTTTCATGCAGGAACACAGCAGGAGAACCCTGGATGTGGGGGTGCAAGGCAGTTTACGATGCCTCGCAAAATTCTATCCCTGCAGAACTTTTTTGCATTGTGCCAACGTACAACCAAAGTATATTTTATCGGAATTTGAAGAGACAGACCAGCACTCAGTGGTGCAACTGTGAAGTCAAAGAAAATAATGGCAATGAAAAGTGTGCTGTGCATCTGTATTCAGAGCAGTTTCATTGTTTGTGTTGTTGGAAGGCATCCCCACAGCATGGCAGTTGATATTAGTGTGATCAGAGTAACATGTACCTTTATTTTATTAGTTTTTTCCTAACACATAGTGTTTTGCTCTCAACAGTTAATTAGTAAAATTTTGACTCCATTTGACAGAAACACCTTCTTCCAACAGGACCCTGATCTTAAACGCACATTTTAAATGGCCGGTATTATGTATTTCCCACAGTGTGATTTTACATCATCACTAACTCTAACCATTACTAGTGTATTTCTAACACTATATAAAACTTAAATGACATCATACCTCTAAACCTAACACCCAAAGCGATCTACTGTATTAGGACCGGATGCTGGTCCCCATAAAGCCATCAGTCTTCAGAAGGTTAGAAATTGTCCTAAAATAATACATAAACAAGTACACGCACACGCACACAGTTTGTGACTTGTGCAGCATTTATTCTATAATTGAAGCACAAAATTATTGTTAAAGACTTGCTAGAACCTTGTCTTGTTCTTCAGTCTAAAATTGTGCATTTGTTTCCTGAGGTATTGTTACACCCCCCCAGTTGTTACACAATTATTCATCAGGCCATATAAAATAAAAATTTAATTGCTCTCTACGCTGTTAAGCACATAAACCCAACCTGAGTTGACTCACATGATTCTTTTCCTCCCTTTAAAGATGCCAACAGACATTTTAGAGACAGGGCGCCTCTAAAGAGGAGACAAGGCACCACCAGCTCTTCAGTGTTAGTGTTTTTGACGCCAATCCCTGAAACAGATTGCATTTTTTCCCCCCCCCACAGCTTACAGAGACAGAAAAAGAGAGACAGAGAGAGGGAGAAAAAAAAAAGAGAAAAACACAGCTGCCATGTTTAAGTCTGAAGGAGACGGTCCTTTGGAGTCTAAGCTGATTTCCAGCCAGTAAACAACTAAGGTAACAACAATAACATGCTGTAGCTCTATATTTATTTCTGTACCAAACGGAGATAAACTTTTTAGGACACGTTTCCAAGGAGGCGCTTCGTGGTGGTAGGATTAGCCTTGCAAGATTTTAGCAAATGATAAAATAAAATATGTACAATCATTACACATTCGTAGCTGATATAATCCATATTATATCAGCCAGTAACTTCCTTGTTTTCAAATGATGGCAATATGTTTTACTGCCAGTGTCCTCATAACAGAACGTCAGTATCAGCCACAGTTACAGCTTTGTCCTACAGGGGGAGCACCTTCTGCTCTCCAGAGTTCATCTATCATCTGTAAGCAGGTCATGAACCTCACTACAACTCCCAGTGTTATCTTGAGCACATGGACACACTGACCAATCAGTTTGCTTCCTCTTCCCTCACCTCTCTCTTCAGGTAGTAAACGATCATTTTTCAAGACAATATGAAGATAAATTAAGGCGCTATCGGGTGTAAAACAGCTGATCACAAAAGAGAATTTCATTTACTCAAGAATATGATTGGCAAATAAACAATTACTAGATCCTTCCTCAATCTAGACGTTACGGTGGCCCAGAAGGGAAGAGAAAACCTACAGTGTGACAGCAAATGCCACAATACGACGGTAAAAAGTCTCAGTGTAACAACCAGAACTAATAAAACGATACAGAGACGTTGATTCTCATTTAGGGTTTTGTTTCCTTCAACAAGTCTTGTGGTTTCTACCGCAACCAGTATAACTGGTTGTACTTAATGTTTTTACACCATTTTAAAGTTAAAACAAAAATCAGCTGGTGAACTGACTAATTTTGTTCTTAATTGGTCCTTTCCTGTGACTGGCCCACTGGAAACTCAAAAATCTGATTTTATTGTACTCAGTGAATGCATCTTACTTAACAACACACTAACGAAATTCACTCTTTGATGTTTAGGAGCAAGAAGAACACGAGTTTACCAAAACACAAGAGCGCAAGCATCTTGTGTTTTGGTATCTGTGGTATCTGTTCAAGCAGATACCACAGGCTTTCTCGAGACACTCTTTTACCACAAAATAACTGTTCCAATGATTGATTTTTTTTTTTTGTTTCATTCCAAATGACTCCCATGTTGGCAGGTTTTTAAGCAACACATCTGTATGAAGAGGCATGATTTCCACGGAGGCAGCTGCAGGCGGAACGATCTCGAGTCAGAACTCATCACAAGTCGCAGCTTGACCTCGGTCCAAGAGAGCGCAGAGGTAATCCGCCGCAGTGAGCGAGGCACGGTCAAGGACATGCTGTCCTCACTGCTCGCTGTGTGAATGAGCTGCGATTCAATTAATAGAAATGTTCTTGATGTTATTTCTGCGATTTGGTCGAACTGTGTCACTTAAATCTTCTACGTTATCATTCTGAAAATTGTATCCAGCTAAAAAACATTTTTGGAAAGTTATTTTTATTATTTTTTTTATTTTATTTTTTTTTATCATGTTATTATGTTATTTCTTTATCAAAAACACACCTGGAGTGTTGCCTTGATTTTCACGTGCAAGTTTGAGGAATCCTTTAATCTCCCATGGCAACCGTTCAGCTGTGCAAAACACCTGTGGGTAAGTCGCTGCACCTTCAAGGACATAGATCCTCCTCAGAGCTGCAGTTTCTAAGTTTCAGAGCTCACAGAACGTCCCGCCCCCACTTTGCCCCTACAGACTAGCCAACAGCAATTAGCAGACACCTAGCTCATTATAGGAGCTACTTCTCAGCGTAACGCTGGTATAAACGTCGTTAAAGGGTTAATAGAGGAGCCATGTTGTGATGACTTCCTGAAGGTGGCGTTTCAGAAAGAGCAAGAGTTTTTACAGAGACAGAGGCCCAATTTCAATGTGTTAAATAAGAAAGTGATAAAATTTTAAGTGATATTTGATGTATAGAGAAATCTTATAACAACTGAAGGCACGATAGTTATTGATTATACAGTGAGGATTTTATGTGCCTGAAAAGCACATAATACTGCCCCTGTAACATGACATCTATTAAGCTTTTGGCCATCATGATGTATATTCCCTTTACAAACTGCATTTTCTCTCCACTGCCTCACATGCTACACGTGAACGTTCAGCTTGCGTTGCTGCATGTCTCTTACCTTACAAAAATAAAATAGCTCAAATGTAGATTACTTCATAGAAAAGCAGTGTATTTTCCTCTTGATGCTACTCTTAGAGGGCTCTCAGCAAGGCGGGGATCTGGTAGCCCGTTTTGATAATTTAATAAGATCAGTAACACACAAGTGCAAGATCCTTGAGATTAGTCAATATAGCGTCTGACCAGAATTCATAAGTTAGAGTCAGCAGGGGGTCATTACGCACGGTCCTTGAACATGTAGCTCACTTTACCACATAGTGATAGTGAGTCATATATTGGTATGTGGTGTTGAATATGAGATTACAGCATGGAGGACTGCTTGGTTTCATGGACGTCATGAGCTGCCTCTCTCCATTTCCACTGATTTTTTTTCATTTATTTTTTTTTAACTTGAGCTGTGTAAGCTGGCTTTGGTGAGATGCCTCACGTCGGTCTGAGAAGAGGAAACGTTGCTACTGAAACTAATAACAAGTGGCAAAGATGAACTGGTGAGTCTCAGGAGAATATCATTGTCAGTGGTGGTAAAAATGTTCCCTGCTTATCCAATCGGCACATAAAAAAAAAAGAAGAAAAGATGAAACTGGACGGTTATGTTTGCTCTGCCTTGAGGATTGAAGTCGAGAAGTTTTTTTTTTTGCTGAATACGCCCTCGTTTGATTCTCTCGGTCTTGCGAAATAGATGGTCAATTAAGCACAAAAAGATGTTAAATGGGTACTTGGGGATTTTTAAAGTGAGGTTCTTATTAAAGATTATGAGCAATTCATGTCTTTCCTGCAGTAGATAACTCTCCCTCAACTTGTCTTTATTTCACAAAAATCCTAACAGCTGCCCACAGCAAGTTTTTAGTTGAATAGAAATAGAAAAGATAAAGTCGTCTTTCCGTCTAAAGGTGAAAACGCGAGAAGGACGTCGACGTAGAGAAGTGTGTTAACTTCTAAATCTGCTCGATGTTGACGGAAAAGGGTTGAGCGAGCCAGACTTTTTACGTCTTTGTTTTGGTGAGATGGGACACCGGGAGTAAAGAAAGTCTTTCCCAAACAGTTTTAAGGCTAAATAAAAACAAAGTTTAGTCAACCATAAAAAGAATGTCTGCACTGTCTGGTGTTTTGGAGGGTAACGGCTTGTCAGAAAGAGGCCAAGAGAAAAAACAAACTAACTGTCTTGAAACAACTTCGGTCTCTCACCAGTTAATATGAAGGCTATTTTATAAGTCTTCAAAGGGCTGCTGTCTTTACGTCGGGCGTTCACCTAATGAGAAGCCGATAATTATGTACACAGGAAATTGATGTAGGCGGTCGCCACCTTTAAACACTTACTGAAAACCAAGCGCAGTTCCAGTCAGAGTAAAATGCCTGGCACAAAGGCAGTCTAAAAGTGAGACCATATAAAAGGGGTTTAAAATCACCAGTTTTCCATCTGTCCTTTGAATCGGGATCCCTTAATCTTCCACAACCATCTCCACTCTTCTCACTCCATCTGAAGTTCTCAAGCTACGTCACCGGCTCTGCACTCTCCCAGTTCAGTTTCTGTCTCTTTAGCATGTCAACAACTCCATTTCTCCCTTCGGCTGTATCAAAACTAGTGTGTTCCGCAAAACCGCGACGGAAGCGCCTGTTTCGCATGTGAAACCAGATGTTACTATTGGCGGATGAGACGAAGAAGACCACAGGAAGTAGTTGGAGGATGATGGGGCGGGATGTATGTTGATGCAAAAAAAATCTTGTTCATGCAATTTTAATTGCGCTTCTTATTTAATGAAAACACCACAATTGCGAGATTTTGTCTTTTTCGACCTTAGTGGATCATGAGCTTGTGTCACGAGCACAGCAGTGAAAGTCGAGAATCAGCGAATCGTCTGGTGCGTGTACTCACTGCAAGGGCTAATTCCCGTCAGAACAGCAACTGCTCTGCAGATATAAATGCAGCTTCTTTTAGACAGTTTTCCTTCTAGTCAGTCCAGGAGTTTGCAGGGTTTTGTGTCTGATCTCGCCCTGATGAGTGACTTCTCTGTCGATCTGAAGCTGGTGTTTGCCTCCTCTGATGTCACTTCCAATTTCCCTCTGGCCAATATTGACGTATCGAGTTATGTGCCCACGCAACTTTACTGGGCTGAAGCCGAACAGGAGCTTCTCTGCCGGTTGAAAGTTCTCTATATTTTCTACGTTAGCTCAACTGAGGACATAAATCTCATTTGACGGTGGCTCGTTCATTTACTCTGCCACTCACTCATTATGAATCCTCATATACGGGCCTGGAGGAGTGTTTCGACTTTCAGATGTCTGTGACAGTGATACATGCTGCTTCTGGTTCTTGTACGTCTCCTCTGATTCATGCTAGTAGCTTTCCAGGCAGAATATTTGCTCGGCTTTCTCTCAGTCTTGTTGTTGCTACTATTTCTAAGGAAATTAAACCATCGTTGCACATTTCTGCACCTCTAAAAGCTGCTTTTCTCTCTGCCTAGACATTTGCTCCGAGCCTCCATATTTTAAAAAGATACCGCTGTTTTCAGCTTGGTATGTTCATCTTTTGCCCATTCATGTCAAAGACTACTGTCTGTGATCTAGCTAAATCATGTTGTTGGTCCCTGATAGACCCATAGTCTAGTACTGACCACAGATTAGCTGCTCCTGGAGGCTAAAGCTAATAGCTAGTGGGCTTTTACAATCTGAAAACAATTGAAATTTCAAATTTTACTCACATCAGTAATTTACAGAGAAGCAGCTAATTATTTAGACAGGAAACTGAGTTTGGATTTTAGCTTCCTGTGTGAAACATGTTCTGACAATGGAATATAAAATGTTTCTAGACAAAGTAAATATAGTGAATCCACATTATTGTAAAAATCTTTTAAGTCTGGATACAAGCATAAAACATGGGTATGTACATCCCTCAGATTGTATGTGTTTTTTTTTATATTTCCCTAGAGCCACTTAAATTTCAGGATGATGCCATTTTTCAAGATGGCTGCCATTTAAAGGCCAGTTTAAATGGCCTTTATTTCACAAAAATCTGTCGGCACATTAAATTGATCGAAGACCAGTTGTCAACTGCAAGGAGATGAAACACACTGAGAGAGAGTAGCTTTAATGGTTAGCATTAGCTTCTACTACTTGTTTTATGTGTTTAGCGTTAGCTTCTGCCAATTTTCTTTATGTGTTTAGCAATTCATCTTTAGTGGATTATTCAACTGTAATAAATATTGGCAGTTTTAGTGCAAGAAAAATGATTTTCTTTGGCCACCATGGGGGTCATTTTGAATTTTTCAGTGGCTAAGCTTCTGGGCAAACCTGTGCAAAGTTAGATTATTGTTTGTATGTGAAAGACTTTGGCTGAAACATTCAATTATCTGCTGCACTAATGGTTGAAATCAAAGTAAGACAGGGGGAAAAAGTCTATAAATTAATTTCACATAAAGATAATTGTTTTGTCTTGGTTTATATATATATATATATATATATATATATATATATATATATATATATATATATATATATATATATATATATATATATATATATATATATATATATATATATAAACCAAAACTTGATTAGAATATACCATAGCTGCTGGTATTGCTTATTTCAATTAAATTTAGTTTCTTTCTTGGAGTCATCACACCAATATCAGTCTTTAGAGGAACGTTAAAAAATGGCCTAGACAAAGGAAATTAAAATCACACAACTGTTTATTTAACTTTTTTTTATACTTTTACCAATAACATGGAGCAGTCCAACCATCACTCCAGAATTTGTTGTTGACAGAGCGATTGAAATCCAAGAACGTTTAGTTGTTGAAACAGTTTCAATGGGGCTTTTTGGTTGGACTTTAGCAAGAGGCGACTGAACTTAACCACTGATTTGAAATATGTCACAGAAAAAAAAAAACACAGAGTGAGAACTGATCAATCGAAGCTACACCTTGTCCAGCCTTTATCAGTCACCGCACGTGAGGGAAGTCTGAGATAAGGCCAAGCAGTAAATTATGGTACGACAGAGAGAGCAGACGTATTCAAGCTCCCAGAAAGAAGAAGAAGAAGAAGACTGGTCAAAATGTTAGAGAGCCGGGGAAAGTCGAGCCGACACGGAGCCAGAGGAAACCAATTAGGAAAGTGATGGGCACTTAAATCAGGCTGTTATTCAATACTGTGCAGTCTGTGTGGGAGTATTACAATTCCCCACAGCTTGATAGAGTATTTCTTGTCTCTGGCTGACAACAGTTTAAAAAGGAGGATAATACTGATTTTGAGCTCTGTGCTTTGCTCTGAAAATAATAAACTGTCTTTATAAGTGACATTTTCTGCAGCTTTTTCCAGCTAGAAAGAGAACAAAGCATGTCCTTCTCTCCATTCTTTTGATCTGACACCTTTATATTTTCAATCAATACGACATATTTTAGAAGGGAAGCGCTCACATAAAAGTCTTTAGTGAATACTCGAAGCACTTTTGGTCGCTGGTGGTCTCCTTTGCATCGACGCAGAACGCCTAGAAAAGGAGCGGATGTGATGATTCACTCAAGGATTTTATTTCATTTTGTTTAACAAGCTCGCTGTGTTTAGTTTGAATATTTTTTCTCATTATTGGAAAGTGAAAGAAAATCATCTGAGGAATCACTGTTTGCACAATTTTGGTTACCAAGCAACTGCTGTCCTACTCATACGGTGGTCATAAATTCATTGATTTTTCTAACTCAAAGTGCTTTTTTTGTTGTTATTTTTTTTTATTTGTAGGACATTACTGACTGAAATGAAAACACATCCAAGAAATCAGGGAAGCATGTTAGACTGATACGTTCCAATAGTGCGTTTTAAAGTTTAATGGAGGAAGGGATGTGATATCAAAAACATTGGGGGACTTTAAAATAAATGTAATGAATATCAGTTTTTTTTTTTGGACGCTTTCTGATATATGTGCATTCCAGGCACATTTGCATGTAAGGACTTCTTAAAATCTAATAACAGCACATGAAAAAACCTCGTGGAAAACCTTTTTTGTGCAAAAATTGGAGCTTATATGGGGCAGCTCAAATATTTTCATACCTTTTCACATTTATTTTTTTTAGATGGTCACATATGATCTCATGTGTCCAATACAAAGCTTGCAGAAACGTGTACAAGGAAGGAAAATGATTCATGGTTTTCCAGTTTTAACGAGCGAAAGTCAGACACGTACAGCATTTATCATCAGTGAGCTGAGTCAATACTTTGTAGTGCAATCTTTCTATGCAGTGAACAGTTGTGGCTGCAAGTCTTTTTGGGATCAGTCTATACCGACTCTTCATGTCCAGACAGTAAATTTTCTACAAACTTTGTTTCGCAAAACAGCCTAAGCTCAGTGGACAGAAAGTGTCTGTTGTCGTTCACAGATCTGGCTTAGTAAGGAACACCATGGCTCTCAGTTCTTACTGACAGAAGAGCGTCCACACAGCACAATGCTGCCGCTACCATGTTTAACGTGGAAACTGTATCTTCAGGATGACACGCAATGTTAGGTTTCTGTCACAGAAACAGCCAAAAACTTGTCCGCTTCTAGAAACTGTTGCACAATGTTAAGCTTTATTCCACAAAGTTTTACTCAGAATGACCTGTGTTGTAGTTTGCTTCCTGCTTTTGGAGCAGTTTGCTCGGTGTTCACATACGCAATCAAACCAGACCAGAGTTTGCTTTTTTTGGTCCAAATCAGAGTTCGATTGTGCATTGTCACCGCTACAAACAAACTGGACTTGCAAGGCATGCAAACTAGAATTTGATTAAAGCAGACTAAAAAGAGCTGGTGTGAATGCACCTGAGATTAAATAACTCACAAACTCTGCTTACTAACTTATTCCCATCTCATATTTCTATATTAGCATCACTGAACTCCATTGAACTCTATTTAATAGCCAGTCCCTTTTGCTCATCTCTGTACCAACTGATGGAGGAGCGAGTGTTAAAAATGCCTGAGGGTGGGGGTTGTGACTGCCATGTCTATGGAATATGAAGGTCCAGGTATTGATTTATATATTAAGTTGCTCCAATGCATATGTCAGCGTGTGGATAATGATGTCCAGTTGAGCAAAGAACAGAGTGCGGTGCGGGAGCGTTTTATGCGCTGTTATGAATCTTAAAGGACTCTAGTAGACATTATCTGACAGTCTCAGACAGAGGCGTTTATGTAAATAATGTCTCCATACTCAAGGTCTGTTAGGAGGATGGCAGCAACAGGACATTTACTGTCGCTGGAAGAAAAAAAAAAACTACAAAAGAAACCAAGTTTTAGTTTTCTTTTAAAGTTGCGTAATACAAGAATTAAAAGACAGTTCCATTAGTCAACAGGCTTAGGTATTTGTACTCTACTACAATGTTTAAACATTGATTAGATGCCCATTTTGCTGGAACTTTCTATTTGATAGAGATAAAAAATAACTTAGCTTAGTCCAAGTTAAGAAGCAGTTTGAGACCTGTGATACGAGGCTAAATTAAGGCAAAATATTAAAAGGGGCAGCGTTACATAAGATCAGCTTTTTTGAGCTTCACATCATGTTGCAATGTCAACCCCTCACCAAAAAACATACCTGGAGTGTTGCTTTGAATCGTCCATGCATGTTTGAGAAATCCTTCAATCTGGATGAAGTTCCTCCTCTTCGCTGCAGTTTCCAAGCTTCCAATTTTCTGAGTTTCCACCTCACAAAGCAGCCTTCCCCCACTCAGCTCCTCCAGACTAGCCTGTGTCAATTAGCAAACACCTGGTGGAGATAGCTCATTGAACAAGCTACTTCTCAGTGCAATGCCGGTAAAACTGTCGTTAAATAATTAATAGCGGAGAGATGCTGTGATAACTTCCTGAAGGTGGAGTTTCAGAAAGAGAAGGAGTTTTTAAAGAGACAGGCTGAATTTTAAGGCGTTAAATCAGGGAGTGAATTTTTATTTAAATCATATTTGATTTTACATTTTATATATGTATAAATATATATATAGCATTTTTATAACAACTAAGTTACATAACTACTTGACATAGTTTCTTAATTGTGCTATAAAATGGCACTAAATGCCTGGAAAACACATAACATTTCCACTTTAAATACCATTTCAATAGCTTTTACACCACAGCAAACAATATTGTCACCATAGTGATGTTCAGAGGCATCAAAAATATTTTTGCCTGAATGTGATATCTCATCATACTCAGAGAGATTTATAAAAGAATAAGTGGAAGGGCTGAGTAGCGCGGGTAAGGAAAAGTTGAACAACCCAGTTACCAAGTCTATGTCTGAAAGTACTATTTTAAAATCCCATGATGTAGAGTATCAATGAAATTTGACAGATTGACTAAAAGTCCTTCATAGCTGTGTTTGGCTGACCCAAATTTTGGATGATGTGGTGAAACCGCTCAGCATTATTAGATTTTATTCGGAGCTATCACATAAAAGAAGTTGAATACATATTGTATGTCAAACTTTTCAAAATTGAATTTATAATTTTTTTTTTCAGTTCACAATTATTCATAATGTTGTCATGTAAATTTCACAGCAAGACATTGAAAAGTGGGTATAAAAAAAATACTGTCACTTTTCGAAAAATAAAAACGACCTAAATCATTTTATTGCCAAAAGTGTTTTTTTTTCCTGGCATTTCGTGATTAACAAAAATACTTTAGACAAAAAATTACGAGCCCATTATTTCAGAAAGGTGACAATATGTAAGGAGAAAATATAAAATATGACTAATCTTCCAAAATTAGGACTTCGACTGTACATATTAAATAGTTAGCTGAAGCAATGTTATATATGTCAGTACCCACTATACTAATCCCTCAGCAAACAGAATACTGTGTGACATGCTGTTGTCGTAATCACCCTGAACACTGATATTTCTGTTGATTACCACAATCCATCCTGTCCAGATAATGTCTAGTCCTAACTCAAACTGATATCACCTCTAATATTTATTCAGATAGATAGACTTAATTAAATCTGCACATTGCTCAATCTTTGTTAATACTGACACATGCTTTCTCTCCTTCCTATACAAACACACACACACACACGCACACGCGCACACACACACACACTCTAATAGTTTTTTTTCCCAGATGCTTGATTAGTATAACGTATCCTCCCTCTATTGATGACCTTAGCCTAAACCTCAACCCAGCCGTTTCATTAAGGGTGCATTGATCGTTTCTCCGACCCTTCAGTATTGGTAAATAATTGTTTTAATTAATTTGATCGGCGGTCATTAAAAAAGACAATTGAAAAGAGTCAAAGTTTTCCTTTTAACTCAACACAAGTGCGAGGTAGATATCAGAAGAAATCACTCATTTGGGAAACACAGAGAGGAAGAGCAACACAATATCATTTTCGCCTTAAAGGGCCGGTTCAAAGATCCAGAAATTCATACGGAAGAGTCGAGACAGCAGTCAGTGAGACTGGCACCAGCTCCAAAAAGGAGGTTTTGCTTTTCAAAACATCTTCAAACATGTTTGTACAAATGTGATTTTAAAAAAGCATTACTAAAACATCACAATCTCATTAAAATATTTAAATCTAGTCTTTGTATCTCTCTAAATAAATAAAAAGCCAATGTA
The DNA here is from genome assembly GCA_922788865.1 of Poeciliopsis turneri. Lineage (NCBI taxonomy): Eukaryota > Metazoa > Chordata > Actinopteri > Cyprinodontiformes > Poeciliidae > Poeciliopsis > Poeciliopsis turneri. Next base: position 424,411 of record CAKLNU010000376.1, on the reverse strand, counting down.
CTTTTAAAAAAAGAGATTAGTATTGCATGGAATTATTTTAATTAAGAGAGACATTAGTTTGTGAGGCTGCACAAAGTTTAATACATATAGATTTTTAATGCAGTCTGATAACTAAATGCAAACTTAACATTGAACTGAATGTTTGCTTATTCCCGTGTAATTTCAAATTAATCACAAAGGCCTATTAAACATTTGTGTGGTTTACATTTGAATTTGTTTGTTCAAGGCTTTCTAAGACCCAAACAAAAGTGAGTGAGCTTTATTTAACAAGGAATTGACTCAGTGAAACCAAAGATCTCTTTTACAAGAGCAGCAGGATGAAACAATAAAGATTTATTGTTTCATCCTTAACTATATACATAACGCTTTAAGGCTATATATTCTTTCTTTTGTTGTGAAAACTCAATTTCCAACCCTAGTTCTATAATCCTAACCTGTAATTCCAAATTTATGTCTTTACTTAGTATGGACATGACAAAATGTCCTCACAACTACAAATGTCCATACAGAGTTGGCTGTTTCTCAAGAGTAATTTCTCAAAACTACATATAAACAAGTACACACACACACACACACACATCAAAAACGCGTGAAAGCACATTTAAATAAAGAAATGTCAAGAAAAGAACAAGCGGCAACATCAGCTTTCATGGTTAAGTAAATCTAAATGCTCTTGACTTGATCACATCGATCTGCTGGTGGAGCAGCAGAGATTTGGTGGCCTATTTCAAAAACGCACCGTCATTTGTATTGATTAATACCGTCTGCCAAGAACCGTCTCCAACCAACGGTCAATCACTCATGTTAGCAATAATCGTATACACTACAACTTGCTTTCAGATTGCAAACTTGGTGAAGATTTCTCAATGTTTATCCAACGCTGCAAGATCTGAGATGGATTCTCTGTTAACAGATGGCCCCTCACAGAAACACACAAACGCATGTAGACACAAATCAGCAGCTTCGGGTTCCTAAATCCAAGTCAATAAATAGCTTGTCAATAGCAGAGAATGTAAAAGTGCCATATCTGCAAACCGCATATGGTATAAATTGATTCAGCATACAGTGGAGCTAGGCTAGAAACAAGCAATGACTGCTCTAATTTTTATATTTAAGTTAACCAAAAATACAGTAAAGAATCACAGAAAATGGAATTAAAATCATTTGACAAAATTTGGTTGCATAAATCAATTAAAATGCTATGCAATTTCATATAAAGGCATTCAATTGATTTATTTTTTAAATAAGAAAATTGAAGTTCAACATTTTTGATGCTTTTTTCAGAAAGTGAAATTTATATAGATTTATTACATACAGCAGAAAAATTGTGTCAAGCTTTTATTTCTTGTAATTGTGATAATTAAGCCTCACTAATTATGAAAACACAAAAGTCATATTCAGAAAATCTGAATATTACACAAGAATTTGTGCAAAATTATGTATTATTATTGATATGAAACAGAAATGTCAGGTTTCTGTTTCGTTCCTACGCGCTCAATGCTTGGCTGGGGCTCCTTTTGCTCACCTGTATTGTCGAGTCCGTTGTCTCTTGACAGCAGGTCACAAATCGTCTATGAGGTTCAGGTCAATCCAGTTTGCTGGCCAATCAGACACAGCAACACCATGGATGGTCAGTGATCCAGCTTTTGGCATGAAATGAAATGTAAACTTTACTTTTGTCCGAAGAGGGGAACCACCGTGTAAAAGTGCAGTCTCTAGTCCGTAAATGTTTGATGCCAGGGCTGTGATGTTTCTAGCCCATGTGTAGGAGTCGTCTCCCTCTTACAGGCTGTAAGAGTCTTACAGACTCAGTTCACTGAGATTATTGTACTGTTGTACAATAGTCATCAAATGTAAGGAAAGGTAGTGATACATTTCCTATAAACACATAAGTGATGCAAATATTGTAAAAATAAAGATCTTTTTTTTATTATTATTTATAAGTCCACCAGAAGTAATGTCCATCTTTTATTTATTTTATTTTTTTTTTTTTTATGCAAACTCAATAAAACCAGATAAACAGTTTGTACTTTGGATTCACATCATGTCAAACTGCCCGCTTATAAAATCAGAAACACTTTGATTAAACAGTCATTTTTAAGTTTGTTCAAACAAAAGTTTATCCACAAATATGTGCACTGCTTATATTTAAGAACCATGTAGGGATTTGAGATTTTGTGTAGTTTTTGGTCAATGTGACAAAAGTTATTTTTTCTTCATTTATGTGACTTTCTGAATGGTGTTGAGTAGAAGTTTTATTGTACAGTATTTTTTTATTTTATTTCTGAGAATATAACAGTAGTTATTTCTATATCAAAATCCTCATGTGAAACAAATGCATATATCTATATAACTTTGTCTCATGTGCAGAATACATCGCTACCTTCCTGCAAGATACAACACAAAAGTCAAACCCGTCAAATAAGGAAGTGCACGTTGTTTTTACAATTCTTGCATTCTTCTGTGTGTTTTTAAGAGTAACATGTTTAAGCAGAGCATCATCCTCTCTGATCTAGGTTTATGAGGTAATCGATCCCAGGTTGAAGTTGTGTTATTGCCACACTATAATGCGGTTTATGATTCCAGCAACTTGTAATTGCAACATGGCCGCTGCACACACAGATCAGACATCTTAATCCCCGGGGGCAAGGCGTCATTATTTCCATTTTAATAGGCATTATTGTCATTGTCAAGGTTACACGTGGCGCTACTGTTGCTGACATTAGGTGTTAGCTAAGTGCAGATGATGCATATCCTCCCTTCAGTGCACACAGTTATTGGATTCCAAGACCATATTTATGTTTTTAATCCCCTTCGACAAAAGCCACCGGAGATACAGACACATGCAACCGGCTGGATTTGCTGCTTAGAACCGAGGAAAACTACATCGGGAGATAAAACATGGTCAGTTTTCGCTAATTTGTTTCAATGGATGCTTAGCAATAAATAGCTAAAAGAAAAATACTAAAACTTTTGATCTTTTCGCTTGGCAAGGTGCATCTGAGTTAAAATGTGTAAAAATGAATAATAACTCAATGTTTGGTGTGTTGCTCTATTGTACAATTTGAGAATTTCCTGGACTGATTGGAGGAATAAAAGCAGACCAGAGTTTAAATCTACACATTTTTGGGGTCGTGTTGCTATAACTGTAGACTTCTGTGTTTGCTCCAGTTCCATTGTTTCTTTTTTTAAATTTTACTTTCATTTCATTTTTATTTTACTTTGACTAGGCCGTTGCAAAACAACAACATCATGCTTTGATCTGAACCATTTTATTGTTGCGGTATGTGAACTTCCACTACAGTTTCAAACCTTTTGTACACTATGACAGATTATTGTTCCCACTATTGCCCCGTATTTATGGCTGTCGTTCCGTGTTATTAAAAATGTGCCGACTCACGACGTATATCATAACTTACTCATTCCTGTCAGTCATTCTTTAAACATGTTTCCATCAACTCTGCCCAGCTTCCATTTCTATGTCGTAATTAAATGACGATTAAAACCACGATGTGAAAAAGATTATATTTCAACCTCTGCACACTGAAATCTTTTCGGAGATGTTTGTGTCATAACCACATGGAAAGAGTCGTTATCTCTTTCACTGATTAATTGTAATCAGTGACAGCTTTAGAAGAATACACCGGCTAACTTCTCCATATCTTTTTTTTTTTTTTTACCTTATTCTCTAGTTTAGATGTCTGTAAAAGTGGTGGTGATGGTCGGTTTCCCCTTCCTCTGTTTTTGGAAAAATAAAGTCTGGAAGCCCTCTGCTGACTAACGTGGTCCTCGCCGTGTCAGACACGGACGGCCAATCAGCAGGATGGAGAGAAGCCGCCTCGACAGCCTCGCGTACGTCTCGCTGTGTTGCAGTTGATGGGTTTGTCCTTAGGCTGCTGAAATGCTCTGGTGAATGCTCTGCTGGTTCTTTCGTCTGCAGGCAAATCAAACATATAGGAAAATGTATGTATTAATCAACAATGTCAAAAACTGCAACAGTTGTAACACCAACTGTGCCAATTGATCACATTACCACTGTTAAAAAAAACAAATAACTAAATAACAATCTTGTTACACCATCAGTGCTTCATCAATGCCATAGCTGCATTCCTTTGTAAATATTCCACTTATGTTGAAAAAAACACAGTTTTTTTCATCTTGCTTTGTATGCTTGAAATGCCTGGCTGCAGAGCAAATTTTCGTCTTGCGGGACAATAAAGGAAATCATCCCATCACCAAAACTTCTTATCAAAACACAAGTTTGTCTCTGCATTGGCGTGTTTCCAATAAGCAAATTTATTTTCAAAATGTTACATTGTGCCGTTGTGTGGTCAATGGAAACGCAGCTAATGAGAGGTGAAGATGACTCTTCATCTGCAAACTATGTCCTCAGAGGATCTGTTCAGGACTCCAGAACAGCAGAGTTACCTTTTGCTACATTCCACCATAACTATAGTTTCCATAATTTGTAGGCTAGCTAAAGGCTGGCTAAATTAATATAAGTCAATCAACACATTAATAGCCTACAAAACCCTATATGCCCTATCTCAACACAGGCAGCCACTAGCCGAGGTGAGGATAAACTCAAGCCAGTCTTGTAAACCGTCCGCACATCATTTTCTGGCTCAGAGAGTTTGGAAGGAAAAGGCAGGGCAGCCATTGTTGACTGGGGAGGGAATGAGATCTAGTTCCAGCGTGGCTCCTCTGTCAGAGCTGCCAGCCGAAAGGAGATGGACTTTCACCGTGGCAGAAGTGGTATCTGACGGGAATGACGAGGTGGAGCGGATCGCAGACTGACAGCTGTCATCAATCACTCACCCCGGCAGCCAGATGTGGGTTGACAGAGCGGGGCGCGTCGGCCAGGAAAGCAATTCGTACGCAGCTTACCGGGGGGATGTCTTTTTTTTTTTTTTTTTTCGCAGGTCGCTCCCTGGTGGGATTCTGTCTGCCGTGAATCCATCTGACCACGCAGATCAATTACCTTTCCCCACGTCCGAGCCCAGGGGTGACACGCCGCATTTCTTAGCGGCTGCGCAAGAGCTGCGGCGTTGATGATTTCTGATCCAACAGCTCGTATTTCCCTTAGGAAGGAGGGAGCGCAAGCATCAAATCAACGTGTCGCCGAAATCCTGACAGTGCAGACGCGCGAGGAAATGGTGGGAGACTTTCTGGCCATACCTTATAAATTTGAAGACAAGGCAGTAACACAAATGGCAAGAGCTGGCCTAGCATAAACTGAGATGACCAGAGAGCTAAGCAACGCCTTTCCGAGTAAGTTAGGGAGACAGAAGAGAATTGGTGCTTCGCCTCTGAGGAGTTTCAATAGGTGGAAGCTCAGTGAAGCTGAATGCTCAAGACAGCTTACACTGACTCTCAACAAATCTTTCCTCACAGTCTCCTAAAGGTTATGTATGACATTACCTGAGCAGAGTGTGCTCATGTTAAGAAAAATGCATCCAAAAGAAATTCAATTATTGAAAATAGATCAAGGATTAACCTTTTTTTCTTTCTTTGAAAGAAACTTAGAAGGAAAGGTTCAAATGCCGCTAATAGGTACAGCTTGTACAGTGACCTCCACCCCCGGTAAAGAGAAAAAAACCCTCACATTTGATTACAATAACATACGATTTTAAAACACAACCTTGAACTTAAGAACATTCCGCCAGTGAGAAAAATATCTAATTGACGAAGATATATAAAAGCTATCTTCATAAAGTTAAGAAAATTGTGGACAACCCTGACCGTCCTCTTCAGAAAACGGTCTTGGAAAGGAGCATCTCCAGTCAGAGGCTTCTTCAGGTTGAATGTGGTACAGACTGCTTCAGGAGGTTAGAGTTTCTCTAGGAACATTAATCCTTTAATCCTGGAAATGTTCCTCGGGTGACAGAAGGCCGACTTTCTAACTGTCTTTATGTGACTCTGAAGGCTCTGCTCGGAGTCCATCGTATCGCCGGTTTCCAGCTGTAATAACCGAAGCTGCTCACCGTTCCCTGCGACGTTTTATCTCTGCTTCGGACTTTGCCCGCTCCATCTGTTCAACAGGGAATTGGGATCCCAGCTGATCCAAAGTCACAGCACCTCTCTGGGTGAGATGCCATTAGACTGTTTGGGTTAGAATTACCAAGCACTACACAAACAAACGGACCTTTGAAAAAACCACTGGAGCCTGAACTTCACCGGAGGGAAGAGAGGCCAACTTCCATTTCATATGTTGGGAGCGGGATGAAGGGGTTGGGGTGTGTGTGTGTGTGTGTGTGTGTGTATATTTAGTTTTAATGTCACAAAACACAGAGGTGACAAGCTCTTTGGGATGTGATCAAGTGCAAATATGATTGGAGTGCAGCAGAGCAGTGACGGTGTTGCCTCTGGGATGGGCTTTGATTATGCCAGGAGTTTGCTGCTGAATCAACAGACCCTGACGGTGTCGCCGTGTGCACTTCAAACAGCCGCGCCGCGGAGCGCCGCTCCAGTCGGAGAGCCCTTTGCAAACCCTCTCTCATTTAGGCCTCTTTGTAATCAAATTCCACACATTTGCCACAAAGAGTTTTCTAATCTTGATTAGTTTGGTTTCAGTTTGAATGACTATTGCTGGGTTTTAGCCAACTACTTCTGTTGCCTGAGATGCCGCGGGTGCTTATGTGGAGTCTGCGTGTGATTGAAGGAAACAGCCCTTCGGCGTGTGCCGTGTGTTTCTGCACGGGGCGTTCAGCCGTGGCCAGGTTCATCAGCTCCCCCCGGCGTGTTGAGCAAAATTTTAATAAAGCCGCCCCGTTCACAGCCGACTGAAGGCTGTAAAGCCCTGGGGGACGGCGGTTCAGAATGACAGAATGACACGGGTCCTTATTGTTTTCTTCTCTGGGCATTTAGAGTAGACTGCAGTCGGATAGATTTGCTCACTAAAAAACAAACAAGAAAGATTCCTGTCCACAAATCCGACTCCATGACGCCGTCTAAATTCGATTTTCACGTGGAAGGGAGTGGCAGAACCAAATATCAACCAATTGAAACATCACAGGAAGGGGAGGGTTCTCGCCGTTTTTGCAGCCTGGGACGGTTCCCCGCGTTTCTCTGTTTCCACACAGTCCGCTTCTTTCGCTGACAAATGAGGTCTAGCGATTCAATTTTCGCCTCAATCTTTTCAATTTCGGCTCCGTTTCCTCCACCTTACGGGGGCCGGGCGTGCTCACGGCGGTGCCTCCGTGCGCGCGGGAGATGTTTTCTGCGGAAAGATTAAGAGCACTAGCAAACGCCCTAACTTCATACTCCTGAGTCTCTCAGGTGCTTTTAAAGTTGTCAGGGGCGTTTTGCTATTTTTGTTTGTTTGTTTGTTTTTTATGATTCTAAATCCTTTAGGAGTGCAGTGTGGTGCGGGCTCAGATGGAAGTTGGGATGAGATTCAATAGCATTTATCTGATTTGAATCCGTTTATTGAATCTGAATCCTTTCAAAATCCTTTTTTGAACCCTTTTCAAGTAAATTGTCTGGAAAAAGTGTGGGCTACTCTGTGTGTGTGTGCGTGTGTGTGTGTGTGTGTGTGTCCATTTTCTTTATTTTGTTTTTCTTTATAGCCAGTCATCCAATCTACTTCATATTTGGTGTTTATGCTGCTGGGAATCCAATGAGATGCTCTGCCAAGTTAAAAGGTGCTTGGATGACAAGCTGATGTATATATCGCATTTCTTTTTGCTTTTAGGGTTTGAGATATATATATATATATATATACAGTATATTATCAATGAATTGCGTAGATTTTACCATGTTAAAAATATTTTTTAGTGGAGTCGTTTGTGTTTTTTTAAAATATGCAACAGTTTCGAGGAGGAACCTCTGTGTGTGCGTGCTTCCGGTACGCCTGTGAATCGGACGCACAAGCGACACCAGCAAACGGCATCGGACTCCGCTTCTCTTTCCCCTGTCGGTGTTTCATTTTTGCTGAAAAACCCCCCAAAACTTTCTGATGGGTCGTCGTGCGCTAGTTGTGCTAAAAAGAGTCGGATTTTTTCACTGAATCCATTTAAATGAGACAAATTTCTTAATTGATTGTTGTTACTGTGTGCGGAATTTTGTTTTATCGAAGAGCGTCACTTGTAAGTGACGTCTTGGATCTCAGTGGGACAACGCGTGTAAATAAATGCAACTGTCTGTGTTTTAGTCTCACCTGTTCCCCCTCCAATAAGCACCTCTCCCGCCACACGATTCTCTCTCTCTCAGTCACTACTTGCTTGTCTCTCCTGTTGAGTCAACCAGAATTTTCAACTAATTCCTCTGCTTCTTTAGTAGTTTTTTTTTGTTTGTTTGTTTATATTAAGATGTGTTTTTACACCATTCTGACTGTGTTTGGGTTCCAAGTTGCATTCTTTGTCGAATGGACTCCTTTGAAACATTCTGGATGTCCCAGTTCGTGCAGACTGCATCTGCTGTGCGAACGGCTTCGTGAGCAAATTTATTAATGTTCACAGTCGTGGAGCTCATAGTCATAAAACCGCGGGCACATTCAGTAGGAACTGTGAATAACAAGTTGTCATTTCTGCCTCTTTTTTTTTTTTTTTTTTACCAGCACTATCTCCTCTCCTTCATGAGTGGCTCCGTAGCGTTTAACGCATCATTTCCCTCCTCATTGTGAGCGTGGAAGGGAGAGGAGGATGACGGGTGAGCGGAGGTGGAGGGAGGAAGAGAGAGAGAGAGAGAGAGAAAAAGAGAGAGAGAGAGAGACCAACGTCCTTGCTTTTTATTGCCTTGTTCGTGTCCTTCCAGCATGACTGGTCAGAGTGCAGCCCAGGGTATTACAAATAAGCAAATGCCCCTTTCACACCAACAACCCGCACGAGTCTTTATCGCTTCCTACGGCTGAAACACGGAATCCTCTCTCGACACGGGTTATTTTTATTTTGTAAAAACTGTATCACGGAGACGTGGCTCTGAGGGATAAGCAGTCAGTGATTCATGAGAAACAAGAATTTGTGGAATTAAGGGTGCAGGATTAGGCGAGGTTACTGGAAAGCATTAGGAGGAATTAAGCGTAGCTGTGTGCTTTTTAGTGATGGGAGATCATGAGGCCGTCCTTCCGACGATTCCGGCGAGGATCGCGGCGGATCACCTTCACTTAGGCTGATCAAAAAGCCCGCAGCCCTCGATAAACTGCACAGATTCGCTGATTCGACCCTCGTGTCTCGCTTGAACTTATGAACCCATACCCCCCACCTGCCGTTAGCGAAGGTTCGGAGAGGTTTCCGGCCTTTAATGGGATGTGACTAACCGATTTTACGTTTCACCTTAATTACGGACGGCTAAGACTCAGCTGCCTCGAATTGTTCATAGCTGGGTAATTTTAATTTTGCCTTCCTAAATAGATTTATTTAAGTGTAATGAAAGTGTTATCTTTTAAATGCACCATCATCACTATGGGATCTCATTATGGTCACACTCGAGCGCTTTGCCCGAAAGGGAATTGTTATAAGAAAGAAAAACGCAGCTTAATTCTGGAAAGAAATGGAAATCAAGGTTGTTGAGTTTTCACATTGGTTCCATAAATCCAGGTCTCCCATTGAAATGGATTCCTCCGGTAGATTTTCTACCGGACCAATCAAGCTGTGAATGATCACGTTGATTTTCTGCGCTGCTTGAGAATTGTAGTCTGTCTGCTTTAGCGATGGGAGCGGAGGACGTGAACGAAGCTATCGCTAATTCCCGACATTGAATTAGCGTTAGCAGGCATCTTGTTTGCTTCTCTCTTCATCCAGGTCAAATGAGTAGCTTGGATGAAAACATATGCAAGGGCTGTCTCGCAGTTCTTTTGTTTTCCCAACATGAAAGCGGATGATGTGATGAGACCTGGTCGCAGTGGACGATGACTGTTTACTGCGCAGGCAATGTCTGGACAGTTCGAATGGGCCAACGTTAGCGATTGCGTAGATCAACGGTCTGGTCTTTACCCCCTTAGGGAAGTAACTCAAATAGAACCAAAGTGATATTTTCTTGTACAGTCCCATGCGTTGAACGTCTTGAACGTCCGATCCACCAATCCACCTCGTCAGCCAAATGAGCAGGAACCGTACAATAAAAACCAACTAAGTTTTCACCCCTTCTGTTATATATTTACTTTTCAAAAAGCTCACAGTGAGCCGTTACCAGTGACAAGTTCACAGAACCTCTCTCCAAAAAAATCCAAACTAACCCTTCACGTTTCTAATATTGCCGGATCGTTTTCATGTTGGGAAAACAGAAGAACTGACAGAAAGGCCTTGAATATGTCTTCATCTGAGCGACTCGTTTAGTCATTCTGAACTCCCCACTGATTTTCCATTTCCAGTCTTCCTCTCTTCCTCTCCGACATGATGGACAACTGTGACCTGGTACATAAGGCAGCGTAATGGTGCTCAGTAGGATCAGACTGAACAGCCCGGGCCTTATGTTCTGTCAGTTTGTTTATGTAACACAAGAGCTGTTAAGAATAAAACGGCCTGAAAGACTTTAGTGAGGGATGAATAATTCAGACCTCAATATAGTTTTTTAATGGTATTAATGAAGAATACGGGTTTTCCGACGGTCACGACGCCGGCAGGAATTGAAATTGCCGCTTCGGAGAGATCGCATGTGAAGCTTGTTCCCATGAATCAAATGGTTTTTGCGATGATCGGGAAGGCAGTGCAGCAAGATGCCAGTAGTAGATTAGCTGCTTAGTTTGTTTAACGGCGTCGTAGTCGCCAACTGGAACTTAACGCCGTAACGTAAAAAAGAAATTAATCTCCCGTTGGTTGTTTAGCTGCCCATCATGTCTTAAACTTAAACAGGCAGCCGTGGAACAGCTTTGTAACTTGGTAGCTTCCTCCAGAAACTGCAGGCTGGAGGACGCCCTCGGTTTGTTTTTGATGGGGGGGAAAAAAATTATAACAATGCAAAGCTCAAAGAACTCTATTTTAGGTAAAACCGACACTTTTAACGTAACGCTGAAAACGACCCAAGACTTTCTGTTGTTGTTCAAGAATAGAATGAGAATGCTAACTACAGTTTAAGTCACAAAAAAATGAAGCTGCCAAATTTCTGGATAATCAAAAACCTCTTCAAGCATATAGTCACACTTAAAACAGCCCAGCGGCTGCATCGACACGTCCGCTACAGCCTTGCATTTATTGAATTGGAGATTCAGGAGGCTACTTTGAGCCGACGTCTTCTCTTTCCATCTCCGAGACGGCAGACGTGCTGATGAGGACCGGCGGTCGGAGAGACAGAGCGAAGATGTTGGCGGGGGGCAGCGCGATGAGGATGTAATAACTCCACACCTCGTCTGCAGAGGGAGACATCAAAAGACCCTTGACTAAGATGAACTCCGACAGAGTCCGGGGCGCAGCCCATCAATATCCCCCGCCGCCATTAAATCATGATCCAGAAAGCGACCGAGGCACCCGCCGACAAAAGCGTGCGCGCGCGCGCCGACAAGAAGACGGAGACACTAATGAGAGAAGCAGGTGACAGACGCACACGTCGCAAAGACGGCTATCTGAGGGTGGAGCGGAATCGCTAACGAAAGGCGAGCCTTTTTACATCTGTCGGAACAGCATTCCCACAGACGAGACGGCGTGCGACCCGGTTGCCAGGGCTTCGCTGATGAAAATGATTTCACAGTAAACACCTAAAAAGATCTGTGCTCCTCGACTGCTCTTGAAGGACATCGCCGTCCATCGAACAAATTCCACTGTTAACGCGACGAGAAAACGCTGGATGTTTACCACATCACAGCGCCACGTCGAGTAATCTGGACGCGCCGATCTTTATAATTGGATGCCAAAGTCACACTTCTCTTATTTTCTCCCTTCGTACATTTGAGTGTTTGAGCACCAAAGGAGCAAATAGCAAGTTCTACCAGCAGACTGTCATTGCAGTGCCAAGCACAGGAAACTTTGAAAACAGAGGAACTCAGAGTTCTGCCCTTGTGAGGAGAAGAGCGGAGGAACATGGCAGAATCAGTCATACAGACAGACTGTGCAGGAACAAGTCTCTAATGCAGATCTATGGAGCCGGACAGGGTCAGCGGAGGCACTGGAGTGTGTTTTAGTGCACCATAACCCAAGACGAATGACTGAGGAACACTACACCACCATGAAAGACAATATATATATATATATATATATATATATATAGAGAGAGAGAGAAAAATATATATATATATATATATATATATATATATATATATATATGTAAAATCCTAGCTCTGCAAAAAAAGGACGAGGAATTTTTGTCTTTTCAGATTTTACCAAAATGTAGTTGTAGTTGCTTGCTGCAAACGTCGTCAGCTAAAGTAGAACTAAAGAAGTATTTGTAATTAAGACCACCTCCGTATTGGAGTTTGACCCTCTTCCCTTCTTGGTGTAAACAAACAGTCCTGCCAGGTTGAGTTTTTTTTTTAGTTTCGCCTCATGTCATGTCATCAAAAGCATAGCTGGAGTGTTGCAAAATCCTTCAATCTCCCGTGGCAACCATTCAGCTGTGCGAAACGCCTGGTTGGACGTAGCCCCGCCTTTGAGGCGCAGCTCCTCCTCAGAGCTGCAGTTTCCGAGCCCTCCTCCCCGCTTTACTCCCCCGCTCAGCTCCTTCAGACTAGCCAGCAGCGATTAGCAAACACCTGGTGGATCACCTGAGCTCATCATATGAACCACATCTCAATGAAACACTGGTAAAAATGTCACTAAAGGGTTAAAAGATGAGCCACGTTGTGATGATTTTTCTGAAGGAGGAGATTTAAATAAACACGCTTTTAAAAAGACAAAGGGCCAATTTAGAGATGTTAAATCAAGAAGTAAATTTGGCATATTTGACATTTTCAGCACTTTTATAACAACTGAAGTTAAAAACGGGGTAAAAATGTTGCAGGAAAATACATACTGCTCCTTATAGCTGCATCAGATCAGGTTTTGATCCACATGATCAGTTCCCTGTCACCTGTTCACGATGCACTGTGTGGTTTTCTACATGCTCTGACGTGGCTGTCTGGCTGTCACAGTCTTGCCTTTATCAAACATCTACTTGCTACCGAATGCTGTATGTCCCCCAGTCAGGGCAAACAATGTTATGCTTAATTGGTTTATCTCCTGTATTGTTTACATTTCAAAGTCAATTTCCATCTATTCTTTCTAGTACTTTTTTTTAAAAAATATATATAAATGTGGGTTGCAGGTCATCATGCACGCTTCTTTGAGTGAAATGGAGAATTTAAAACTCAATCCCTCCAGCGTTCCAATAAAGGCCTCATGCCTGCAAGCGTGTCATTCAGATTGACAACAGGGGCCGAGGCAACCAAAGTGAACTTAAGTCTACTCCCCCCCTCCGCCCCATATAAATAATATTTAATCCGTCTTTGGAAGGGAAAATTGGTAATGACTTTTGGAGCTTTCGGGATGCATTACATTGCCTTGGCCACAGCTGACACCGAGAGGATTGAAGCCCACAATGGTGAGAAACGGCGGCTCTTTTCCGACATCAAATGAGATCTGCTTCAGATCAGCGGGCAGGAGGGCTTCCGTGTGAAATGTGAAAGAATGGGAGAAAGGAAGTTGGTCTGGGGAAAACAGTATCTTTAGCTGTTGAGAAGTAGGTAAGAAAACAAACAAACAGCTTTTGATTTGACTTTAGAACTTCAGTAGAAGATCATTTAAATAAAAACTTCCGACTGTGGTTGTGTCATGTTCTATAAGACACGTTTTATCTTAATGTAGCTTGTTAAATTATGCACAGCTTGTTGAATTATTATTATTACTACCTCAAAGGTTAGGATGTCGCTTTTCACACAGTGTTGAAAACATTCAGCCTTAGCTGTGTTTGAAAAGAACAATGAACAACAATGTAATTTATAGTAGCTTTTCTGTTTTCAACATTATGCTCTCACACACTCAAATAAATACATTTTATCTCCCCACTAACACCGAGTTAAACCGTCTGCAGCAATAAAAAAATTATCTCTTAGCAAGTTGCACCATCACTAAGTCAAATTTCATATCTATCAACAAGCTCATCGTTTTATTGTTGACACGTTTCCTTTGTGAACAAAGTGCCAGAATTCATTTTGAATGTTTGGTCTGCGTGCAGCTGACCTGATTGAAGTCTTCTAAGTTGACCTCAGAGGGTCTTGTTCTTGTCAATTGGAAACACACTCTGGTGTTGTCATCACTTAATGACAGATTCAGGTGACTCCAGATGTGCCTGCAGGCAATTGGTCATTTTGAGCCGAGGTGATTTCAGAAGACTCACAAAGACGTTTAAACTTTTGATAATCAAAGTAAAAAAAATAAAAAATAAAAAATTCATAATCTATGAAATGCGCTAATGCGTCTTTGTTTGTTTTTCATCCCATAGAATACAGTTTTCATCATTCATAAGCTGTTTAAAGGAAGGTTTATCAATATTTAGCTTAGCGGTTTAGCAACGCCAGCGGCTAGGTCGCCAGGTCGCCGGGCTCAACCGCCCGTCCCGCCGCCTCACGCCGACCCAAGAGTGAGCATCATACTTCCTAAATGGCGAATAAATAGGTTCCACGGGGGAATAATGAGCAGCATCAGCCTGGTCAAGTGCAGAAAGAGCAAGCGGGGAAGATGAATGAATTTTATTAAAGACTACTGGTGCCTGGTCAGCAGGAAAATGACGAAATGGCCAGGCTGGGCCTCACCTGCGCAGAGCCCCGGTGCTGCACGGCGTCACTTTGCATTTCAGCTGGTTCATCAGCAAAGGCCTTCCTGATTAAATCCCCTGGATCAGCAATAAGAATAAAAGATGGCGAGCTACTTCTCAACGGTCAACAGCGCGGTAAACAATTCGTTTCGTAAAGTAAATGCATGCAGACTGTGCATGCAAGTCCCATCAGATGTCAGAATCTAATAAAGCTGCATTGTGTTTCTGGATTTGATGTGTATTTAGACAGGCAGCGGTAATCGTTTGATGAATGTGATCAAGTCAGTCGTAAACTTTGTTGCGTGTTCTAACTATTAAGTTTGCTATGATGCACAGCTTTAATGACACTATGGATCCCAACAAGGCCAGATACGAAAGGCCTTGTTGGCTATAAAGATAAAAATATTTCAATTATTCTAATGTATTTATTTGCACACTTTACTTCTTTTCAGAAGTGCATAAACTATGTTCTCCTTAACATAAAGTTGATGCCTCGGACTTTATGAATTGCTATTAATCTTGTTAAATAGCTGAATAAATTAAATGGCTGTGGAGTCTCTGCACCCGTTTGGCAATGAAATTCTTTACAGCCACCAAGTACTGAATTAATCTACAAGCAGAATAGAAGGGGCACGATAACAGAGCCTTGTGGTGCACCTTTATTAAAAATATTTTTGAAAAGCCTTATTCTGTGTGTTGGGACATATTGTTCTCTATTTCTCAAAGTATGAAACAAACCACAACAAAAGCTCAAAAGCCGTAATATTCACCTGAATATCAGTGGATCTTTGCAGCAATCGTCCATCTTCCTTGTTCTGTTAATGACCTCGACCAAAATCCAGACTGCCTTGTATCCAGATGGTTATTGGTCTAAAACTGCCGCACCTCTTCACTCTGCTGCTGATGTTTCTCTCATTTAGGTCCATTTGTCCAAATAATTCTGTAAGAAGCAGATTTAAAAATAAAATCTGTTTTTTGTTGGGGGGGATTTTTTCACGCCGTCTGCATCCTGCGTCGTCCTTTAGACTCGCCATCGTTCCCCGGACCATAAGGGCACAAATCCGGTAGAGGAGTAACAACTTTCCACCGTGACGGCATCCTCAGTAAACCAGAGCTCCCAGCAGCAACGAGACCTGTTACAGATTCAGTTAGTCATGCTGCTTTCACTCGTGCAAAAAGCCTCTGCTGGTTTTTATTTATTTTTTTCTCTTCTTTTTAACAGTGTTGCCTCTCTCCACCTACATGCATAACCCACAGCTGAATTCAATACGTTCCCACTTGTTTTTTTCTGAGTGGGGAAGAGAAGGGGGGGCTGTTCTCACGTCGTTCTGGGCAACATGGGAAATTACTTACTGAAGGAGAAGAGGAGGAGGAGGAGGAAGGTTAAAGGAAAACACGCTCAACAAAAACGGTAAATTACACCATTTCCTGTGTCAGTGACACACAAGCGCACTCCGACGTCCGAGAGTGATCTGCAGTTTGGGTCGAATGGGGTAAGAGTGGGTGTTTGGAGATTTAAGATTCGGACGCAAACAGATTGTCAAGCTCTCAACCACTCAGGGACAAATTGTGCTGCTGTTTTTTTTTTTGTTTGTTTCTTTCTCTTTCTTCCTAAGGAAAAAAGTTTTATGTTTGAGTAGCACCTGCTAGTGAAGCAGTAAAAGCCAAGGCAGTATTGAGCTTGGCAATATGTGCGACAACCCCTAGAGAGTCGGCCTTCGTCAGGATACCTGTTTCTCTCCCTCCCTCTCTCTCTCTCTCTCCTCAGCATTATGCGGTGGGTTGCATGAAGTGGCTGCGCTTCTTTGAGCTTTTGCAAACAGGCCCTTTTAATTCCTGCCAGCAGACATGCAGGTGCACAGTGTGCAGACGCGCCCTCCGAGAAATCAAACCTTCATTATTTATTAGGCTACAAAACGAGGCAGCAAGAAGAGGGTCGGTCAGCCGTGAAGCCGGCAGGATGGGGGGAGAGTCTGGGGGGCCGGGAGGGGGACGCTGCTCGCTTCCCTTGTTTTGCCAGGGACCGCAGGTTGGAACACCGGGCATGTGCCGCTGACCACACGAGCGGAAGATAAGAGGGACGTGAGATTGGATTCCACCCACCATGTGTGTGTGTGTGTGTGTGTGTGTGTGTGGGGGTGTGTGTGCGCGTGTGTGTGTGTGTGTGTGTGTGACTGGCCAAATATAGACTGTCAGATGGAGTTCTTAATTATAAGATGGCACGCCATCCTTTAGCCCCCGAGAATCGACCATTTCAGGTCCTTGATAATCTTTAATCGGCCAAGTCATTCTCTCTTCCTCTATTTTTTTTTTTTTACTGTCCCAGCTATTGTAAAGGCTTAGACTTGGATTCAGCCATGATTTTTTTTTTTCCTCTTCCTTCTCCTATTCATGGTAATTTCTTTGCTTTCATGAGCAATTTTCTATTATCCCTGGCCTGGCCTTATGTGCTCAGTAAATGCCATTTGACTTCCCTTTTTCTGAGAATGGTGGAAAATAAAAAGGAGAAAGTAGGAAGCGGATTTTAATAATCCTGCCAATGTGATGACTCAGTTGATTTTCTTCCTGTTAGACTTAAAAAAAAAAAAAAGTGCTTTGTTCCCACACCCTAAGCTGTATCTAATTTAGGTTTTCTAAATGGCTTTACAGAGAAGGAATTGCTTGTTTTTTCCTATAAAACTCAAGATAAGATCTTCCATGGTCTAAGTTAATTTCCCATTTAAAGTTGCAGGAGTTTCACAAAAAACATTTTATTTACATAATTGTTTAAAATGTCACTGTCATGATAGAGTGGTATGAGACAGATAATTGGCAAAAAAAAAAAGTTTGCTTCTCTGGCTTCTAGAAACTAATCAATGAAAGCTAGGAGGCGGGTCTTAGCGGTGTCAATCACCCTTCAGGTGCACAGTGTAAATGCTAGCCTAGTTAGCATGGCCACCAATGAATGGTTTTCCCCTGTTAGTTGTCTCTCTGCCGTTAGTCCATTTAGAAGCGCGCTCACGAGATTGATTGACAGCGCTCAGACCCTCCTCCGGTCTCCGATTGGTCGTTTTTGGTCGGGAGCGGTGCGTTTCTCCAGTAAGTCAGGGAGGAGATCGATCTTTTCTCAGATTATCAGTCTCATACCATACCGTCACAACAGGTTTAACAAATGTGTAAAAATATTCCTTATAAAAATTAAACACTGCAGCTTTAATGTGGAATAATTCCAAACCATGTTAAACAGTAATATATCTTAGACGCAATATAGGAGCATTAGATGTGATTCAATGGTTATATTCTGCTCAGATGCTGTAACTAATTGCTAATTAGCTTTGGTTATTGTACCATTCCTCAGTGGTAATAGTCTTTATCGCAAAAGCAAAAAAAAAAAAAACCCCAAAACAAGTAACTTTCTTTGAACAGACATTAAAAACATGCAGTTTTCTATACGTAAACTCCTTAGTGGATCTCGTCTTTCTTTTGATCAACACTAATGGGCGACTGAAACTGAAACGTTTCAAAGCGCTGCTTTTTTCTAGTTTCCTGTCTGCTCCTCTGATGTCGGTTTCTGCTGCGTACACCGTCTTCTGGTTCGTATTTACATCTCAATCCATGCATCGCGCTCTGTGTTCGTTGGCAGAACCCCAGGGAAGGCTAAGATATATTCGCTCTAGTTCACACAACGTCGCCTTTCAAAAACACTGTGACGAACTACCTATATCCCATGCTGCCGGGTGTGCAACCAATCAGAAGTGTTGGGAACATGTGGTCAGCGAATGGGCAAAAGTTTTCTGTGTGGACGTTTAGGTTGTTTTGGGGTTTTTTTTGTCTTGTTTTGTATTTTTATTGTTTTTTATTATTGTTTTGTTCCCTGGAGACTCTGAAAGCAGACAAGCTGTCGGACATTATAATTACTTCCACTTGGGGGATATTCAAGAGGTGTTACGTTTTGAGGCCCCAGAGGACTCACCAGTTCATTAAAACGGTCTCTGAGGGTGTCTGAGCTGCCTCATGGACGTGCCTGGCGAACAGAGGTTTTGCACCGTCCTCAGAGCTCACTGCTGCTGGAAACCTGAGGTTTTCAGGTCATCAGGATATTTGGATTGCAGTTTTCCTCGCTAATGTGTTTCAGGGTCAACTCAGCCTCCTGAAACATCCCAACCTGCCGAGCTTAATTTCGCACTGTTTCGGATTTCAGACGGCCGACTTTGTTAAAGAGAAGCAGAGTGGACAGATCATGGTCAGCCAATTAAAACGTTTCATGTACCCGGCCACCTCTATGCGCTCTGATCAGGGGAGGCTTCGCTAGCCGGCTGTGTGGACAGGCAGGAGGTTTGCCAGGAAGAGGTGGTCTATGTGGAGAGGCAACCGCCAGAGCAGATCCATTCAGTACCCTGAGGTAGTATTGGGTACAGTTTTCACTGTACCTGAAACTGAAGGATATAAGCTTTAGTATCAAACATACAAAAGATCCTAATAATTGATATCATCCTAAACACAGGAGCTAAGCAGGTTGTTACTACTGGGGGAAAAGAGAAAGGAAACGATGACAGGAAGTTGCAGGAGGATGATGACACGGCGTGTTTTTGTTTTTTTTCTGACCCAAACTTTTTTTTTCTGACACCGCGTGAATGCACGAGATTGTGAAATTGAGTTTCACCACATTGGAGGAATATCGACAAAAGTTTTGCGCACATTTGTGACGGAAACGCGGCAAACGAGAACGAGGCAGGTGCTGCGGCTACGGAGGGGATTGACAAGGTAGGGCGGGGGTGGGGAGTGTGTGTGTGGGGGGGAATGAGGAGGAATCATCTAGAAAAAAACATAAACCACATATCAACCAAGATGACAAAGAAAGATTTGGGTGGGGGGTGGGGGGGAAGAGCCAGGATGCACTGAACGAGAAGAACCAGAAAACAAACAGGTTGTTGCATCGCTTTTAAGATGTGAAATCCTCAGCTTTTGCTCATCACTGTTAGTCGCAGGATTCAGCCTTTTGACTCAAGTCTGTAGTAGTTTGCTTGGTGCTTACTCCATGTTTTCTTGTGCAGACAAATAATGTACCTAGAGCGAGCCTGCAGGTACATAACTCTCTCCTGGCGTGTTCTCTTAGTCCTCTGTTCACTTCCCGGGAAACGTGGTAACCTTCACAGGATCTTTCCACTCACCTGTCAGTCGCATATCGCTGACTTCATCCCAGTTGCCTGTCCAGCCTCTTCACGTCTCATCACCTGGAGACCAGCAGACATTTCTACAGGTCCTCTGTCAGGTGGAGCCACCTCTGGCTCTAGGCTACGTCTCTGCACTGCAAAACCCAAATTAGTTCTACTTATTTCAGAAATACGTGTAAACTTGTTGCCTCAAAATAGGTGCGACCAGTTTCCTTCAGGGCTCACCCAATCAGTGAACACAATCCACCGGTGAATAATTTAATCTCGGCATCGACACAGCTGTTGTGTTTCCTCGGTGGCCTCGTCGGATACAAACAGTTTCACGAGCACCGATGAGCATGCAAAAACGACAAAAAAACATGAGAAAGTTGTGGAGAAATTCAAGGCGGTTTTTCACCTCACAGAGAGACGTTCGGTCCACTTTCTGAAACGCATGAACCAGAGCAGCACCCTGGAGGTCCAGTAGGAGCTTCAGAGATCCACAGCTAATATTTTGGGGAGGATCTGTCGGCATGCTTCACAGAAGTGTGTCACAAAGGTCACTGGAACAAAGGGAGTCCAGTTTATACTTTTCCGTGAGTTTTACCATTTGCTTGTGGCGGGACTTGAGCATTTCACTTTGTAAAAAAGAATCCAAAAAGGCCGATTCTTCGGAAAACGATGGCGAATCATGTGCTATTTCCTTCGGCCTCATGCGGCGCTCTGTTTTGCTCGGCAGCACAAAATCCCAGTGACGCCTTAAAGTTTGTGGTTGTGATCCGACTGAACGTGAAAAGCAAGGCAGCATGTGTGTTACTCGGGAGCATAGTGACATGATTGACCATCTTAGACACCAACATATAACTTTTACAATGGAAATGCAACTATCAGGATTTTGATTTTGGATATGGTTTTAGATTATACATGGACTGTGAGAGGAGTTTTTTTTTTTCTTTCTTTCTTAAAGGGGCAATAATTTGTAGCACAATCAGCTGTTACCTTCATGTGTTACAAAAATGCTTCCCATATCAAATATCTTGAAATGAATTTGACTTTGTCGTTTGACGGTTTGAAATTGGGCCTCCGTCACTTTAAAAGCGCCTGCGCTTTCGCCATCTTGGAAATTTCCGCTCAGGGGAGGAGCTGCGCCTCGAAGGCGGGGCTAGGTCCACCCAGGCGTTTTGCACAGCCTACCGGTTGCCGTGGAGATCAACGGATTTCTCCGGCAAGCGTGAAAGACTCAAAGCAACACTCCAGGTAGGTTTCTGATGAGAGATTAGCGTTGCGACAAGCCGTAAAGCTAAAAAAAAAAAGTGTTTTTCTTTCCTCAAACACGTTTGAGATCATTTCTAAGTGGGCTACATTTCTGCTGTTGTTGTTGTTGCTTAATTAAGCAGAAGGCTGCACACGAGCTGAGAAGGACTGAGACAAACGGGTGAAGCCGCCGGCCGCCAGCAGCAAACGCCTTGGCAGATGGCTCACTCTCCAGCTGAAATTGCCTTTATATAAATCGCGGCGAAAATGGGCCGCTTCTCGCCCTCGTCCTCCGGGTCCTGCCTCGTTCTCTTTGTCCCGACGCTCTCTCTTCCTCACCTCGTTCTCCTCGCTGATGCACTCAGGTCCCCTACCTCCGACCTCTTACCCCCCACCCCTCACGGCACTCTGGCTTGATTTCCCCACTCTTCAACTCCCTCACACGCTCTCATCCTGTTTCCATCTCATTCCGCCTCTTTCTCTGCGTCTCCCTTTCTGGTCGTCAGTGTGGGAGTAAAAAAAAAAGAAAAAAAAAAAAGGATTAGCCACAAAGAGTGAGGGAGTGAAAGAAGGAACCAAATGATGGTATTGAGTTCTGGCCAAATAAATGTGAGCCTCTCACGCCAAGCGAGAAGTCAAGTCGCAGCCGCTCCGGCTTCTAACACGGCTAACGTGGTAACGGTGCATAACGGACTCGTTTCAAAATGGCGTTATTAAAAAGGCCCGGCGTTATGTAGGCTTAGAGAGTTGAAACTTCCAAGAAAAAAAAGAAAATGATAAAAAAAAAAAAGCCGGAGATGAGAGAAACCGGGCAAGTGTCTCTTAAAGGGCTCATTACCGACAGCTTTCTCTCTCTCTCTTTTTTTTTTTTTTTTTCTGCTGTTCTGATGTCACATCTATTACTCCGTCCCAGTCGTCCGCTGGGCAGAACACGGTGAGGTCAAGCACAAAACAGCTGTTAGATTTTACATTGTCGTCTGTAAGCTTTCGACAGACGTCATCGATATTCACTTTATCGATATGTGATATTGAAAAGCGTCACTGAGCTTTACATCTTGATGTAATCAAAACCTTTTTTTTTTTTTTACGCAGCCCCATATGATTATTAAATGTGAGGCTATGCGTTTTTGAAATGCACCACAAAGAGATCCCTCAGTTGGTCCTTCGTTCATATCCACTTATTCTTAAAGTTGTGGGGACGCCTATTTTCAGCAGCCATTGGGTGATAAGTGGGGTACTGAAAGCTGGATGCCAGTGGAGGTGGGGAGAAAGCTTTCTTCAAAGTTACATGCGCACACACACACAAAATACCTTCCGCAAGTCCTAGCTCGATTCTCAGGAAGAGCGTCTTCCGTTATTCCGTCATTAAGAAATGAAGTTTGACTTTTTCTTGTTGTGTTTTTTAGGCAGTATGTAAGTGTCTGGTCTCAGCTGTATCTTCTACGATCCAATAAATCCAGGCCACCAGGAAGCCGAAGCTGTGCGCTTCACCACAAGCCAGTCAGAGCACATCTTGCTTGTTGTCACAAGCGTTTGAATTTTTTAACCATCTGAGCGTCTTGGACGATTCCCAGTCCGCAGTAACTAACATTTGCTCTCATATGCACAGTATGTTTCTCCAACTGCTGAGTTGCCTCTCTTGACAAGACCTCCTTTATGTGTGGGAGTGGGAGTGCGTGTGTGTGCGCGCGTGCATTTGTGTGTGAGTGACTGTCCCTTGTAGGATGCTACAGAAACTAACTTTCCCGGTGCTTCGCTGTGCCAGGAAAAACAGCAAAGAGCAGCCTCCAACCAGCTTGCTAGGATTCTGTGGAGGTTGTGCGGGTACAAAGTGTCCTGTGTGGGTGTGAAGGAGGGGTGGCTGCTGGGTGTTAGGTGGAGGTGAGAGGCCTGGAGGGAGTTCAGGAACGCCATGTTAAATGAGCTTATAATTTATTGATTGCTACATTTTTATTTATTCTGTAAGATTGCCTGTTTTTTCAGATTTACATCATGTTATAATATTCCCTCGTCACATCCCTAATTGGAGCGTTGCCTTGATTCTTTCATGCATGTTTGAGAAATCCTTTAATCCCCCATGGCAACCATTCAGCTGTGCAGAGCGTCTGAGAGAACATGGCTCCTTCAGACTAGCCGGCAGCAATCAGCAAACACCTGATGGAACTGTGCTCGTCATGGGAGCTACTTCTCAGTACAACGCCGGTAACAAGTTTGTTAATAGAGGAGCTGCGTTCTGATGACTTCCTGAAGGCGGAGTTTCAGAAAAAGCAGACATTTTTAAAGACACGGAGGCCCAATTTTGAGGCGTTAAAATGACTTTTAAGTTTTTAAAAATTTAAAAGTCAAATTTCTTTTTAGTCATATTTTGTAATCTTCCTCAAAATAATATTTTTTTTTCTACCAAAAGGGATTTTGGGGGAAAAATATAAAACAAAATTACCCCCTTTTTTTTTAGTTATTTTTTTTTTTGCCAAAAGATGATTTAGGCAACAGAAAAAAAAAACAAAACACAAAACACCTTTGGTAAAAAATGACTCAGGACATTATTTTAGGACGATTTGATATAAGCAGCATTTTTATAACCACTGAAGGTAATATAATAAATTGTGCTACCAAATGGCAATAATACATAATAATTCCTCTTTAAGTCTGTAAAAAAATAGAGGTAAGATTATGTCAAAATCAACTAGTGCAAATGATTTTTTTCCCCCTCCTCCTCTCTAAGGGTAGAGTCATATGCAACTGCTGCTCCCATCAGCGCCAGATGTTCTACAAGCCGATTTGGAATAACGAGCGACAAAACTGCGACTATTCTCCCCACGCGGCGACATTAAAAACACATTCCCGCGTCCCGTTGTCGTGTTCACCGCTTCGAGAGGCGGATGTCACGTGCGTGTCTGCGATCATGGCCTGTCTGTCGACGCTCTGCGAGGTACGCGTCTAATGACTTTCACGTTCTCCGCCTCCGGGATGTTGACAGAAAGCCCCGCTGCCAGGCGTCAGAATCGGAGCAACGCGGGGCAGGAAAAAAAAAAAAACAACTCACGGAGATAGCATTGTCAACATGTCTGCCCGGCTGCCTCCGTGAGGTATTGTTTTCATTATGTCACTGCGGCTTAAAAACCCCCAATCTGGAATTTATTTGGCCATTCACGGCTCAGCCGTATTCAGATGCGGCTCTGGCTGAATCATGGGGCTTATATAGGTTTTGCTGGAAGTCGTAATGGGACGGCACCGGAAAAACGCCAACAGGCTGTAAAACACCGAGCCGTCGTCAGATCAGTCCTGTTCAGCGAAAATCCGCCGGCACAGAGGGCCGTGTGAAAACAGTGCCCACGTCTGTCCAGGTGCTCTGGAGATCAAGTTTACTATAAGTGCTCCAGCACCAGTGAAAAAAATACTCATTAGAATTTTTTTGTTTGGTTTTGTTTCACCTGAGAACAAAACTAGGTGAAACAATATGCTCACTGTCTTGTAAGCATATTGTTTACAAGACAGTAAACAATATGGTTACTGTCTTGTTGATCAGTAAGCATGTTGTTTTTGGTCTTTTTTTAAGCTGTCAAAAAAAGAAAAAAGAAGAAGAGAAGAAGAAGAAAAGCATCTAGAAAGTACCAGTTGTTCTGGAGCAGATAAACAACAACATTAGGAACGTTCTGATCAGAATTTTTTCTCAATACACTCGTGCAAAATATTTGTTGGTGCCAAGTCAAATAAGGTAATAAACTAATAAAATCACACATAATCTTAAAAGTAACATTACATTCATTGGTATTGCATGGAAGTGCGCTAGTGTTGCGATTGACGTCTATCCCTGACTCATTACATCAGCAGGAAAGACAAAATAATTACATCAAAGTATTTTTAGTTAGTTTGGACTTTGGATGTGGGGAAGATGCATTATTTGATTTATTAGCGTCACCTACAATTAAGTGGGTTTTTTTGCTAGCGTAACCTGCGCAAAATAATCCACCCGCATCTTATTATTGGCGGGTCAAACTGACAGCACACTTTAAGTTCCGGGTCAGAGGTGAACTCGGATCTCCTCCGTTGGTGTTTGGCGTTTCCCAAAACCACTGAAGAATACTGCCGAATTAACACAGCCGAAGGATTATATCGTGTGTTTTCTGGCGGTTAGTCGTTCATTTTACGTATAATTTTATTTTATTTTTTTAAATAGTAGAAATGCGCTAATGACATGCCCACTCAAAATCCATGCGTTGTAACTAAAAAATTGTCTTATAGATTAAAATAATCCTTCCCTTTTTGTTAATTTTGTGGCCGAACAGAAGATAGATCCTCAAAGAATAAACCCTTCGATTTTTGTCAATTTCCTCTTTCAGGATACTTTTAGTTACTTTTCATTGATTTAGCTGTTTAGCTCCACCGACAGTTCAGAGGGGGGCTAGAAATGACGGCGGCGTTTCTGGAACCAGTCTCGGGTCTTGAAACAGACAATGTGTTTTAAAAAAAACAACCTTTCTTTAATATTTTAATCAACTTACTCAAAATGTAGATGTCTGCTTCAAATGTGTCATTCACGATTTGAAATACGCCTCGGCTTTAGTTTTGCAGCATTTCCAAACGCTAAAGCTTCAAAACCCATCTGACTTTTTAGGTAACTGAGATCCACGTGGTCCACAGGGGCGACATTTTATTATTTTTATTTTTTTTTCCTCTGTGATGCTATCAGGCTGAACATCAGTACTGTTCACTGTCACTGGTTGCAATTTAGCTCTCTGAATCTCCGAGCTCAAAGCAGATCTGTGACTTCTGTACTTCAAAGACGGCGGCTTAACAGACATGAAGGCGCGAAGTCTGAGAGCACATAAAGCCTTCTTCAAAAAGGAGATAATTGGCATGGCTGGATTATAAGGGCGATGAAGATGAGAAAATTGTTTGTTATCTTCGTGATGCCCTTATCGAAGGGACGCTGGCCAGGCTTTATCTCGGCCGCACGCCGTCTCCACGGAGCCGGCGGGAAAAAAACGGGACGTGGAGCGAGTTGGGAAGGAAAGTTTCCAAGCCATAAAACTCCCCGCTATAACGTTTGTGCCCACTGTGGAATTAGGCTCACAGCTCTGGTGAACCATCTGCCTCCCCGAACACAATCCCGCCGCCTTTGGACGGAGCTCCGCTGTTGTTGTTGTCCTCCGTCAGTCAGCCGCAGACTCGACAGTGGAAGCCCAGACGCTGAGCGAGGAGAACTGAAGGCACGGCATCCATCCAGCAGGCCGGCTGGAGGGGGGAAACGTCGGGGGAGCGGGAAACCTCTGCAGAGAGCACGCAGTACCACAACCCGTCACCTGGGGGCCACATCGTGCTTCAGTAGCTCACCTTTGTGTTTTTGTATGTGTTTTTTTTTTTCTTCTTCTTCTTCTTCTCTTCCCCTGTTTTAAGTCAGATAAACACGGCATGAAAGCAGAGCTCACCTACCATCAAATGCTCGATGAACGCTTCGCTCCGCGAGGGGAACTGAGAGCGGCTGATGGGGAGGCATTTCAAAGAGAAAACCCACGTTTTCTGCTCTCTTTGCAGACGGAGCAGAGCTTCCCCTCGCGCTCTCTCGAACCACTTGTTCTCCAACATGGCATCTGTGGTAATGAGAGATTAGTGCAGAGTAATGAAGACAGAAAAGGGAACGGGAGGATGACGGGGGGCCACGGGGTGTTTGAGGGAGAAGTGGAGCGTAGAGGCAAAATAAGAAAAGATGGAACTACAGGAAGTGAAACCTGGTGGTCAGTAAATGGACTACATTTTTTTGAGTACTGCACTTAGGTGCACTTATTTAAGGCACTTATTTATTTTTTGGGGAACTTATGACTTTTGACTCCACTGTTTGAAATAATAACAACAACAAATAGTGAAAATAACAGTTTTCATTGCATTTTTATAAAAAGTGTCGTCACTTTTAATAAAGTGCTACATTTCAACACTTTGTTTCGTACCCCACGTACGGCGAAAACAATTAATCGGATTGAGCGTGATGAGTAGATTATTGAAACAATGAACTGATTTAGCCATCGATTAACCTGAAACCGGAGCTCAAGAGAAGGCCACTGGCTGAAAGAACAAAACACTCGAAGCAAAACTGTGCATAAAAGGAGGAGGGTGTGATTTTCATTTATTTATTTATTATTATTTTTTATGGCCCTGGGGATTTGAGGGAGGGGGATGAGGGAACTGCATTGCACCGGAAAAGTGCACAGTGTATCTGATTCCTCTTAGCTGGGTGCTCCCTGCGCCCGCCTGATACCGATATCAGTGCCAGCTCTTGCTCTCCTCCTGCTAACACTCATCACCCTTCCTCCTCCTCCTCCTCCTCCTCCTCCTCCTCTTCCTCCTCCTCCTCCTTCTCCTCCTCGGTCCTGCCGGGATGCAAAACGCCGAGCAGCTCCGGCTGTGACAGAAGGTGAGGAGAAGCCTGCAGGAGGAAAAAAGACAACAACAAAAAAAACGACACAAACCAGAAGAAGCAAGGAGAAGTAGAAGAAGAAGAAGAAAAACAACCCGATGTTAGTAAAGGAGAAAAAGAAGGAGCAAAGTGGGAGTTAGCTGAGGTAAAGACCTTGACAGGGAAGAGGCTGAAAGCAAAACATCCTTTGCTCACCCTCTGCGGTGGTGAAACATCGCAAAAAAGTAGACAGACAGAGAGGAAAAGGAGGACAAGGGCTGGGAGGAGAACACGAATTACAAAGGCGAGGAGGAGGAAAAAATGAAACGAGACAGAGAGACAGTGACAGAAGGTTGAGATCTACAGGAGCGAGACAGCTGTTGTTGGAGAGGGGAAAAAAAACAACAACAAAACAAACAACAACAAAAAAAAACAAAACGGCACAAACAGTGAAAAAGCAGGTCGGTTACACAGCTTCAGCACAACTTCTGTTTAGACAACTAAAACCCCGAGGGCCTTTTGAGCATCTGCGTTTGCGCATGTGGCTGCGCATGTGCTCCCGTTTCCCCCTCCCTGCATGAGAACGCAGTCGTCCAACACAGGTGGACCGGGGAAGTGTCGAGTTGGCAGGAGCTGCTTGGCCAACAGCCGACCCCAGATGATGGCGCTCAAGTGCGCCCCCTGGGGGGCCTTTTCGGCGAGGGAAATGCTGAAACTCGACGACGGCTACAGAATTGTATGCAAGTTTGTTTTGTTTCAATATCTAAATATCTGAAACACCGGTATTTAGCTACCGGTGTTTCTCGGGAAACTGAAATTTCCCAAAATACCTTGACGCTTCGCTACGCAGCGTTGACGTTTGCAGGGCAGCCGATCCAGAAGTGGCGCTTATTTTCCTGCTTGTGATTGGCTGTAGTGTCTGCGTGTTTTCAGCGCATTCATTTGTGCATGTGCTCCTGTTGACCGCCCCTCCCCCCCCCAAACCCCTACGATGGGCGACAACGTCGTCCAACACATGCAGCTAAGGCGGCGCACTGGGAGCGTCGAGGGGCAGCAGCTGCGTCGCTAAAAGCCGACCCCACGTCGCAATCAGGCCAGATGACCGTGCTCAAGTGCTCCCCCTGGGGGGCCTTTTTGGCGAGGGAAGTACAAAATCTCTGCAGCGGCGGCGATTTGGACTCTGCCAAACGGCGCTGCTCTTTTTTGCGGGCGACAGGCTCGTGTTTAATCATCACTTCCGCTTGTTTATGCCACGGGTGACGTGCCGCTCCGCGGAGGAGAACCCCAGCCAGCTTTGCTGATGCAAGGTCAAGCACACAGGCCCTGGGTTTGCTTTGAAACAGATGTTGCCCCTGCACAGACTCTCCGCTCTGCCCTCTCCCTCACCCACCCGTCTCCCCCCCACCCCCGAAAAAAATATATCGCTCAAAAAATCTATTGCCTGTGACAGCTTATGCACAGGGATGATGTCTGATTAAATTCATATGACAGACAACACAGATTTGGCTCGCTGACCAAAGTGCACGCCGCTGGGTATAAAACCACTGCCTGCATGTTAAAACGTGGGAGACCCTGGGCGTTCACACACCCTCTCTCATTTGACTGAGATGGTTTCACATTTGACTTGACTCTTTATTCCTCCCCCCCCCAGTCTTACGGTCACATCTTGTCTGGTTTTGTCTGAACAATCCAGCAATTATGAGGTTCGGGGTTCGGCTCTGTCTGAAGATGTCAATGGATCAAAGTCAAATCTTGAGTCTTGAAAAACGGGGTGTCCTTCAAAGCCCTTTGTTGCCCAAATGAATGAAAGTCTGAACAGAGACGGTTTTGGTTCTGTGTCGTCGTTCTGACAAAGCCGATGGTCAGGCGGAGGAAAATGCAACGAGTCTCTCATCATAATTTCAGTTTCTTCCCTGAGGTCGGCTCTCTGTATCGCACTGCGTTTTGCTGGGATATACCGAGAAAAATGTGACTTTTTCTACATTTGACAACATATAAAGCAACAAGAAAAGTGGATATCTTCACGCCATAAATATGGTATTAATGTTGGACTTTTGAGTTGCTTGAACAGTTTTTTTTCCTCCCCCTATGCTACATCAATCATATAACAAAAGTCCTTGTTTGAGCTTGAAAACAAGCATTCAGATCACTGTGGACTACCTTTAATACAGTCGAAAATGTGGGGACAGGCGCAAATACATACATAAACCTGAAACAATAATTACATTTTTTGTGCAACTTAAACAGAAGAACCCTAGCTTTTAGATCCACAGGCTGATTTGCTCACGCTCTGTTCCAGTTGTTGAGTTGGGACTCAGATTTGGGTTTGACATCAGATAATCAAGTCGTCTAAATTTCTCTTCCAAACATCATCTTAACCTTTACTCTCCATCGGCCAACATCACTTTTAATCTGTGCAGTTCAGAGCTACAACACGTAACACTGAAGATAAACTCTTAATTATGTAAAACAAACATGTGTCCACCGCATCACATCCATATCAGTGGGTGCAGGTCAATGTCTGTTACAAACATTAAGCGTGCGAAAAAAGCTCTTTGACAATCGTCTTCATCTTCCTCCGACAACTGTTAAATTTACCCCAAAGCGGCAGGAATGAAACTTCTAGCCGACCCAAACCGAGTCCGTTACGCAAGCGTGTTTCTATTTAGGTCAATCAAAGATGTGCTCAGCTTGTTTTCGTTTTAAATGTGTGTCTCCAACTCTGTGGTTGTTTGGGGATTTCTGCAGGCGATGTGACTCAGAGTTGCACAAAAAAAAAAGAAATAAATAAAATAAAAATTTGAGGTGTAGAGAGTGGACAGGAATGGAGACGGTATACTCCCCTGTGGTGCTCCCGACTTACTAACCGCATCATCAGTTTAGGATCTCCCTCCGCATACAAGGAAATGAAGCAAACACCCTGCAGGGGAGGCAGAAAGTGAGCATATTGTTGCAGGTAAAAACAAAAATTGTCTCTGGACACTTTAAAAGGTCAAAGTGGCTTCCAAGAGTCGTCAAAGTTGAGGTAAAGCCAAGTGATCCAGCTGCAAAAAACGTTCAATTTCAGACACCAGGTTCTTTCTTGGGAGGTTCTGTCCTTAATTAACTTTCTTTTCAGCGTAGAAACACAGAGCTAAACGCAACTATATACCAGATCTAATAAGAGTTTTAGTCTTCTGAGTGCTTTTGAGACTTTTAGGTGGACAAGTCTCCTTGGGTTCGTCAAGTCTTCTCTGGATTTGATTTATTTTCCTCTCTGTAGCAATGATTTCAAGTTCACTCGAACACCTAGCTGAGAGAACCGCAATTGAGAGGGACGGAGAACGCAGGCGGCCTGCTGCTGGAGTTAGGGACGATTGGTAAAAACAAAGCAGTGGTCAGAGTTTTAAACACTAACCTGCCAAAAAAAAAATACTACGAAGTCCTCCTACTTCTGGAAGAGTGACACCGATCATTTTGACGTGCTGGTCGGTTCCAAACGGCCCACTTGTTGAAATGCTAAAACATATTAATAAAGAATTCGACATAAGGTGTTGAATAAGGTAAAAAAAGCGTAGAGTCCCTGTTGATCTAACCGAAGCTGACGTTTTGAGGGAGCAGGAGTGGCCATGTTGCTGCCACTCAAACAGGACTCTATCTTTCTCAATTACGGCTTGCAAAGTCATCGGTCCTATTTTCCACCAGCTTACCCATCGTCGCCCGTGACGACTGCTTCCGCCTCATATCTGCATCCGCAGCCTCCCCCTCAAAACGCAGGTCCACCTCCAGGCAGGAAAGTTGATTTGGAGAGCTGTAACAGCTGGTGCCTTCCACTGCCAGCAGCAAATTGAACAAACGGCGTGCCAACAGCTGGTCAACTCCACACAACGCAGCCTGCCCTGCGACTGCAAAGAGGAAAATGAGGAGAACAAAAAAAAACAAAAGTAAAACAATGTTTTATTAGCAGAAATAAAACTAATTCCATGTCTAAACCCTGGCTGGTAAATATAAGCTATATGCTTTAAATTCACCGTTGCAGTTGGACAACATTGTAAAGGTTTCCCTAATTTATTCGGTTCTGACTACAAACTTTATTGTTTTTCATTAGTTTGTTTAGCTCAGTACATTAGCGGATAAACAGCATCACGAGGAGCCATTAAACAGGTAAATCTGGCACAATATGTGTATATATATATATATATATATGTATATATATATATATAATCCTCAGTACTGATTGTTATCAGGACAATAGCCAAGCCATCATCCATTGGTGGAAATATTGAAGCCAATCAACGGCAAGGACGACGAATGTTGCTCTTGGATTGGCTGCTTTGCAAATGCCAGCCATTTTTAGCGCGTGAGGAAACGTTGCTTCAGCTTCGTTTCCTTACATTTCAGATGTGCTCTGAACAATCAGTAAATCGGGACATTTTTCATAAATAATTTGAAGTCATGTTCAACAGAGAAATCTGCAGACGGGTGCATCTGTGAAAACTGGACGCCGCGTAGGGCAGTCGTGTCAGAAAATGTGTTCAAGGCCGTAAAAGACTTTAGACTGGTGTGAAAGTTCACTGAGTATATAGCCACAGTAACATAGGAACGGTTCGGATCATGCGACCCAAATCCTGTCAAAAATCCATGGCCGAGTTCAAACGTGTGGACTTTTATTCCAAAGGGAAAATTAGCAGAAATAAGTTTGTAA
The DNA here is from genome assembly GCA_922788865.1 of Poeciliopsis turneri. Taxonomy (NCBI): domain Eukaryota; kingdom Metazoa; phylum Chordata; class Actinopteri; order Cyprinodontiformes; family Poeciliidae; genus Poeciliopsis; species Poeciliopsis turneri. The sequence goes on along the minus strand of CAKLNU010000376.1, from coordinate 392,289 downwards.
TTTGACCTGCTTACTGTTTTGTGACCCTACAAGACATCTTCAAAGATTTTTCTATTTTTTTTCATGAGCTCCCATGATAATATAGAAACATGTAAGACATGCGACGGCGCACTTTTGCAGTTAGCAGCTTCCCCCCTTTAGCCATGACTGAACTTGATTTAACACACTCTCGCCACCATATTTCTCACAAATCTATTGCCTGTGACAATGCTGCATGGGGACTGATTAAATTTATACGACAGATAGCACAGATTTCACTCCGCGACCAGAGCGAATGCCTCTGGGCATCAAAACATCTTCTGCATCTTAAAAACGAGACGAGGCGCTGCATTATGCTCGTCTCAAATTGGTTGGATCAGACGGGATTTAAATTGACTTTTTTTTATTTTGACCTTTTTTGTCGCATGTCGCCATGCACGTCAAAACAGGTCCAGAATTAGTTTTTCCATATATATATATTAAATCCACTTAAACAGGAAGAATATATTAACTATGAACCATCTAAATGTAAAAATGAGTCACAACGAAGCTCCAAGTGACGGACTGAATGTTGTTTTACTTATTTTTTATTTTCTTTTAACCTACATTTTTATACCGGTTTGAGTGCTAATACTTTAAATTTGGCAAAAAATATCAAAGTTCTTTTTTAATAATAGCGAGCTTTTATGCAAATGGACATATGGCAGATTTGATTAGGCTTCCGGTCCTGCTAATTTGCTGGCTGCATTTTTGCAATTTGAGAAAAGGGCACCTTGCTTTTCTTGTTCTCTGCATCCGCTGGAGCCAAAATCGGTCTCCGGAAATATGAGTCACAAATATGTTTTTCATTTTATTTTATTTTCTTTTTACCAACCAAAGATGGATGAAGCAAAGCCTCTTTTTTTTTCTTTTTTTTTTTTTGATTAAAATGTTACCCTTTCAAAAACACTGTTTGCCTTCTTTTGAGTTAGTCAATTTTGCAGCTCTTTGGCTCTGACTGGCCGGAGAATGCGTATATAGAAATCGGAAAAAATAAATAAATAAATCACATCTTTTCCACATTCAGAGATCATAACATCTTTGAGGGCTAACCGAGTCACGCTGGCAACTCTTTCCCGTGCTGAAGAAGTCTCAGGGTTAGCCGTCGTCAGCCTGTGAGCTGATTAAAAGTTGCAGAAAGAGGAAGCAAAGGCAAGAAGACGTTGAGAAGGAAGTTCAGGCTGTAAGAGCGGATCGCTCTGACTCTTCTGCCAAACGCAGAAGGTTGAAAATAAGAATCATTGAGTGATTATCACTCATTTGTCATAGCTAATGTTAAAAAATGTCACCGTTTAGTTGAAAACCTCTTTGCAGTTTGTGTTGGTATATGCGTATTTTAGTTTGAAGGTGAAGCAGTTGTCAGTTGGGAAAAACTTTTTCTTTTTTTTACAGATAAAATCTGTAAAAAAATTGACTTTTATGCTCCGCTAATCTGGAGTGAACTTCCAGAGAGTACCAAAACTGCTTTAACACCGAGTTTCTTTAAATCACAACTAAAATCCCACATGTTTAAGAACCGCCTCTGATTAACAGTTGTCGTCTATATTTCAAATTTGCGTTCTCGTATTTTGTCGCCGTTATGTAATTCGTTTTCATAACATCAACTGCTGTAAATGGCCTTGACGCTAAGTCCAGGTAAAGCTAGCTGTTCATATGCTAATATGGAACACGAAACATCACTTTCTCCGTCTTCGACGTCCCAGTAAACCCTGTCGCACAGGCAGGGGTCAGGCTTGAAGAACATAAATGTGTGGTTTGCTACGTTTGCTCTTTAACAAAACATCTCAAAGGCTAAGAGATGTTCTGCAGGTGACGCTGATGGCAGTTTGATCAATGGTGCCAGACAACATCAACAAGCAGCTAACCTCTGGGGCCTTTGCATGCTCTGCTGCTCTTCCTTGTAAATGTTGAGGACAACAAAAAGTCTGCGGTGTTTTTTTTTTTTTTTTTGGGCCTGGAAAGGCCAAGATCATGACGGGACGTTTCCGCCACCTTGTCGATCACACGCCTCAGAGAGCTGAGGACGTTGGGGTAACACTTTACTTTACTTTACTTTACTCTCTGGCACTGAAACTTCTCGAAACTCTCAGAGGGGGGAAGTGATGTGCCTCAAGGTGGATGTTTATAAAAAGAAAGGACACCGTTGGTGCCAATGACAAGCACAGACTAACTTGGATATGTGACCGACTCGCGTTCTTCAAAAGGATTATAAAGTGTTGATTGTAGTTGTGAAATCCTGCAGCTTTTTAAGATGTAGTTAAAAAAAAAAAAAAAAATAAATCTGCAATTCTGTTTTGGCCAGCATCGTATGTCTGATGCACATTTCTTACAACTGTTTTTAGTGGCTTACCTGTTAGTAAGCAGTGAGGTAATTGTCTAAAACGTAGCCAAAGTGAATAGAAGAAGCTGAAAGTCTTTACTTTGGTTGGTCTTTCCTTCACTCATGTGGGTTCAACTGCACACTAGTCACTATCTAAATATTATTCCAAGGGTGCAACTTCCCTCAAAGGGATTTAGCCCTAAAACATGACATCAAGCTAATGCCACCACTGTGATAGTTGGAAGGAAAAATGCCGATTCACAATTTGTTGTTTGTGCAATCACCCCAATGATCGTGGCGTGTTCTGTGAAATTTGACTTTAAGCTCACAAACAACATCCAACGTTCTCCAGTCAGTGTTTTGGTAAGAATACATTTCTCCGTTGAAACCAGCAGACAGCGGTACTTTAAAATCAAGCGTTATCAAATCTGCTTTGAAAGGCTACAGAAAGGCAGAATGTGATTCATTCCTTTACATGTTGATGTTTTTAATTTTCGATGCACCAAAAAACTACATTTGGATAAATAACACAATCCCCCATTCGGTTTTTCACACAAAAGTATGGAAACTCATTTTAAAGTAATTGGTTAGGCTTAGGAAATGATTATTATGATCTTAATGATGTTTGTTATTAGTCTTAATATGTATATTTTACCCTGTAAAACTGTTGAATGATCTCACAACCACAGGAAGTGACTTTCATTTCTCTCTCTACGTACTTGGATTCTTGTTTCCGTGAAGTTGAGCAGTATCTCTCTATGGTGTGTGTGTGGCTGCAAAAAATTATGTATTTTAATTTGTCTTTTCTTTTTCCCCCCAAGAAATGTAGTATACAAGTCATGCTTGCTCAAGTGCGTCAAGCATGAACAAAAAAAAAATCCTCCTGAAAAGGAATGTTTAATGATTAATATACGCATCTGACAGAATCGAAACCTCTGACTGATTAAGTATCCTTTGCTTACTGGAAAGAGGAATCATGAAATAATTACATTTTTGGGGAAAAATTGAATTCTTATTGAAGTTTCTCATCGTTTAGCCTCCAAACGTGGAATCCTGACAAACTGCAAGCTTTTCCCCTCGAGTTTGTAGTCGACTCATTTTTTTTCTCCCTTATAGTCTCCCTTCATCCCCACACACACCGTCCTTCCTATAAAACTTAATCTATGAGAATTCATCCTCAATCTCTCCGCCCCTGAAACGTTAGCAGGCTTTTCGGGAAGGCTTTCATCATTTCAGTTTCTCCCGGAAAAAAATCCCAACTGTGCCAGCTTCCATAAAAACATCTGGACATCCGCACCAAAGATGGATCGACTCAACATTGCTCATCTCCAGGTTACCTACACTTGCAATCTTACATTATTCAGAAGAAAACCATTGGTTTTCATGATAGGAAAACCCAATCTCCTATCATGAGATTGCAGTCATGTCGCGTCAAGAGCTTCGCTCAGAAACCGCAACGTCATCAGTTGGGTTTCCGTTGACCAGGCAATCGCATAATTTGACATTTTCGTAAATACATTTGCTTGATGGAAATACGGTCATTTCAAAAACTCTTTCAAAGTTTTGCCGCTAGGATGAGGTGGTGTCTTTTGGCCGCATCGAAATTGGTATATTTTACAAAACGGCGATGGAAACACAAGTCCACATGATCAACAATCGGATGTTGCCACCGGCGCAAACCACAAAGAAAATGACAGGAAGTAGTTGGAGGATGATGGCGGAGCATGTTTATGACTTCTTCACGTGTTTATTATTTACTGGAAATTTGCTAAATTGTGGTTGTTGTTTTTTTGTTTTTTTTTACGTCAGTGTAATATTTGCGCACATTTGTAATTGAATCGCAGAAATTGACTACCTTTTACTGAGTCATGGTGTAGCTTAGCCGTCTTTTGGGATCGGCAAAGTAGGAATTTTGGACAGTAGATGAAATTCAGAATCACACAAAAGCCGTTCATCTCTGCTAGAAAAATCAACGTTCAGTTTCTTGTCGAAACTGAACGTTGACCTTTTTTTTCCCCCAGCGATCCGCAAGAATTTAATGTATCACCTCGCTGAGACGAGGGCACAATATGAAACAGCATTTTACTTTTTAAAAAGAAACAAAAAACAAAAACAATCCCACACAAGTTTAAGAGAAGACGATATGATTCATAAAGGGGGATGAGTCATCCACCAAGTGTTTGTTTGCCTGTTGAGATGCGGCTGCATATGAAGCAGAAAAGCACCAAACAAGCCTCGCATGAGGCAGAGAGAAACCTTAATCACTTTTTGCTGTCTGGCAGAGGTTGAAGACATAAAGCGAACGGCCCTGCTTGTCTCTTCGCGTCTCGCCCTCGCTAACCTGAGCCCTTGCCTTGTGAGGGACACTAAAGCTGAGGAAATTCACTATAGCCTCATTATGTCACTGCTCTTCTCCAGATAATGAATTCATGCCTCAGAATGATGCAAAACTTCAAAGTATCCTTATGATGTGTGCAAAACCTGTGGTGCTTATTTTAAATATAATTTAATTTAGCTCCTGTTGCCATGTGAAGCCATTTGAAAATGTGCAAGAGTGTGCTCGGGTTGCCATTCATATTCCCCCTTAACCTAAACGTACTGTTCTCATGGGCTAACATGTTGGTGTGAACATCGTTCTGTTAGGATATTTTCTTCAACAGAGAAAAGAAAGCTGCTTAGAGAACCGATTACTTCCTGGAGACGTGGACTGTGTTGAGGTTTTAAATTTTACACGTACTTGGCCCACGGTGAATGTAATGTGTCCATTCGCCGCTATGAAGCTTACCAGAAATTGCCTGCGCAGTAAACAACCGTCCTCCACTACAAAGAGAAAGCTGTCGAGCCGAACGAGACGGCTGTCGGTGACAATCCAATATTTGGAAGCGTGGCCAAGACGGACTCAGAGGATTCGTTCACTTCCTCCGATGACGTTACTAAAACTCCAGGCAGAGTACAACTCTAAACCGGCGCAGAAAATCAACGTCATCGTTCGCTGATTGGCACGGATGAAATTCTACCCGAGGAATCCACTTCAATGGGAGAAATCCCAGGCGGAGCTGTGAAGGGAGATGAGAATCCACGACAGAAACAGGATATTAAGCGACCAACCAGGAAGCACGGGATGAAAAGGATGGTGACTAACACTAAGCACTAATACAACCAGGGCTTCACCTGGGGGAAGTGAACGACCACTTTAATAATAATTCATTTTATTTCAAAGAACCTTCCTTGTTTTTTTTTAAAGGTTTTATTGGCTGTAGTTAATTAAAAATAACTTCTGGAAAACTGCAAAATAGTCGAAACACCTACTGAACGACAAAACATGTCAACATATTTGAGTTGTATTTGCTCGACGACTTTGACGAAAATGTGTTTCCAGGTTGTTTCATAATTGATGACACGTTTTATGATGTGAAGTGCTTCCTGCTGCCTTGACGCAGAAACGTTTCATACAAATAAAATGCCACTGAAACAAACTGAACTCTGTCTAAAAACATGAAAAACGTTTGAAGAGTATATGAATGCTTCCACAAGGTAACGCATCATTTCATGAGGGCGACTGAACTGTCACCTTCTTCTCATAAATAAAGAGCGCTGCTCCGTTTTCTCTAAGTAAAGAAACGGCGGTGACAGGGACGTGGTGAACTTGGCTTCGGAACCATTTTGTTGCTCACACGGTTTACCCAACCGGGGCTTCTGCCAGAGCCTTTTCATCTTCTTTACCCAGATTTATTTGTCCTGCGTGTAATTCGAAATGCTGACTCTGTGTATGCATTTCCTCCCCACTGTGTTTGCAGTGTGAAATGCTGCCCTGCGCCGGTTTATCTTCAGCGCTCGTCCACATTTCCATTTCAGTCGTGTATCAAACATTTCTCTTTCAAAGCGAACACTTGTATGCTCATCTGCCAGCTATTGTGTCACAACTCGTGTGGATTTATGTTGAAAACCACTGTGGGGATCGCTGATAAGTGTCTGCAGGAACGGGATAAACAGTCGTTTGTATTTGAAACCTCCAGGCCCTCGTGTGATCGAAAAGGTGAACTGACGTATTTTAAGACCAGTTTTCGTTTCAGTTCAAATTAGGGATTTTTCACTTCCGATACCGATATGTGATGTTGTATCGGCCGATCCGATATAGAAAAAAAGTGTTGAATTGACTTGAAACCTTTTTTTTTCTTTTTCTTTAACGTGGACATAAATGTACCGAATTACAAATTACAAAGCGCTGTTTATTTAAAGGGTATTTTATGGGCACATAGTTCGATTTTATGGCACAATCAATTAAAAATGTTAACTTAAGTTGTCATAAAGATGCTACATATATCAAATATGGCTTAAAAAAAATTTGACATTGTAATTTAATGCTATGAAATTGGGCCTCTGTCTCTTTAAGAAACCCTGCTCTTTCTGAAACTTCAAGAAATCAATAAGAAATTCTAAATACAACATAAAATAAATGATAAAGCATAATGACACTTAGTGCATAAAGCATACAATTAGTAAAATAGATCTGCCCTTATGGATCAGGCACATTGTCACATTACCTCATCTAAAAAAACCTTTCAATGCAGCAGCTGATACAGATATTAATATTGTATTGCTGCATCTCTAATCCAAATAGTCCTAATCAGTTTATCTGACATAAACTAGTGCGTTTCCTACTTATCATCTAGTCTGCAAGGTTAAGCCAAAGACATCTTTTTGAACTACGAACAAATGTTTCAACCTAAACTGAAAACAAAGCGTGTGCTCGGCAGCTTTCTGAACACGCTTTAGACGGGTTCAAAGGAGGAAAAAGAAAGAGGGAGAGATGGTTGGAAATAGCTCAAAGACCCAGAGTTTCTGCCGAGTTCTCAGATCTGTCAGAAGCCGAATTAGGGCTCACGTGCAGACGCCCAACAAGCGCAGCGACGCTTCAGAGGTTTGAAGGTTTGCTGCTCAACCTGAAGACACAGTTAGTACACGAACATCTGCTTTGATTCTCTGCTCGGCTCGTCTTCACAGGGTGGTAGTTGCCCTTTTTCGTCCCCCTTTTCTTTTTTTTCATGTAAATAGCTTAAGAATTAGTTTTTGTTGTTGCAGTTCATCCTGAAGGATGCTGATGGTTTCTTTCGTAAGAATCGAGCAATGCGAGTCCATGGGTGGCTCACGAATTCTGTCTTCTTCCCAGGATTGGTGGGCCGTCAGCACTTTGCAGTGTGGCGTTATTTTACAGGCTTACTCCATGAGAAGAAAAACCCCCCAAAAAACTCATGGCCACAACTTACGGTCTCATGGGAGTGACTTGTTTCAATTCGTGACCACGACTTAAGTCGTTGCCACAAACTGAATAAGTTGTCCCCATTAGTTATTAAGTTGTGGTCACGATTTATTAATTTTTTCTTTTTCCACGTCACCGGTAGGGGCTCCATCGCTTAGTCTTTGTTTCTGCCTTCTCCATGACCAGTAGGACTCAACTTTCTGCACAAGGCAAACCTCTGAGTCGCCAGGTGAAGTGGGTGCAGCTTGATGTCAGCCGTCTCGTGAGGGTTGGCCGTGTTTGTGGCTCGAGGGTTCCGATGCAGTGACGGCAGACGGTCTGACAGGACGTAAGGCAATACTTACAAAGGAAGCAAGTGTTAGCATTGACGTGGTCCGACGCACACGTCCTCTCTTACGATTAACACACACCGGACAGGAGCTGCTGCAATTCGTCGAAAGATTCCTGAACTTCTGTCAAAGGGTGGCTTACTCTGCAGCAGCTAAACTAAAACACACAACGTGACTGACGAGACGTCAGGGAACGGAGATGTGATTCAGCCTCGAGAACAGGGGATGTCCAACGCTGACTTTCTGTGGAGAGCATCAAGTTGATCTCTCCTGAGTTGCAAGTAAAGTAAAGTGCTACCATTATACTTTTGTGCTTAGGGATAATCAGTCAGATTTGTGAAAGTATTCATTATTACACTATCTTACATAGAATCCCAGACTCTGCAATTGTGAACAAAACCTCTGTAGATATTTTAATGCTGCAGGCCTGAAGCCTTTTCTCTGCTGAATGTTGTTTTTTTTTCTGAGCTCCCTCCCACCACCCGCTTCCAAGTGCTCCGGCCTCCAGCCGCTGTCCCCGAAGCTGCAGGTCGGGCTGACTGGTGACACTAAATGATGGTGTGAATGTGAGCATCCACTGGTGTCACTCTTTGTATCAGTCCGGGGCTCGACTGGCGACCTCTGCGGGGTGTTACCTCCCTCTCGCTCTCTGTCAGCTCGAATTGGCTCAACGTGTTCTCCGCCGCCGCCGTTTTCGTGATCAGACCTGCCCTGTCAAGACTTCCCTCCTCTCTCAGACGTTCGCAGCCATTACTTCATGCCTCGGAAGTGGTGCCACAGTTTCAATTTTGAAGCCGAAAATCAAAGCAGAAGCGGCGCGTTAAGGCCATCCGTCCGTCATCCACTTTCTTCCACTTATCCGGAGTTGAGTCTTGGGGTCGGGAGCTTCAGCAAGGTGGAACAGACTTCCCTCTTTCCAGGCACTTGGTCCAAAGTGAGACCATGTTAAGATGTTATTTCACACTGTAATATATCCAAACCCGCTTCTCTTTGCAGAGTCGCACAAGGTCGATGGCTTTGTTGCGGCGATCGATGGGGAACGGTGGGTTCGCCCCGGACGAGTCAAAACAGTCGACCAAAGCGCGTCACGATTTACACCCACCATCGTAACAAAGACTAACACAACTAAAAATAAAACAGACGTATCAAACAAGAAAACACGTTGAGTACAAGTACCAGAAAAATAGCAGCTCAAGCTGCATTAAAATCCAGTGGCAACAGATTTTTAGAGGTGCTGCGATGACTTCCTGAAGGCGGAGTTTCAGAAAGAGCAGCGGTTTTAAAGAAACAGAGGCATCAAATTACAAAGTCGAATTTCCTTCATAGTTGATAAAAGTAGCATTTTTATAACAGCTGGAGTTAACATAGTTACTTGATTGTGCCATGAAATGACACCAAACCCAGCTCCACTTTTCTTAAAGCATTACAGACGGTTTAGAACAGTTTGAGTTTGTGAAACCTTTGTTGAAGAGTTTTACTCTGTAACAAAAAAACCCCTGTAATGTTTAGTTTTCCTCTGAGAGGCTGTGAAAATCTCCTCATGTTCTTCCTAACCCAGTTTTGTGTGCTGCCTCAGAAGGCAGGTCTCACCCAGAGACCCGCCTTTGCCTTTTGACTTTCAGAAAGCTTTCGCCTTTTCCCATTCGTCTCCTTTTCTGCTCTCTGCAAGCGAATAAACTCAAACACGCCACAGTTTGGGACTCCTGAACTAAAGTCACCGTCCTTTCAGGAAGTTAGTGAGTGTGTAAAATGCAAAACATTTCTCTCTCCCAAACACACACACACACACACGCACGCACAACACACACACACACACACACACGCTGTTCTGCTGGTGATGAATCTGCAAGTTGGTCCTTCTTCCAGGTGGTGTAATTATGTCTGACAAATTTTGACCGTCTACCTTCTCGCACAGTGGTGACTGCTTCCACTGTCATTTTCTTCCAGTTGATAGTAAAATTGCCTAAATGCCTCGTTACCAAATTGACTCCGGCAGACTTGCTCCGCGGCCGACGGGAACGCGTCAGCGAGGCGTAAAAGTGGCCCGTTTCCGCCCTGAATTGACAGACCAGCTGACAGCAGAGATGACGAGCAGATCGCTGCTCTCATTCAAAGATTTGAGGAGCAGAGAGCAGGAACTTGTTACTATAAGTGGGGGCCCATCTTTGTGAGGCTTGTGGCCTCGCTGTGGTGAAAGTGAGCAGCCGTGCCAGTTGTCTCTACGTGTGTCGAGATCTGCTGCGGGTCGAGAAAGTGAAACAACCAGAGGGTTTTTTGTTTTGTTTTTTTGTAACCATTTGGGCTTACTAACGCAGCCCAAAAAAAAAAAAAAAAAAAAAACCCAAAACAAACGGGAAGCATTCACTGGTCAGAAAAATTTGCTTCTATGCTACGGAGTGAAATAAACACAAGCGGCTATTTTGTGATCGTTCATGTTGGTGCTACCACAGCAATAAATGTTACAAAACAGTTTAAGGGCATTTTTACAACAGAACATCTGTTTTGATTGGGGACCAAAATCGCAACATTTGTTTCATTTTCTGCTGTTACACCTCACTGGTCAAACTATCCAAACTACGGATGGATTAACTGCAGTTTTTTTAGCCAATGTCTGATTACCAATCTTTAAAAACCCTGACCTGCCAATTCCGACTTTGGCTGATAACATTTTTCTTGTCTGAAATGTCGGCAACTCAGCAACTTTCTTGCTATATTTATCAACAGCCGGGAGAATGTTGTTAATTGTAACTGTGCAGATGTGACCTGGTATCTGTTAGTCAAACCTGACGTGGATAACACTGGAGGATGAGGTCAGCTTCACTGTTGGCCTATCACAGCTCTCCCTAGATTAAGGAAATTAAGGAAATAAATCAGTGCATCCCTAATCCAAACCCTTTGACAAAACTTGTTCACCTCCTTGTCTGTGGTGGCGCTGCACCAAGACCCACTGAAGGACCAGAGTTCGCTTATTTTGTTGGCACCAGGAGTTTGATCGCACATTCACACCACCCCAAACGAAACGGACTTCCCAGGTAAACGGACCAGCGTTGGATTAAAGCGGACTGAACAGGGTTGTTGTGAATGAACCTTGAAAACATCACATTCAAGGCAATTTGTCACAGAGATTCAACGGGACACCCGTTGGCACGTTTTGGGCCGCTGTAGCAAGTACATCACGTTCAGCGTATAACAAATCATCTGCATTTAATCTAGCAGGCCCTTTTCAACACTTTACTGCTTAGTGAGTTCAGGACCTGACATTTGAATCAGGACATTAACTTATAGGCCAACTGTGTGTGCCGCTCTGTCAGCATATAGTTTGACAGTGCCACAGCATCCTCTTGCTACAGTGGACACTGTGTAACAGCTGTGCAATTTTCTTTTTTTTTTTTTGGCCCAAAGAACTCAAACTGCTATTTCTGTAATGTGACATAAGAGACTAAGATTGGCAGCAACAGCAACGGTCCAAACATGCATTGCAGCAAACGGTGCGACGCAGGATCTGGCCTTTTTACGTGGCCGCAGTGCTGAGTTGCTCCTGGCTGACATCCCCGATAAACATGATCGCCGTTGTCATGCAGAACTTCTCGTCTCCGTCCGGATTCTGTCTGACGCTGCGGACAAAGAAAATTGTTCTTCCTCCCCGGTCCCCTGCGGTCAGACTGAATTTGCTGAGTCTTTCCTTATGTAAGCCCTAAGTGACCCTCGCCCGGCACAGATTTTCCTCGGCGACATCCACCGCGTTACAAGCGAACAACAGGTACTTCCTGGGCACTGGAAGTGCTATCCGGCTGCCCGCGACGCGCTAATCTGATGTAGCGCTTCCCGCTCCTCACATTTCGTGTGCCTGCCGCCGGCGCCTGTCGAGAACATGCATCACGCCGAGCAAGAGAGAAGCAGAACCACTGACACGGCACCATCTGCACATGCAGGTAGCAATCTGCGCCGTCCTCGCCAAGCCCCGGCCTGAAATCAGTGTCTTCCAGCGAGCGACTTATTGATTGAAATCTGCACCTGCTCTTAAAGGTAGCTGCAGAGGGTTTAAATTTCCAAGATTAATGGCTGTGGAGGCAAAACGCGGGAGAGACTATTCAGAGACGGAGATGCATCATTTAAGGATTTCACTTAGTTATGTTGGAACTACTGCACGTTTATTTCCATGAGATATCAAGGATTCGTTTCCTTGTTAGTGTCATTAGGAGAAAATCTTGGTTTGTTTTTGGCTTCTTTTTGTCTTTGATGTCACTATTTTGTCCTGATATTTTGAGTCATTTCTGGTGCTGATTTGTCTTGTTGTACCACACAGTTTCTGTCCTTTTCTAAAACATTGTCACTCCCTTTGAAAAACAGCTAAAAAGTCAAGCCTACAAAATTTTAAGTAAATGTAAAACGTTTTGCAAAATTTCTTCAGTCCTTCTCAAACGTGTAGTTATTTGATCCAGATTAGTATCAGAAATACAATTCAAGCCAATGAATAAAATCAGTACGTGACATTAAATCTGAAGAAAATATTATGCATTTAAATGTATTTATATACATTTTTTTATGTGCAGGGACATTAAAACATTATTCATTAAAAATACGTCGTTTTCAAGAGAAATCCACTGACTGGATATGGTATGAAATGTTAGCGGTTAGCTGCCAACTAAAAGAGGCAGATAACGTCAAAGTAAGTGATGACGTTACAAATACAAAACATTATCTGAAATCTGAGTTTTGTGAGACAAGGCTTGTTTTTAAGACAAACTGCTTCTCTGTCCTGCACTCGTAAGATCAGTTATCAGTGACATAATAATGGCTGCATTTCCGTTATAGATGTACACAAAACTTTGTTGATATTCCGCTAACGTTGGAAAACAACAAAAAGAAGAGAAGCATTTTGCTGTGTTTCTATCCAATAAGAACTGAGAGTGAAATCACATGTGAATAAGATTGTCCACGTGATTAAAAATTATGCTGCGCCATCATTCTGTCTTCATCCAGCTATTGATCATGTGATGTGAAAAAAGTGTTTTGAGAAATAAACCAATGTTGATACGGCCCAAAAAAAATAAAATAAAAAAACTCACCCCATCCTAGCGCTGAAAGTTTTTATTGAATGAAGAGTTTTTCCAAAATCAGCATTTTTCCATTTAGGAAATTTACGCTGGAAATGTGAAACTGCATAATTATATGATCAGTGGAAACACAGCTACTGGAAGAACGTAGTTGTATGTATATTATGCAGAATCTCCTTTTTCAGCAGTCCAGTGTTGGAGTGGAAGAAACTAAAATATGTTCTCTATTTATTAAGTTTTATAAATGTGCCTGGAAAATACATAAGACAGTCAAGATGGAGTTAATGTCCAGTCTGATATCAGACATGAAGCACAGCTGCCATATTGGGATTGACTTAGTTTTACTTTGATGTGCATTTCAGTCATGGAGTCTTTAATGTGAGGACTTGTGGTTTTGTCTATGCTTTCAAAATGTAAACTAAAGGACTGGACTGTGTTGGATGGGACATTTGCTTAGAATCAATTGTCCTTGTAAGCTGTGATTTAAAAATTTTTTTTTTTTTTTTTTAAAGTTGGTAACTTTGCGCCTGACCAGCAAGCGAAGCATCAAAACGATCCAAGCTGTTCTTTGAGGAAAGGATGCTCATGATATACAATAGACCGTTTCGTCCCCGACACATCGTGAAGCTCAACACCAGAGCTCCGTTTTCAGTAAATTCTCCACGGGATTCAAGAAGACGTGGCGCGCGTTCAGGTTTTCTCTTTGGCAACCAGGACTCTGCAGCCTCACTGCCGCAGCTCGGACAGGCTGTCGCCGTTCCACCAAACGCAAACTTCCAAACGGGATTACATCAAAAAGTCTGTCTGACCTTGTTGCGCAGTTTTCGCTCTCCTTGTAGTGTGCACTTTCTGCTTAATCCACCGTCGCCACAAATAAGATGAAAAAAAAAAACGGAGAGTCCAGAGATGGATTCACATAAAACGTGAACGTGGTCGGTGTTGAGTTTGTTGAGCCCGTATTACTCGAGTTCCTCCATGTTTTTTTTTTTTTTCCCACACACCTTTCGCCACTTAACTACTTCTGCTAACTCTGTGCTACTTCAACTGTTCAATTTCTACCATATTCTGCTCATTCAGGACATTACTGCGATGTCTTTTGGTCCTGACATTGTCCACGGTTCATGTAATATTCAGCTTTTTGTGATCATTTGGACCCCATTGAAATGAATGGGTGAGCCTGTGCCATGTCACACTTACATTCCCAAGAAAATGGAAACATTTATTTTGTTCTCTGAGGTGCCAGTAAATGTGGCAAAGGTAATTTTGCTCAACATTTCTCTACTCCATTTGTTCCACACTGACACATCTGATCAAATAAAAGGGTGGATTATTTTTGACTGTGAATAATATCTCTTCATACTTTTTAAATGCGTGCCAAAAACTGCAGAGCATTGTTCAGCGACGCAATGAAATGAGAGAAACCAGGTGGTTTTGCCACTGCCAGCAAATTCACCTGAAGTCCCTGGCAGGGAACCCACTTCTGGTTTACTGAAACAAACACAGAAAATAAATCAAATCATTAAAAAAAACCCTCCATAATTAACTCGTCTTAGCCTCATTGTAGCCTCACGCGTAGGATAAAAGAAACAACAACTTTCGACTTTTACTTTTGAAACAACAATCAAACGAATTCATTTGATTCCAATTAGTGTCGGACCAGGTCGGCTCCCCTCACACACTTGCGCCCCCATCTCACCCGAACTAACTTTCCCTAAGTCCTGCAGACGGATGAAGACTTTCCGCCGACCCAGGGATTGGGAGTAAAACCAGGCGGGAGAATTGTTTGCTGTGACTCCAGCTTGGGTCTGTCCAATCAGTCGCCCGCTTCCTATCGTCATCGCTCTTGAACAAGATGCCGAGAGAATGACTATCTCCTGAAGAAGGGAGAGAAGCGTGTCATCTCAGCCTCAAAGAACACATACAGAACTGATAGGAAATGGGAGCAAAAAGAAAAGAAAAAAGAAGAAAAAGTCAAATCTGTCTGGCAAACCATTTTCCTTTTTTCGAATTTGCGCTTCCCTGGAATGTGACAGATGTGTGAAACCAACACATCCGGGTTAAAATTCCCCTTCTGCGTGACAGCCGCTTTATTAAATACACTCTTTACAGAGCTGGCGAATCAGCAAATATCAGGCCATCAGTTCAATACACTTCTGCATATAGACATGGTGGAAATGACTAGCTGGAGTTTAAATGGAGCTTCAGAGTCGGGAGGAAAGGGAGTTGTAAGGGACTTTGAACAGAGCGTGATTGTTTTTGCCAGATGGGCTGGTCTGATTATTTCAGAAACCCCCTGATCCACTGGGATGTTTCCTCACAGCCGTCTCTCCGGTGAACAGAGAGATGGAATGAAAATGAGAAAATATCCGGAGAGCAGCAGTCGCGTGGATAACAATGTTGTCTTGATGTCGGCGGAGACCGGGCCGACTGGTTTCAGATGACATCACTGATGGTTACAACTAACGTATGTAAAGTAACTAATATTCAGCTTAAATCTAGTCACCCTGGGACTTGGACTAATAGAAGAGGAAGAGGAAAACCTCTTCATCCTCCTCGTCCTCTACGCGTTGAATCCACATATTCTCTTATCTTAAGGTTTAACCCCAGCATTGGACCTATGTGCTCTCTTGATCAATATGTACGCTGTTGCGATTTCATAATATTTTGGCAGGAGTGTGACCCCATACATTAGATTTAAATGATTGATGATTAAAGACATTTTTGAGTCCAGCAAGTGGACTCTGAAATTATACTAGCATGGTGTACCTGGCTGTGCATCAATGTGGTGATTTAAAAACAAAAGAAAAGAGAAGTTGAACATTTCGAAAGGTCACAAAGAAGAGATTTCGGTGAGATTTGTCAACATGTTTACCTCGGAAGGGCTCATTTGCATGCTGGACTTGACCGGAGCCGAGCGGACAGAGGGCTTTTGATTTAGGGGCAGAGGCAAAATCGCAAAGCTTATAAGTTGTTTCTGTCCAGCATTAACAGCAAGAGGCATAGACACCTAGCCACGGTGACACAAATCACGAAAGGAGATGTGCCGGGTACATAAACATTTCACATTTCCACCTTTTCAAAATCGATGTACGCGCTAAAGATTTACTCGTATTTACCTCAGAGCTGTTGTCCGTAAGCGGAGGCCATCATTTAGCAGCGCTCGCTTGTGTTATTTTCGCCTTTTCATCGATCCAGAGGCCGGCCTCGTTAGGTTTCCAGCATCGCTACAGATTTCCCACACAAGAGGCTTTGGAGCCGTCCCTCCATGACAGGTCAAGATGAGCCTAATGCGTTGTGTGGCGATGGTGCCCTTTAAGATCGGCTCTGTCAGAGACTTTAAGCGAGCGATCCCTGTTTTGCTGTTAGGAACACAAATGGAAAGCGCAAAGTCACGAGGGTCGAGGCAGAGGAGCTGCTTCCACGCCGCACTTTCGACTCACTTTGAGGGTTCAGAAGTGACAGGACGGCCGTCGTGTCCCGTCTCGCACAGAGAGGACCCGGCGCTCAGGCCGGACGCGCGCAACGCGGACAGGCTGCAGCGTCCAGCGGGCTTCAGAAACAGACAGCCAGTCGTGACTCGCGTGGTTACGTGACGCACTTTAAAACTTCCTGATGGGAGTGTGTGGAGCGAGGCTATGCAGAATGGCATTTGTATTTGCACTGCAGCTATATATATATATAAAAAAAGAAAACGTCAAAAGGTCTCTCTTAAAGGAATATTTGTAGTCTACAAAATACTCACAAAATTTCAGGTCAAGTCAAGCTCAAACATATGCTTTCCTTCCCTCTTTCATTACCCGTGACATTCAGACGCGCCTCTTAAAATTGGTGCGTGTCAAAGAGTAAAATTACTTATTGAACAGGTGGAGTTTAGGATGTTCAATTAAATGATATTGACTTGGTGTACTTTTTGTTTTGACACGGAGTCCTCAGCGGGCTAATCCCCAATATTGCTTCTTATCCGTGGATGAGATAAAATAAATGAAGAGACAAGAAAGATAGGAATCCAAAAAAAATGTGCATTTTACATACATATGTTGTTGAAGTAGATCTATTTCTGGATTACGCTTGACAATCAGGTCTCTACTAGATGTGAGCAACAATATGAAACCTTGAGAGGATTGGTTTTTGAAAAAAAGAAGGGGCTGAACTCAAGAGAACTCTAAGATCATTAAAAACTCCAGAAATGTGAAAAGATGACCAGAGAAACTGCTTCAACCTCAAAGTAAAAACTGATTTCTAAAAGGTAACGAAACAAAAATATGTCAAATTATTCTTATTTTTTTTAAATGCACAAAAAATTATTTGATGTCCAAGTAAAAACTGATTTCTAAACAGTTTTGACAATTGCAAAAAAAATGTTACATGAAATAAGTGATTGCATTAATATTCACGCCATTAAAAGTGACCTCATTCAACAGGGGTGCAGCCAGATGGGGCCCGGTGTCTCAAAATGAGTTGATTTTTGACATTAAAAGCTTTTTTTTTTTCATTTCTTGTGTCAACAAACAAATTATGTTGATAATGATCGACTTTTAAAAGCAGCAACACATTCAAGCAAGTAATTTCGATAGGTTTTGTAAAGCCAGGGATTTTTTTCTAGCAGCATTTCTTAGGGATTTCTAAGACGTGCAGCTTACCTATATTACATTTTTTTAAAATGTGCAATTCAGGAGTTTGTATTCTCCCAATTTTGAACAAAATGTAACCCAAACGTTCCTGTCCTTTCATTGTGAGTTTGAGGTATACCTAAGTCTTCCCTCAGCAAGAAAGCAGATTTGGGAAATTATGGAGAAAAAAATACGTTTAGGCCGAGTCACCGAGCGCTACGAAAGGAAATGACAGATGGGCTGAGAGACAGAAGCCTGTTAGGAAGCAGATAGAGGCTGGTAAATGGGAAGAGAGAGAGAGAGAGAGAGCGTCAGACCAAAGTGAATAAAGATGGCAACACAGAATATGTGGGTCATCCGGCCTGCAGTGAGCTGTCCCTCAGGCATCCACCCTGATGGAAGACTTTGAAGAACTTTAAAGATGGATGTCGCAACGAAGACGGCAGACTTGGCTCACACGGAATATTGAAGGATCTATTTCAGATAGTTCAGAAGGAATTAATATGGAAGCAGGGAGGTCTTGGCCCGACTTACCATCTCTTGAAAGAGTTCTGATCCAAAATCGTTTGCCAAGTGTTTTTTATTTATTAGTCAACTTTTCTTTTTTTTTTTTTTTTTTACAATATACAAGATCTAATTTGTGCTGCAGAAATTTTAAAAAACATCTCATACTGTCACAATTTCTCACACGAGACTTTAGTTCAGTTTGCTAAAATAAACAGCCGTCCCATTGGTTCTGCATTTTTGCTCTTCGGTACAGGATACTTTTTTATTCTGAGACACATTTCATCACATAAACTTTGTGTTTACAGTGTTTAAATTTATCAAATTGATATGTTAGGTTAGGTAAACATAAACTAACACACAATATCTGAATGTACAGGATTAAAGCTCCTGTCCTCGTGCATATAGCCATTAGTTAGAACCATCAAATTTAGAACACTGGTGTGAAATTTCAAGTAATTTGAATTCACTAAACATAAAACCAAGAAAAAGGGAATTAAAAAAAAAAAAAGTCTATACATGGAAATAAAGTGAATTTGTCGTATTTATCAAGTCAGCTTGTCATATTGTTGGATACTCTGTATGCACATTTAACTTTTAATTCCCCCTTAAGAATATTTGACCTCAAATTACTTTTCAGGCCTTTTGCTGCCTTTCAATTGAACTTGAAATAATGATTAGGAACTCTTCAGCATCTCAGTTAAGGTGTATCTGTGTGGTTTTTTTATTATTATTATTTTGGTGTCTTTCATAAAACAAAATACTTTTTAATTTTTTCCATGAAAGCATACAAATGTGAGCCAATAAACTTTATTAAGTGCTGCAACAGCAGCTGCGTGTCCGTCACAAAGCCGAACTTTGTCGCTATTCTGCTAACGCCGAAAAATCAATTTTGCAAATACGGTGTACCCATGTTCATGTGTTAAATCATTGAAAAAAAAAAAGTCATCATCCTCTTACCACTTCCTGTCGTCTTCTTTGTGGTTTCCACCAGAGGTAACGTCTGGTTGTGTGATGGGGCACAAAAAAAAGTTTCCAAAAAACCACCTCATCCTAATGCAAAAATCTTCAATCAAAGAGGGTTTTTTTTTTTTTAACTTAAAAATTAAGTAATTTATGTTTGGAATTCCAATTTACACGATTTTGCGGTCAATGGAAACGCAGCTACTGAAGGGTAAAGAAACGATTCTCCACAGTAACAGTAACCCATTCTGAACGGAGCATTGGCTCCTTCCAGCTCCTCTCCTCTTGCCTCCTTGGTTGATGCGCTCCGTCCCTTGAGGCCTGTTGAAATGTCACAGGAGGACTGTAAGATGAGGTCTGTGTCGAGGTCACCGTCTCATGCCCGAAGAGGAAGCGGGAAACGAGAGCTCACGGCGAGCAAAACTCAAAGACTGCAGTCAGAAATGGTCAGCGCGCTCCAGACGAAGAGTTCATAGGCAGCAAAAATGTCATAACATTTGTCACGTTGGGTTGAGATTGTTGGGACACGATAATGTCAGGGTATTGAAGCTGAAAGATTAAAGCGGTGTGCTCTTTTTGACGGGCGCCGCCGCGCGCTGCGTTTGCCTCGGCCTGGAGACGTGAAGAAACGTGAAGGAGGAAGGAAATATGGAAAATCAGAAATCTGTTTTGTACGTTAGTTTGAGAAAGCTGTTCCGACTGAAGGCTGCAAATTTTACTTTACTTCTATATTTGTATCCTAAATACATCCCATATTTAGTCCTGCTACTATTTGGTAACGTTAGCAACATTAGTAAGGAGCGAACGTTGTGGCGCCTTAATTTATTCCTCACTACTAAACTTTAAGCTTAGATCAAAATGAGGTTGTTTTAGTGAAACACAACATGAGACAAAAGTGGTTCTGTTTGATAAAAACAAAATTACAGTATTAGTAATTAAGCCAGATAAATTTGACTCAATTAAATAAGCTAATCAGATGTTAGCTAAAACCAAGAGCAAGTTTCGTCAGATTTTTTTCTTTTGTTCTTAAAACACATTTGAATTGTCCCAAAGGAATTGATTATTTTTTATTTAGTACATAAAAACTGAACTGAAATGTGGCACCAAGCACAGAATAAAACGTGCCACAAACAAGAACGTTATCTTTATTTCTTTTAAAGGAATACATCATGGGGCAAATCTACTCATTCAGAATAAATTGTTTATTTGGGGAAAAAAAAAACGGCAGCGATATCCTGGTGAGAAACGACTTTTTTTCCTTTTTTAGCCCCTGATCAGACGAGGTTTAACGCGGCGCATTATCGCCCTCCGTGAAGCTAAAGATAAAACTGTGTGTCTCTGATGCAGTGGACCAACTGAGCCAAAATAAATAAAAATAAATAAAAATGACTGAGGCATCCACAGACACAAAGAGGTAAGTTCGGACCTTAACTCCCCCCCGGGTCAGTAATGAGGTCCATCCATCAGTTCAGATTTCATCTCCATGGAAACCCAACGGTTGATAAAATGGTAGGTCTTCGCCACATCAGCGTTTTAAATCAGAGCATCGCCACAGCAAAACTGATTTCCACCATTCGGTTATCTGGAGAGAGGGATGAGCGCCTGGAGTCGGCCGGGACGTCCGGCTGGGTTCAGATACTGAAACAGAAACGCTCACGAGGAAAAACACAACGGCCTCGCGTCTGGCCAAGCAACGCTTCTTCATGTGTTTTTCATTTCTTACTTAGCTGAAACGGCGCAAATTGTGAAGTTGTGTTTTTCCGACGTTAACGGAACATCGAGACAGATTTCGGCACATTTGTGATGAAAACACAAATGGTTCATTAGTGACTATGAATCACTTCATTAGTCACGAATGAACGTTGTGACGTCTCAGTTTTTTCCTCACCAGAGATTTCACTACATTACATTTCCCCCCCAAAATGAAAGGAATGTTAAGATATTTCTTTTATTTTATTGAAGTGTTCATTCAGTTCAGATCAAATTTATAAAATCCATGTTTCAAAATTTGTTGGAAAACCAAAGGTGTCCTGTATTTTTTTGGCTTCGACCACTAAAAACCTTCTCAGTTTGGGATTGTCAACACATGACCTTAAAGCAATAGTAAGTCAAGTATTTCAAACTACGACATCGTGTCATCGAAATGAGTAACTCGCGCAGCATTGTGACCGATGGCGATTACAGATGTCGTGTTGTAATTTCCGCTGCTTGGTGAAAGCAGGTGCACTTAAACTGCTGCAGCCGCAACTACTGTCTCGTCGTGCTTGTCTTCAGGTTTAACTTTTCATGTTAGTCACATTGCGCCACATTAATGCAATATCTGACTTTGATATTGTCGCTGTCAAAGCTGAAGCTGACATCATTAGCATCCCTCTTTGAGTCCGCTCGCAGGATGGCACAGCGAGGAATCTGTCAGTTTCCCTCCGTGTGCGTCTCCAGCTGTCGGCAGGAGGGCCTGAACATGCTCTGCACACATGTGGGTGTTTCTCAGCGGGCCGCGTGTTTGTTTTCGGCCCTTTTTTTTTGTTTTGTTTTTATTTTTCGTTATACACTTTTAGCATTAATTGACGTGAGAGAATATTTGAGCAAATAAACATGTTTGGTGCCATGAGATCTTTCCGTGCTCGGTCATCTGGAGAGAAGGATGAGCGCCGCGAGGCGGCCGGGATGTCTGGCCAAGCAACGCTTCTTCATGTGTGATTTTCATTTCTTACTTAGCTCAAACGCCGCAAATTGTGAAAAAATTTTTTTTCGACATTAGCAGGACACAGACGCAGAATGCAGCTTACGTAAAATGTCAGCTTCGTTAGTCGGGAATGAACGATGTGATGTTTCAATTTATTCTTCACCAAAAACTTCACTACATTACATTTCCCCCCCAAAATTAAAAGGACTGTTAATATATTTCTTTTATTTTATTGAAGTGCGAAGATTTAAGCTCAAGTCAGAGAGTAGGATTTGAACTTTCATTAAAAAGTCGCAAAAGGTTTCGTCATTGAGTGATTAAAAGTTTGTGAAAAAAAGATTGTTTAATCAAAGTTCATCCTTCCTATCAAACCCTCCACATTTTGATGTTCAGCATCAAAACTAAACTAATAAAGTCCATCAATCCTGGCCACTGACTTTCTTCGCTTTTCTGCACAATTCTCGTCTCTCTTCAGTTCCCCATTTGGACTTTCTCCCATTCACTTGGATTCCTCTGGGGAAATTTCAAAAAGTTTTGTACAGTGTAGATTTTTTTTTCTCCGTTTTATAATTTTATTCTGTTTTAGCAACATGGGAACATGAGCAAAGTTGTTCAGTCCAAAAGAAAAAAATTCTGTCAATTGTTTCACATAGAGCTGACACCATCGTGTTTTTAAGCCAAAGTTGGCTAAGACTGATTATTAGGGTTTTCTGTCGTTCTCCGAAAGTAGAGATTGCATTTCGATACGTTGTTTCATCAGTAAACCGTGTTAATGTCTTATATGTCGGTGTATTTAAGTATTGTTGACTTAAATACACACAAAAAAAACAAGATTAAACATTAACATATGAACATTTCTTTTAAAAGACCTAAATGTCAGTCCAGTTTTTTTTTTTTTTTCACTTTGAAGATTCACGGAACTAACTACAGGCTTTCACTAGAGTATGTTAACATGTTTAAAATTTGCTATACGAGGATCTTACAAGGTGTCTTTCTGAGCGACTTAAATGGATTACATAATACATTAAAGGATCTGAAGGAAGAGAGAGTTCAAATTGAAAACTGGAGAAAATCACAAAGGGTGCAGGGCTGTGACCTTTTAAGACATCTTACCAAAAGCTGAGAAGGCTTTTTTTTTTTTATCCTTCACTAAGGCAGCTGTCGGCTGGAATGCCAGACTGTGACAGAGACAGGGATGAAAGGAAAGAAAAATGGCAGGAGAGGAAAACTCCGTCCAATCTGCTTCGCCCAAAGGACTTTACTGAGCGCTGAGTAGAACTGAGCAGTACGTTTTTTTTTTCTCTCATTCTCAAATAAATATCTGTGGTTACAGCTTTTTAAATTAAGATAAATGTCAAGTAAAAGCGTTACCTTTCAAAAAGCGCAATACATACATGCACAGACATGCGGAAGGCTGTTGAGCTCTTCGGAGATAACCAGAGGGTTTTTGTGTGAATCCTGCGAAGAACATTTCATTTCTAACCTCAGAATATCGACTCTGAAGGAGCTCTGAAGTCCTGCCTTCTTTACTTCTGCGGTAAATATGTAAATTAATGCTTTGAATATATTCCTACTAGGGATGCCCTGACATTTCATTGCCCAATCGAGGCTATTTATAACTACGTACAGCAAGTAAAATAAATACTGGAAATGTCAGAAATCTGGTAATTTCAAGAGTTTTACCTGCTTTCGCTGTTCAAGATTTTTATTTATTTATTTTTTTGAGAAGTCCATACTCATTTCATCTTCAGCTTCCTGTCATGAACAAATCAGTATATTTCCACATTCTTCCAGCGCTACAACCCACCAACGTGCGCTGATTTTTGGGGTAACATGTAGAACCATTCTTAAGCAATATGGTGTGTGTCTGATGTCATCCAAAGAGCCGACCCTGTTCCTCATTGTTTTCTTCTACTATTTCTCTGGCTTGTGCGATTGCTTGTGCGTGAGTAAGATATTCCTGAAGCAGTGTCAGCGATTTCTCTCGATTAGCGGTTTTTCCCCACGCAAATTCACACTTCCAAATCTGCTCTATATCTGTGCTGAAACATGCAGTTAATGTCTTCATTCAACTTGCATGCCTCTGAAGATGACAGGTTTAGCTAGGCTAATGCTAACATGTCACCACAGGATGGGCAGTCATAGATTACAAAGAAAATGCCTACTAACCTCCTCCTTTCTCTACCTACTTCCTCGTACATGTTGGCATTAGTTTTAGGTAGGCTGACAACTAGCATGTCTAGGCTGGTCACCTGTGTCTTGTACTTCTTATTTAAACCACACACAAAAGATTGGCATAAAATATCTTCAAGTGACACACCATAACACTGCATTACAAATCTTTAATCTCATTGTACATGGTGAGTTCAGAATAGGAGCACATTAAAAGTAAACACAACTTACCACATTTTAATCTGGTTCCAGTTGATCATGATGACGTTTATTTTTCCTGCTTCTTAGACTTTGTGCTCTTCTCCAATCGCTGCTTTCTGTGCTCTCCTTCCTGGATGCTGGGAATGTCCGACCTACACGGTCTCAACAAAGATCACGTGTCCGTCAATTGTCTGCAGGGTCGCAGGAGGCCGGTGGCTCCTTGAGCCGGAAATTAGTTGGGCTCTGCTGATGTCCCACATAAATCAGTTTTTTACTGAGATAGTTACTCACCACTACAGATGCTGTCAAATGAACCCCCCGCAGTTAAGCCTCCAGAACGGGCATCCACATCTGCAGAGGTTTTTTTTTCTTACGCGTCAACATTGGACGTTTTCTAATAATGGGAGCCGGAACGGAAACGTTTGCCATCGCGATATTGACGGAGGAGCTCGTTAGCGCCGCGTCTCGCAGCTGCAGAGCAAGTAGCTTGTCAATGAAACTGTCAAACGAACAACTTGGTGAATGTTATTAACTTAATAAGAACACACTTCCAGGTTTTGTATAGTCGAGCAAAGACCAATGACAGCTTAATGTTGACAATTGGGTTTTTACTTGTGTTACAACAGACAGAAAAAAAATCACACGGTTCTGTTCAATTTATGATTCCAACACCCAAACAGTAGGCCTAAAAGTTATCAAGATAACAAGATTTTAAAAACTTATACATTACTTGTTTTAGTACTGAACAAAACCAAAACAAGTTGGTCCTCATAAGAATTTCTTTTTTGAGCGACGTAACGGTCAAGTGATGGAGAAATGTCTTTAAAGTTTTTTTTGTTTTTTTTTTTGTTTTTTTTACAGCAGCAAAAGACAATAAGGGAATTAAGACAGACTGCAAAAAAAATAAAAATAAATCCATAACCCGGGTCGGAGAATCTGTTGATGACACCAGTGATTGTGCACTTCTGCAAATCAAGCATTTATGGAATCCTGGCCCAAAGAAAACTCTTTCACATTTAAAGCGATTCCAAAACTACTCTTTTGAGTCTATCCAGCTAAAATGAATTTCATTGTCATAGTGACTTCATTCGACATATCTTTTTTTTCCTCCTTTGTGTCTAAGTATGTGCTTCAGTTTCTTCTTGAGAAATGTTGAGCAGTCCTCAAAAAATGAATGAAAAAAAAAATAAAATAAAATAAAAAAAGTGTCGCTCCCACACAAAGGCACCCAGCCTGCACAAACTCCCCGTTGCTCTGATTTGAGCAAAATCACTCCTACGCCAGCAACACAGGTGATGTCACGGCTCTTCTTACCTAATCCCACGAAAGATATGGACTGCTAATTGCATGTGTGGATGCGAGTGTGTGTGCGTTCATCAAAGCAGCAGATGATATTGGCCCCCGGTGGGCGGCTCATCTGCTAGTGCTGCTGTAATTCACATCGGTAGGATGGAAGCTCCTGTGCTGCAGTCCGGTCCATACAGATCTATAAGAGACGGGCTGAGGTTAATCTCTAGCTACTAGCACCTATTTTGGTCATTGTTTTTCCAAGCAAAGCAGGATAAATCTTTGTTTTTCTTTTTCAGACGGTGACAACAGCAATGCAGTCCAGATGCTTGCAGGTGCCGCATTCATCTGCTCAAATAAATATGTGCTGCTCATATAAACACAGCGGGAACGCCATGCCGTCGTACCGTTCAGAAACGACTGAAATTTCAGTCAAGAGAACAAAAGCAAAAGACCATTTCCAAATGGTGGCTGAGTCTGGTGAGAGACATGGGCTGAAAAGCCACTTGGCAAAGAAAAAGTCGCTTTTTCCAAAAGCAACAGAAGACAGATTTTTTTTTTGTCTTTTTTAAGTTCTTTAATTTGAAGGAAGTAAGGCTAAAGTGCCTCCTGTGAAGTACGGTGTGAAAGTGGCAGCCGTGTGTTTGTGATGTGCAACAAGAAGGACTGGTGCCCTTCACACCAGAGCAACTTTTACAGACATCAGCCCGGGAGGCAAAGCTTGGCCACAAATGGATATTCAAAAAGAAGCAGGGAAACCTAAAACATCAAGGGTAAGCCGAGGTTCCAATATCTACATGCTCCCACTAGCTAAAGCTGTAACAAATGATAAGCTTTGCTATCATAACTGCGCAGATGAGACACAGCTCTACATTACAATGTCACCAGGTGACTCTGAACCCATCAAAGCTTAGAATAGATAAATGTGTGGATGTCCGCAACATTTTTCATATGAATAGAAACAACTAAAGTTATTATCTTTGGACCCAAAAGGAACAGATTAGACCCAGCACTCAGCTTCAGTTATCACAGCTAGCAACTGGTGATCGGCCCGAAATCTGGGTGTAGTGAGAAATTCAGACTTGAACCTTCAGTCACATAAAGACGGTAACAAAGTCGGCCTTCTGCCACCTGAAGAACGTTTCCAGTATTAAAGCACTAATATCCCAGCAAGATCAGGAGAAACTCATCCATGCGTTTATCGCATTGATTACTGGAGCAATGACTTCGCAGGTCTGATTAAAAGTCAATCAGACAGACCATCATCCAGAATGCTGCTGCTCACCTTCTCACTAAAACCAGCAACACAGAGCACATTATCCCAGTTCTACATCCTTACAACTGACTCCCTGTAGCTCAGAGAACAGACTTTAAAATACTGTTGTTAGTTTATAAGTCACTGAATGACTTGGCAGCAAGATCTGCTGTTGCTGTATCAATCTTCTCGACCTTCACATCTCCTGGTTCTGGCCTGCTATTAAAGATTTTGATTGTGGCTTTCGACAAAATTATATGTTCTTTGCTTGTCCCAGAATTGCTTATCATGTGTGACATTTTTATGTTTCAAAGCACTCTGAACTCCCTCTTTGCTGAAAGGTTCTGCACAAATAAACCTGACTTTAGCGCTCCTGACGTGTTGAATCGAAGCTCACGAAGTGCTAACTGGAGCAACTTCCAGGCAACGAGGCACCAAGTTCACTTTTTATTCTCTGAAACACAGCTAGCTAACTTTGCACCTGGCATTTATGTTACCGAACCAAACTATCCCAAAGGATATGTTAAACAACCGAAGGAAGGTGTTGCTGCAGTCAATTATCACTTGTTGACTTCACTTATATTCTGCCCGGATAAATTTAGCAAATGCATATCAAATTTTACACCCCAGCATCTGTCTCGATTTTGAGCAGGTGCAAATTTGTGCACCTTCCTGCGAAGGATTACGATTTTTTTTTTTTTTCCAATCAAAGCTTGGCACCAATCGTACAACAACGACTTCGGTCGTGGTGCAACGTCGACGCTGTCGCTTGCACAGTGGAGGTTTTCCATGTGGCTCAAAGTCTTTGCAGTCTGCACCATCACTCTGCCCTTCCTCAAAAATCCCTCTCCCCCGTTTGATAAAGGAGCGATCTTTACCTCTTTAGCAATCTCGACCGCTTCCTCCCCGTCTCCTTCTAATTCTGCTCAGGCGGTCGAAAGACCGTGGTTTGGTATTTTAACATGCCTTCTCAGAGAGGGTTATTGGCTCCTCAAACAAGTAGCTATTCCCCGAGGTGTGACTCAAAACCATACTCGTAAAATCCGGAGATATCGAAAGCGGCAACGCCTGACGTGGGTTGCATCAACACTTGCTCCCTGTGAAACACCCACAGGGGCGCGCAGCTGTTTCATTAAAAAAAACGGTCGGATTTAAGAGCGCACTCGTGTGAAGAAAGACTAATTATTCACTCAGTCAGATGGATAGCAGCTAGAACAAGTCTTTTGAAACGGTGTTTGTTGAATTCTCAGTACTGACAGCTTCCATAACCTGTGAGGCACGACGACAACCTTTTGATGGAAACATCCAATTTGCTAAATTGGGTGTTTTGTTTGTTTGTTTTTTTCTCAACTTTTAGGTTTACATATGGATATATGCAGAAATATAAAGTTCTGCACACATTTGTAATGGAAACGGAGCAAAATCTCAGAGGAAAGATTGTTGACATGTTGTTGAATCTTTGACACGTAGAATTAAGGCAGCGCTGATGGAAAAAGAGGGTCAAGACCGGCACCAGTGAGGGCATGTCACAGATATATTTGAACTTATATCCGTTTACACACAGTTACATTCCAGGGAGTCTCTACTGAGAACATCTCCATCCATCCATTTTACGTCACCCTTCTCCCTAACGGGGTCGGGAGTTGCTGGTTCCTCTCCAGCTGCGTTCCGGGCGAGAGGCGGGGTTCACCCTGGACAGGTCGCCAGTCTGTCGCAGGGCAACACAAAGAGACTAACAGGACAAACAACCATGCACACACTCACACCTAGGGAGAATTTGGGAAGGCCAATTAACCTGACAGTCATGTTTTTGGACTGTGGGAGGAAGCCGGAGAACCCGGAGAGAACCCACGCATGCACAGGGAGAACATGCAAACTCCGTGCAGAAAGACCCCGGGCCGGGAATCGAACCCAGGACCTTCTTGCTGCAAGGCAACAGCGCTACCCACTGCACCACTGTGCAGCCCCGAGAACATCTCACCAAGTCAAATTTACTTATAAGCTGGAATTTTTATAAAAAATGGAAAAGTGCTGCAAATAAACAAAACGAAAACACAAGATATCAACATTTCAAAGCCAAACAATAATAATAATAAAAAAAAAAACAGTCTTGATTTGAGTTTTGAAAGTCCTGAGTCCAACAGCGAGGGGACGTTTTGTCCCAGAGTTTAGATTACGGCAGCAACAAAAGCCTGATCTCCTCTGCGCTTCCCCTCAGCTCCTCATCCAACTCAATCTACTTCCCCGACCTTGGCGACCGAGCGAGAATGTGCAACGTTAGAAAACCAGAGAGAGGTGACGGCGCTAATTCAAGTTTATTTGTACAGCACATTTCGAGCAACAAGGCAGCTTAAAGCGCTAATGAGTTTAATAGTCCCAAAACAAACAAATGGGTCACGATTAATTAATAAATGAACGGGGAGTCTGGGCAAAAAGTCAAGAGCACTTTCATCTGCCTATCAGCGAGGAGCTCAGCCATCTGTTTTAGTGAGTGTTTATTTGATCATGTTAATGACTAAATTATTTGAAGAACTATTTTTAGATAATATGGTCGTTATGGGCCTTTGTTAAAGGGGCAGTATTTTCTGTTTTTCATCCACACGTAATAATTTCATGCCACAATTGAATAACTACATCACCTTCAGTTGTTATAAAAATGCAGGAAATATCAAATGTGACTTAAAAGATTTTTGACTACGTGATTAAACGCCTCTGTCTCTTTAAGAAACTCCTGCTCTTCCTGAAACTCCGCCTTCAGGAAGTCATCCCAACTTGGCTCCTCTATTAACAACAACGTTTTTACCAGCGTTGCTCTGAGAAGCAGCTCCTACAATGACCGCCGCAGATGATCAGCTCCACCAGGTGTTTGCTAATTGCTGCTGGCTAGTCTGAAGGAGCCGAGTGGAGGAGGAAGTTCGGAAAAGACAGCTCAGTGGAAAAGCTTTTGTCGTTTTTCACCTCTGAACGGTTGCCACTGGAGACCAAAGGATTCACCCAAACATGTGTGAAAGAATCCAGGCAACACGCCAGTTGGTTTTTGATGTCTGATTGGCATCGTAACGTAACGAGAAGCTCCAAACGGTTGATTTTTCATAATGTGGCCTTTTAAAGAAGCTAAATTGTTAGCTGTACTGATTGGTTTTATTTCTCAAGCCGCCGCAGGCTCATAATAAACCTGGAACGCCAACAGAGAGATGGAGGCTTATTTAATTATTCTATAGGTAACTAAAACCTTCATAATAATAATTATGGGTCTGCCTTTATGACGGCCTCAGGCCCTTTGAAGTTGCAATGAAAGGCAGATATTGTCGAAAGTCTCTTTGCACACCGGTGTAATATATTAGAACGGTGATTCTCAACCCTCATGGCTCAAAGTCATTCATGTTTCCAACGTTTCTATGTTTGAAATTATTGCCGGAAAATACACGCGTTTCCGCCGTTTGCACAGTCGTGTCACCTGCTTCGTAACTCTGGTTTTCCTCCGTTAAATTGTCTCGTTAGAAACACCTGGCGAGAGGGGAAAAACAAAAAATACCGCCAGTGGCAACTTCCCATTACAGACGCCTCAAAGGTGTGACTAATAAAGTTAAAACGTGATTCTGTGACTCAGGAGATGAGCCAGGAAAAAGAACCGACCCACTGAGGCAACACGCGCGGTAATGGGGCCCCGACACTGAAAAACCGAAGTGAAGTGAAGCTTTTGTTAACGTTATCAGTAACGCTGCCGTTTGGCGAGGCGGTGCGTCCTGGTGCGGAAAGGCTACCGAAACACTTTCATCGCTGAAATTGTTGCTGCGAGATTTTTTCTTAGAGGAGGTAAACATCATGACCTTTACCCTCACATCAACGGTCACATCTCTGGCTTGTTAACGTTGATTCGACTTTGCTATTTATTTATTTTTTCTCTCTCTTGTTGGGAGGAGTAACATTTTTTATTTTCTGAAAATAAAGAACTTCAGCTACAGATTCCTGGAAGTACTGAGAAAGATGGTCGTAACCACAGATTTAGTTCGCCACACTTATGTGTTCATCTGGATTCCTGGTGAGGAGAAAATCAGCGGTGAGCTACATTTTATCCAATCGGGACAAATAAATTAGTCTGAATTTAAGGGCATTCTCACACTTTAGTCCAAATAATTTAAAAAGCTGCCCGTGTTAAATAACACGGGCAAAAAGCTATTTTTGCTCGTGTTAGTTAAAACTGTTGCAGCAGTAGATTATGAAGCCGATCATCTGTGAAAAGTTCAAGCTCCTCCCTGTGCAACTATCGCCACGCACAGCTCCCGGTCAAAACCAACCAATCAGAGCCAGGAGGAGGGTCTTAGCGCTGTCAATCACACCCACATACAGGCTGCCAACCATGTTAATGGTGGAGAAACTACTTAACCGTTCCAGCGAAACTGTTTATCCGCCGTCGTCGGATAAACGACGACGGCGGATATCAAGTTAGCTAATCAAGCTATGCTAACTTGATTAGCATTTGCGGTAAACCAGCAGTACCATCCCATTACGGACTAAAATCTTTGACAAATACGTCTTAACGCTTTCTGTAATTCATGTATTAAAGGAACGGCAGGTATTTTCTAACAACTTGCACGATGGTCGTGATATTTTACCAGGCCTTCGGTCGACGACCTTTTTAAGCCTCTTCGTACCGTATTCGTACACCGTGAAAGTTTTCTCACATCTCGTCATTTTCCCTACAACTGGAAAATGTTGCCCGTTCCACTGGGATTCTTCAGGTAATTTTCTTATTTCCAACTGTGACGGACTCACCGTTATCACCCTCAGCGGAAAAAACTGGTTCCATTTATCCTGGGCATGATTCTCCTTCTGTTTTTTTGTATTAATATTATTTTAGGCGTCACAACAATCGGAGGATAAATGCAAAAATCGTTCAGCGGAGTAACACCACAACAATTCAGGCATGGCAATCTGTGCGCCATGATCACTAACTGGTGTTTTTGTATTTACCTCTGCAAATACAGTGGCTGTGTTTGACAATTATCACACCCCGGTGCTCAATTAATGGAACAATTTGCATTTTAATAGGCAATTGAAATGGGTTTAGCTAAATAAAAGGGCTAAAGGAAAATAGCCGTCGCCCGTTCATCCTCATCCTCTCAATCCACGGGGTTTGACAAGGAGGCGCTTCAGCCGTGGACGGACCTGGCAGGTGCATAACCCATCTGTTCCCGAGTTCACCTTTTAATTTAAAGTCCTAACAAATGTAAAAAGAAGGAAAAAAAACAGTCCTCGTCCATCGTCTGTTGCAGCAGCCCCGTTAAGATTTGTGATGTTTGAAATCCGACACAATATGTCCATTTTTATTATTTTTTTTTTAGAAAAAAGACACCTGAGCAACACTGAAAGGAAGCAGGGCTTAGGTAAAAGAGAGAGAGAGGAAAAAAAAAGAAAACAACTTTGCCGGATCGATGTAATTAATTTATTGACTGGGGCTCTGGACAAGAATGAAAGATGGACAGAGAAAATCAAGGTAACCCCTTTTGACAACCTGTTTATGAGGTGTCAGTTTGGATTTGGATCAAGGCTTGTAGGGCTCTGCAAGGGCAAGTGTTGGCTGATTTTTAGTGGCTCCCGCTGGCTGCGTGCTGGCCAGCTGGACAGGCATACGGCTCCTTTTCCTTTAGCTTACAGTCGTCAGGATCCCGAGAAAGAACAACAAACCCGAGCAGAAACACGAGTGACCTTTGAACCCGATGTTCTCATCGGCTTCACTGTAGAAATGTAGTTAGAAATGCTGGTTAAGAAAAAGAAGGGGAAAAAAAGGACAATTTCACAGCAGATGACACTGATTATTACATGGATTTCATGTTTAAACAACATTAACGTTTTGAATTCCTGAATGATTTTTGTCACTCGGTTGCCATAAATCAAGATTTACTTCTGCAGATATGTCACGTTTTCCTTTCTCAAAATTCTACACGGTGCCATATTCATACGTTAAACCTATTCCATTTCTGTTCTGCAGTACGTGTATAAACTTTAGTGATTAGAAAAAGAGGAAACGGCGCAGAATTGTGTTGTGAATGTAGCTTTTTTTTAACATGTAAAAACCCAACATGCGCTGGCAGCAGCGGCGTCAGGGTTCGGAGACACTTTTCTTCTGTAAACACAGGGGAGGAGGGTCAGAGTTGATGGGGCAAAATATAGTCTAATCAAAGCAAGCCCAGCAAAAGACCTGACGTCCAGCAACAGAGGAATGATTTAGAACGGGTATTAGGACGGCCTAGTCAAAGTTCAGACCTAAAACCACTTGAAATTCACCTCTCTGAACAAAATAATCAATCTCCTCTGTGTCCTGCAGAATTACTGAGTTCAGTCAGAACCAGAACAGCCAGGTTAGTAACTCAGGATGATTATGGATGTTCCCTTTTTTACTAGACATTATTTGACATAGGTGGTGTTACGATATTTATTTGATTAATGTATAAAGTAGGCTAATGAGAGCCTTACTGTCAAAATATTGTTTTACTGATTGCAGGTTGTTCAGTTGTCCTTTTGACTGAGTAGCTGCTGTATTGTGCCTGCAAATATTTTGCATGTTTTATGTCTAATTAGGTGACTTTATTGCCAGATCATCTTTCCATTGTGGAAGATCACATAGCGTCATTTACACCGAACGCGAAAAAATTAACAGCCAGTCCAGGCGATCAGCAAAGTTCAGCGATCGGCCTCACGGCTGATCGGTATCGTAATCGACAGCAAAAAAAAACAAAAAACAACTGATCAGAGCATCCCTGGCATTTTTTCTTTTATTTCGTAAAACTTCGGTCAATGCGAGGCACCGTTGGCAGGCGTTCAACAAATGAAGCTTGATTGATTGACTGATTGAATCTTATATTGCCTCACAACAAGCTGAAAACGCTCAGCGTGTCTTTTTAAAATCTTCTGCACTGATGTAGTATTTCCTATAAATAGTCTGAGCATCAGTACAGTTCTCCTGCATGTGCTGAGTCAGTTCCCCGTGTAGCACAGCGATACGTCATTGCGCAATGCTGCTGCAAAAATAAGGAGGAATGTCGAGTTTCTTCTGAGGCTCTGTAACAAAGCTGGCCGTACCCACCGTGACGGATGCAGTTCTGTGACAGAGAGCGGCGGTCAAGACAAACCTTTTCCCTCACCTGTCATTGCGGTGTTCATCCAAACATGCTAGGATTTATGCCGTCATTTGGTATGAGGCGATGCCTCCTTAGGAGCCCATAAGGTGGAAGTCGCCGATTTATTTGACGCACAAAAAAAAACGACGTCCTGCTCTCGCTCACACGCCATTTCCTGGAAAAGAAAAAACGCTTACCTCCAAGGTCCCTTCCTCCCCGTCTTTGGGGCCTCGTCCTAAACTCGAGTCATGACTCACCGGGTTTCCAAGGGGAGGACAAATGCAAGCCATTAATATTCCAGCAGCTTTTGTCGGTGCCATTCTCGTGTTTTATGCTCGCTGCGCCTCCCAATTCTTTTTATACTTTCTGTCCCCCCCCCCACCTGGTTCTGTCTCTCTTGCTCTCATCTCTCATTCTGCCTTCTTCTAGTTACACATGCAAAGTCAGCTGGATTATCCGCGCCACCTTTTTTTTTTTATTATTATTATTTTTTATTTAAGCGAAAGCCTGCTTCATTCTTCCTGACACGTCATTTGTTTCTGTTTTTGTTTGCGCGGAGCTGCTGCTGATGTGCACAAATGCTGATGCTCCACTTCTGGGCCGGCTACCTGAGAGCTGTAATGTCGCCCCGCATTGTGCCACGTGTACGGACTTAATTAAGGCTTTAATTCAATCTCCATTTAAGTCCCGTGTAAGTTAGAGCGATGAAGAGGCCGCGCGGCTCTCGCTGGAACAGGTGGAAGTTCTTCGGCTGGGCCTGAAAGGGTTCGTTCACGGCGGACGTCGGGACGAGTTCCAGCGAGTTTGCCGCAGGCGTCGGCTCCGACGTGAGAAGGAAAACAAGGATCCGATCAGCTGCAGATGTCACCCGTCCCGTCCCGTCCCGTCCTTTACCCCAAAACTGACAACCACGACGCCGATTCAGAATGCGAGTCACACTGCTTCCTGTTTCTGGAACACCTGGTATTCTGACAGATCAGAGCGCTCCCCTCGGCTGTTTTGGGGCCTGAGCTGAAGCCAATAAATACTCATTTCTTTGGTTTATGTATTTTATTTTACCAACAATGGAGGTCAGAGTTTGAACATCACTGCAGAACTGTTTCCTCAGGAGCTGATTGGTTGTCTTGCTTCCAGGCAGCTGGACATTCTTCTTATTTACTTTATAGCAGCACTTGGGGCATGAAATAAGATATGGCAAATTCACACCTGGTTTTTGTTATTTTTTTCCTGGCTAATGTATATGAGTGGCGCAAGTGCACATTTCATGACGGGGAAGCTCGTGCTCAGGATTCAATGCTCTGGTGTGAGTTTCCCCCCGCCCCCTATTGTTCACTCTTTGACATCAAATCTGTTTGTATGGTGGACAAATGAGTCGTGTTTGACATTTTCGTCCTCTTTAACCGTTTTCCTGCAGGCCACTTCTAAAGGTTCCTTCCGGTTTTTGTCAAACAAGGGTTATGCTAAAAAAAAAAAGAACAGAAAAAACAGGTTTTGACCAAATGCCTCTCTGTGCTTCTCAAAATTCTCATTTGAAAATGTTTTTTTTACGATTTGGTAACCGAGTGGAGTTTAAAAAAAACAAACACACACACACAACCTCCAAAGCCATTGTTGCAATAATAAATTCGACTGAAGACAGACGCCTGGGTGAATCTCGGAATGTTCTTCAGGTGACAGAAGGCTGACTTTGTAACTGCCTTTATGTGACTCTGACGGATTAGGTCAGATTAGATTACATCACTACACCCAGATTTTCAGCCTGATCACTGTTTTCTAGATGTGCCTCTTCAATGGTTTCAGTTTAGGTCCAAAGATTAAAAACTTCCGTTTTGTTTCTGTTCAGCAGGAGAAAGTTACGGCACACCCGCTCACTGATTTGTTACAATCGTTTGTTAATTCCTTGTTCGGGTTGAGAGTGGTGTGGCGACATTGTGATGTAGATCTGCGCGTCATCTGTGTCGTCGTGGTAGGCATGTGGATATCAATTAGAAGGAGTCCCAGGATCGAACCCTGTGGAACCCCGCAAGTGACTTACAGTATGTTCATTCTGATGAGAAACTCCCTATTGATGCAAAAAAAGCTCAGCAAAACTATAAGCAAATATTTTCTGATACTTTTCTTAGCTGTGATACAATTTTCTCTTGAAGTGAAATCATTTCCAATGACTGTCAACCTTATATATTTTTTATATTTATTACATTTTGGCGCTTCATTCTTAAGGAGCTCTTCAGTCACTGATACGACTGAGAAAAGGTGACTTCTCATGTAGGTACATCAATCAGCAGTTACAGCTCTCTTGGTAATTTGTGACGACTTATCTCTTGCTTGATTCAGTGTGTGTCGTTTGAAGGCGTTTCTCCACATTTATCTCTGATTTCACCAAGGTTGGCTCCGTGGCGAAACAGCATTAGGCCGCTGAGATTTATGGCTGCAGATTCACCCTCGCTCCGCTCTTCTCCACTCTCCGGACTCCGGCCGCCTGTCCGCGTCGTGACAGCTTCATTTAGGAGCGGCCGACAGCGGAGAACGGCCGTTAGCTTCTCCCGCTAACGGCTCGTGGTTTGTTTTCTTCGGGTGAATGTCTGGTGCTCGGACGGTCTGTTGTCCGTTTCGTGGACGCCGGTGTTTTCTAAAAGTCAAACGCGAGAATCGGATCGTCCCCTTCCAGCGCACAGCAGTCAGGAATTGCTTATGGCGTTTTATCGGGCCTCTAATGATGTCTGTAATTCTGGATAAGTCCCTGAAACGGCCTTTCACAAATGGAGGAAGAGAGGGACTTTCATTGTGTGTAATGACAGATTCTATCTGTGGTGTTTCCACTGCCGCGTCTCGCTGTGATGGAGCTCTGACTTTAAAAAACTGTCATAAATATCTTATTATTGCCTGGGATTTAGCATGTTGACGGTGAAGCATTGGCTTATATTTCCCTCCTGCGTGTTGCACAGACTTGCACTAAACGGACACAATTGACCTTTGTTTGAAAGCTGCTGATATTTATGTTGGTTCCAAATGTTAAAAATGATCACTAGGAATAGCCACCGTCTTGAAATTTCTTGCTGTGAAGCTCGTAATAGCATCCCAGACGAGTTTGAGTTCTCGAAGCATTTTTGTGTTCTTGTCAGCAGCTTGTAATTTGGAAGAGGTCATGGCCGACAGCAAGGACTTCTTCTTCTTCTTCTTTTTCTTCTTCTTCTTCTTTTGTGATCCTTTGAAGGATTTATTGAAAACGGGACGCTAACCTCCTCAGAATTGAGACAAAAATATCTGAAGGCAAAGTCACTCTGCTGTGAAACAAACTTCAAATCAAAAACAAGTAAAAAAAAAAAACAACATAAATGAATGAAAATTCATGTGAAGAGATTAAAGCTGCTAATATCATAAACTGGTTTTGCCCCAGAGAGGTTCCTTAGCCTTAACTTTTAAAATCCAGCTGAAAGCAGCAAATTAACATTTTGAGACATATGCTGATGATTTGCTTTGACTCCATCGCTGGATGCGAGGAAATGTTGATCGAGGCGATGTCTGCTGGAAAATAAATCGTCAGATCATTTTATTTTGATCAGAAAAAGTCAAAGCTACCGTCTCAGGTCAGATGTGAAACTGAATGTATACTTGAGCTTTTGTCAGGTAGACTATGAAGAGTCCAGGTGAGATTTTCTTAAGACCAGGTAGGATTCATTAGAAACAATCCCAGGGTTGCCAGACCGGCCATTGTTTGTGTCTTCCTGTCACAGATGAATAGATCTGCAGGATTAAATCCCGACTGCAGTGCTTTTATCCACTGGAAAATACAAAGACACTATATTCGTGTCAGAACCAACTCATTCATTATTTCATTTTCTTTTTTTTTCTTTCCAAACTGATTTATTCCATTTATTTCATTCATTCCGTTAAATCTGAGCAGTTTTGATGAGTGCTAACCCTTTTTTATTTTTTCTAACTTTTCAAATAAACTTTCCTTTTTTTGATATGTACAGATGGCATGCTGCGTGTTATCCAGGGAACATTTTCTTCTACATGAAATCTTTCTAAGGTTTTGAGTACAATAGGGTTTGGCACCCTTTTTGTGTGTGAGTGTGTGTGTGTGTAAAATCTAAGAAATTTCTCCCAGCCAGAAGCTGGCAGGACGACTCTTCCTTCTGGCTTATAGGTTCTTCTTTAATATGTCTCTTTCCATTTCTGATCCTACCTCTCTTTTTTCTCTCCCCTCTTTCCCTTTTTATTTTCACCTTGCTTTAGATTTGTTCAGACTTTAGCACCTTTCAACGATTGAAGGCAGAGAACTTCAATAACCTTTGGTGTCCATCCATCCATCCATCCATCCATCCATTTTCCGTCACCCTTCTCCCTAACCGGGTCGGGAGTTGCTGGTGTCTATCTCCAGCTGCGTTCCGGGCGAGAGGCGGGGTTCACCCTGGACAGGTCGCCAGTCTGTCGCAGGGCAACACAAAGACAAACAGGACAAACAACCATGCACACACACTCACACCTAGGGAGAATTTGGGAAGGCCAATTAACCTGACAGTCATGTTTTTGGACTGTGGGAGGAAGCCGGAGAACCCGGAGAGAACCCACGCATGCACAGGGAGAACATGCAAACTCCGTGCAGAAAGACCCCGGGCCGGGAATCGAACCCAGGACCTTCTTGCTGCAAGGCAACAGTGCTACCCACTGCTCCACTGTGC
This sequence comes from Poeciliopsis turneri, assembly GCA_922788865.1. Classification (NCBI taxonomy): domain Eukaryota; kingdom Metazoa; phylum Chordata; class Actinopteri; order Cyprinodontiformes; family Poeciliidae; genus Poeciliopsis; species Poeciliopsis turneri. The sequence goes on along the minus strand of CAKLNU010000376.1, from coordinate 353,821 downwards.
AGCCACTGGGCAACCTTTGGCGTGTGATGTCTAAAAGAAAAAAAAGGAGAAAAAAAAAAGAGAAGTGCGCGGCGATTTCGGAAGTGCACTTTAGCGAGGCACTGCTCCTCTCTGGCGTAAAGGAAGGACTAAATCAGTGGGTTGTTTCCCTTTGAAAGCATGGGAAAGCATGTCTGAGTTTACTGTCATTTTCCCAATGTTTTGCGGTAATTACTGCAAAACATCGCACGCAAGACAATCCGAGCAGTTCCTCGATTTCTGCTCGAGTGTCAAAATTGCACACTCAGAGGCGCTGGAGCGCACCACGGTTTTTTTGGGGGGGGGTGGCGGCGCAGACGTCGTCTTTCACACGCCACTTGAGAGCCAACACCTGTGACCGCTTGACGGATAATCTTAAGACGAACACCTCAACGCTGCAACGCGGATCCCATCGGGAAGATTTTACGTGTGAAACAACATAATCTGCAATGCAAACATCGCTTCGGGAGCTGAGCGATGGCTATATGATGTGATGATCCTCACACCCCAGACTTTTCCTTGCGGCCTTTCCCGGATCCGCTGCTCTTTTTTTTTTTTTTTCTTTTTTTTTTCTTCGTGGCATATACCCGTGAGCCTGTTTTTCAGCCTGTGAAAGAAATGTGCCAACATTAGACAACACTCATCACTTTCTCTGGGACCTAATCCCTGCCACGCTGAAAGCTGATTATATAATTACCCATTCTCTCCCAAAGATGGGGATGAGAGCGAAAAAGAGAGAGACAGGCCTGTGTGTGTGTGTGTGTGTGTGTGTGTGCGTGTGTGTGTGTGTGGAATGAGGGCTATAGAATCTGTGTGAGACAATTAATGAGCGCGGCGGAGGTGATGACACTTGGTTTTAACGGAAAACTTAAATATATGGAATCAGGCAAACAGGCAGCTGGCAGCGAGGGACCAAAGTTAATCGTGTTTTATGCCACTGGATATCTGAGATTGCAGGGAGAATGAGAGAAGGCAAAGAAAACCAAACTAGAGCTGCTGAACACAATTTAATCATGCACTATAATAAGCATCTGAGAGGAGTCACTTTTAAAGCGAGGATGGAACAACGTCGCTCCGTCGGTGACGAATTTCCTTCAGTGGTCAGGAGGGAAAGCAGTGACTGAAATGGACTTTAAACTGAGCACTGAAATTTTAGAGGGTAATTTCCACATAAATCATTAACGCACCAGACACAGACAAACTATGATTTATGGTTTTAGAAATGCTTCCCACTATTTTGGCCTAAAGACTTGCAAATATTCATCAAACGAGGATCAACTAATATTTACTTACCGCATCGAGTGGTCTCACTTTTAATTGACTCCATTATTATTTAATTGTAGTTGTCAAAACTGTTTACCTAAACTGGTCGTACATTTAGGTAATGTACAATCGTGGGTGCCTCTTTTATATGCAAGAGGCAGCCACCAAATCATGCCCCCAACAGAGAAAGCAAGTGGGAACAAACCCGTGACTCCGGCTTTCTGTAAGGGGTCTTTGGTTTTGTGTGTTAAGGAATGTTTACTTTCTCTGTTGGGAGCAGCCATTGGTACGGTAGTGGTGACAGTGGCAGGAGTTCATCCCACAATCGGCGGGTTGCTGGTTCAATTTCTGGTTCAATTTCGTTTTGTTCTTGGGCAAGACAGCCTCACCCGCCTTGTGGTGCCGGTGCACGGCAGCCCCATATTTGTCAGACTACTTCAGGGCAGCTGTGGCTGCTGTCTAAGAGCTCACCACCATCTGTGTGTTTATGAATGATTGCAGTGTGAAGCACTTTGGGGTCATGTGGACTTCATAAAGCATCATGTACAGGACAAAGTTGGCAGACCTCACCTCCAGGTTTCCATCCCACTAGAAGGTCTGAAAAGAGAAAAACAAACATTGAAAGAGCAGATGAGTTTTGACAGTCAAGTGGAGAACCTTCCCATCAGACAATCCTTCCAGAGGCCCTTAACTTTTACAAGGTCTCTGGAATTGGTGGAACCCCAAGGGAAGGGTGTTGTCTTCTGCTTCCAGGCCATGTTTGAGGGACTTACCCTACAAAGTACAGCAGCATTTCAGGACGATGTGAAGCAACCTGAAGTTTCTGAGACTACCTTGATGTCCTTTGACATGAACAGGAACCACCAACCAGGTCAAGGGTGATGGCTAAAGTGGGGGACATAGTTGTGGAAATGAAGCATTGTGTGCTGTGCTATAGAAGCATCATTGAACTCTCCAAGGAAAATGCCATACCCTGGCTCTCTGCCATACTTTGAAGATCGTGGCCTCCGCCCACCTTCCTGGAATTTGCCAAAGTGCTTGTTATAACAACTTTGTCTCTTTTGCTAAATGAAAACTACTCATCCTGGAAATTGCGGGTGTCACAGGCAGAGCTCTACAGATCGAAGATTCTGTCTACGTCCTTTTGTCCAAGGCGTTTGTTTTCGACCTATGGTAACGCCACTATGAGATGGCGTAATTGATGGTGACCACCATTGGCCTCAAATGAAAAAGTGAGCCCCCAAAAGATCCTCAGGTGAAGGAGGAAGAAAATTCTCCTCTGCTGGAAAACAACGAGCATGTTCTCAACACTGTCTTGCTGCCAGCAGACACAAGCCATCTTCGGAAATGTGGAGGTGGAAATGATTGACGTCAATCAAGACATCGGACTGCAATAGGCCTATAAAACACATTTAAGGCATTGCAAAGTAGCCGGTTTACCTGCAAGGTCTTATGAGGTTGTTGGTTCTAAGCAGTGAGATGAATTGTGAGATTTGTAAGTTTAACTGTGCTGTTTGTTTGTCTTGCTTCTTCCATTTAATGACCGTGTTGTGTTTGTTTTCAACTTGAAACCAAGATGGAAAGTAAAATCAACCTTAAGTGGAAAGACGGACAGGAACAGTGTTCTCAATTTAGACGGCCATGTTGAACTAATGAAAGAAACGGGGATATTCATAAATGACTAATCGGCAGGTCACACAAAAAGGATCAGAATAATCCCACAATTCAGAAAAAAATCCTCGCCACAATATGGATCTATTTTAACTTTAATTTCGTTAACAGCAGTAGAAGAAGGATCTTTCAGTCAAGCAAAGAAATGTCAGAATCGCACAAATTAGAAAAGACAGATGAAATGAAGGATTGATGTGCACCTAATCAAAGCAACTGGAAGTGGCCAAGGAAACAAACACGGTGCTTTGATGTACGACTGCCTTCCTTTCTGCCAGCGTTATTGAGATTAAGTAAAATGAGATTGCTTTCATGCCTTTGCAAATATCTCCATGTTGGGAATTAATTTTCTATTGGCACGAGATATGATAAATAATAAATTGGCAGAGAAGTTTCCCATCTATGAAGATGGCTATGAAGGAGGAATCTCTGAAGGAGAGAATCTTAGACCAGAAAGTCTTTGGAGCGCCAGCAGACCACCGTTTTCAGAAAATTAAGTCATAAATGGTGGGGAAAATTTGTCATCACTTGTCAGTTAGCAGAATAAAAAGGCGTTTAATGAATCATTTTGAAGACAGTAGTTTATTGTGGTTGGCATATCAACTACGAGTTAAATGTAAAAACAAACAAAAAAATGTATTAAAAATTCCTTTGATATCCAAGATGGATTATAGGGGTCCTTGTAGATCTGCTGCAGAGTTCTGGTTGTCAAAAGAGATTGTGGGCTTCAGAAACTAGGGTTGCTAGTTTCTCAAGCAATAATCTAGTTGTTAGATTATTTTTTTCCCACTACGATTCCAATTGTATATGGTGACCTGAATGCCTCTCAGCACAATTATGTTTTTATAATGGCTTGTGATTACGATTAACTTGTAGGAGCTAAGAAGGTCTTTTCTCGTGTGTACTATACTTTGCCTTGTTTTCACAAAGCCATAAGTTACCATGGCAATGTATCCTGTGCAGCTAGCCCGGCTAACATCCAGGTTTAATCCTGCTGCCTTGTCTGTTCAGTTTCGATTACGGCGCTTAGAACTGTTCTTAGGACCGTTCAAGAATCTTTTTCAAACATGCATGAAAGAATCAAAGCGACACTCAACATTATGACATGATCTAAATCTAATTTTACACAGTAACTCCCTACCCTAATGCTTTTTTTGTTGTTGTTGTTTTTAATGTTCGTGTTAATAACCTGAAGTAATATTTCTGCCATGTTATGGTACCAGCCCGTGCCTGGCCTGTGTGTTATCAATGCTAAGCTAATGTGCAGCAAATTCAGAAAGCAGATATTTGGTGTGTAGTGCTTTACGGTGCGACTCGACGGTGAAATATGTGTGGCATCCATCAGTGCTCCTGACATGACTTTGGGTCTGCACGGGTTTAATCACAGCAACCAACGCCCCCCACATACACACACACACACACACACACACACACGCAGTTGTGTTTTCATCACTTGTGGGGACTTCACATTGACTTCCATTCATTTCTACAGCCTACCGTTACCTTAACCTTCACCCTAAACCTAACCATCACAGACTAACCAAAAAACAATAATTTCCCTCATGGGGACCAAAAAAATGTTCACAAAGAGCAATGGTCCCCATAGCCCCACATTGTAGACAGGAATAGGTTCCCATAAGGATATAAAAACCTGGTGCACACACACACGCACACACACACTCCCTGAGCAGCGATGACTCATCCTGTTTGAGTGGGACCTTCTCTTCAACCAAATTGTGGCTTTCTACTACCATGTAACCCCCACTCTCACCCCTCTCCTGGAAAAACAGAGATCTTTTGATCTCGGTTTTCTGCCTGCCTGATATTTTTATCCGCCAACCAGCCCCAGTGTTAATTATAGCAAATATTCATTCATTAAAGCGAAGCCTCTGTGACTTGGCAGGGTGCACACTCTCCAACTCTGCAGTGATGTTTAAACCCCATGTGTCAAACTCGAGGGGCGGGGGCCAAATCTGGCCCGCAGTAGTTTTTTTTTTTTTGTGGCCCTGTAGACTCCAAATTACATCAATAAATCTCCAGTTTTTCACAAATTTACATAAAGTTAACAGATCCCAAAAATCCAATGTCGGTGTTATTTTAAATTACCACCACTAAATTACAATCACAAAATCCTGGATGGACTGAGCAGTGTGAAGAGATGTTCAATATTATTTAATCTTAAGAAACACTTACTGAATGCTAAAACAAACAGTTATTTATTGATACTTTAACAGTTTTATAGATGTTATCAACACATTCTGGCACAACTGTCCCTTTAAGAACATTCAAATTTTCATCTTGACCCAAAAAGAAAATGAGTTTGTCGGCCCTGGGATGAACCATCGCAGGAATGTTACCTCAACATGGCCGCTCCCTCTGAATTTACGTGCGGCTCAGCACTGGAAGGCGGAAAAGTCGCACACACAGAGGACGAGTGTCAGAGCTGAAGTCTGCGTTTATCTCTGCGTGCGATGTTTCAACAATTAATTTGAACACTCCTGCAAAAATCAAATCGCCTGTTCAGTTACTCTCGAAAGTGTGATCGGCTGGCAGCGTGATCAACTTCCAATAAAATTGTTTTCACGCAAAGAGATGACAGAAGGGAGTTCGGTGCAAAAAAAATAAATAAATCCACCTCTTCCTACAACAAAGACATTGTATCCAAAAAAGTGTGTCCATTAAGCTAGATTATTTTTGTCCTTTAAATTTGCGCAAGCTGCATTAGCTGAAAGGCAGGTTGTGTCGTTGCGGTTCAACTTATTCAAGACCGGGCCAAAAACAACATTGGATTTTTCGGAACCACAAACTATTCACCTTAATGGATATTTAAATACACATGTTTTGGATCCCAGGATCCCCCAAAAATCCTAGATTGGAGCATGTCTCGCTACAAACACATCAGATGATGACGCGTCACCAAAATTGGTCATTTTTAATCGACTCTCGGGGCTCGGGCCGACCCGGGATGGGTGTGAATCCACTTTTGCTGCTTCAGTGGCGCTTTAATTGTTTGGCAGAGCCTCCGCAGTGGCTCTTCGCTCAAACACAATGTACAACGATGTCAAGAGGCAGGTCATTAAAAACCTCACAGTGGACTGCAAATATTTTAATAGCTCAATAATAGCGACTGAACGCTAAAGATAAGGATTAGAATTACTGTACAATGAAGAAGCGTGACGTGTGTCTGCTGTGCAAGAGCAATTTATCAATCCTCCTCTGACAGGGTCTAATTGAATGAAAATGACCCAGGCCTTGAAAGATTGTTTATTGAGCAACTAATCTGTGCAGCCCTCCACCCTCCTGTCCTGCCCATAAGGCCAAAGGGAAAAATAAGGGGTGGGGGGGGAGCTCAATCAATGTCCCATTACCACTGTGAGTCTTTAAACCACACATACAGTATGCAATACACTCCAAACGGAGCATGTTTAACTCGTACTGAATGGGACTCTCATCAATCAACCTGAATAACACGAGAGGACGCGGTGTGGCGGTGGAGAGGATTTCACCAACAATGAAACAACAAAGGTTATTGCCTCACACCCGTATGTGGCACTGAAAGCAGTTCTCTATCCTTTGTTCTGTTCTGGGTGTAAAGGTCTGTCTTATCTGCAAATGAAATATTAACCCCCAGACCGTTGGTTAAGTGTTTCATAAATGTTGCATGGTGTAGAGAAGAAGTAATTGGTTCCCTCATCCATTATGGTTGTCGCCCCGGCCCAAAGAAAAGGAAATGGCTTCTGTGGAAGACGGGAGCGGGAATCCCAGTGGGATTCCACGGATCTCCACTGGATTTGACGCCGCATCTGTGGAAAGGCACTTCAGGAGAGGCTGTCGCTTCTGAATTATGGATTCATTTCTGTGAGCACCACGTATCGGTATCAAGGAAAAATTTTTCTTCACATCTGAGTTCTTTTTCTGATACGTAGGATATATTGCTATTCGGCACTTTGTGTTGAAAGGAGTTCGGGTTCTCTTATGATATTGATTACTAGCTCAGAAAACAGATTATGCTGAAACCAAAAACTCCAGACTTGGTGAATGTTTGATTACCTTCATCAGTGGCTCAGTTTCTCTGACTAGTTAATTCAATAAAGAGTCAATACGGTACTTTGTCGAGACACTGTTTGTTTCAATTACAGCTGTAGGTCTTTCAAGAGATGAGACACTGTTTCTCATTGTTCTTTGCAAATATGCTGAGTCAAATTGTTGAAAAAAAAAAAAAACGTTTCAATTCTTGGCACTTTTTCAATTGTGTTTTGGTCTGACTACAAAAATTTGAACACATGAACGTCTTTATTAGGAATATTGATAACATGATAACACGTAACATGGAAACTAATAAGTTTCACTGGGTCAGACACCCAGTGTCTGCATCTTTTTACCGTATATTTGGGAAATTTAACATTTTGAAAATAAATCAGCTTATTCGAAATGAATATGTCATTTTGGGTGTTCCTTAGGTTTTTCTATTTAGTTTGCCCTATTTTCCTCTTCTGTTCTTAATGATTATAGTTATGTTTTTTCTTATTTGCAGTTATTTTCTGTTCTAGTTTATCATGTTTCTTTAGGTTTAGTATTTTTTCCTGTTCTCTCGCTCGCTCTCCTGTGCCACGTTTCTCTCTCCGTCCCCTCAGTATGTTTCCAGTCCTTTCACACTCACACCTAGAATCAATAAGCTCATCAGCCCAGGTCTATTCTTCCAACACTCAACATGGCGGTTCCCTTTGTTATTCGTGCTTGGATATATATATATGTATTATTTTTTATGTGTGGGGGTCCAACAGAATATTTTTCAAGGGCGCACATTAAAGCGTCAATTTGTAATATGAGAAATATGCAGAAAATTTCTTACCTACTTTTGTAGCGGAATTTGAAACAATCACATTTCACAGACCTTCATTCCTAACTTCTTTTGATAACAACGATAAAAAATAGTATTAAAAATATGGCAAATTGAACCTAAGTAGAGACACTGCTTGAATTTACATAGTCGAGAGTTAATTATCACAGAGCGTCGTTCATTTCCTCCTTCATCTATTCAATCAAAGTGACATCTGCATTGCTGCACTGGGTCGACGCGTTTGAGCTCCGCAGCTTTGTATCCGACAGACAATTGTCTGAAGTTTTGGATCAGGCGGGGATTATGGATCTGGGCTCAAATTTCTGTCAGAAGAAAGGCTCATCGGTGTCAAGCCATCCACTGTTGAGAGCGGCCGTAAGAGCTCATCCTTCTGTGGAGAATTTTTGGATCCGCATCCAGCTCTGTCTTTTATCTCACCGCTTGCAGATGCCTCCGTCGGCGTGGGGATGGCTATCTGGGACTCTGTTGCAATACAATTTGTCTTCTCACTTCCAGACTTTTCTCTGTGTTTATGTGGCAATTGTGGTTTAAATACCAGCATATGTTTAGGCATCTGGATGGCATTCAGGCACGGAGAGGAATGTGCATTGAGGTAAAATCACATTGCCTTCATAAAAAGTAGCTGTGTCTCTTGGACTTTTCCAGTATTTGTTGCTGTATCTATCACACATTTCAAATAACTTTATTTGAACTTTATGTAAAAGCAATACGCAAAGACGTGCATAAATATCAAGCAGGAGGTAAATGACACATGGCATTAAATTTATGTACAAATAAACATTTATAATTGTTTATTAATATATACTTCCTGAAACGCCGCCTTCAGGAAGTCATCACATCATGGCTTCTCTATTAACCCTTTAAGAACGTTTTTACCAAAAGAAATAGCTCGTATGGTGAGGGAGCCACAGAAGACGGATGCTCTGTGGGGTGGAGCTGCGCATCGAAGGCGGAGCTAGGTCCACCCAGGCGTTTTCCACACCTGAATGGTTGCCTTGATTTTTGTCGTGTAAAAAAATTAAGGCAACACTGCAGGTTGTTTTTGGTTAGGGAAGAACATGACATGATGTAAATCTTGAAAGCGTAAATTGCACATAATAGTGCCCCTTTAAATTTGTTGTTTTTAAAGTGACAAAATGTAAAATGGCTCAAAGGGAATCTTACTGTATGTCTCACTAAAAAGTGGATGTTTGTTCTGCCAAAAATGTTTCTGGGGCTTTATGAAATCCTTCCATGAGACAAACCAGTGAAGTTATTGAGGGGTTTTATTCTGCTGTGTTTGAAAACAGAATTAGATTTGATCTGTCAGACAGTCTGTAATAACGGGACAGCGTGGTATCAGTCAATCTTGCTATGAAAAATGCTGTCTGTGTGGATGACCCGGAGGGCGCCCACCTAATAAACAACCTAACGCCCTCTCGCTCTCCGACTGCAGATCCGCTCCGTCCCCGACACACACATTTCTGTCAAGTCAGAGCTCAACATCTTTTCATGTGTTTCTCTGCGTCACTTGCACACTGACCTCTCTGCAAGCGTCGGAATCAGCCGATGCAATCACGGCACCAAGCTCCCGCCGGCATGCGGATTCGCTCGTTCAGACGGGGAGTCTTCACGTGTTTAAAGGTCCTATCAAGAGACTTGATTGTGCCTCACGCCGCCACGCGACAAGCCGGGATCTGATACGTTCGCCGGGTTGTTTTGGGCTCTCGGAAGACGAGCTCTCGTGACTTTAATCCCCTTCTTCACAATTCGCGTCCTATAGGCCAGGAGCGGGGTAAGCCGCGGTGAAAGCGGCTTACCGCCCCGATGTGTTCTATACGGCTCCGGGGCAAACGCTTGCTTTCACACACGATTAAATGCATCTGACAGATATTCATAATTTACGAGAGATTTCAAGGATTGAGCCCTCAAGTGCCAAGAGGTTGCCTTCTCAGGTACAAGCGATAACGTTGGCGGCTACGTTTGTCTGCTTATCCACCCTTTCCCCTCCGCCATTCTGGTTATGTCACTTAGAATAATGTAGATCTGCTTGTTCGTGGTCTATATTTATATGAAACTGAATATTCATGAATCGCAAAATGGAGTTTCGCAGACAACGTGCTGCAACATTTACCTGTAATCTAGAGAAGAAACGTTTTCTAGATAATCATCCAGAACAAAATGTCGTGCAACACATTTTGTATAACTGGGAGAAACCGCCAGAGTGTCTTATGCACTCCCCAAAGTTCATAAATCCAACGTGGAGCCGGTTCCTGATTGGCCCAAAGTGACAGGTGATCGGTCTTCAACCGAACCCCTTTCAACTTGTATTGATTTTCATATTAAATCACTTGTACAGTATATCAGCTTCCATGTTACATAATAGATGCAACATGCTTTCTGAATCACATTTCATCGATTGTTGGTCTTTCAGAAACCAATCTTCTCTGTTCCACTGAAGTTGTCAGCCTCTATACTGATGTTTCCCAGAAAGACGGTTTGGAAGACCGGCTGTGCTTTTCAATAAGAGAGAAACTCTCAAAATCCCTTCACGTTTTTTGTTTGTTTGTTTGTTTGTTGTTGGATCTGTGTTGAATAAAAATTATGTTTTCAGAAATTCTTTCGACTTAAAAATTCCAGGGAGTCAGCAGGGGTAGAAGAATTGCACCTACCTCATCCATCCTATTCATGGGTAAATATTTGATTCGGGCCAACTTTGAAATATTTTCCTTTCGGGTCGATAAAACTGTTACTTTCAAACGTGATGTGCTCGGTCTCGTCGAAGGATCCTCTCCTCTCTATCCGTATGTAAGGATTTAAGTCTTGTTGACGACGTCTTCTTTTTGTCCCTTCTTAAACTCGGATCGCACAGCAACGTGCGGTGCCCGCCGTCCTCCCCGCGTCACGTTTCATCCTCACAATTCCCGCACATTTCTATCAGCCCCATTAAGGCTCCACCATCACGCTAACCCCTCGTAACGAACGCCTGATTGGAATAGACGCCGACCTCATACTTGTCTTGATGAGCAAGTGGTGCATGCTGAACTGATTAATAACCTGTCACACAGAGCTGTTGGGAGATAATGATTGATTCATTTCCCCCCAGACTGGCATTTATCCCACCAATTCCCCTAACGCCATTACTATGGAGAGAAGCCACCCCGATGTCGGCGAGGAGACGGACCATGACTGTCTGATCTCAAAACAAATCCCCCGCTTGTCACGAGACACAAGTTTCCAATTTCACAGATATCACCACATATATAAGAAGTCGAGCTGATATGTTGCTTTGTCACTTATCTGAAGATGACGCCTCGGGCTCGATTCACTGTTACTCACTTTGTTCACTGTCTGAACGAATAAATAAACTTTGGTGTTTCGTATTAAATTCCGCTCCGACGCCGTCTCAGAGTTTATAAGTCAGCCGTCGAGTGAGCAAGTATTTTTAGTAAGTATTTTTTTATCATGGGGTTGAATATATGGAAGTCAAATTGGGGAAAAGGTTGATGAAATATAGAGAAAACTCACTTTGTCTATGGTAAAACAGCATGTAGTTAACAATGTCTCACAAACTGAAAAAAAAAACCCCAAAAACTAAAGGCATGTATTTAATGAAATAATGCATTTTGCCTTATGGGATTACTGTGGTGTTTTCTCTTTTTAAGCAAGTAGATAGTGGAGGTGAACAGAAACTGTCAGATCTCAACATCATACTAGCAAACGGAGGGTTTTGCTAAAAGGAGCCATGAAATTACGAAAATAAATTTGCTTAATGGGTACATGTCAATATCAAAAAATCTCATGCTTTTCAATAAGTTTTTGCACTAGGATGAGGTGGGGGAAAAATACATCAGGAAACACTTTTTTTGCATCAACTTTATTTGCACTTTTTTTTGCCCTTCCTTAGAGTTACATTTTCCGAGAAAGCTCGGAAAATGTAACTCTAAGGAAGGGCTGCGTCTCCTAGGCGGAGATAGGTCCACCCAGGTGTTTTGCGCGTCTGAATGGTTGCCATGGAGATTAAAGGAGTTTTCAAACACACAAGAAAGAATTAAGGCGACACTCCAGGTACGTTTTTGATAAGGGAATGACATGACAAAAAAATCTGTAAATGCGTATTTACATAATACGTTCCCTTTATAGACACTGAAAGTCAGACTCATTCACCCATTTTATCAACCTTAAACACACTCAGGCATCGAAAGACGTCACAATTTCACTTCGATGGTCAGCAATGCCTAATTTTCTACGTCCTTTGAGTGACTGTGCTCAGTGAGTTTGCTGCATCCTCACGCTCTCTGCTCTGTAAGCTGGCTGCCTTCTCAGCAGCTGGTCATGCGGTTCCTCCGCCATCAGAACTGGTCTATTATCTTCCATCCCTCAAAGATTTTCCTACCCCCATCAGAACCCATAAAAAACACATTACATTGTGTCACATGGAGCTAGAAGGAAAACATTTAGGAGTGGAGGACGTGCGCGTTTGTAAATGTTTCCTACCGAGGTGGCTGCAGGGGAGATGAGTTATACACGCAAGAATAACTCATCATACAAGAATAATGGGCAAAATTTGGAGGAAAAGACTCTTAAGCTTTTCCTCATTTATTTGCTGAATATCACAATAGAAACACGCAAGAACGAATCAAGTCCATAACATAATTAAGTTGCGTTTTCTCTGATTTCTATTTAGATCCTGAATAGAAATCCAGACATAATGTAAAAATTTTTTAACGCACTTCTATGAATTTTTAACGCACTTTAAAACAGACTATGCTGTTTTAAAGTGGTAGCATTAAGTGAAATTGACTTTTTTGAGCATCAAAAACACACCTATCGGAGCTCATTTCCTAGTGAAATGCTGGTAAAATTGTTGCGAGAGGATCATTGGAGGAGCCATGTTGTGATGACTTCCTGAAGGCGGAGTTTCAGAAAGAGCAGGAGCTTCTTAAAGAGACAGTGTCCCAATTTCAAGGTGCCAAATTACGAGGTCAAATTTCCTTTAAGTCATATTTGATATGTATGGCATTTACATAAATGAAGTTAACAGTGTCATTTTGTAGCACAATCTAGTAACTATGGGCAGAAAACACAATGCTACTGTATCATGTATTCTGATTTTTGTTTTTATTTTTGGTCTTTTTTGGTCTTTAACTTAACTCCACACTTAATCCAAAGTGGGTTATATTAATATGGAATTAATATTCTACTCTATTTCCTCTTGCTGATTTTCATTCCGTGCCCTTCATGCCCTCGACGTTGTGAGAACAGCTGGAATGGGGGTAGTCTAGGAGTCATCGGATGAAACATAGTGGTTTAATCGATGTTTATATATGAAGCCTGCGATGGGTTGAGGAATCTGAAATAGCTGGAGAGCATCGATTGCACACTGAAGACCATTGTAATGCAAGACGGAGCCAGGGGACATAAAAGGATGTCATCTAAAATGGACGTTCGAGCACTGAGTAGAAAGACTGATATTATTCATGTATAATGTAAAGAGTAATGGACCACCAGCGGAGCCCCATGGCAATCCATTACTGATCATAAAAAGACCTGACTGAGCAGCGGCAGCCGCGACGACGGAGACGACATCCCGAGACGTCATGAGTGAGGAAGCAGCTCCGGTTATGAAGACCGGAGACTCAACTACTGACGTTCCTCTGCAGCTCATCCACGCCTTTCAGCTTCATGCTATAACATCCACACGTGGAAAGTAAAAACACTGCTGCATTACTTTAGTACAGGTAGTTTAGTGCAATTAAGGACTAACACATTGCTTTCCCTTTTTAATATATAAAACTTTATTATTTTTTGTTTGTGAACAAAGCACACTCTGTTCTACAAATGCCTAAAGAACGCCACTGGATTCCCCTCCCGCATATTTTGTTTTTATTTCTGTTTGCTCACTTGATTTTAAAATCTGAACTGATATGTCTATATCACAGTAAAGAAAAAAAAAAAAAAAAGATTTATTTCCATTACTGTAATATTAGACTATTTTGTTCTGTAAAGGGGAAAAGGTTTGGAATATATTTTCCAGCCACAAAGTATCATTTTATAGCACAATCGAGTGACTTGTGTTTACCTTCAGTTGTCATAAAAATGCTGAATACAGAACATGAGTTAAAATAAATCTGACTTTGCAGTTTGATGCTTTGGAATTGACCCGTCTCTTTAAGAAGCTCCTGCTCTTTCCGACACGTCGTCGCCACAACGCTACGTGCACGTCGTCCTGCGTCTCCGTCAGCTGACACAAACCACTTTTAACTTTACGATTAAAGAGTACGGCTGCGCTGTGACGATTGTTATGGACCGAGTGTTTCGACAGGGAAGAATGTCGCACGGTTAACTCATTTTGTTGGAGGATGGGTTTAGCAGAGATTTCAGTCTGTTTTATTCTTGGGCTTCAGTGATATTTATCCATTTTTCAACGTCACTGTAATAACATTTTAGCTTCTTTTTATTGTTTGCTCACCATCTCCTCTGCTCTGCCATATGTAAAAAAACAATTACCTTCAAACACGTCCCTTCACACAAATGTCACACATTTGTGAGCTGTTCCAAACGTTCTGCAGCTTCCTGCCTCTTATATTTAGAGCAACCTTGGAAAGAAACGTTGCTGCTAGAGGGCTGCAAGGCCTTCTACCTGAAAATACAAGCGAATCAAATAACAGGAAGGCATACGGATATGGCTGGAAAAGCATCGGCGCATATATCTTGCTATGAACATAGCTGGATCTATTGCTATGTAGCTCGTTAGCTCCTTTCAGCTGGCCAGCTAGAAAAGAAAAAAATATTCTTTAGTTTTCCGGAACATTTTCAAACAGTGTGAAGGTGCTTTGAAAGTTTCCAGCAGCAGTCGATGAAAGGAAATGTGGAACTTCCTGTCCTGGTGTCGAATTAAAAAAAAAAAAAAAAAAAAAACAACAACTGGATTTTTCAGTTTTATTGAAGACCCTTCCCATATGGCTGTCCTCTGAATTTTTTTTTTTATGGATATTTGTTATACTTTATTCTTGTCACAGTAGATCTCTGAAGTTTGGGTGTGTATTGATCTGGCCGTCTCCTCTCTTTAACCTGCTCATGCAGGTCTTCTGACTGCACTGCAGGTTGGGTTGCATGATGTACGCTCTGTACACCTTGAAAGTCCACCTGTGTTTTCAGATCCTTGCCACTTGCAATTCCTACTGGACAGTTGCCAGATGTGCAATATGCAATTTACAAAAATTTGTGGTTGTGCATTTTTTTAAAACCAAAGGAGGAGGAGAGGCTGATGGAGCTGACGATGTTAGTCCAGCGTCGCCTTCTGAATCCTTTTTTCTGTTTCCTTGAAAAAGAAAAAACTTGAACAACTCAGGACGTTCATCTCAAACATCGCTTCTGATGAAATCTCTCGTACAGGAAGATAATTATGTACATACAAAACTAAATCATTTGTCAGCCGTTACTGACAAACTCATATTTTAAGCGTTTCATGTTGTGAACATTAAACATTTACTTTTGCAGTTATTTTTACTAGTATACTAGTAAAAATTAAGATTTTGGGAAGAATTTTAAATTTTAGTTATTGCATTAACAAAACTCTGAGCTGTGATTCACCGGAAGTTCATAGGGTGGCACAATTTTATCCTATTGGCTTTATTTTTTTTATTCCTTTGCTTTTTGACAGTTATTAGGTTCTCGACTGAACAGAAGAGAGAACCCGCTGGTATCGTCAATGACTGAAGATCAGTCCGCGTTTCTTTTTTGATTGAATTTGCTCTCTGCAGACACGGCGCCGAAAACAAGCCAATATGAATCTTCCTTCCGTCTATAAAATCACCAGCGATGCGCTGTCGCACGCGAAGCATCAGGAAAAGCAGCAAGTCAGATATTTGCTTGGATATGAAAGCATTTTTCTGCTCATGAAGTGCCACGCATGAGCAGAAATATGCTGCCGAAATATTCAGAGTGAGGATAAGTACCTCGGCCCTCGGCTTAATAATTGAAGAAAAAAAACCTGAAATGCTCAACATGTACGCCTTTAGGGATTTCTGTTTCTCTGCCGTTCCAAACAAACAGCTGTACAATATAGAATATGAGCTCAACAGACGACTGAAAATGTCAAAAAGTTTGTTTCCAGTGGATCCGTCTGTAGTGCAGAGGAATGAAGTCAGGAAAAGTCTCACCCCAGCGTTCGGGGCTTGATGATGTTGCACATATCGAGCACCGAGAGCGTTTTATGTGTTTATTTATTTATTTTTTAACCTGGCTGAAATTCAGTGGTACTCCCCTGAAGTGGGAATTTGCCTCTATCTGTATTTTCTTGGACAAGTCTTAATAAGCAGAAACCCGAGTCCCTGGAGCACGACCAGCAGCAGAATGCTTGGCACAGCACAGATATGACTTGGACTGAGAAGAGAACACGGAAAAGAGTTAAAGTTGAGTGAAAACGAGGCTCGGATTTGACGTGTAAACACAGTTTTTTGTATCAAATGCTACTGTTTGGATTTTACTCATGCATCTTGCACTACGCTAAGATGTAGGCTTGAAATATCGTCTGCATTAGAGCGCCGCAGGCTGCGTTACCGTGGCAGCGCCGAGGTGGCGAAACATCTGGGAAAGTTTTCTATTCTATCATGATCAACTTTTTTTTTTTTCTTCTTCTTCTTCTTTTCTCGCTCCATCAGCTTTGAAAAAGTGGCTTCCAGTATTATGAGACTTACTTTTGACAGGATGAAAAATCATCAAAAGACTTTTAAAGACAGTTAAGCCTCGGCTTTTTGAAGAGCACCGAGTCATGCACTTAAGTGAGACATCAAGTGGAATACGTTATAGATTTTCTCACCTGATCATTAATTTAGAAGCATCGGCGCACTTCCGGCGTGTCTCATCCAGGTTGTCATGCGTCTTTTGTAGCTCGCCAACAACCTGCAGTGCAGCTCCGGCTTGTGTTTTTGCCATCTACAAATGTGACAAACTTAGCGCTTTTTTTTTTATTTTTTATTTTACCGATACAAAACTGAAAAGTGTGGCGTGCATTTATTTTCACCCCACTTTGACTCAACACTACGTGAAGCCCTGATTTAGTGTAATTATAATTACAAATCTTTTATGTGGTCTGACTAAATGACTGGATTCGGCTAGTTTAGCAGATATTGACAATAAATACAATGAGTAATTAAAAGAGAGAGAAAAAAAAAATACCTGAAGCGCAATCAATTTTGATGGAGAGTATCAAAATTGATACGGCAAAACGGCTTAACCAAAGACATTTCATTATATATGTGAAAGTAAACTCTTTCTGACTCCCGCTGCCTCCTAAACACTCTGAGCCGTTCAGAGGAAGCGCTGCGCTGAAGGCGCTGTGGTGCGCCTTCAAAATGTAAGCACGTGAAATTATTAGGTGGGACGAATGCGACTCCCCCCCAACCTCCACTTCCAACCCGGTTCCCACGCCTATGGGTGTGACCGCTTTCCTAAAGCACCACATACACATCATTCACCAGTGAATGATTTTTCTTTTGCCCAATTTGTTGATGTCGAAACATCTGGCCTTGAAATGTTCTTGTAAATTTCACGGCCAGAGTGCAAAACGTGATTGAATTCGTTCCGAAGCAACAACCCGTAAAACAAGTGGCATTACATGAGCTTTTTGCAAGGTTCTTGGGTACCCCCCGATTGTAAAATGGGGAATTTAATTGTGGGACTGGAATATTCCATCACCAGTCTCATTAGTTGAACCAAGAGGCTCCCCATTCGGATTTGACAAAAAACCCCGGCACCCTGCGCGGCCCTGGCAGCGAGTCGGTGCCGTTCGACTGAGACGCCGGTTTTCCCGAGGACAGGGAAGCGGCACGCCAGAGGAAGTGGCATATTCTGCTAATGAGCCGTGAATTTGGTATCAAATGCTGGGTCCTTCTCATTAATGCTTCAGAAAGGGCCTGTCAGAGAGGCTTGCACTCACAGTGTGAAGTTGTTTCATCATTCTTGCCCTCTATTACAAATGACTTAAGTAAAGCGTGTTTTCATATTCATTTTTTTTTTTTTTTCATTTTTTTTTTATTTTTATGGTTCTTCAAAAACTTTTGTCAAATATATGAAGCCTTCGCATAGAAGAACATAAAAGTTTGTCACACTGTCAGAGGTTCGTATTCACCGTTAGGATGTTTCTTTGAAGAAAATCTGTAATTTTATTTTTTCCCTCAGAATGACTGAATGAACACAGATCAAACAAAAATCTTCTTCTGTAACGGGTTTTCTCAAACTGTCGTATGCAGGCGCCCCCTGGTGGTCCGCAGGGTACTGCATGCAAACAGCTATTTACATGCTGCTTGAGCTCAAAGTGTGACGCATACAGTTACCTCACGAAATGATTGTGTTTGAAAATAATAATAAAACATAGCGGTGGAAAGAAAATGCCAGGACGTCTTATATTATTCTTGTATTATATTGACTTCTGAGAGAACCACCGCTGTGTTGATCACAAAATAAACATTGAGCCTGAAAACATAAAACTATAACAGACTGCATGTTCTGGGAAATGTTTGGGTGATGTTCAGTGTCATGGATCTGTTGTCAGTTCCC
Source organism: Poeciliopsis turneri (assembly GCA_922788865.1). Lineage (NCBI taxonomy): Eukaryota > Metazoa > Chordata > Actinopteri > Cyprinodontiformes > Poeciliidae > Poeciliopsis > Poeciliopsis turneri. The sequence goes on along the minus strand of CAKLNU010000376.1, from coordinate 335,469 downwards.
ATGGCAAAGAGTCTGAGTGGCGTGTAGCCACAAAAGGAAAAAAACAAAAAAAACAAATATGGGGGTTTTGAGTTGATCATTTTAATAGCATTTGTAAAAAAAATGTGATGTTTATTGCTTGTTTCTTTATTGGTGACTGTCTGACGGTTTTAGTATCTAAAGCTCTTAGAAGTGACTTGTGGCTGAAATGTGCTGGACAAATAAACTCGACTTTATTTATTTTCTCCAATAAAAGGGAGCGTTGCATCTATATGTCTGTGTGCATTATAGTTTCCAAAGAGACAATATTCATATTTGATGCAGCTCAGAGTAGCTGCCCGCTCTGTAATGTGTTCAAACGTTTTGGCAACAGCGGTGTTTTGACAAAAGTTGTAGGATTCCTGTGAACAATACCTTACCCATTCTCTTTCTCTTCTCATTCGAGTTGTGCAACACAGTGGAGGCTGAACAATGATAGTCTTTCAGTGAGTGATGAAATGTATCCACAGAGGTTGCAGGGGGGAAGCTGGAACAGAACTGTTGTTTCGGATGCCCAGGTTTTGCTTCATTGCGTAGAATTAGTCTCGGTTTGTCTTTGAGTGGCTTTAAACACACAGCCATGCATTCAGGTTAAAATCACATACATTTTCTGACCAATGCAGGGTTGTACATTTGAAGGAACATAGCACATCTTTCTAATTTCTTTTATTTGAGTGCCAACATTAGCTGCAATCACAGTTTCCGGTCTTTTGGGGATATTTTCCATCAGCTTTGAACATCTCGGACAGAAGTCTTCAAATCCAGACCTTGAAGACCCCCAAACTTCAACCTTTACACGCCTCCCTAACCTGAATCCCGCATGCAGTCAGCTTCTCCACTCCTGCTATAATGACCCAATTATTTGATGCATGTCTGTCGATGCTGAGGTGCGTAAAAGGCGACGGGGCGCCGGCCAACAAAGCCTGAATTTCAAGACCGTAGAACTGCGGACTTCTCAAGTCCTCAAATCCTGCCACAAACCAAATTAGGTCATGCTTTGACTGCAGGCCGACTACAACGTCGTCATTCATAACTTCTCCTTCTGTTTGCCCAGCTGAAATTCTGCCAAAGGAATCCAAGTCAATGGGAGAAAGCGCAGACGGAGCTGTGAGGCGAGATTTGAATCAAGCAGAATGGTGTAGGAATTCAATGGCCAGATTAGAACAGGTGTGTTTTCAGTTTCAAATTGCACACAGGTGTAATTACATTAGCAAGGATTTATTTTATTAAGGGCAATATGGTAAGGGGAGGGCCTAAAACACAAATTGTAGAAAGAGTTGGAAAGAGATGTATCTTTTCTTTCTACTTCTTTTCTATCCACGATGAATAACGCTCTCTCTTCTGCTCTATTTTGCTGACGTTGGCAGATTTGCTGTTCATGGTTGAGTGGAACATGAACCTGCGCGAGGACTGAAGTACGCAGGTGCTCCTTTAATTATCCTCAATAAGGTCCAAAATCGAAGCTGTTAGAAGACAACGTGCATCTTGAGTAGATGACTCAAAAGCGAAATGGCCCCGTAAATAGAAACTCGTACCCCGCCAGAGCGTGCCCTCACATCTCACATACATGTAGGAAATGAAACCTGATGAGGTGGAAGATGGGGGGATGGAGAGAGGGGACTGGCTGGCCGAGTGCCACCACCACACGGAGCAGAGCCAGAGCAGGTGAAGCCAAATCCGCGTGACGGCCCACCTCCGCCTGGCAGAGCCCCGCGGTGACAGGCCTGTGCCGGATAAAGTCACATCTGTCAGTCAGCAAATATCATCTCCACAAAATATTAATAATAAAAAAAATAGATCTAATATTCAAGGCTTAAGCAGAAGCTTTACTTTGTTTCCCTTAAAAGACGGGAGCTACACAAGGAATACCTGTTAGCCAAGCCAAATAGTCTAAAGCTTGCTCTTACTAACATTTCTGTCATTATGCAGAAAAACTGAATTGTTCACTTTGAGGGTACTGTGGCTTAAGTCTTTGACAAAAATGTCCAGGCCTTTATTTTGAGTCTTTATTGGCTCCTTTATTTGATAGTGAATTGACAGGAACTACTCATCTCTGCTAATATTTGCTAGTCTGACTCATTGATCATTTCTGCTAAGCCTTGACATTCGGTTTGCTTTTCAAGTTATTGGTTTTCACACCCCGGGAGTCCAGTAGACTTGGTTCAAACTGGAGGCCAAAGTTGCAACATTGGTGACATTTTCAGCTGCGATTCACTTTCACGTTGCGCCGTCAAACGATCCTAACTCACTGAAAAGCCCGTTCCCCTCCTCGCCTGGTGGCGGCGCTGCACCTAGAACTACTGAAGGAAACGACACGAAAGCCTCTGAACAAGACATTCCTTATTCATGAGATGGAGACAAAAATGTTGTGGCGTCAAACTTTGGAGGTTGTAGGATTTCTCTTCTGTCTTTGGTGATAGACGAGCAATTTCTCCTGCTGCCGCAAGATGCAAGCATTTGTTTTTGTTCTATTTACCCAGAATGCTTTGCAGTATAGTCCGTGCCAGAGTTCCCTCCAAACGAACCCAGACCGAAGTTTTTAGGTTGACAATAGTTTGTTTTTTTCCCCCCGATTTTGATTAAGCATTCAAACCTCCCCAAATGAACCGGACTTTACAGCCTAAGAGTGCAATTAGTTTAAAGTGAAATAAACAGAGCTACATCTCATATCAGTCCAATTTAAAAGGGGCATGTCATAAATTATACACTTTTCCATATTCAGTGGAAAAATCCTCATTGGCATTAGAGCCTCGAAGTCGTTTCTCTAATTGCCGCACAGCTTTGTCCACGTTCTCACCAGGATTTAAATGATTTATCTTCATCAGTGACTCTGAGGCTGGACCGCCTCCTCGCCATCACTCTGACTGGTTAAATTAAAAGATAACCTTAAAACCCAAATCTGCCTGGGATAGGAGTCGTCTCAGTCTTCACTGAAAGGCTGACTGGCACGGCATTACCGCCTTTCCTCCGCGGCGGGGAAACGGCCTCGGCTCGGCACTGCTCACTTTTTCACAACACAGGATTTGGCTAAAGGCTTCTGGCAGATAGCGTCGTCTCCAGAGTCCCAGCAACAACAACAACAAAAAAACAAAAAAACAAAACACCCTTCTCCACTCCATTTAGTTTATGACTCTCCTGCCCAGCTTTTTCAGTACTCCATCCACCTTTTAATGGACCAGATGCTGCGTCTACACACAATGGACGTTTCCGCCTATCTGGATGTCACCATCCAAAGAAACCGGTAGGGGGTCCCAGAGGCACCAACCCAGAAAAGTCTGCTGGTAGACGGAAAGCAATTACAGTGTCGGTGGTTCTACTTTATTTGGAGGCGGCGTTCGACCAGACGGAGCACCCAGAAAGTCCGCGGTGGGTTTTAAAGAGCTGGAAAATCCCTCCATCATTATTATTCCACTAATCTGTTGAATAGCTGAATGAAAGTCCTTATAAGTCCTGGTTGAAGGAAGAAAATGCCACGAAGTGCCAAGTTGAAATTGGTGGCATACAAGTAAAATTAAAGGTAAAATCCAATGACTCTGTTAAGGAAACCGAATCTTCAGGATTGTACATTTGTAAAAAAAAAAAAATTACATTTTTCTAAGAACAAGTCATTTTGTCTGTGACAAAGTTTTTATGGGTGAACTTATCAAAAAAAGGTTGAATCGTCTGCATTGATCGAATGACCGCTGTATGCTCTTACAGAATAAAACACAAATTTAAATGCCAAGTGCACACAATCGGAGTTGAAATTATTAGTAACATTTTAATCCAGTTTGTAAAATAGAGGGAAAATGTAACAAATGGTGGGAAAAGTGGGCTGCACAGTGGAGCAGTGGGTAGCGCTGTTGCCTTGCAGCAAGAAGGTCTTGGGTTCGATTCCCGGCCCGGGGTCTTTCTGCACGGAGTTTGCATGTTCTCCCTGTGCGTGCGTGGGTTCTCTCCGGGTTCTCCGGCTTCCTCCCACAGTCCAAAAACATGACTGTCAGGTTGATTGGCCTTCCCAAATTCTCCCTAGGTGTGAGTGTGTGTGTGCATGGTTGTTTGTCCTGTTTGTCTCTCTGTGTTGCCCTGCGACAGACTGGCGACCTGTCCAGGGTGAACCCCGCCTCTCGCCCGGAACGCAGCTGGAGATAGGTACCAGCAACTCCCAACCCCGTTAGGGAGAAGGGTGACGGAAAATGGATGGATGGATGGTGGGAAAAGTGGACTTGAGAGGCTTTGGCACAAACAAAACTCGTTTTCTGCTCCACGTAGTAGAACAATTAAAGGAATGCGCTGACAGCAAACACGCAACTATGAACATTTACCACGGAGCAAAGAAGAAACAAAGAAGGTGGCGCACCGTGACCATCCTCATCCTCTCCGCCGTCAAGTTGCACAAATTCTAATTACAGAAATAAATTTGCTTACTGGAAACATGCTGACTTCACAAAAAAAGAAAAAGAAAAACTCAAGTTCTCCGATGAAGCGTTTTGTTTTTTTTTTTTCCAGATGTATCAAAATTGGTGAATTGAGCAAAACTGCAGCGGAAACACTCCTGTCGTGTGATCAACAACCGGACGTTGCTACTGGGGAAAAAGACAAAGAAGACGACAGAAAACGGCAGGAGGAGGATGTTTTTTAACGACTTATCGCGTGGATGAGTTACAATTTTTTTTGATAATTAAATCTCAGTTAAAAAAAACATTCTGGTTTTAAGGTTTGTATCGTGACAAAATATGAAAAGGTCCACTGGTGAAAACAGCATTATGCGACTCTCTCTGTATATCTAACCTTCGTCGTATCTGTGCGAATCTTTCTGGTTCTGAACACGGAGACACAGAGTTGCCTTCTGTTTCTGTGAGTATCATCTCGGCTTACACTTTATGCGTTAAGTCACTGCAATGGGAGGACTTTGTCTGAAGGCAAGAACAGCTTGATGAATTGCCTACTATGCAACATATTTCCACTTGGGGGATTTTTTTTTCTTTTTTTTTTATTCTCACAGTCTCTTAAGTTTTTATTTACTTGGAGGCACCAAGAAAGAGAGAGAGAGAGAAAAAAAGAATGGTGTGAAAAGTAAATATTCTGCTCAGTGGCTCCTAAATAACCTGGAGGTCAGAATTTCCTTGAGCCAAACTGAGATTTTCATTTAGTTTTTGGGTGGAAGTGATTGCAGAGAAAAGACAGGTAAGCATGTTAAAAAAAAAAAAGAGTATTCATGTTTATTTGGAAAATGTTGACAGGCTCAGTTAAACACATTTGTTAGACATTCGCCCAATATAAAACAGCAGATAATGTTCTTATTTTTTTCATTTCCTACATATTAAAGAGAAACACTTTACCCAGGAAACTCTAACACATATCTTCAGATTACCAGCATGATCTGTATCTAAGTGAAATATTTTATCCAGTTGAAAAAACTGTTTCGTATCAAAGACACATATAAATTAACTGTCATCATCCAAACAACACATACTACAACGAAATAGACAGAACAGAAAACATGTTTGAATTTCCAGAGTCTATTGAGGTTGAAAAACTGTCAGAGCTTCGCAACAGCAGAAAAACACAATGAACTCTGGGTAAGGACTACAGCCGTCTCCAAACAGCTAAAGTCCCGTACCCGAGATCCACACTGTAAAAAAATACACACACAGGCAAATTTGAATAAGTCCAGCAACAAACATGCTGTCAGGATCTGGGTTTATGAAAGTGTCTCTCCCCGTTGGGAGCCGCCTGGAGCGGAGCTGGGATCATCAGCCGGAGAGGATTTAAGGAGCTGCCAGACCTCACCGGTTCCAGCAGATAACTGCTCGTCAAGAAGTTCCCGCACCCTTGACACAAATTGTACATTGACATGTATAACGTTACGTGTACGTAACTAGGAAACAAATAAAAAGAGAGGGTTCGGCAGGGTGTGTTTTCAGAGAGGTAGGAGATTGTAACTGAAACTCATCTGTCTGTTCTCCTCACAAGTGACAAAAAGCGAAGCCTCTTGTCTTTCCTGTGTCAGTATCTGAATGTTCTAGTTGTTTAGATGTGACAGGAGCCTTGATATTGTCATATTCCTACAATAATAGAAGGTGATAAGTAATTTTTGGCAGAAAGTGTTTTTCTTTTGCTTTTTTCCCATCCAAATCATCTTATGGTAATCGAGGTGGTATTTTTATTTATTTATTCATTTTTTGCTAACTCTTAATTTCACACACAGGTGGACTTTATCTATTGGATTTGGCTTATTTTATTCATGATAATCTGATTGAAGTCTGGCAAATAGATGAATTTTCAATTAGTAACATCTCTGAAAACAAAGTACAACTCCCTTTTTCTAACTACATAAAAATCCTTTTGTGGTTAAGCTGCGACAAAAACGTGAAAAAAATACTTCATGCAGTGGCTCAGCAATGCAAGTATACCCCATTGAGCTACTCCTGAATTTGCAATTTCGGGAGTAGCGAGGAAAAAAGAAAAAAAAAGATTTCCTACAAGGCAAAGGGGGACCTGTGTGCAAATTTTAACCTTTTTCAGTGTTCAACATCTTAATCACTGCTGGCCTCTGGTTGATTACTCTGGGTGAGAAAAACGCTACAACTTTCAATTGCACCTGTCAGACAAGAGGCCACTCACCTCATTTCTGTCTTCTCTGAGCTCCCTGACCCTCCAGGAGGGCAGAGCTCCACAGCTATTCATCCCCTTCCCCCGCGATACGGATCCTCCTGCCCCATGCAATCATTGTCCCATCAATGGTGCAACAGCTGCTGACCTGAAGCCTGAAATCCTTCTGCCTGCACCCAACAACTCTTTCTGTTTGCAAAAAGAGTTGGTGTACGTACTCAATCATTCTGATTGAAAAGCCTTGCGAATGAGATTTCACTTGATCTGGTTCCTCTGCGCTGTAAAAAAAAAAAAAAAAAAGGCAATTTTATGGTAAATTTTATGGTTTATGGTGGAAATTTTTTTTTTTCTTTCACGGTTAGAAGGCATTATGATTGGAGTCGGTGTTTCACTGTAAGAAAAATGTTTTAATTTGAGCAAAAATAAATAAAGGTTTTCTCTAAAATGAACTTGCAAATGTAAAAATGTGCAAATTACAGTTCCTACCAATGAATTCATTTACAGCAACTTTACACCAAATCGACAGTTTTAAATTGTTGTTATAGTTTATGGACTTTTACTGCTTATTGCTGTTAAATATACAAGTGTGTGTATATATGCATATATATCTCTTTTACAGTGCGTGCACACTGTTTGAGTGACACCGTCGTGATTCCAGAGTTCGCTACGTCTGGTAGGGCCAGATAAAAATCAATGGGTAATGTTTCCAAATTTGCATAATTTGCTGTGGCACTAGTCACCTGTGGAGAGGCGTATAATTAGAAAAAGCGACTGACTATGTCTTTCACCGTAGACCTGGGGTGGGGAATGTGGTCTTGTTTCCTCAAGCATTCTTTGTTTTATCCTGCACAACAGTTCAAAAGGCAACACAGAACTTTAGTGTTTGAATGTCACTGCTTCTCGTGTCCCCGATCTTGGTCGTCCAGATGTTTCACTCCCACCTTTTTGTGCAATAAGGTCGAATTAGGTGAATCCGTTGTTCATTATCATCTCTCCCTAATATCGATGCATTCAGTGCAGAGGAGTTCTCGTTGCTCACATGGCTTCCACTGTAACACTTTAACTTTCCCACTATACGACACTTTGAAGACATTACAGCTCTTGCAGCGAGCCGTACTGCAGGTTTGAGCGCTGAAGCAGAAATAGGAATATTAATGCTCACCGAGGGCTGTGATCTGCCAAGGCCTGCATGGCATACTGAGCAGATCTTGCTCCGCTCTTTTTTTTTTGTTCTTTCTTGTTCTTTTTTTTTTTTCTTCCTTTCTTTCTTTCTTTTTTTTTTTTTGGCCCTTAAGCAAAAGAAGATTTTATTGTGTGATTCGGCGTCAAGGAAATTCTGACGAGGTTTTCTCCATGCAAAGTCTGAATTTCCATGCATGCCTGGCTGCGCGTCGTAACATGTTTTTGACATGAACACCATTTGGCACTGTTGCCTTGCAGCAAGAAAGTCTTGGGTTTGAATCCTGGCCTGGGTTCTTCATGCACAGGGTTTGCATGTTCTCCATGAGCATGAGTGGGTTCTCTCCGGGTACTCCGGCTTCCTCCCACAGAACAAAAAGATTTCGTGCACATTAGATAAAAAGAGCGCAGTTCTCATGTAACGTCCACTTCCTGTGAAAGCCTGGCATCGCCTCCTCCAAACATCTTGATCGTCCAGGTTAATGTTAGACTTACATCAAATACTCTAGCTTGTGATTGGATTGTGTCTTTGTGATTTCTGGGCTGTTCCCATTCTGTCTAGTTTCTATCTGAAGTGTCACTTTGCGTCTGATGAGTACAACTTCAATCCAGCTGAGTGTACCAGGTCGCCTTTCTGTCGCAGGGCAACACAGAAACAACCATGAACACACACACTCACACCTAGGGAGAATTTGTCAATTAACCTGACAGTCATGTTTTTGGACTGTGGGAGGAAGCCGCAGTAACCGGGAATCGAACCAAAGACCTTCTTGCTACAAGGCAACGTTTCTACCAACTGCGCCACTGTGCAGTCCCGTAAGTAGAAAGTAAACTTATGAATAAATAAGTTGAATGAAATTATACTGGGGATACACAGTGGCGCCGTTCGTAGAACTGTTGCCTTGCAGCAAGAAGGTCTTGGGTTCGATTCCCTGCCTTGGGTCTTTCTGCATGGAGTTTTCATGTTCTCCCTTGCTTAAAATACTCTCGAATAGCAGTAGTAAGGTTTGGATCACTGAGTACATTCATGTTTTTAAAAATCAAGTTAAAGCCAGAATAACTTCCGGTTCAAAAGTAAAACAACCTTTAGTCCAATCAGCGACTTCTTAGGTCTCCAATTGGCACATAAGTCTTCCGTTTTCCTTTATGTTGTAGTGTTTTTGTTAATGTTGTAACGCTTTTGTTATTTGTAATTGTGCTTTCAATATGCTGTGACGCTTTGCACTTCCGGGCCACCGTAGCTCTCACATTCTGCGACTTTCATGAGAAAACATACAGAAATCATCCATAAACAGCTGCAGCTGCACATTTGATAGAAGGCGGGAAAAGCATTGATTCAATATGTGTGCCCCACTTTGCAGCTGATAATCAACAAAAAAAATAAAAAAATTTTATTATTTCCCAAAATGTCCAAACATGACTGAACGACAACAACAAGGAATTTCCTGTTGAAGTCGCGGTAAACAATGGAGTATAAGATTTGCAATCAGTAGCAGTGTTTTTGTTTTATGTTACTGATGCCGTAGCACATCAACGGGTCGTTCATTTTCATTTAGCAGATCAGAAAAAGTCTGAATAAATTTCTCTGTCGTCAGGAGGGAAAACTGTTGGCAAACAGCTGAAGGAGCTGAGAGCGGGGCAGAGCGTGTGGCTGTCAGTGCCCTCCAGAAATACACTTTTCTGCTCTGTGCTTCTGTTGTTTACTTTGGATTGAGCAACCTCTCGCCGTCAGAGTTGATGCTGGCAAAAAAAAAAGAAAGAAAGAAAGAAAGAAAAAAAAAAAAGCCACGTTCATGCTTTTCTAGTCTCTCAGCTCACCTGAACATTTTTGTTTTCTCAAGCTAAAAAAAAATTTAAAAATTCAACACTCCAATGTTGCCTAAAGCTCATATGGTCAAATAAACTCCTTCTTAAAATAAGTTGAAGCAAGAATCTGTTTCAATGTCGATTTTCTTTCCCCAAAAGTGAACAAACCTTCTGTTTGTGCTTCCTCCACTTCTGGCCACATGATCGAAGCTAACTTCCTTAAAGAAACGCTGCGGTTTGATTAATTTATTAGCGTGCTAAAAATAAAAAAGTCTAAAGAAAAAAAAAAGAAAAAAAAAGAAAAAGCTTTGTGTTCACATCTAGCTTCAGTTGGAGAGCAAAATTGCAATATTTGTTACATTTCTTTCAACTTTCATTCATTCTGGAGATGAGCTGTTTTGGGAATTCAGATGTTTTAGATGTAAGCGCTACCGGAAGAAAAACATACTTTGGTGAATACGATAAAAGTGCATCAATTTTGTAAAGTTTACTTCAGACCAAGCTTGATGCTCTTCATTTTGCTTTGAACTGAGTTCAGAACGTTCAGGTTGTGAAATATCATGTATTGTATCTCTACCCCAGAAGCGTTATTATCCAGACCACACGCCGCTGTACTTCATCACATGTTGTCTCTCCTGCAGATTTGTTCGCCCAAACCAGTGGTCGAGCACAAAGCTGGAAGCGAAGAAACTTGAAAGTGACCTTGTTCTCGTTTCTTCCCGTTCCACGCGGGCTGACCTCGGTCGACATCCAATAAAAGAGTTCGTGCATGTTGCCTGGTAAGGGGTTTAAGTGACAGAATCCAATTCTCAGCACATCAGTCAAAAGGGGCGACGGGAGGCACCCGGCGGTGCGAGCAGGTAGTCCGGCGGAGGCAGTTCAATTAGCTGGGGGGGTCCTATTAAACCCTCTGTCATTGTCCTCCGAGCGTTTCCTTACGCGGCCAGCAGATTTCGACGCAGGTCAGAGTTCGGCGATTTGAGATGTGTGCCAATGAGCTGCACGGGTCTCCGAAGGAGGGCTTGACATTTCGATGATGAATGTAAAGCTTCTTTTTTGCTGCACGAGGTTTCTTCCAGTGACAGTATCAGAGGAAGAAAAAAAATCCATCCATCCATCCATTTTCCGTCACCCTTCTCCCTAACGGGGTCGGGAGTTGCTGGTGCCTATCTCCAGCTGCGTTCCGGGCGAGAGGCGGGGTTCACCCTGGACAGGTCGCCAGTCTGTCGCAGGGCAACACAGAGAGACAAACAGGACAAACAACCACACACACACACTCACACCTAGGGAGAATTTGGGAAGGCCAATCAACCTGACAGTCATGTTTTTGGACTGTGGGAGGAAGCCGGAGAACCCGGAGAGAACCCACGCATGCACAGGGAGAACATGCAAACTCCGTGCAGAAAGACCCCGGGCCGGGAATCAAACCCAGGACCTTCTTGCTGCAAGGCAACAGCGCTACCCACTGCGCCACTGTGCAGCCCCAAGAAAAAAAAAAAAAATAAAAATAAAAAAATATATATATAAAATATTACCCATTACCCAGAATGCCTCGCTCTACTGTCCACTTCCTGCTTTTGGAGCGGTCTCTGGTCCGCTTGCATCCACGTATGCATTCATACCAAAAGCCCCTTGCACCCTTACACTATTTTTTTTTTTGATAAGCAAACTTTGCATAGTGCAGGACATTTTTCAGGAGAATTTTCAGATTTAAAGTCATGTTGTTGTGATTAGGCATGATATTGTTTTTTTTTGTTTTTATTTAAATAGTGATTTCATTGTGAAATGAAGCTGTAACACAGCAAAATGTGGTAAAAGTGACGCTCTGTGGACGCTTCATATTGACTGCATTCAGCCATTTGAAGCTGAATTTGGAGCCGACGTTAAGAGCATCATCATGGGAAGGGATTTGACGGGCCTTTCAGACCGTTATCAACCTGGGATAACATACAGACTGCACTAGTGTGTCTAATCTCTGAAGTAATAATAAAAATAATAAAAATCTTTGCACTGAATGCAAATAGAAGCTACAGTTATCGGATTCAACAGCCGTCCCTGCAGTCCAGATCCCAGCCAGCTGAAAAACACATCTTAAAATTCTTACAAAGAGCCTCGCCGTCTTCCTGTTCTGTGTGGAAAAAGAACAGAGGATTCCTTCCCCGACAAATCAAATAAGGATAAGCGCGTCCAGCAGCACAACAAGGAGCTCTGTTGCTCATAAAAGGATACACTGGCAAACCTGGCGATGCGCTCCTGCCAATAGCTGGCAGTAACTTGAAAATGAGTTTGACTTTCTCGCGACTTTCATCTCGCACGCCGCAGAGCTCCGAGAGACGAATGAACGCGTTGCCTCGCTGGAACCAGGTCGCTCCTTTTGTGTTGACAACTCCACTGGTCCCATCCACCTGATTTGCATAATGAATATGACAGAGCAGAACAGGTGTTCAAGGAAAGGCCACAGGATCAAAATAGATTATTTATGTGATCCTGACTATATACGGTGGTAATATGCATGTATGAGGTTTTGTCACCAGGCCATACCTTCGAGCCAGAACGTGTAAGGGTCAAAGGGGTCGTCGACGTTAAAGGAGGGCGCTGGCAGTTTCACAGTGGTGCCAGAAGCATTATTTGGTTACGGTGAGCTACGTTTCTGAGACATTCTATGTTGTACATCCAAACGTAATTATAGTTTTACAATGTGAATACATTCCATCCATCCATCCATCCATCCATCCATCCGATGAATCAGTTAGACAGAAGATCAACTGAAGTCATTGAAAGGCCCGCCACGCCATCTTCATGCCGCGGCTTTCTGTCGCCTTCTCCATATTTCCCGCCAGTAACTGCAATTTTGCAAATATTTTTAGTGCAGTCCAAAAAAACCCACCTCACCTCGCACAAAAACTTTTTCTTATTGAAAAACACGAGTTGTTTCCATGAAGCAATTCCAATTTGCTCTGTTATATAAATAGCGGAAACGCAGCTTGTCTGTAACATATTCCAGATACGACGCTTTACTTAAACATGTTCAACCGGCTTCACTTAAAAAATGTTAATTCTTCAACCTCATCGGATCATGTACATGAAAAACAAGAATCAGTTTTGAGCCAATCAGACAGCCAACTCACAGGAGCACTTTCCAACAAATCACACGTCTGAAGCTGGCATTTGTTTTAACTTTATGCAATATAAATACATTTATTTTAAATAAAATAAAATATGGGCCATTTCTGTGACCAGAAATCAATCACTCCTGCACAATACTGCACAGAGTTTGTTCCATCTATGAAAACAGTATTGCTCTTCAATGCAACACTACAAGATGTTGTTTTTTTTCTTTCCATGTGTTGAATAGATCAGTGTTTTTTAGGTTACATTAACCCTAGAAAGCGGCCCAGGAATGAACAAGGCGTGATCTCTGCGCTCTCCTTTCAGAGACGAAGCGCTTCTCTTATTGTCCCGCCATGTAAAGTTTACGCCACAGAAGCTGATGCGCTCCGTCGCACATGAGGAGAAAAGAAAGCAAGAAGAAGAGGTGGATCTGAGAACAATCTGCTCAGACTGTCCGAGTTTCAACACAAAAAGAAAATGAGGGTCTGATTAAGAGCAACAGTTGGATATTTCCAGCTGCTCTAGTTGGCGAAGGTTTCGCAGTAACGTCTCTAACCCATTAACTGCCGGGACTTACTCAAAGTAAAACAAGAACAATTTGTGTTTTTGATTATTTCTTTGAACTCAGCACATTCAGTAGATGTTAGTTTTGGTTGATCAGGTTACAGGTTGGTGCAGTTGCTCCCATATCATCTGTGGTGTGCAAAGAATATGCACTAAAAGGTATTTGTGGTTGTAGTTCTTAACAGTGTCCAGCGAGTTATTTTTTCAATTTACCGTCTATTAAAAAAAAAAAAAGACCCTCAAATTAATTTCACTTCCTGCTACTTTGTCAGCGCTTTCAAAGTAGTGATGGCAACTTCGAAACCGCTTATCAAGTTATTGCAGTGGGATTACCGTAATAACTTGATATTGGTTGGAATGCCCAGTATCTCCCCTTTCAGAAATTTTGGAATTTTTTAATTCCAAAATTAAAAAATTTTGGAATTAAATTTGGAATTTTTTAAAGTGTGCCGGAATTACGGCGCTGTGAGTTTATCTGGGTGACCGACGCTCCATTTAGGGGTTTTAACAGCTGGTTTAAAAGAAAAGTCAAGATCAACAGTAAATACAATAAAATAATCTAAAAGAGAAATAAAACAATACACTTGAAACAATGGAATCAAAACAATCATATTATCTGAGCTGAATATTTTAATGTCAGTTCTGGTCTTAAAACTCCAGAGTGTTCAGCTTAACAGCAATTCTATTTATTTTAGAAAAGAGGTCAGTTTTGAGTTTCGAGCATCTGCCACCCCGATGTGAGTTAATCTAAATTGGCGCAGACAAGGCGTTTTCATGATACCGTGTGGAATCAAGTGATGTGTTAGCGGGACGATCCTGCAGCAATGAACAGCAGGAGTCTAGACGTTGTTATGGCAGTGCAAATGTACAGTTTTAAATGCGCTGTGAGAGCTGCGGTGGATGCAAACGTGGCAGTTTTTTGACAGGCGACGAACAAAACAGCTCTCTTGAAACCCACCTCAGCCGGCGCCGAGGCCTCAAACAAACACACACACACACACAGATCTGAGGCTGAAGCAGATCTGACAGGTATCTAAAGAGGCAGCTATTGCCTAGCGCTGCCAGTAAACCCATTAGTCATGATTACTTTGAAATGAAATATCAAATTCCTGAAACACAAGTTCAGTTTAGACAGAAGAGAAGATATCGAACGTCTGAGGTGAATGCAATTTGAGAAAAACAAACGAACCAAAAAAACCCTAAAAAAAACAAACACATGTTTGATAAACCTTGATAATTAAAGAGCAACTCAAATCAATTCCACCGCGGTGGCCGGGTGACACGAGACCCGATGATGGGGCCCTCAGAAGGAAAATAAAAAGAACCTCTTCAGACAGATCACATAGGGAGGGATCAATATCTGTGAAAATAACAAAGCCCCAAAGAGTAGATTTAGCCACATTCAACCTGACATGTGTTGCTGCTAACGACTTGGGAAAGACTCGATGGCCGCATTCCTCGATTTTCACCTTCAAATGGAACCAATTACTGTTTGCTGTCCGGTTTAAAGAAGGGTTTGCAACAAACAGGCCGCAACGTATCCAAGCAACGACTCGCATGCGAACCTGCAAAAAGGCATTCGGCATCAAAATCTCTTGTCACGAAATAAGCTGAAGAAACGAGCTGTTTGCATGGTGAAGCATAATTTATTCTGCGTGTCGGCCTGCTCTCTCAAACTGTAACACACAAATCAGCAAAAAAAAAAAAAAACCCCACAAAAGACAACTAAATTATCTTTTGTTTTCTGTTCCAAATTAGCAAACAAACAGGTTTTGATATGCACAGTGAGCTGTTTCGTTAGCATTTCGTGAACGGGAGTGAAAACCTTTAGAGAAAATAATGAGACATTTGCTTTCTAAGTTTACTGTGTTTTGTTGATCAGTTTAGTCAAAGAAAATCAAGACACGGTGAAAACCTGAAGATCCTGAAAGAAAAAAGTCGTTGTGTAGTTGTACAAGGTGAAGAAAAGCTTAGTTAGGGAATGTAGAAGGGGGCATTGTGTAAAATCGACTCTTTTTGCGCTGTACTTTACGCTATCATTTTATTCCCTCGCTTGTAGCGCACCTGGAGAGTTGATTTGATTCTTTCACACGTGTTTGAGGAATCCTTGAATCTCCCATAGCCACCATTCGGGGTGCCTGAAGGCTTCCTCCCTACAAAGCGTCGCCCAATTCCACAAAACCCGTCCTTGGAGCCACAGTCCCCAGCCGCAGCCGCAGCTCCAACTCCGCTCCTTCAGACTAGTGGCAGCAGCGACTAGTAAAAACCTGGTGGAGCTGCGCATCGGCTGAGGTCGTCGTACTTCTCGGTGCAACGCTCCTAAAGGCAGGAGTAAGCAACACAATAAGACGCACTGCTGTGGCAAAGTGCAGAAAGAGAAAGTAGAGTGTTCTTAAAGAGACAGAAGTCCAATGTCAGTTTTAAAGTCAAATTTCTTTTACATCGTATTTGATGTATGTGGCGTTTTTTGAAGGGAACATAATTACTTGATTGTGCTACGAATATTTATGCAATTTATGGCATTTTGAAAAATAAATCTCATTAGTTCAGAATATTGTTTCTTTGCACGTGTTTGCATCGAAACAGACGCTGCATTATAAACTACATCATCGTTTGGTGTTTTTAAAGAGTTTTTTTCCTATGACTTTTTAACACAAACTTACATACGTACCTTACTTTTTCGTTTCACACTTTCAGACGAATTCAATCCACTAATTTGTGTTGCATTCATGCTCGTTTCCAAGTCGGAGAAGTCTCATCCTTTTGGGGCAGTTTGGATATTTTCACAGGAACTGGGCGCTTGCAGTGCTGAACACTTGCTCTTTTTGTCCTCACAGGTTTCAGGTATCGAACGTATCTGGCAGGTAGCTGACATAACTCCTGGCATGAAACTTATTTTGAGTGCAGACGCTAAAAACAAACCCAGACCGCGTCAGACCTTTGCTGTCAGGTGTAGACGACGAAGGTCTGTTTACCCCCTCAAACTCTTCTTTCTCTGTATTTCGTAAGTCTGAATCTATTTTATTTATTTATGTATTTATTTAGCCTCTTGCTTGACAGCTTTACAGAGAACATATTTAGTATAAAGAAACATCAAAAGTGTTTCCAGGAAGTCTGGAGAGAACATCTGAGACGGTCCTCGCTTTGTTGTTCTGTGTCACCAACATACAAAGCTGGAGTCTAATGCTTTGTGAGGCGTCTCAAGTAGGTCAGATTGCACTGCGGGAAGCATGAATGCACCGTCTGAGAGCTTCTCTCTGCCCCTGATGAGCCAATCAGATGTTTACACCTTTGGCAGCAAACATTGTTTGACTCTCCATATTGAGAAATGACGATACCGTCTCATGATCTCTAATCATTTTGTGTCGGGAAGTTTGGCTCCTTCTGCCTGTGTTTTCATTCACTTTGATGTTAAACGGGTCATTCGACCACAAAGTAACCATTTTGTTTGCCTTCGCTCCTTTGCTGGACGTTGATTTTTTTTTTTTTTTTTTTGTCTGAAGACAGGTATTAAATGGAAATGTGGTTCATTTTAAATATTGAAATGAGAGGTACCGTTCGCGCAAAAGCCAATATTGCAACCCGAGGTCCTGGCTTGACTTCCCTTAACTTTTGTCATCTTATGACCACAAATTTAAGGGTTTGGAATATTTTCCTCGAGACTCCAAAACAAAGTTGCAAGTAATTATCACGTCGAAAGAAAATCACGCTATTGAGGTTGTTTTCTTTTTATTTCTTTTTTTTTTTTTTTTTTACAAATTAAAAAAATGAATAATAACTTTCAGTCAGTCTTTTGCAATTGGAAGATTTTACGTTTGTTGGAGAGTATCTGGAAACATCAAGGTTCGAGTCTTAATGCAGACTCTCAATTGGCTGTCTGGACTTTGACTAGGCCATTTCAAGCCCAAGAATTGAGCCGAATCATTCTGTCCTCACGGCGTTGCATAAACCAAAAACTAGTTTTTAGGTTGGGAGGGGATTTGTTCAGGGCAATCGTTTTCAACATTTGACATGTTGGTAAGAACGTGGCTGTTGTCCTCATTTGATCAGAGTGGCCTCTTGAAGAAAACTGTGATCAGTCACATGAATTAAAATAGGATTGTTCTCTCAGACTCACTACCAGTGTTATTGTTTCTTTTTTCATCATTTTGGTTCTACAGCCTTTAGTGTGATCTCTCGGGGTATTTATGCTGTAATCGCCGTCAGTTTTGTAATTCAAATTGGTAACACGGCCCTTGAATAGTTTATAAATTCAATTTTTTTTATTTTTTTTTATCAGGGCTGCCAATTTTGACATAGCAATTTTGTCAGTCTGTCACAAATGAACGGCTCTTCCCCACAAATGCCAGCTCGTCTCGCGCGGCGTCTCGGCGAAAGCCGTCAAAGCGTCGGGAGCGATCGCGCCGCGCGACGTTTTACTTCCGACCTGATAATGAGATGCTAATCTGGCTCAGTTTTTGGCTGCGTTCAGCTAATTAGGGCGTCCTTATTGAACGCCGCATCTCTAAATGTTGTTCATCAACAATCTTTGTTTACGTTCATCCATATTAAAAAGCGTCACACTCGTGTCTTCAGGCCTGATTTCTTAAGCTGATTCGTGAGCCAATTATTATTAATTTTTTTTTAAATCACCAATTGAAAATGCATGAAACCAGTGACAGAAACAGCAGCAATAGCATGCACAGTGCTATGAAAAAAAAGTATAATCCATTTGTGAACAATGTTTCTAAAGACATTTGATTAACATCTGCAATCAAACATTTGCGTTACCTGTCCCGCTTCCAGATTTCGTCTCTTCCACTTTGTTTATCCTAAAGTCAGGGAATCGAACCACATCGTGACAGAGGGTTAAATTGTTCATTTCATCAGATTCTTTTGCTCTTAGGAAACATATTTTGGCTGCATGCCAGAGATTAACGACACTAGAACGTAGTGCCATCTTTGATGATGAATGTGGCTTTATTGTAGTGACACAAACGTCGTTTGGCAGAGAAAACATGAACTGCATCTTGTGAAAACGAAGACATTGTATTCGAAGGATGAAATTCATCGCGTCTTGAGTTGTTTCAGATGGTTAAAATGGACCAGGACATGAAGTATGAGGGTTTCATCATCTTGTTATAAGAGTTGACAGGTGCACAATATGCAACAGTGAAAATTCATACTATTCTATCAAAACTGAAAAGCGATTTGAAATCCTGGTTTACAGTTTTAATGGGAAAAGCCTTTGATCACAGAACACTGGAACATATTCTTACTGTGGACGTTAAAGACATAGTTGTCAAAAAATTTTGTGGAATTTGTAATTATTTATGAATGTTTGAAAATGTATTCACCAGTTCTGCCTGGTGGTGGCGGTGTTGTACGGCAGCCTTGCTTCTGTCAGACTTGCCCCCATCGTTAGGTGTGTGTCCATTACAAATGTGCACATGTGCTCAAAACTTTGTTGACACACACAATTGTGGTGTTTCCATTTAGAAAAGAAATGCAGTTAAAATCACACATGAATAACTTTGTTCATGAAATAAGTCATTAAAAAAAAACATTTTCTGTTGTGTTCTTTGTCATTTCCACCAGTAGCAGCGACATCCGGATGTTAGTCATGTGACTCGTGTGACGGAAACAGTGTTTCTATTGCAGTTTTGCAAAGCACTGCCAAAACCATGCCCCACCTGATCCTGCCACCAAAAGTTGTTTTTGTATCAAATAAGTTTTTTTTTTCGTTGTTTTTTCTTTTTTTTTTTTTTTTACTGAATTTGAGTGTTTCCATTTGGCAAATGCTTGCGTTCCAGTTTTCCGAGTTCAATGAAAGACACAAAACAGCAGAGACGAATTTATTGGTAAATAAATATTTTACACTCAGCCCCACATTGGTAGAAAAATATCCGTAAATCCTTTTATGACCAATTTATGGTATATTTGTCGGTACAATAATCGCTGCGTTTAGCAAGAAGATGAGAGGAGCGTTCGTTCCATCAGGGGTAAATTACAGCAATTAAAGAGCGGGCCTTTAAGTATTTTGAAGCTGAAAGGTCATATGGGTCGCCATTTAGCTGCTGACTGAACTTTATTTCTGTGTGCGATTAGAGCAAGGTCCATAAGGAAAACTAAAGAAAAAAAAAAAGAAAAAATATTTCCTTCTGCTGTTTTATCAAAGTCCAGTGGCACGCGTCTCTCTTTCAATTTCCCTGCTTCATGAGCCGCTCTCTGTTATTTAGGGAGCCGATAAAGAATCTGAACCACTGACTGAACACGGCGCAGACCGGACTCTATTTACCAATACGGTGGGAAATGAACGCACATCCTCATTGCGCAAACTCATTGTCTAAACTGTCAGGCGCGTAAAGATCATGAAACGCTCACTTTAGAAAGGCACCAGTGATATTTCTATCCTAGCCCACTGGGAGAGCGACAGATTTGAGATTCATGAGCTCGCATAATTGCGGCATTAATAAACCCTTCGGAGACATTAAGAGAAAGTTATGTTGTATAAACGAGACGGAATGACAGGAGATGCTTTAGAACTTTTTAATTTGCCGAGTTAGCGACAAATTGGGTTAATTGTGACAATATTTTACTGGGACGCATACATTATTGTAAGCCATATATATTGATTAGTCGGTTTGTGTGTGTGTGTGTTGGAGTAAACATGTAAAGAATCCCGTTTTTAAAGCCTGTTTTGCAAAAATGAGGTGGACAGTGAGAGAAAATGCTTTTCCCCAAAGGGAGTTTAAAAACCGACTCAGTGGAACAACCGATTCTTCCTATAAAGCACTTCTTTCGCTTTTGATAATTCCGTTCTTCTTCTTCTGTTTCACGATCGTTTTCGCCGTAAACCAAATTTTCACGGCCTCGGCTCAACGGGGTCGAAGGTGTTCTGACCCGAGGAGGCCTTTGGTTCCGTCCAGCAGCAGCCTTCTCTTTTCGCCATCGACACATCTGTGCCCGCTTTTGAACGTCATCTGGCGCCGTGTGCTGGCGCCGCAGAGCGGGACAGTAGGTTACAAACAAAAACGCATCAAAGCGCCACACAAATCCACACGGCGGCTTTGACTAATGTATGCGAACCGGGCCGCGCTCCCCGCCGGAACCAGAGGGAGAACAGAAGGGACGCTTCGCAGGCACTCTGGGAGCGTAGAGGGCTTTGCGATTGCACAACCAGTTCAACCTCATCTCTTGGATCAGTCACGTTCAAATAAAAATGTTGCAGTGATCAATCTGTCTATAGATAAATGCGTGAAAGAGTTTCTCAAGGTTTTCTCTGAACATTTATCTGTTAGTCCTGGAAATGTTTCTCATGCGATAGAAGACTGACTTTCCAACCGTCTCTAAGTGACTCCGAAGGCTCAAGAATGAGTCTGTCGCTCCACCCAAATGTCAGGCCTGGTTGCTAATTTGTAGCTGTAATAGCAGCTAGTTATGCCAATTCCACATATTGATTTGTTCTAAGCGTTTGTTCACTTCCTGGATATCAGCCTGACTAAAC
Source organism: Poeciliopsis turneri (assembly GCA_922788865.1). NCBI lineage: Eukaryota > Metazoa > Chordata > Actinopteri > Cyprinodontiformes > Poeciliidae > Poeciliopsis > Poeciliopsis turneri. The sequence continues at coordinate 314,711 of CAKLNU010000376.1, read as the reverse complement.
AACAGACTTACTTTTCAGACTTGGTTTTGCATCAGATGGTCCAAAAACTCCAGTTTCATGTAAATGTAGTTAGAAAGATTCAACACCTAATGTAGCAGATTATCCTCATGAGTCCATTATCACGACCGCACTGATTTACGATGACGCGATAAATGAAAAGACGAGAATGTTTTACAAATAAAAAAAAAAAGCAAAACATTTATTTTGCTTCCAAAGCACTTAAACAGAAGTTGAGAAGAAGAAGAAGAAGAAGAAATAACCTTCTCATTAGGCTTACCTGTATTGGTGATTTTGAAACTTTGGACTTGGAGCGCAACATTAACATCGTGAAACTCTGAGGAGGTTTGTAACGTCCAGCCGCTGTTGTCGATGAGCGAATCGGGCGTCCTCATGCCTCTCCAGCCGCTGTGCTTAATGAGGCCTGGCTGTTTGAAGGCCAAACCAGTCCCAGTTCAGTACTGGTGACTGCGTGGAGCTGCTCACCCAGAGCCGACAATTAGCATCTTATTATGGAAGCAAAGTTATGCACCAAAATTGACTGCAAAAATTTTACCGTTTTGATGATTCTTCACTGCCGGTTTAGGACTGAACTGGATTTTGCGTATGATGAAATGATTGCGTTGCATTGAAATGAAGTGGAAATTGTTTGATTTCACTTTGAATTGATCTGCATTCCAACTTCTTCTTGTTTTTTGGTGTAAAGATGTTTGTGGTGATTTGGGGATAAGCAAAAAATAAAACAACTGAATTAATTGGCAAATGAAAGTAGATGTCCAGTATGTTCTTTTTTTTTTTTTTATTTATTTATTTTTTTCAAAATTTCAGAATCAAAATTGAAGTTGATTTATTTATAGTTAGACACCTTAATGTGACAAACACAACATATGTATGCTGTTGCATCAGGTCTCGACTTGCCTCCATTTTCCCATTTCTTGGACAAAACTGAAATAAATTCTCCATAATGATTTCTGTTCGGGTTTCATCGTTTCATCAAAAACAAAGCAAGCTTTAGATCAGGATTGTTTAAAACAAGGATTTTCCTCCAAAGACTCGACGCAGCATGCTGTTATTTGGGAAGGCCCTCCTGCTTTGCCGGATGTGATAAATACTCACAATTAGTCATACATGAACAGCCACATTGATGCACTAAGCTAATTGCAGGTGCTAAAATCAGGGAAAGCAGTGCAAAGCGCGGAGGGCGCCCGCAGGCAGAAACCCAACTCACAAAAAATTAATGAACCGTATGTAAACAATATTCCTCTCAAGCTTCACTCCCCTATGGCGGTGCATTGTGTAAAACATTGGTGTATTTCATCACGCAGAAACACAAAATAAAGCAGAAGTAAATATAAGTTCTGCTTTTTTTTTCTTTTTTTCCCCCCTCAGCAGTGCAAAAAAACAAAAAAACAGCTCTACTAATCCTGATAAATATATAAAACAAACAAAAAGCAAACAATGACTCCCATATACACCACCTATAAAAAAGACACAAAGGCCTCTGCATTGAAACACTTCCTGAATAAATGTGGATTTACCAAGTCAAGTTTATCTGTGTGGCACAGATAGACGAGGTAAAGTGCAAAGTGCAAAAGTGCTTCAAATCATAAAAACATTTCATGAAATACTAAAGACATTTTCAAACACATACGTGTTGTTAAAAGTGTTATGTCCACATTTTAGGCCATAAGTAGCTTTTTGGTAGAGTTGCATCTTAAACGTGGTCCTTTATGAGGACTCGAAGCCCAGCTGCTCCGACTGTTTTCCAACAGAGAATTTATTTTCATCAGCATCTAGTGTGAACGACGTCGCGTCAGGGGAAATCTCGCCTTCAGCGAAGCGGCAGGAACCTGCGCCGTTTTCGAATGGTGGTTTCAAACTGGACACAAATGATGCTAATGGTGGGTTTGGGTTTCCCACATCTAATGGGACATCACACGGGCAGAAAACTTTTCTCCCAGAATGTTTTCACGTCCTTCTGCTCTCACGAGTTTTATCATAAAGTGTCCTGTGTTTGTTTCTTATGTCCCTTCCTGCAGTGACAGTAAATAAAGCAGCGGTCAGTGCAGATGTCCTTTTTCCTGGTCCACTCCCCAGGAAGTCAGTTCCTTAAACATTTGAAGGTAGCGCAGCAGAAATTAACATACAGAATGGCTGTCAGGAGAAGGTGTGTGTGTGTGTGTTCATGAATTTTATACATATGTAAAATATTGACTGTATTGTTTCTCTTGAATACATTTAGTATTTCAGACAAAAGATTTAGATTGGTGTATTGATGTAAATGCACAGCTCAGTTAGATTATCTTATTTTTATTGACATAAAGAAATTAGCTGATCAAAACACATGCAGTCACACTTAGTAGCTGCCGACATTAACCGTAGCAGTGTGAGGAATTGCAGACTTAATCCAAGTTATTGACTGACCACATATTGCCTTAATTCATTAACAGCTTTTAGTAAATATATACATTCAATAGAAGTAATTTAAGTAGTACATTTTCAAAAATAGGCATGTTATTCTCTGATCTCTAGATGGCAGCAAAGCACTCCCAAAATAATTATTTCGCACGCATATTAGCTTACAAGAGGTCACGCATTTTAAAATTGACTGACAATTTTCAAAACCTGAGAGATCAATAAAAAAATATTATTGTCACAGGTTTGGTCATGCAGTGTGTGGCGTCAAGCCACATGGCAGGAGCAACGCACCGACGTTCAGGTGCCAGGCGGGAAAACTCGCCAAACCTCTCAGAATTAAACGCGAGTTCAGAGTGAAGAAAGGTGACAAGAAGCCATGGCGACAGTTTGTGGACTGTGTTTGACAGGAAAATCCAATATCAAAAGAAGTCTAAGCTGGACTTTCTGGAGTGCCATGCAAGAAGCATGTTGAATATCCCCGCTATAAGTCAGCAATCGGGCTGACAGGAGTTACTTATGAGTCTGCAATGTCTGTCTACCAGCCTCAGTTCAGTCTCCTTGGTAGCCAATGGCAACGTTGCTCAGCTCTGCTGGGTGTTGTACTTGGCTTCTTGAAGGAAGAGGTAACTTGGTCCTGCAGAAATGCTGCATAAACACAATAAAATCCATTTCTTTCCTTCGTTGTGAAAGTCCGACTGCACAGCAGTATTTAAATTTGCACCATGTGACGCTCCGCTGAATCCATGGAGTCTTTTTTTATTTTTTAATCAAAATACTGAGTGTTTAGCACAAGAAGCCGAAACGAGGTTTGAGTCGACAGTAAGTAGAAGCTGATATGCAGGAGATCATGGTTCACTAAAGTGGCACACTGACCTTTTTCAAATATACGTCACGCTGTTAACAGGATTGAAAGAGCTAATACAATATAAGCTTCAGACTTCTTCCTAAACCTGTGATAAGGGGTGAATAAAGGTCACTGGAACATTGAAAAGATTTAAAATATTCTTCTTTTATACTCAAGAAAGCTGGTGGGAGGCATCAATAGAAGGTTGCTCCTGTAAATCTGTTATTCTGACATATCAGGCAACCCAAACGCCGAGTTGGGATGCTCTGTTTTTTGTGCTGTTCGTGCAAATCCTAAAGTGAAAACCGACAAAGCCATTTGTTTGATGCGTGATTACTAAAATATGGTCGGCCTCAATTTTTTCTGTTTTCTGGAGTTGTTCTTGGTGCAGCGCCACCACAGGCGACGGGGGTGAACAGGTTGTTCAGAGATTTTTGTGCAGCGTGACAGCAAAAACCACACCAGCTGAAAATGTAGCACATGTCACTTCGGTCACCAATCGAACAGAGTGTCCCGGACGACCAGGCGCGAAAACATCCTCACACACCACAGGTAACCTGAGCCACTTCGTCATCACGGTGTTCTCGTCTTTCAGCGAGTACTTCCAGCATTTGTGCCAGAAAGCGCGAATCATCTCAGATTAGTTCCTTCAACGTGATCACGAGTTCGCTGTTAGTTCATTGGATCTCGGTCGGGTCGGAGCGTCAGATGGATGGATGTGTATGTAACCACGTCGACGACTTGAGGAGCTAAGCTGAAAATCCATCGGCCGGTTTCTGGAGCAGCTTCGTGTAAATCGTGCTCACGATTTTGCACATTCACAACAGTCAATTGTTTTGTCGTTGAATATTGGGGATAAGAAAAAAAAGCCATGGAATGTCTAAATGAGTGATATTTTTTCCACCTTTTGAGTTTCACTGTGCTGGTGGGAAAATGAAACACTATGTTGTACAGCTTGGAAGGTTGTCTTCCTATAAGTAAACAAACTTCCCAAATGCAATTTACTGTAAAGATTTCAAAAGAAAAGAAGAAAAATGTTTCCAAAGGCAGAATGTTAGTTTTTGTGCTTAATTTTCACATTAGTGTTACTTTTGAGTTTTCTGTTCTCCTGTACTCCATGTTTTAGCGCTGAAAATCTAAGTGAATGCAGGTCAGTTGTGTTTAAGAGACATATTTCTCTAAAATCATCCAGTTTCCATTAGGAATATTCTGTAGAACCACAAACTCCCCATTTGTATTCAGACACTTTCATTCCAGGCTTTTTTGTACTTTCCTCTCTTATTTAAAAAACAAATTTTTTAAATTAGTTTTTGAATTCCCTGTTAATTAAATATCTTTTTTGGCATTTTGAGAGATAATGGACATTTGTACATTAACAGGTCTTTGAACGTTCACTCAAAAAAAAAGAATCCTTGCCTCCATTTAAATTTCATTTTATAGTTCTAATGCATAACATCAGTTTGACCAGAATGACACAATTTCATGAGCCGAGTCGTCACAATAACGCTCCGCCTGGACAGAGTGACGGTGAGCGGTGTGACATTTAAACATTTTCATCTTCTTCACAAATGATTTAGGAACAGAAGGAGGCAGATTACAGCAGATGAAACACCGTGGATGGACTTTAAACGCCGACAGTAACCACAACCGACTCGTCGTGCTTGTTTTCGTGTGAAACAGACGTTCCCCAGCGTTGCCGTCAGGACGTTTTCACACCGGTTAAAGGCAAAATTTTTTTTAAAAATAATTAAATAAATTAACCGGGATTTAAAAACTAAAAATACTTATAAATATTGAGTAGTTTCTGCAAGAAAACCCACATTTATATTGATTTTTTTTCCTCTTTTTTGCACAGCCATGAAGTCCATGGAATAAAGCCCGAGTAATTAGGGAAGAATCATTACCGCGCGCATCCAGATTTAGACATCCGAATGCACCGAGAGATAACCGCCAGCGAAGTCGTGGCCAAACCCTAATTGCATTTTCGAGTCAAAGGCGTCAGATCAATGACTGTCTGCAGTGTCCTTCACCCAGGATTACACCAATGAGGCTGATAACAGGGAGATAGAATCGGTTCAGGTCAGGGGACGTCGTCAGGCTGCCATTTGTATCAGTCGCACAGCTCCGTAATAAGACTTGCAGATGGAAATTTCATTAAGAGAGCTGCTCAGTATGCGCACTGACCAGCTGCTGTCATATTTTGGCTGCCTCTCGTTATTCTACATTGTTGTATCTGAAACCTGCTTTGTGGATTTTTTTTTCTTTTTTTCTTCCCATAGTGTTATTTATTTATTGAACATTACCTTGTATTCCCTCCTCATCAGGAACCAGTCTGAGGGAAGAATAACCAGCTGCCTGTTGAGTGGGATATAAGTATAATTTCATGTCTAACCAGCCTGCAAAAGGCATAATTACCACTTAAACAATTCTTCAGGAGGAAGCTGGAATCGAACCGACAACCTTTTGATCATGACTACTCTACCACACAGCCACAATAGCTTTTCTCTCAGGGGAAATGACTAGCAAGTCATTGGGGAAAAAAACCACAAAACTAGGGTTTCCAATGTATTTCGTAAAATATTCTTTTTTTTAACCCAAATATTTAAACCACTTTTGATGTTAAGCTTTGGAAAACAGCTGCGAACTATATATATTTTTAGGAACCAACACAGTGGCTCTCAAAAGTACGACTTAAATAATTCAGATTATCGTCTCCAAACTTCCACCATCCATATATCATGTACAATTGAACTGAAACACAGACACACGGCGTGGCTGGGAAACGCATCAAAAATTTAAGCTAGAAGAACCGAGAAGAGTACGGTGTCCTTGTAGGGTTTTATTGATATTTTGTTTTCTTGCATCCTTGAGCTAAATCCCCAGCCTGCACAAAAGTGAGAAATCATTAAAGTGTTCACATTGCGCCAAAGTATCAGTCAGGAAAATGCAGCAAAATGCAAAAAGTTTGAACAAAAAAAAAAATTAATAAAAAATGTGTTTGTGATTATTATTGTCTTTGTTGTAACACACTAGACGGTGAATTTTACACAGCTGGATGGCCTTTAAACTCCACCACATCTGAGCAGCAGAGTTAAATATGTTGTTTTGCACAAAACGGTGCCGTTTTTGTGGATTTTTTTGTTGTTGTTCTTTTCCACTGTTAAAACATACTGAAAGTGAAGATACGGTTTATCTTGTTGCCTCTCTGCACAGAGACTTCAGTGATGACAAGGTTTGGTGGAGGCAGTGTGACGTTTGGCAATCCAATTACTAAATTGTGCTGCTCAACTCACAAATGCATGTTCTTGTAAATATGCACCATTGAAATTACTTTGGGTTTTTCGACGTTTTCTTTAATCCCGTTTTTAAAATTTCTTTTAATTTTTTTTTTATGTGTTTGTATTTTCTTGTTCTAAAATACAACACTTGAAAGTAAAACAGAAAGACTGCATTTAATTCATTTCAAGTACTTTGCAGGTTTGATCGAAGCCCTTTCTGATACACGTTGCTATTGGACTCCAAGGTCTGCAGAGCCTGTTTGGCTCACAACACGGTCACCAGCTTCGGTGTTGTCAGTAATGAACGGTTGCTTTGAGCACTTCTCATCTAATGGCGGTTTATATTCACTCAAACAAGAGAGCCAATAAAAAACATCATTTAGACGCTTCATTGCATTCGACTCAACGAGTGCAACAGTGTAGAAACTCGAGCCTTGGTGAACCACTTAAGCTTGTTGTTGTGCTGAGTTGTTTGGAAAAAGATTCCAGCGCGCAAAGTGTTGTACAGAATAATTAGATGAAATTTATTCATTTTTAAATGAATAAAGTTCATGCTAAGTTTAAAAAATAAAAAGTTTGAAAAAAAATGACAAAATTTAAATGTACTCAATAGGTCAAATATTTTTTGTTACTCATTTCAGAAACAAAATTCATGTTTATATACAGTATATTCATCAAACAGATAAAAAAAATGTAAACCTTTCTATCTGGTAATTGGAGGATTGCGGCTTAAAGGGGCAGTGTTTTGTCAAACACTGTTTTAGCTTTACGTCATTTTATAATGTTATTCCATCTGCAAAAACATACCTGGAGGGTTGCCATGACTTTTTTTTCATCCAAGTTTGAGAAATCCTTTAATATCCATGGCAACCATTTAGCTGTGTAAAATGCCTGGGTGGAGCCAGCCCCTTCTTTGAGGACGAAGCTCCTCCTTGGAGCCGGAGCTCGTGGGGGAGCAGCTCCTTCAGACTAGCCAGCAGTAATTAGCAAACACTTGGTGGAGCTGAGCATCTGCTGAGCTCATACAAGCCACTTCTCAGTGAAACACTGCTAAACATACTGTCTAAAGGTTAAAAGAGGAGCGATGTTGTGATGACTTCTTGAAGGCAAAGTTTCAGAAAGAGTAGGTGCTTCTTAAAGAGACATATAGAGACAACATAGTTATTCTATTGTGCCATAAAATGGCACATGTGCCATGTGCCTTAAAAATACATAAAACTGCCCATTTTAAGAAAGTAAAAACCCAAAATGTAGTGTCTCAGAAATGTAAAATTGCATAAGGTCAATTAAACATTTTTGTAAACTAAAATGTGCATTAAAAAAATAGACGATTTAAAACCCTACCTCTGATTTAAAGCATGGCTCCAGCGCTCGCTACTCCAGATCAACTAACATTCCACTAAGTCTGTCAACGACACAATTGACGGTATAAAACGAAGTTTATTGTTCCTCTTGGATGTTCCTCAATGATTTCCCTCCCAGCTGTCAAGCTCCCCCAGCCAGAACTTCACCGTACTCCCTCTGTGTGGCCACTGATAAGAGAAGTGAAACCACTGAAAGTCTGAGCAGGGAGTTGGACCAATTAGAGGGAAGAAACACACCATACCCTTAGCCTTAGATCAGCCAAGCACATAGGTGGCAGGTGTTTTTTTTTTTTTTTTTTTTTCCTCTCAGCTCTTTCTCCTGGAAACTCATTGGTGTGTTAGCTTCACGGAAAAAGCCTCGAGTGTACTTTAAGCTTGTTGAGATGGTTGTTGTTTCTTGTTCTGTCGAACCAGGATAACAAGGAGCAGTAATGACAGAGGAAGTTTTTTCTTCCTCTGCTCGCACTCATTTGAAGTTCCTTTTAAGATGCGCCGACAAACCGGCAAAATTGACGACTTTCCAAAAAAGGGACCCAACGAACAACATGAGAAATTTGATCAAACTTTAATAAGCAAGGCAAAACTCTTCATGGCATAAGCTTTTTTTTGTTTTTTTAGGCTAACATCAGGGCAGATTTCAGAAAAACACCACCATCAACCCTTCAAAGTGTTCGCGGCGAAGCGCTTCTCTGCAACAGCAAGGTGAGAAAAGTCACCGATGCCGGCGAGCGAGGTGTTACCTCGTCCTCCCCCACAGGACATCCGCACGTTGCAAAGTGGCAGAGCTGTTGTCATGGCAACGCTCCTTTATTTCAGCTTTCCTTGGCAGGTTCTGACGGACGTGTTAAGCCTTATGGGCAACTGGAATCGAGAGGATTGACCCCGTCCTGGCTGTTGTTCGGCGAAAAAAAGAACGAGTCAGAACGAAAAAGAGAACCACCGATGGAGAGCGAACGTGATCAGCAACCTCCTTTCTGCTCATCCTGCTGTGTAATCAACGTGACATTTGTGACATTGCAGGTGGGGAAGCTCTGGGAACTCTTCTCTGCCAACAGACCTCGGGGCGAGCCGTGGGGATCGCTGGCTGACGGAAAAAAAAAAAACTCCACCTCGGGGACTTGTGACGTTCCCTCTCAATCCGTATCACTCTCAAACAGTCCGCCGCATGAACCCGGCTCCGGCGTCATCCGGATTACCTCCAGCAAACATTTCTGATCGGCACTTTCAAAGCCCTGAAGAGTACGCCCGGCCATTGAAGGGAAAGAGCATGCCTCGCTGCGGTTGTGGATATTTTCCTGCTTTGGCATGGAACGCATGCATCATTGTGTGAGGAACCTTGGAGCCTGTGATAAGTTTCAAAAGTCAGTTTTGCCTGATTGTGAAAGAAAGAAACCAACTTAGTCTGTGCGGTTGGAGCAGCAGCATTCCCATTTCAGTCTAGCACAGCTATTGCCTATATGCAAATCTGCTTGATTCTAATTTCCCTCCATCTAGGATTCATCCCATCGACTTGGATTCTTCCGGTAGAATTTCAAACTTGTGTTGTTCGCAACCAAATTTGATTTTCTGTGCTGCTTTAGACTGGCGACCTGTCCAGGGCGTGCCCCGCCTCTCGCCTGGGAACGCAGCGGGAGAGAGGCACTAGCACCTCCCGACCCCATTAGGGATAAGGGTGAACAGAAAATGGACGGATGGATGGACAGAATTGTAGTCTGCCTGTAGTTTCATCAAGGGATAGAAACCTTTCATGTCCACGTCGGTCATGCTTGTTCAGCTTGACACGATTGTTTGCAGGTAAGCTTCATTGCGTCGAACTGGCGCCTTAGATACGTCACAGCCAAACTTTAGCGATTGGGTGAGCTTTGAAACATCAGCAGAGTCCACATCTCCAGGAAGAAATCGTTATTCAACAGTCGAGGGTCCAGACCGTCTGTATGAAGTGAAGCGTAGAGGAAGAGGCTGGTTTTACCAGGCTGAGTTCAATGTGAACTGCTGCCACTAATGAGAACCAACCACTGACTAAACCTTTGAAAATGTCTGCTTTCTGCTTTGACTTGTTATTTGCAGTGCCTCGCAAAAGCACTCATTTTATTTGAGGATCGTCTTCCAATTCAACGTGTCACATCCACAAACTCCAGTGTATTTATCCAGATTTAATGGTTTAATAGCCAACACAAATGACTGTATAGTTGTAATGTGCAAAGGAGAGAATGCACCATCCGTCGTTCTACCCATCCATCCATTTCCTAGACCTCCTCAGGATCACCACCATGTCTCTGGCTGTCATCAGTCGAGAGGCAGGGTTCACCTGGAACAGCTCATTATTCCATAACACGGAGTCTGACTTATAATCAGTAAACATACAGCTGTTCTGCGAAGGCCTAAGGAATAAGCCGTTTAGAGGACGCAGCAAATGAACGGAGAAAGCGGCTCTGGCTTCACGAGGCCAACATTGAACTATTTGACCTGCAAGCAAAGAGTCATGTAAAGTTTGTCAGGTAAAAAAAAACAACAAAAAAACAAAAAAAAAAAAACGTTAAAGTGTCGAAGTTCTCCAGTCACTGCTTGTCATTAACACGTGGATTAACTAAAACGTTTTCACACAACACTCTGCTCATCTCTGCGAAATGCTGCGAAAGCCGCAAATGAACATCACTGCAAGATTTGCACACACGCTGCATGGAGATGTGTGTGTGTGTGCAGGATATTTAAAGCCAAACAGACAGAGAAAAGATTTTTCATTTTAGAACATAAGGGGCCATATGGTGTCTAGTATCCTTTTGCTTTGTTGTTGGACTACTTAGGGCCCGACTGTTCGCGGCGTAGATTTCTGATGCGGAAACTCCCTCATTGTGAAATTGAACATTTGATCATTTAGGCCTTGATGAATAGGCCGGTTAGTTTCAAAAAGCATTCGTTTTGAGACTCACCCACAGACTTTCATCAGCAAACCTAAATAACAGAGCTGTCAATTTTAATACGCTCAAAGTTAATCAGAAAATGTTAACGCTTTATTACATAAAGCGGATGAATCAAATGTTGGAGGTAGTTTTCCTTTTATCATCAGCTAATGATGAACATGTAACAATACTAGATTCAGCTATGTTTGTTTGTTTTATGTATAGTTTGCCCTTGAAGACCGATGCTTTGCCTATGACAAACGTTTGGCGCAGAACCAAAAAGGAAGGAAAACCACACAGAGCAACAGCTGGAAGGCAGACTGCTGCTCCCCAGCATCCCTCATGTTTTTGACGTGTTGAACGTGCCACTAACATATGCGGAGCGAACGTTTCAAACCCGCCGAGATCTACTATTCAGAAAAGAAAAACGTGTGTAATGTTTTAAAAGGCACTTAAGATAAAATCCCCAGACGAATTGAACGAGCTTTGCTGCTATTACACTCTCAAACAGCATGTAAAAGTGGCTGCAATTACACAAAACTACACAAAATAGTTGTTTGGAAATACAGTCTTCCTAATAACGTCTCAGAACACATTTAGGTCTCAAAGGGCCAAGTATAAGCTCTCTTGTGAAAGAAGTCGGAAGTATGCAAGAAAGACGCATTGTCACACACACATTTGTACAGTTCAGATATGAACACTATGTGCTTTATATGTCTTAAAGTGCCAGCCACAAAAAGTCTTAATATTTTACTCTATAATTTCTAGCTGAATAAGGACCCATTTCTGTCATTTTATGTTGCTGTGAAATCGCCGTCTCTGGACGTGATGCAGCTTTCCCACAGAAGTGCATATCGCAGCCTTTGTCTGCTACAGAACTAATGCAAATTATATGCACAATACAGTAATTTGATGATGGTGGCGCTTTTTTTTTGGACTCTGTGAATTACTGGTGAGATTCTTAGGCCCCTGATTTAAAGACATAAAAGCCTCCTGCTCTGTAGGCTAAAGGGAACCAATGAGCTTTAGAGCCACCGTCCAAAACAGATTTAAGCTCTCAAATAGCTTTAACGTCTGAACTGTCATGATGACACTGGTGACCTGTTGGGCCCATTGACTTTCATGTAAACATTTGTATGCGCTTCTCAACATCCATTATCTTCTGCTTACCCCGGGTCGGGTCGCGGGGGCAGCTGCCCTCTCCCCGGCCATGTGGGTCATCTCCTCCAAGGGAATCCCAAGGCGTTCCAAGTCCCTCCAGTGAGTCCTGGGTATCTCTCGGTCTCCTCCTGATTGGGTAGGTGTCCTGTGGTGAGGCACAGGACACCTCACCAGGGAGGCAAACCAACCAGATGTCTGAGCCACCTTAACTGGATCCTCTTGATATAGAGAAATGGTTGCCTTGGTTAAATTGAGAGCCCTTCAAACCCTCCTTAGAATTCCTTCTGAACTTTTTGCGTGGCCGTGATGAACTTGGACAGCAGCTCCTGCAGATTCCAAGAACAACTTCTGATATATTTGAGTAAAGGGATCAGACTTTGAAGCTCAAGACACTGATGTGACCATTCAGCTCCCAGTTCTGATAGAGGACTTAAGGTTTGGGTTTTTCATACCTTCATACTGAATGTACGGTACCAGGGCTTGTGTTGGAAGCCAAGAAAATGCACAAAGATATTCTGAATGTGTTCCCCTTCTTGCTGTCTCAGATCTATGGTGCAATCGCACAACCACCCTTTTTCCCCCCCTCTGGATTCTGTTTTTGCTGCTGCTTTCAGATCCCGACTCGCGGAGTGTCACACGCCAGAAAGATGTCCATCTGTTGCAGTTTGTCAAGCACCTTTTAACCCTCACTGGATGTGACAAAGCGTGTCATATCTGTTGGTTTTCGAAACACATCATATTCTTTCGCCAAAGAATAAAGGTCACGACTGATGCCTGTGCCAGAGCTGCTGTCAGTGTGTATCTGTGCCGACATGTCCTCACGGATGTCCCCTGCGCGAGAGAGACGCAGCCCACCCCTCCCCGGAACCAGGGAGGGGCGGCCGTCGTTGACGAGTTGCAAGTTTTTTGTACAGGTGTCTCATCACTGCAGAAGGTGGATAAATATTCATCGCCTTCAATGCCCGTATCTACCTGCAGACGAGAGTCAAACAATATTTATACATGACACTTTATGCATCTACACACCTCAACAGCAGGGTTAGGGTTAACAGCGTAATGAATCCTGTTCTTATTGTTGACAGTGGTTGCAATTGCACCTCGTTGCATCTTTGACATGAACACTTTATTCAAAGCAATTATGCATGGCAATACAACAGAAGCATCCAGAAGTACATCACAGTACTTAAAACCTGCCGTGTCAGATTTATGAGACGTTCATAAAGCCAAGGGTTTTCCGTCATAGTAGCATACAACCTTTTAAGCACCGTTGACATTTGCTAACGAGGTATTAATAATCAAATGGCTTGCAATGTCAAGTCGTGAGGACGAGCTCATTTTAAAATAGCATTCCACGACACATTCTTTCTGCACATCAAAAACAGACTCTTTATTCCCATAAATGTGGCGTAATTTTTTTCCCCACCAAGAATAAAACAATGAGATTTCTTTTCTCTACTAGTATAAAGATGGTAATTGGATCCAAAATTAACCCAGCTTTACAAGCGCAAAGCTTTGCCGCGACTGACTGCAGCCTCAGCTTGGATTTATTGATCTCTTGGTGAAGAATCTACATTCTGCTGAGCCAGCAGGGACGGCCCGGGCGAGGGTTTTCCCAGGGTCTAAGAACAGGAGGTGTTATGTAAATTTTATCGACTTGGTTTGACTTGTGTACTGTCACAAAGGGAGGAGATGCGAGTTTATTTAAAAAAGAAAAAGAAGGAAAAAAAAGACAGGTTGTTGAGTAATCCAGCAGTTAACAGACCAGAAAATGCAACAAGCGCTACGGCCCTTGTTTTGTTGTGTTAATTGACACGTATTAATTTGTCCTGGTTCCATATTGGCTCTAATGCGCAGCATGTCTGGCACTGATGAAATCTGTTCCTACAGGATCGTCGGGTCAGATAGCTGGATTGTTTACATGTGCAAATGCTCAGTAATGCCTTCGATATTTCATGCTTCACACGCCCATTTGCTCCCTGAGGTAAAGAGATGACTATGAAAAAGATGCGCATTGTTTTATGACGGCATGTTGGATAAAAACAAAGGAATTTCTGAGCTCCATAGGTTCAAAATTTGCAAGAAAAAAAAAACAAAAAAAAAACAAAAAAACTTTTCTATAATAATCTCAAAACTTTTCTAGAAAGAAATTTTTTTTTTTTTTTGAATAAATGTACTAATACCTTTTTTAGTTTTTTTTCCTATCCACTATAGCCTTAGCACCTCACTGTATTCATTAATGTAAGCTATTCATATTTTAAACATGCATTTTTGGATCAAATTGTGCATTATTTGTTTGGCTTGGCTCTAAATAACTATGCTATCATTCAATAAACTAGCAATTTAGATCAAATTGCTTAACATAATGAGCAATTTTGGCAAATAATCGCCAAACGGTCATTGTTTTATGAACGTCTGTCTGGTCATAACAATAAACGAAGGATTCATTCAATCACTGATGTTTTCAAAAGGCGAGTTCTGCACACACATTCAGAATAAACGCCGAATTCAAGATCTTTACTAACAACGTAATTCAAAAACTGCGGCTGAAACACTTCACTCAACAAACTCACTCAGACGGCAGGAGTCAACTAAACCAATAAGTAAAAGCGAAAGAGTAAAATCCAAACGGATCCCAAGCGCTTCAGCAAACTGCTCCAGATAGAAACATAATCAGCGTAATTAAGACATGAGCTTATTGAAGAATTAAGCTTTATGTGTTCAGTCAGATATGGTTTTAAAGTCAGATGACAGGGGCGTGCTGTGGTGGCGCAGGGGTTAGCATGCCCCACGTTTGGAGGCCTCAGTCCTCGACGCGGACGTTGCGGGTTCGACTCCCAGTCCCGGCGTCCTTTGCCGCGTATCTTCCCCCTCTCCTTGCCCTCTTTCCTGTCTGCCTACTGTAAAAAATACAAGCCACTAGTGCCGCAAAAACTCTTTGGAGGGGAAAAAAAAAAAAAAAAAGTCAGATGATAAAGCTTCGCATGCCTCAGGAGAAAAATATTTTGGGATATCATGTGTGTCCTAACCCAGTCAACCCGTGTTGGAGCAACTAATTGACGCCGGTCGGCAGAAACTCTTAATGGGACTCATAACGTCCCTTTAATGAAAAGTGCATATTGCAGTTTCTGAAAACGTTATTGGGAAGCAAAACAAGTGTCTCTCATATGAAACACTAATGAAGATTGTGTGCTAATTTAAAACAAAGCCGGATATTTTGCTACTGACACGTGGCGCTGATTTTAGGAGTAGTTTTGGAGCGGTTAAATATCTGCTGCTCATGGATTGTGTCACGGAAGCAGAATGAAGCTGCTTGCATTTGACGCTTTACGGTTGGTTTAACAATAACAAACCAATGAATATGATCAAACCTCGCGAACATCTTACATCTACAGAGCACAAAACCAAGGAAATCCAGTTAAACGTCCTGCACCGTTTAACAAATTCTCACTGCATTATTGCTACAAATATCAGGAAACATTGTAGCTCCACTGTATTTGCCTGTGTTATAATATATTTGTAATTCGTTCATGGATAAGTCAAGAGAGAAATGAGCTGCATAAATTAATCTGTAGTGTTATGTAAAAAAAAAAAAAAAGGACTTTTCTGAGCTTTACATCATTTTATAATGTTATTCCCTCATTAAAAACATTCCTGGAGGGTTCCTTTGATTCTTCTGCGTATGTTTGAGAAATCCTTTAATCTCCTGTGGCAACCGTTCAGCTGTGGAAAACGCCAGGGTAGACCGAGTGCCGGCCTCGGAGAGCAGCTCCTCTTCGAGGCCCAATTTCAAGATGCTAAATTGCAAAGTCAAATTTCAGGCAGTTATATTTGATAAACATGACGTTTTTATGACAACTGATGAAGCTATAAAGTTATACTGCGTGGCAAGAAAAAACATCCTTTTTCTCAGTCCTCCGTTTCTCAATTCGGCATTTCCATTCTTAATGCGCATAAATACAGTAAAAGTAATAAATCGGTGAAAATTTCACCCCTGCCAAAGCATCTGCTGAGGACACGAGCGAACGTGCTGATGATGGAAAAAACGACACCCTGGGCCTCTCTCTCTCTCCCTCTCTCTCTCCGGAGCGCCATGGCGACGACGGAGCAGAGCTGGGATGTGACTGGCTTGAAATAAAGCTGCACACATATGCATGCGTGACAATTCCCCGCACAGCGTCTTGATTTTTGACAGCCCTTCTTGGCCTAGCTCAAGGCTGGGGTTCAATATTCCAAAGTGCAAGGCCGAGCTGGTGATGCTTGGCAGCGTGGAGGCTGAGTGTGGCTGCTGTGAATACTGCTGTGCCAGTGTTTGTCAATGATGTATCGTTTGTGGAGGAAGGGAGCGGCTTGGGGGTAGATTACTTTCCTAAACAAGGCAATGGTCTTAAAGGGTGAGTTACTGCTTTGGCTATTGGTTTCCCTTCCAGCCTCCCTTAACAGCAGTAGCATCTTAATACTGCCTGCAGAGCAGGGCCGGCAGATTCGCTGCCAAGTGGCAGATGCTGGGGCCGTTCGGCCCGGCGCAGCACAGGGGCTGACTGACACGGCAACGTGGGGGACGAGTCAGTCAATTTCACGAAACGCTCAAACGAGAAGACTCTTTATTTCAGGCCTGGGGGTAAAGTAAACAAAATGGAATATTTTCCGTTTGTTGGGGCGGACGGTGGACCAACATCCGGATTTATATTTTAGACAGTTTTCAGGGCTGATTACAAAAAAAAACCAACAAAAAAAAAAGTTTTCTTTGGTATCAAACTCGTATTTCATTGCAAAAATTCACATCTGTTTTTTTGTCTTTGACAAGTGATACAACTGATGTTTCGGAGAACCTTTAATAAAACCAGATAGCAATAACTTGATTTCCAAATTGTAATTTCATTGAGCTTCAGCTTTATAATGATGACCACACTCTTGCCTCTTCGTCAAGACCCAACATTAAAGCTGCATCATGTAGCTTCTGTAAAAAAATATCTTTAATTGTCAAAACTGTTCGTCCTGACGGTTCGCTATGAGACACTGATTCTGTGAAATGTCGAGCTCCTCTGTCTTCTCCCGGTGCTACAAGTGCAAAACGGAAACAACCAATCAGAGCCACAACCCCGTGTGGCGCTGCTCATGTTGTATGTTGTGAATACAGGATGTAGTTAGCATGGCGACAGAAGTGGTTTTCCTGTAATTGCAAGCTGTTTCTTTTCCATTAACACATTAAGCAGCAAGTACATGATTTTGGTTGGCGGCACCAAGTCCCGCCTCCTGACTGACGGCTTGTTTCTTGTATATTTCTTCAGACAGCAGGTGGAGGAGATCAATGTTTTCACAGATTATCTGTCTCACATGGTCACAACACGGTGACAATTTTGACTTGAATAAGTCATTTACTGTAGTTTTGATTGAGAGTCGGACTGCATCGGTTCATTTAATCAGCTCTACTTCTCAACTGAAATTAAGATGCCACCAGACATATGTATATGAACGTTTTTTCACATTTCACCTACATTTTTATGTTTAACAAAAAAAACAAACGTTAACTTTGTTTCAATTCGTTACCAGAAAACATGCTCGACTCTTAGCAACAGCTGATCAACAAATAATGCTTACTGCTCAAAAAAATGTTGGAATTCTTCAGTTATTTTAAAACGTGTCAACACTCTTAGTTATTTATTAGGCATAAGTGCTTTTGGAGTACTCCTGAAATGCTTAGACTCAAGAGCTTTACAGTACCTTAAATTTTACAAAAAAACAAAAGTTATCTTCGTTTCAATTCGTTACCAGAAACCACGTTCGCCTTTTAGCAACAGCTCATCAACAAATAATGCTTACTGTTGAAAAAATCTAGGAATTCTTCCGCTATTTTGACATGTCTGAATGCTCTCATTATTTATGAAATATAAGTACTTTTGGAGTACTACTTAAATGCTTAGACACCAGAGTTTCACCATACATAAATTAAAAAAGAAAAAAACAAATGTTAACTCCGTTTCAATTCGTTACCAGAAAACACGCTCGTCTATTAGCAACAGCTAATCAACAAATAATGCTTAGTGTTGAAAGAATATTGGAATTCTTCAGCTATTTTAAAATGTCTTCCGCTATTTTAAAATGTCTGAACACTAATTATTTATGAAATAGAAGTGCTTTTGGAGTACTCCCTAAATCCTTAGACACAAGAGCTTCACAGAACATAAATTTTAGGAAAAAAAACAAACGTTATCTTCATTTCAATTCGTTACCAGAAAACACGTTCGTCTCTTAGCAACAGCTCATCAACAAATGATGCTTATTGCTGAAAAAGTGTTTGAATCCTTCAGCTATTTTAAAACATGTAAACAGTCTTAGTCATTTATGAAGCATAAGTGCTTTTGAAGTACTATTTTAATGCTTAGACTCAAGAACTCCGCAGTACGTCAATTTTACAAAAAAACAGACGTTAACTTTGTTTCAATTCGTTACCAGAAAACACGCTCGTCTCTTAGCAACAGCTGATCAACAAATAATGCTTATTGCTGAAAAAATGTTGGAATTCTTCAGCTATTTCGAAATGTTTCAATGCTCATTACTTATGAAATAAATGTGCTTTTGGAGTACTACTTAAATCCTTAGACACAAGAGCTTCACCATTCGTAAATTAAAAAAACAAACAAACGTTAACTTCATTTATATTCGTTACCAGAAAACACACTCGTCTCTTAGCAACAGCTCATCAACAAATGATGCTTATTGCTGAAAAAGTGTTTGAATCCTTCAGCTATTTTAAAACATGTAAACAGTCTTAGTCATTTATGAAGCATAAGTGCTTTTGAAGTACTATTTTAATGCTTAGACTCAAGAACTCCGCAGTACGTCAATTTTACAAAAAAACAGACGTTAACTTTGTTTCAATTCGTTACCAGAAAACACGCTCGTCTCTTAGCAACAGCTGATCAACAAATAATGCTTATTGCTGAAAAAATGTTGGAATTCTTCAGCTATTTCGAAATGTTTCAATGCTCATTACTTATGAAATAAATGTGCTTTTGGAGTACTACTTAAATCCTTAGACACAAGAGCTTCACCGTACGTAAATAAAAAAAAAAAAAAACAAACGTTAACTTCGTTTCAATTCGTTACCAGAAAACACGTTCGTCTCTTAGCAACAGCTAATCAACAAATGATGCTTATTGCTGAAAAAGTGTTTGAATCCTTCAGCTATTTTAAAACATGTAAACAGTCTTAGTCATTTATGAAGCGTAAGTGCTTTTGAAGTACTATTTTAATGCTTAGACTCAAGAACTCCGCAGTACGTCAATTTTACAAAAAAACAAACGTTAACTTCGTTTCAATTCGTTACCAGAAAACACGCTCGTCTCCCAGCAACAGCTAATCGTTGAAAGAATATTGGAATTCTTCCGCTATATAAAATGTCTTCCACTATTTCAAAATGTCTGAACACTGTAATTATTTATAAAATACATGTGCTTTTGAAGTACTCCTTAAATCCATAGACAAAAGAGCTTCATCATACGTAAATTAAAAAAAACAAAACAAACGTTAACTTCGTTTCAATTCTTTACCAGAAAACACGTTCGTCTCTTAGCAACAGCTAATCAACAAATAATGCTTATTGCTGAAAAAATGTTGGAATTCTTCCGCTATATAAAATGTATTCCACTATTTCAAAATGTGTGAACACTGTAATTATTTATAAAATATATGTGCTTTTGAAGTACTCCTTAAATTCATAGACAAAAGAGCTTCACCGTACGTAAATAAAAAAACAAAGAAACAAACGTTAACTTCGTTTCAATGCGTTACCTGAAAAGACGCTCGTCTCTTAGCAACAGCTAATCAACAAATGATGCTTATTGCTAAAAAAATGTTGGAATTCTTCAACTATTTTAAAACGTGTTAACACTCTTAGTCATTTATGAAGCATAAGTGCTTTTTAAGTACTACTTTAGTGCTTAGACTCAAGAACTTCACAGTACGTCAATTTTACAAAAAAAAAAAACGTTAACTTCGTTTCAATTCGTTACCAGAAAATACGTTCGTCTCTTAGCAACAGCTAATCAACAAATAATGAACTTTGCTCAAAAAATGTTGGAATTCTTCAACTATTTTAAAACGTGTCAACACTCTTTGTCATTTATGAAGCATAAGTGCTTTTGGAGTACTCCTTGAACGCTTAGACACAAGAGCTTCACAGTACGTAAATTTTACAAAAAAACAGACGTTAACTTTGTTTCAATTCGTTACCAGAAAACACGCTCGACTCTTAGCAACAGCTGATCAACAAATAATGCTTATAAAAAATTTAAAAGTTTCGATGCTCATTACTTATAAAATAAATGTGCTTTTGGAGTACTACTTTAATGCTTAGACTCAAGAGCTTCACAGTACGTCAATTTCACAAAAAAAAAAAGTTAACTTCGTTTCAATTCGTTACCAGAAAACACGCTCGTCTCCTAGCAACAGCTAATCAACAAATAATGCTTACTGTTGAAAGAATATTGGAATTCTTCCGCTATATAAAATGTCTTCCACTATTTCAAAATGTCTGAACACTGTAATTATTTATAAAATATATGTGCTTTTGAAGTACTCCTTAAATCCATAGACAAAAGAGCTTCACCGTACGTAAAAAAAAAAAAAAAACGTTAACTTCGTTTCAATGTGTTACCAGAAAACACGCTCGTCTCTTAGCAACAGCTAATCAACAAATAATGCTTATTGCTGAAAAAATGTTGGAATTCTTCCGCTATATAAAATGTATTCCACTATTTCAAAATGTGTGAACACTGTAATTATTTATAAAATATATGTGCTTTTGAAGTACTCCTTAAATTCATAGACAAAAGAGCTTCACCGTACGTAAATAAAAAAAAAAACAAACAAACGTTAACTTCGTTTCAATGCGTTACCTGAAAAGACGCTCGTCTCTTAGCAACAGCTAATCAACAAATGATGCTTATTGCTAAAAAAATGTTGGAATTCTTCAACTATTTTAAAACGTGTCAACACTCTTAGTCATTTATGAAGCATAAGTGCTTTTGGAGTACTCCTTGAACGCTTAGACACAAGAGCTTCACAGTACGTAAATTTTACAAAAAAACAGACGTTAACTTTGTTTCAATTCGTTACCAGAAAACACGCTCGACTCTTAGCAACAGCTAATTTACTGTTGAAAGAATATTGGAATTCTTCCGCTATATAAAATGTCTTCCACTATTTCAAAATGTCTGAACACTGTAATTATTTATAAAATATATGTGCTTTTGAAGTACTCCTTAAATTCATAGACAAAAGAGCTTCACCGTACGTAAATAAAAAAAAAACCAAACAAACGTTAACTTCGTTTCAATGCGTTACCTGAAAAGACGCTCGTCTCTTAGCAACAGCTAATCAACAAATGATGCTTATTGCTGAAAAAATGTTGGAATTCTTCAACTATTTTAAAACGTGTTAACACTCTTAGTCATTTATGAAGCATAAGTGCTTTTTAAGTACTACTTTAATGCTTAGACTCAAGAACTTCACAGTACGTCAATTTTACAAAAAAAAAACGTTAACTTAGTTTCAATTCGTTACCAGAAAACACACTCGTCTCTTAGCAACAGCTCATCAACAAATAATGCTTATTGCTGAAAAAATGTTGGAATTCTTCAACTATTTTAAAACGTGTCAACACTCTTAGTCACTTATGAAGCATGAGTGCTTTTTAAGTACTACTTTAATGCTTAGACTCAAGAGCTTCACAGTACGTCAATTTCACAAAACAAACAAACGTTAACTTCAATTCA
Organism: Poeciliopsis turneri; assembly: GCA_922788865.1. Classification (NCBI taxonomy): domain Eukaryota; kingdom Metazoa; phylum Chordata; class Actinopteri; order Cyprinodontiformes; family Poeciliidae; genus Poeciliopsis; species Poeciliopsis turneri. The sequence goes on along the minus strand of CAKLNU010000376.1, from coordinate 292,973 downwards.
ATTCGTTACCAGAAAACACGCTCGTCTCCTAGCAACAGCTAATCAACAAATAATGCTTACTGTTGAAAGAATATTGGAATTCTTCCGCTATATAAAATGTCTTCCACTATTTCAAAATGTCTAAACACTGTAATTATTTATGAAATATATGTGCTTTTGAAGTACTCCTTAAATTCATAGACAAAAGAGCTTCACCGTACGTAAATAAAAAAACAAACAAACAAACGTAAACTTCGTTTCAATGCGTTACCTGAAAAGACACTCGTCTCTTAGCAACAGCTAATCAACAAATGATGCTTATTGCTAAAAAAGTGTTGGAATTCTTCAGCTATTTTAAAATCTGTCAATACTCTTAGTCATTTATGAAGCATAAGTGCTTTTGAAGTACTACTTTAATGCTTAGACTCAAGAACTTCACAGTACGTCAATTTTACAAAAAAAAAACGTTAACTTCGTTTCAATTCGTTACCAGAAAACACGCTCGTCTTTTAGCAACAGCTCATCAACAAATAATGCTTATTGCTGAAAAAATGTTGGAATTCTTCAACTATTTTAAAACGTGTCAACACTCTTAGTCATTTATGAAGCATGAGTGCTTTTTAAGTACTACTTTAATGCTTAGACTCAAGAGCTTCACAGTACGTCAATTTCACAAAAAAAAAAAGTTAACTTCAATTCAATTCGTTACCAGAAAACATGCTCGTCTCCTAGCAACAGCTAATCAACAAATAATGCTTACTGTTGAAAGAATATTGGAATTCTTCCGCTATATAAAATGTCTTCCACTATTTCAAAATGTCTGAACACTGTAATTATTTATAAAATATATGTGCTTTTGGAGTACTACTTAAATCCTTAGACACAAGAGCTTCACCGTACGTAAATAAAAAAACAAAAAAACAAACGTTAACTTCGTTTCAATTCGTTACCATAAAACACGTTCGTCTCTTAGCAACAGCTAATCAACAAATGATGCTTATTGCTGAAAAAGTGTTTGAATCCTTCAGCTATTTTAAAACATGTAAACAGTCTTAGTCATTTATGAAGCGTAAGTGCTTTTGAAGTACTATTTTAATGCTTAGACTCAAGAACTCCGCAGTACGTCAATTTTACAAAAAAAAAAAAACGTTAACTTCGTTTCAATTCGTTAGCAGAAAACATGCTCGTCTCTTAGCAACAGCTCATCAACAAATAATGCTTATTGCTAAGAAAATGTTGGAATTCTTCAGCTATTTCGAAATGTTTCAATGCTCATTACTTATGAAATAAATGTGCTTTTGGAGTACTACTTAAATCCTTAGACACAAGAGCTTCACCGTACGTAAATTAAAAAAAAAAAAACAAACGTTAACTTTGTTTCAATTCGTTACCAGAAAATACGTTCGTCTCTTAGCAACAGCTAATCAACAAATAATGAATTTTGCTGAAAAAATGTTGGAATTCTTCAACTATTTTAAAACGTGTCAACACTCTTAGTCATTTATGAAGCATAAGTGCTTTTGGAGTACTCCTTGAACGCTTAGACACAAGAGCTTCACAGTACGTAAATTTTACAAAAAAACAGACGTTAACTTTGTTTCAATTCGTTACCAGAAAACACGCTCGACTCTTAGCAACAGCTGATCAACAAATAATGCTTATTGCTGAAAAAATGTCGGAATTCTTCAGCTATTTCGAAATGTTTCAATGCTCATTACTTATGAAATAAATGTGCTTTTGTAGTACTACTTAAATCCTTAGACACAAGAGCTTCACCATTCGTAAATTAAAAAAAAAAACAAACGTTAACTTCGTTTATATTCGTTACCAGAAAACACACTCGTCTCTTAGCAACAGCTCATCAACAAATAATGCTTATTGCTGAAAGAATATTGGAATTCTGCCGCTATTTTAAAATCTGTCAACACTCTTAGTCATTTATGAAGCATAAGTGCTTTTTAAGTACTACTTTAATGCTTAGACTCCAGAACTTCACAGTACGTCAATTTTACAAAAAAAAAACGTTAACTTCGTTTCAATTCGTTACCAGAAAACACGCTCGTCTCCTAGCAACAGCTAATCAACAAATAATGCTTACTGTTGAAAGAATATTGGAATTCTGCCGCTATATAAAATGTCTTCCACTATTTCAAAATGTCTAAACACTGTAATTATTTATAAAATATATGTGCTTTTTAAGTACTCCTTAAATTCATAGACAAAAGAGCTTCACCGTACGTAACAAACAAACGTTAACTTCGTTTCAATGCGTTACCAGAAAACACACTCGTCTCTTAGCAACAGCTAATCAACAAATGATGCTTATTGCTAAAAAAGTGTTGGAATTCTTCAGCTATTTTAAAATCTGTCAATACTCTTAGTCATTTATGAAGCATAAGTGCTTTTGAAGTACTACTTTAATGCTTAGACTCAAGAGCTTCACAGTACGTCAATTTTACAAAAAAACAAACGTTAACTTCGTTTCAATTCGTTACCAGAAAACATGCTCGTCTCCCAGCAACAGCTAATCGTTGAAAGAATATTGGAATTCTTCCGCTATATAAAATGTCTTCCACTATTTCAAAATGTCTGAACACTGTAATTATTTATAAAATACATGTGCTTTTGAAGTACTCCATAAATCCATAGACAAAAGAGCTTCATCATACGTAAATTAAAAAAAACAAAACAAACGTTAACTTCGTTTCAATTCGTTACCAGAAAACACGTTCGTCTCTTAGCAACAGCTAATCAACAAATGATGCTTATTGCTAAAAAAAATGTTGGAATTCTTCAACTATTTTAAAACGTGTTAACACTCTTAGTCATTTATGAAGCATAGGTGCTTTTTAAGTACTACTTTAATGCTTAGACTCAAGAACTTCACAGTACGTCAATTTTACAAAAAAAAAACGTTAACCTCGTTTCAATTCGTTACCAGAAAACACGCTCGTCTCTTAGCAACAGCTCATCAACAAATAATGCTTATTGCTGAAAAAATGTTGGAATTCTTCAGCTATTTCGAAATGTTTCAATGCTCATTACTTATGAAATAAATGTGCTTTTGGAGTACTACTTAAATCCTTAGACACAAGAGCTTCACCGTACGTAAATTAAAAAAAACAAAACAAACGTTAACTTCGTTTCAATTCGTTACCAGAAAATACGTTAGTCTCTTAGCAACAGCTAATCAACAAATAATGAATTTTGCTGAAAAAATGTTGGAATTCTTCAACTATTTTAAAACGTTTCAACACTCTTAGTCATTTATGAAGCATAAGTGCTTTTGGAGTACTCCTTGAACGCTTAGACACAAGAGCTTCACAGTTCGTAAATTTTAAAAAAAAACAAACGTTAACTTCGTTTCAATTCGTTACCAGAAAACACGCTCGTCTCTTAGCAACAGCTAATCAACAAATGATGCTTAGTGTTGAAAGAATATTGGAATTCTTCCGCTATATAAAATGTCTTCCACTATTTCAAAATGTCTGAACACTGTAATTATTTATAAAATATATGTGCTTTTGAAGTACTCCTTAAATCCATAGACAAAAGAGCTTCACAGTACGTAAATAAAAAAAATAAAAAAAACAAATGTTAACTTCGTTTCAATGCGTTACCAGAAAACACACTCGTCTCTTAGCAACAGCTAATCAACAAATAATGCTTATTGCTGAAAAAATGTTGGAATTCTTCAACTATTTTAAGTCGTGTCAACACTCTTTGTCATTTATGAAGCATAAGTGCTTTTTAAGTACTACTTTAATGCTTAGACTCAAGAGCTTCACAGTACGTCAATTTTCCAAAAAAAAAAAACGTTAACTTCGTTTCAATTCGTTACCAGAAAACACGCTCGTCTATTAGCAACAGCTAATCAACAAATAATGCTTACTGTTGAAAGAATATTGGAATTCTTCCGCTATATAAAATGTCTTCCACTATTTCAAAATGTCTGAACACTGTAATTATGTATAAAATATGTGTGCTTTTGAAGTACTCCTTAAATTCATAGACAAAAGAGCTTCACCGTACGTAAATAAAAAAAAAACAAACAAACGTTAACTTCGTTTCAATTCGTTACCAAAAAACACGTTCGTCTCTTAGCAACAGCTCATCAACAAATGTTTATTGCTGATAAAATGTTGGAATTCTTCAGCTATTTTAAAACGTGTCAACACTCTTAGTTATTTAATAAGTGTAAATGCTTTTGGAGTGCTACTTAACCCTATAAACCGCACACCATGAAATAACTGACAGAAAATTCCAATTCTTTGAAAGTGGAGCCTTTTTTGGTCCCTCTAATCAAACTAAAAAAATTTTTTTTCAAATATCATTTTCCATATATGAGTTTCATTTTGTATCGTATTTCATACATCGGTTCACAATGCTCAAAGATGATTATTTCTTGAACAAACAAAAACATAATAAAACACAAATAACTCAGATAAAATGTTAATTCCAAACATAAAAAGTGCTACAACAATGCAGCAATAACAAATCCACCAATGGAACTGGCAGGGTGGCAGTCTCGAGAGCATAACATTTCAGTTATTTTCTACACATATTGTGACTCACAATTTTTTTATTTTGCATTATGAAACAGTTTCTGTTCTTGTTCAGACAAAGATGCACTTTGCATTTCTCACAGAACACATGGGCAAAGTGGCCCATGTGTTTTTGATGTTGTTTTCCTGGTTCACTCTGAAATCCAGTGACCCTCTTCCCTTTTTCTTGAGTTCTTTCTCATCCATCAGTTGGCAATTCTTCACCCTGTTCATTCGGACTGTGCCTATGTAGTAGATTCCTCTTTGTTTCAAGTGCTCTACCAATGGAACTGACGTAAAGAAATCGTCAGCAAAAACTTTGTGATTCTTTCCTGCTGGAAGGGTTGAGGTCATTTTCAGGACAACATCTCCTGTAGCACCAACATGAGATTTCTCTTGGTCAAGATTTCCTCCCCCTTGGCACACATCAAAGTCATATAGATAGCCACTTTGCCCACCACATCCCCACATCTTGAACCCCCACTAGTGAGGTTTTCCTGGCATGTAGCACCGTAGATGTGATTTTCCTTTGAAAGGCACCATGATTTCGTCATCAGCGTGACATTCTTAAGGTGGTATGCAAAGAAAGCGTTGGTATAGTTTCTCCAACCATGGCCTGAGTTTCCACACTTTATCTTGTTTTGCATCCTCAGACACGTTGAGGTTATTCTGAAAGTGAATCACTGTCAGCAAATTCAGAAATCGACCCCTTGACATCACATCACAAACAAACCATCTCCCAATAAGCTTGTACGTTGGGCATCTGTAATAACCAAATTATGAACATGCAAACATGTCATTAGTTTATATGAAAAAAGACTGTACATTACTTGATGTGATGTAAAATACATGAAGTACAATAAAAAAGACAATTGACTGATTTTTTGAGTTAACGGACCCACTGTATCAAATTTGATACATCGCTTTTCAACACGGTTTTACAAAAATATTATGATAAAATACTAAGTAATTTTACATTGCATCAACTCAGTAAGTGTTCCTATTGATAATTCACCCCAAAAACAAATTTTTTTTCTTACCTTAACCTTCTAAAATTGGCAAAGTTTTCCTGCTGAAACCGCATGTGTCGCAGTCCTTTGCCATGGCAGTCCTGTAGTATCAGTGGAAAGGCCTCTGGTGAGAAAGTTGGATTATCAGTGCACTACATGTTTCTAATTGTATACATTGGGTTTTTTAGGGAAAAAAATGTCACACTGCTCATTTGGAGGTCTCAAAAACTCATGTATCAAATATGATACCTTTGGCTTTATAAGGTTAAATGCTTAGACACAAGAGCTTCACAGTACGTAAATTTAATTGAAAGAAAACATCGTTTCAATCTCTTTATGCAGACCACGTCCAGTTACCGATTCTCAAACGGGCACTTGCACGTGTGAGAAATCATTTAATCTCCCATGGCAACCATTAAGTTGCGCAAAAAACCTGAATGAACCTAAATCTGCCTTCGCCCCAACTCAACTCATTCAAACTAGCAAACACCTAGCGCATCTGCTGAGCTCGTTATAGGAACTGCTTCTCAATTAAACACCAGTAAAAACGTTGTTAAAGGGTTAATGGAGGAGCCGTGTTGCGATGACTTCCTGTGGGAGGAGTTCCAGAGAGAGCGAGACTTTTTAAAGAGACAGGGACCCAATTTCAAAGCGTTGAATTACAAAGTCCAAGTTCTTTCAAGTCAGGTTGGATATTTATATCAATTTCTTAACAGTTACTTGATTGTGCTATAAAATGGCACAATCTGCCTGGGAAACATACAAAATGTGAAAAAAATACCAATGTCTATCAACATGATTTTTACATTTAGAATTTTTTTTTTTTTATTTGTACATATGTTCCCTGCAGACTGTTGTGCTTTTACAACTATTATTCAGGATTAGAACCTCTTGTGCCTTTGCATTCTTTGCATTTCCAAACACGTACGAGTTCAGCTGAATTTTTGAAGGCACACACTCGTGAAATCAATCCAAGGATGCTGTTCTGCAAAATTGCATTTTGAACTCGTATGTTAGCATCTTACGCTTGGCGGCTCTCCGCCTTCTCTCTGAGCTTCCTCTCTGTGTTTGTTTTTGTTGGCGTACAAACAATCGCTTCCCGCTGCCAGAGCCTGCACTCCTCCCTTCGCCCGGGCATCCATGCGACAGCCGATTCTCCCATTGGCTCGCACGTGGCCCGTGATGAATTAGCGTAATGCCGAGCAAATATTAATCACATTGTCACCGCGGCTGAGCGGGAAAGCAGTTTAGTACTGCAGCCACCATGCAGCCTCATTTATCAAACCCCGGAGCTCTCATCCTTTGCTCTACCCTCCTGCCTGCTGCCTGCAAAACACAAGCTGTTCCCACCCGGTTCTATTTTCTTGTATTTTTTTTCCGCTGCCAGAACTGCCTTCAACCGTTTCTTGAGTGGCGCGCTTTACGTCAGCGCTGTTGTTTCTGCCCAATAGACTCGCCAAAAATCATTTCACATGGAGGCCGACGAGCGTACACGAGGAAACGTGCTGCCACGGTTTATTTCAAACGACTGCAGACAGAACGCGTGCGTGTAGGTGTCGTCAATCTGCGTGAGATAAGCGGGAAAACTTCTTGACATCGACAGAAAATTACCACGAAAAGAAAGACGGCAAAGGTCATTATTTCCAGCCCACTATGGCAAGCAGTTTTCACAGCCGATCTATGTGGAAAGTGAGATTCCTTGTCATAAATTTCGCACCAGAACTCGGCGCTGGTGGGCTCCATGAACGTGTGGTTTCCCTTCACAAGACACCTCCTTCACCCCTCTCTATTAGCTGTAAAAAGATATACCGAGGGATAAAGAAGACCAATTACCTGCTAATCCATTCTAGGATGGGCGATGCACAGTGAAAATACTGCAGACATTTAAAGGCGAATTGTCAAATTGCGCTGCTCCTCAGACTCCCACATCCAACGGAAATAGCTTTCGCTCCACATGGGGGGAGCCTTCTGCAGGGCAGGAACATAGTAGCCCAGCATGGGGCAGTCGCTCACTCCAGGGAAGTTTAAACTTCAAGAAAACCACATTACAATAATGCAAAAAAGAAAAAGCAAGCAGACCTGTCAGATAAGTTCTGCACCAGCTTTTGCTGAATGTGTAGCGTGTAATGGAAGAGTACAAGGTAAGCAGGTTTGCATTTATGTAAAGATAAAATCTTTAACCTTTATGTCACTGTGGTGGTGGATTGTATATAAAAAAAACGCATTTGCTTCTGAAGCTTTGAAGGCCCTGTGTTGCTCATGACATCAACCATTTTGGAGGTTTACAGCCAAAGTTGATTTCTTATCATTTTTTAAAAGTGACAAATATTGCAAAGAAAATTGATTCTGCCTCTCAGCAAGACGTGTGGCAAATAACGAGAGCGCATTTTTTTCCCACAAATGATCAAAAGTCTCACATTTCAACTCATCAATATTAGTTTTTCATCATGCTTTAAACCTCACACTGTCTTAAGAGATGGGGTCATTTGCACCCCATGAGCTATTTACTTTATGCGCAGACTTTCTGTCTTTGTGTGTTGTTTTGGGAACTGACGGTTTGACGGTACAGCGCCCTTTTCCCCGCTGCCCAATCCTGACATCTGTCGTGTTTCCCCTGAGGATCGCACTAAGATGACAAGAGGGTAAAAAAAGATGCATGTCATGTCTCAGAATGGGGAGCACTTCCATTTTAGGTGAGATGCTGTTTGGTTTATCAGAAACAGCTTGGACTTCCTTTTTTAGGTTCCGTCAGCTCTCCTCTGCTCTTATTAGAACAGAAAGGATTGTCAACATTGGCTCACACAGGTGCTAGCTATGCGTCCATCCAATTGCCATGCGAGTTTTGCAAAACAAAAAAACGAATTAGTCGTGTCCATCTACTGGTTTGGAGCGAATCGTGACACGCTGACGCTACAAACATAATAAACAGGAAGTAGATGTTGCAAACTAGCATGACTCACACACCTTTGGACATAGAAATTCGGCCAAGTTTCATGCCTCTGGTCAGGCACAGACACTCCGGTGGATGGGAGTGTTTGTTACGTCAGCACTTATTCAGCACGTCTGTTTTTATCTCCACTTTTGTGCATTAACTCTTAAACGGAATGCCAAAAGCCTCCTCAAGTAAGCCTAAAGACTAATTCGATACTTCAAAATGTGTATAAAAACCGGAAACAGAATGGAGACATGACTACTATCTGCCCAGAAAAACAACTCTGAGGCTTAAAGGCTGTTGGATGGATGGTTGGTTGATTGTCAATCCAAAGAAATTATGTTGCTGAAAGATTAGAGGTTCTGGCTGACTAAAACAGTGCAATCTTAATTTAGCCAAGTTGATGCAGGTCTGCTGGTATCTCAAAAATGTTGCTAATGTCTCAACCTCCAGATTTTACATTTAGAGTTCTTGTTTGCAGAAGGTGTGTTCATTTCTTGTGCTTGAAGATTGGGCACATAAAGTCAGTCTAATAGCAGGAAGTGAAAGCAATCAAGGGGTTTCATAATTAGGTGGTTTTCCTAGAATGGCAATCGTACAAGAAGAAAATTAACTGTGGCTTGTGTATAACTACAGAACTATGTACGATGTGATTGCTTTTTGCGCCTGCACTGTGTTTTTAATAGTCCAATGTGTTTTGGTTTTATATATTCTCATCTCCACAGCCAAAGAGATGAGGAGATGGAAATAAAAGCAACGGCTGTTCAGCAGCACGGTTCTAGTTAACATATCATTAATATTTACATCAGTCAGAATCTATAGAAGACTGTGATCATTTTCTTTGACTTAACACAGACAAATGAAAGACTCTTGATTTGATTGGCCGTCGTTTAAAATAATACCATCCATCCATTTTCCGTCACCCTTCTCCCTAACGGGGTCGGGAGTTGCTGGTGCCTATCTCCAGCTGCGTTCCGGGCGAGAGGCGGGGTTCACCCTGGACAGGTCGCCAGGGCAACACAGAGAGACAAACAACCAGGCACACACACACTCACACCTAGGGAGAATTTGGGAAGGCCAATTAACCTGACAGTCATGTTTTTGGACTGTGGGAGGAAGCCGGAGAACCCGGAGAGAACCCACGCATGCACAGGGAGAACATGCAAACTCCGTGCAGAAAGACCCCGGGCCGGGAATCGAACCCAGGACCTTCTTGCTGCAAGGCAACAGCGCTACCCACTGCGCCACTGTGCAGCCCTAAAATAATACCACTTTTCATAATCTTTGGTTTTCATTACAATGTGTCTGAATCGACACCAGCTTGGGTAATTGGTACGTTACTATCTTAAGAGTATTGCTGGAATGAAGGCTTCTTTTCTAAATCATTGATGAAGACAAAGGTCACTGTTGTTTTCATTTTATCGTCTATTGATCAATTCGAGGAGGGAACTGGCTTGAACACGTGTTTAAACATTGACCCGTTGAATCCCAATTTTTTTCCTGCAAAATAAGTGCATGCATTTCAATCCGTGGGCCTCCCTAACACGTGATATTTATGAATTATTACATTTTATGTTGGTTATGTCAGTGAAAATGTAGGTTTTATACTCGTTGCCGGTGAGAAGCTGCATAGTCTAAAGTACAGAAACCTCACCTATTTATACATATAGAAGAAAAAATAAGAAAAATCATGACATGCAAAATATATTATAACAAAGAATGGTTACAAGAGTGTTCAGAAATATTTCAGATGCATAAAGGTTCAATGCCACATCCTGCAGATGTCAATTGTCTCAATGTGCCAAGCGACCTTTGACCTCTTCATTTCATCAATTAGGCAAAATCAGGTGAAAATGTTAGTATGAACAAATCTGCATCTGAAAGGACAGATGTCTGTTGCACCAGACCAATCACTACACCCTGGCCTTGTGCTGAACTAGTTTCAGGCGTGGCGCCATCTTGAGGCCATTCAGTGAATAAACCACACTTTGTGGAAAGGATCAGCTTTTGAGGGGTGGCAAGTGGGGAGGCGTTCGACTGTGGGAATGACAGTGATGGAGAAGATATCACTTTCAGGTTCCTTCAGGGGTAGGAGATCTAAAATATCTGTCAGTTTTAAGCTGTGTGGGAACAGCAACATACAGAATAAACAGCAAAACTATATAGACGTCTAGCATCGTACTGTCTATGTATTATGCTAGCAGCAGCAATTGTTGTGAAACTTACTCTTCTTATGATTAAGAGATTAATGGATACAATCTTCTTTATATGTCAGTAGAAGACACTTGCAAGAACATAAGTACAAAGTATTTTATTTCTATTTGTTTATTTAAATAGTTTACTGACTTCCTCTTGAACAAGTTTGTGACACACATTTACTTCCTGCCAGCGTTATAGGCAGAAAGTAAAGAGGTCTGGTCGTGTGACCTTTCACACTCGATGCATGCAATTGATATTGCTTAGCGTTGACACGCTATTATTTTATTTTAACACTTCAATTGGCTGCCAAAAGTCAAAACTATTCCTTTAGAGCTCCCTTTAGAGTTAGAAAATGACTAACTATGACTAAAACATGCCTGTCAGAAATACTGACAGACCTTCATGTGTAACAGGATGTTATGTTGGCTTTTATCTGTGCTCACCAGCTAAACTTGTATGGAGTGTCCAGACACATATGGAGCATTTTTAAAAAGCCTGGTTGCCGTAAGGGAATAAAACCCATGGAGATGGGTCAGTTTAAAAATAGACATTTGATTTGTTCTCTTTAAAACCTGCCTGGCATTTTGTAATTACTTTGGCCAGGATTCATGGATACAAACTGTTTTGGCCACAGATGAGCAATGCCTTTGGCTGTTTACTCCGGCAAATTGTTTTGGACTCGCTTCCCATAATGTTGTCCAATTTAAAACTATTATATTTTCACTTTAGCGACTGACCATCTTTGACATTGCGGGTTGTTGCAGTTGCCTAAAAATGCTTTCCCTCTTCCATCACACGTTTTCCTTGCTATTGGATAAATAGCAGAGGACCTAAAGTTTGTATCGTACAAAGCCTTGCAAAAGCACTTGAATGTTTCCAGACTTTGCGAATCTTAATGGATTTTGTTGAGATTCGATGATACAGCAGCACAAAGGATGAATTGTAAAGTAGAACAAAGACATACTTTTTCAAAAAATTTTTTGTTTTGTTTTTTTATTTTTTTTATTTTGTTGTGCAGCAACAAAATTGTTGTGTTTAGTTTTGGTGATAACCAGAAAACCTGCTGAGCGTGGCAGTAGGGCCGCTAGAGCAGGCCACCAGCAGCATCTGGCCAAATTTGTCGCCATGACAGGCTTAGTGAGTAGTTGAAAAAATCTCAAACAAGTCAGTTTGACTGACTCTCCTTTTAAAATATCAACTTAGGGTTAAATACAAATACACAATTTGCAGATTTTTATGTGTCAACATATTTGAAATCCCATCATTTTCCCTCCTTTTCTCAAAGGTTCAATTTAGTGTTGTTCTGTCACATCAATGCATTGAGGCTGGAACGTGTCAGAATGTGGAAACCTTCAAAGGCTACGAATACTTTTGCAAGGCACTCCATCAACCCCAGGCGAGACATGGACTGCGCAGGAAGCGCCGCCTCTCACCAAAACGTACAGATGTCCCCCCGCCGGTGGAACGGCCCGCCGACCTTGTGCGGAGCGAAGTTGTAATCTTCAAAGTACATTATAGGCCAAGAATTCACCCTGTAGCCTCATTCCCCTCACGGCCCGCTCCCAGATTCTTCCTAATTTCGCTTCATTGTCAGAAATCACTGTTCTAGAAAAGGGACTTATTCAGTGATACCACAGGGAGTGCTTTACCCATTAGTGGGCAGTGCAGTGACCTTCAGAGAGTCCATTCATTACCTTCTCCTTTTGTTGGACTCTTTCTTTGCGAATAAAAGTACGTGCCAAAAGGAGCGAGTCTTGCCAGTTCAAATTCATCTTCTAAATGGGCACAAAAAAATAAAAGATCTTGTCAAGCAGTGATACATTACTTCACACGGTACACCAATCGTACGCATAGGGATATCGGAGAAATGTGCGTGAATGTTACTTAGCAGCCGATTGGCCACCGTCCCAAACCCCCTCCAGAAATGACAGGGGTCACTTTCCCCCTGTTGGTGCGGCTCCATCAGTAATGACGATGACATTTAGAGAGGCGGTTTTTTTGTTCCCTTTTAAGGGTCCTGTGATTTCTGAGCAGACTTTACAAAAAGGAAACGTTTTGTAACGTTCTCCATGTTTACAGACGAATGCTTAGAGTGACTTGTTTCATTAGTTTAATGTCATGACTTATGTTTCTATAATCTGAGTGGTTTAATGTGCGATTGAAGCGTGTTACAGTTAGGAATGTTTATCAAAAGCAAATTTGTGTGTGTGGGGCTATAATCACTGTGACGCACTTTCAGTCATAGTTTTTATTGTTATCACAATATTACCACAAAATGTTGAGATAAATCATTTCAGTACATAACCCCCCCATTTTAACGTAAAGTAATTTTAAATTCATGTGACGTATCTATTGTCTAATTGCAGTGATCTAATCTGTTAGAACAAAATGAAAAGGCATCTTTGATTTAATTTTAGCATTTAGTTCTGTTGCGTTTTTAAGTTCCATCAATTTTGATGGTTCCAGTTTTGATTTTCCTAATATTTGCTCATTTGCAACATTTATTGAAGTCAGTATAGTTTGGGGCCTGATTAACACGCCTGCCATTTGTTAGGTGTAAGCTCCTCAAATAAGTCACCTTTTATTGCAGTCTCATGTGGGAAAACTCGCCGTTTTTACACACCTTTGTTCACCAAAATGTGCAAAATTTTATGCTTGAGATAATTGTTCCTTCACAAATCAGAGGTGCTGGTAAACACAAGTGAAGTGTGATTACTTTTTTTTGTTTGTTTTTGTGGATCCATGTTAACAATCTCTTAAACAGTAATCTATGACTTCATTTGGATCCGGGTCAAACGGAGAAACTCGTCACCAACGTTGGAAAGATCCGGGAACAAAGTGAAGCTGATGTGCGTCGATCTTTATAAAAGATGCTCATCAAATCTCGACCCTAATTACAGTTAAATAAATATTTTTGAAGCTCTCACTATTTTCCTAGTGCACACTTGGAAAATTAAACAACAACAAAAAAAAAAAAATCAAAGGTTTCTGGAATTATTATCATCATTCAACTCTTACTTCACCAGGTAAAAAAAAAAAAGTTTGAGAATCAATTATTGTTTATAATAACCAGTCTATCAAAGAACTGCAGAGTTAGATTATCATGCAGTAAAAGATTAATTATTTAGTAGCTGTTTTAAGCCTTTAATTTATTTAACTAATTGGCTAATCAATTATTAATTAACTTAAGTCGTTTCCTTGCTGCAGGTCAGCACCTTCTCTATCAGTTGCATTTGATTCTTTGTTTTCGGGGTGTTTTATTTTCAGCGCTGCCTTTGCAGTGCGTTTTGTCTTTGTTCACATGTAATTATTACCTTCACCTGGTTGCCTCCAGATTGCAGCCTCCGTTTCACACCACCTAATGAGAACGGTACTGTAAGTATTAGATGTGCTCCCGGGCTGAGAAGTAATTGCAACTAAGAACCGACGGTTGATGATTCGGTTCTTAGTTGCGTTAATTGGACGTGATGTATGGATGAGCAGTTTCACATTTTTGCATGAAGTTAGAGGAACTTCATATCTTCTTGAACAAAGAAAAAAAAAAGAGGCGTGTTGGAATATTGTAAATGAACAAGCATGCATTAGAGTCATAAGCTATGAGGTCTAGTTTATTTTTATTTTTTTATCTTTATCCAGGATGGGGTGGTGGAACAAAACCTTACTGATTTTTAAAAGCAAGATTTGACTGCACTGGATTTAAGTTCCTGTTCATTTGATTTGATTTATTTTTTATTTTTTTGCAAACTTACACAAAGCCAAAATTATCAATAAAGACCTAAATAATACATATTCACACTCACTCATATTTTGCCCCGATATTTGGCCACTTTCAGAATTGGGAGACATGATTTAAGTTGACTGAATTCATGGAGCTTCAGATGTTCGTGGGTTTTCAATAAAAAAACTGTTCACGTGTTTTTGGAGTTATTTGTCCTGCTACTTCGTCCAAGTTTCAATCTGGAGGTAATCCTCATTCTGTTATGCTCCAGTGGAAACGCACACGAACCATGAAAAGCAGAGTTGTAGGTACGTGTGAGACGTCTTTCACTAGACGGCGTCCTGGGCATTGCTGCAGGGCGACCTCGTCACCCGATCTGGCCCCATGTGAAGGGAAAATGCTGCCAAAATCCCTTCCCCCTGTGTTTGATGTCCAGAACATAATTTATTCTGGGCGATATACCCGGCGCGTATCATTAAGAGAAGCCCTACTGTGTCTGTTTGTTGATGCGGCGGCAGTGAGCACGGCAACGGCGAAGAAGGAGCCAAAATCTCACGTTTACTCAGAGAAGACGAGAACTCCTTGTTCTTCTCTCCTCTGGCATATAAAATCACAGATCAGAGGATATGTAAAATGCAACTTGGAAAAAACACACAAAAAAACAGGCTTTACATGTATTTTGCATACATTGCAGACGGTGCAATGACTCACAAATGTGTTTCAAGACCCTTTGATATTTTTCCCGTTTTGTCACTTTACAAGCAAAAACTTGGAAGGCTGTTTGATAGACCAACACAAATTAGCACGTAATTATGGAAGAGATGAGCGTTTATTATTAATTTCTACTTAATTATCATTAATTCCACGGGCCATCACCATTCCTGTGTCATCCCCGGCCACGCCTTTCTCGTCTTCCTCCTCCTCTGATGATGATCACGAATCTCTTAAATCGCCAGTCCTCCCTCCTTCTCCGCTACTGGATCTGCTTCAGCGGGTGAAAAGTTTGTGCGGTAAACATATCTGTCGGTTTCGCTCATTTTCCAGAATGCGCTTTTCAGCTGTTGTCGTCGCAGCTCCTCTGACCCGCCCCGTCTCGTATCCGCTCACTTTTCTCAGACTCTGGAATTGAGCTATTTATGACCTTGGAGGAGGACTGAGGGGTTTCACTGGATAAGCCCGATGCCCGGCAATAAAATCAACCGATGGGCCGTCGCAGTCGATACAAATTATATTGTTACTTTTTTCTTTTGTTGAATTATGACAACTGTGTTGCTCCAATTTACACGCCACTTCACACATTTACCTGCTTTTGTCCAGTGGCGGGAGCTCATTCCCACCTCGTGTCACCTATAATACAGAGACTTGAACTGTAACAATTCTTAAGGGAGATTTAGAGAACAAACAGCATCTTGAATGGCCACTTTTAAGATTTCCTAAATAATAACTCACCTGCTGCAAAATGAACTCACTTAATAGTCCCGATGAAAGGAAAAGATGCGGCAGAGGCAAACATTGCGACTTGAAACTCGTAGGACGGAGTCCGTCTTGAAGATAAGGAAAGACAAACGTCAGCTTTTTCAGTCCTTCTTTGTTTCGCAGCTTCACTCTTCCCACTTCCATTATTCAAGCAAATCGAGTCAGGCGCCTCTTAATTAGATTGTTTCCCACATCATTTCTACCATGTGACTAATTAGGGGGGGGGGAGACCAGGCGGTTGCCCGGCGTTGCAACAGAAGAGAAGATGGGGGTGTAATTTATGAATGGCACAGTCCACTGAGATGTCAAAGAAAACCTTTTTGTTTTTTTTTTGTTTTTTTACCAGTTTTAACCTTTCCTTTATAAAGACATAACATATCAAAATACAGATAATTTTCTTAGACTGATGGGAGTAGAACAAATTGTGACCACTCAAATTTACCAGTAATTAGTAAATTACTAGTAACTGTCCGTCATCCGTCCGCTTCTCCTTGACCAAAATTGAGTCGCAGGGGAACAGGCATTAAAATGCAGACGGCTTGAACGGCCCCACTAGTGAGTTCTGGCCACAGATCCAAGGTCAGCGTCCAGTGGGAACGCACATTCATTAGAGCCACAACTTTCATCTAAAAATAGGTGCTTTGGAGGCATCCTGATCGAATCCCCAAGCCATCTCAACTAATTTGTTTCAATGGAGAGAAACATGGGCTCCACATCGCTGATCTCTGAGCCTGAGTCCGGCCGGCCGATGGCTGTGCTCTGTTTCTTATGATTCTAGTCGAGGGTCGCGACACTGACAGACTTTCTCCAGCTTTTACTTTTGCTCTCAGTCTAACAGCTGACCAAGAGGAAGCGGTCCACCTTTTTCTAGTTGAGAATAATCAAGGATGATCTTCGTGGAGCCAATTCAGGCAAAATTCAAAGTCACAGCTTAAGGACACACTGGTTTTAAGGATGTCGAGGAGTAATGGGGGGCCTCATGGGTTGATGTCCTGCAACTTTTAGATGTGTCTCCTCTTCAACACAACTCAGTCGATTAATGAGGTCATTAAGATGACTGGACTGAGGAGATGAGTCATCCATTTCATCTGGCTCTGTTAGAACAGAGGCTTTGGCCCTTCAGGTCTGGATTTGAGGATCCTTGGAGTGTTAGTTTTGAGAAAGCAAACATGCTTCCCTCCATAGATTCAGTTTCAGGTTCAGCTCATTAAAACCACTAAGAGGCTCACAAAAGTGTCAACACCAAACAATGGGAACAAATGGAACTTTGCGCTGAGATTGCGAACACGGCTCCGGATTTGGGAATTCAAAGAATCAGTTGAGTTATTCAATATTCCACAGGCAGCCTTTCCTCCTGAATGCGAGGTTTAGTAGTTGCAGCCTCGTTTCCAACACTGAAGAGTTGACTCTCAGGGAGGCGGAGAAGTGTGATCCTTTAATAACTGGAATACGCTCTCTGTTCCTCTCTTGTGAAAACCGGAACTACCGTCCCCGTTTGCAACGCTTGAGATATCGCTCTAATCCTTTGATTGGCACCGAAGAGGTCGGTCAAACACAATGGGCCTATAAAGCCTGGAGTCTCTGGTATTTTTGGGATGAATCTTATCTACCCTTGCGTCCTTTTCCTCGGGGACCTTTTCCATTATCCTGGCAACTGCTGTCTTGGTAAAGAACTTGGCTTCTCTTGAGGCCTCAGACTTCCCTAGAGAGGATCTTGTGATTGTTGCCTCTCTCTGATTTGCCCAAAGGTTTTCTAGAACGTCCTTGATGCCAACTGGAAGTCTTGATAGCCTGACTTTCTCCCATGCACAATTTTAAGCTCCTGCAAGCAAAACCGCAGCAGTCCTTCTCATCAACCGGTCGTCTGTAGTTGTTTCAAAAAGTCCTCAAAAATTGTCAACCCCTGAACGCGTCCTTCAGTTTTAAGGTTTTAATTACCACTGGGTAATTAAAGTGGTAATTAATAGAAGGTAATGGAATATCACATCATTTATAAAAAAAACCCTAGCCGCCTTTGCATAAAATGATTTTATAGTTCCAATAAACGTTGGATTGTAATGATAGACTGGCCTTTGAAAAATGCCCACAGAATATAATGCAAGCAATATTGACAGGTCTATTATACGTTAGGCAACAAATTCACTTTGTGATTCTGAAAGTGCCTGCGAATTATCAAGAGTCCAGATCCGCAAAACTGATCAAGACGTTACTCTCGACCTATAAAAAGCCTGGAGGAAAAGTTCAACGTAAGTCAAATTTTTCCGCTTCAAATTTTCTGTTTAAATTTAGCCGCTTTAACACAGACGTGTTGTTCACAGTCAGACTCATTAGCATGTGTGCTCTGTGCTGCTCCCGGTACGTCCGCATTGATTTATGCCCCCCTCCTGTTTCTAGAACCCAGATCTCTGCTGGTGCTGATTATCTCGGGAGAGCATCTGAATCAGCAGGATGGTGTTTCGACCAAAAACCCTGAGCTCCCACCTTGAATGACCTCGCTTTCAACCCCATCACCACCAGCTTTCATTAGAGCATCGGGGCTGCATTCCACATTATTCCAGCTGGCCCGCTGTGGTTTGCTGTTTTCATTCTAGCCTCCATAATTAATTGGCCTTGATGAGCATTGAGATGGTTACTAATTGGTCGGTTAGGGATCTCTTTCACTTGATTTTTTTTTCTTTTTTTTTTTTTTTATGTGGGGATAACACACCTAATTTTAAATGATTGAGCTCAAATTGCGCGTATGAAGTTCCTCCGTGGCGACAAACTGTCCTTGCAAATCCTAAATATTTATTAGGGCATAAATGTTTAATTCATTATAGGTTAAAACGTTGTTTAGAGCATTGAGGCTGGGAAGTTGAAGCTCTTACAAATGACACGTGAACAAAAAGAGCAACGCAGTGAAATGCTCCTATTATTCATTGCTTTATGTTGTTTTGCAACATAAAATGTTTGTTTTTTTATGAAGCTCGAGAGGGAGTTTTGTACCAAGTTATCGTAACAGGTCAGCTGCGATAGATCAGATACAGGACTGCTGTGTCACAAAGAGAACAAACTAAAAGTTTATTTCAGAAACTCAGGCGTCCAGCTTGAGCTTCCCAGTTTGTTTTCTTTGACCTCAGCACACAAACATAATTGGTGTAGATTTTGTTTTGACTCACCCCTCCCGTCTTATTGAGACGTTTGAGTAGACGTGTGGACCTCGAGGCTGCGTTGTCTAAAGTTTTAGCGCCTGCTGGAATATCAGGCGTCAGGAGGCAAGTCAGAGTCGGAGTGATTTATGGATCTCGATAACGGCACACCGTGTTAATTGGCGAATTTGGCTTGGATCAGAGAGCTCCAGCCTTCTGGCCTCCTGGAGCCTTCATGGTTTCCCCCTGCCTCTCTGATCTAAGCGAGATTCGCCAATTAATCAGTCAGGTGGCAGGCGAGGGCCCAGGGCCTGAACCCTTACCACGCTTCCCATTTTACACAAAATATTTAAAAAAAAACACACATCATCCAAATCACATAATTACTATTTAGCTCAGAACAAATGATCAAGCGTGACACGTACCAATTTGCGCATTTTTGATACGACAGTCCACTTTCAAGGCAGCGCTCTGCTAGATGCAAACACAACACGTATTCAGTGGCGACTTGTTGGTCGCCGACCGTTCTATGAAAGCGTCATCTCTGAGGCAATAGCAGAAGAATACCTTGACGTTTTGTTCCAACAAACACATAAACGAATAGCATTATTTTGTTGCAGTACCAGCTATTCACCTCTTGATAAATAAAAATGCTCTTATTTCTAAGCGACTGCTACATTTTCCCTACTTTCACTAGGGACCGGTGGAGAAGGACGTGACCCACTTAGTGCTACCCTTTGTGTTTCTCACATCTTTTTCCTTCACCTAAACAACAATCGCGATGGCGCTCGGTTCTGTGACCCAAATGTGTTATTTTAAAAACAGACATGAACTAAAAGGCTGTCCAGGAAAGATCTGAATCTGGTGAAGCAGATTACCTCTAGCAACTAAAGACTTGTGATCCAATGTGAACGCTGCAATTCAAACAGACTTGTATAACTTTGATTCAAATATTGAACACCTTCTTAAGGAATATTTCCCTTACTAGTTACTTCATATCAAGCAATGTCTTAGTAGGGAGATTAGTGTTTTTTTTTTTTTCCCCTACATGATTAAGCTTACCAGGGATAACAAAATCCACTGAAAACTCCCACTGAGGCACATATAAATATTATCTTTGGGCATTTTTTTCCCGCTGTTTCAGCAGATAGTAGCAGATGGCCACTTCTTCCTTTCATCTGTCTGTCCATTATGTGGCCATTTCTGCTTTGTTAAAATAATTGTGAGGGAGGTTTTTTTCTTTTTCTGAATCAGCAAGGGACAGATGTTTCCTGGATTAAAGCTAGTAGTCCGTATCATCCAGAGGCAGCACAATTTTGGAAGACGCTGAGTCAGAAGGCGAGGCACTGAGACTGTCGACGGGGTTTAAGACTTAGTCGAGATAAACGGACATTATTTTTGTGTTTAAAAATCAATGTGAACATTTCCTCTGTAGTGTCATCTAAGTTGTGAAAGGAAAAATCCTCATCGGCTGCATTTAGTTTTGGGCGTTCGACTCGGTAACTCTGGAACATTCACCTTATTTACTTTTGTTGCCCATTCAGTCTTCCACCAAGACATCAGATTTGGCTGTACACTTTCCCTTCTGTACTCCCCTCTGGCACCACTAGTGGGATCAATACCCACAGCATGATGCCACGGCTCCACAGTGGTGATAGGACCTTGTTGGTGATCTGCAGTGTTCGCCAAACATAGCATTTTGTCGGACAGCCAGAAACCTTCATTTTCATCCCATCAGAACAAAGAACCTTCATCCGATTGATCTGGAGTCTCATGTTTGCCTTTTGGTCACTTAAGGGAAAGATTGGGTGAGTTGGTGGCATTACATCGCTGTACCCCTCCTAAATGAGTGAAAAACCTGTTTTCTCATTATTTAGAACAATTCCGGGCAAAAAAAGCCAAAATTATGTTGGTCAAGCCTTGGTCAAAACGACAGGGGGAAAATAAATCAGTGAGGTCTAATATGCTTTCAAGTTTCATTTCATGGATCGTGAACAAAGGTGTTCAGTGCAGCTGAAATAAAAATACCTTCACTAGGATTTAAAAACAAATGAAACATTAGTCTATTGAAGGCCAAGGTTGAAGGCCTTGGCCTTCAACCATGTAACCCCAAAGCAGTGCAGAGTGAGGCGAAAACTTAAAACCATTTTCTTTACATGGCTGTAGGTCAACCTAAACCTTTAGATGTTTTTTCCCCCACAGTCCTCACCTTTTATATAACCTAACAGCAGTGCATCTAAATGGTTTGATGAGTGTGAAACTGCAGAAAACTCTTTCATGTGAACGCTTTTCTCCTGCCTCCTGGAAGCTTTTCCCGGATCTATGTACAAGGGCAGTTGTGTTTCATTACTTCGGACTAAAGTGTAATTTATATCTGAATGTAAGATTACTCCTGCGGCTTTGCGGTGCAGCACAGGTAAAGTACTACATGGAAAAACAAGACAAGCAATAGCTTTAGAGCAGGCTTCAGGTGGTGTTTTTTTTCCCCCTCTCTTTTATAGTTTGGGTGCTTTGTTCACGCTTGTGAATTTAAACACTATCGGTTTAAATAACTTATTATCAAGTGGGTGAGTTTTTTTTGGCCTAAAAAAAAAAAAACGAGACTTTCCAAGGCCAAAGCGGAAAGTAGTGCCGTACAAACTACCTGTGCATAAGCGATCCAAAACTTTCGTCTTCCTAAATTTGCTTTATGGCGCCGGCACCTTTCAAAAAGCCTGTTTGAATGTGTTCTGCAGTGCTGCGTTTGGCGCTGAGAAGATCATTTGACTCTGATAAATGACATCCAGACGGAAAGTACTTCAAGCACAACACACTTCATTGAGGACACTTTTTCATCCAATTAGACTCAGAGATATAGTTTAGTATTCTGTTGGCCCACGGCGACAAATTCTCAGGTGGAGCCGCTTGATTTATTGCAGACAATAGTACGCTGTTTTGTGGCTCAGAGGTACACCATACAAGGGTGATTAACTTAGATATGAAACATACAGTTCACATTATGAAGACGGCTTCTGCTGCCCAGTGAAGCAAGACTGGCTTGCTGCAGAAGTGAAGTCCCCACAGAGAACCTGAGCTGCTCTGGAGACCGAGTTTAATGTGGTGCGCCTGCAATTCTGGGTCACTTATTTACCAAGGTTGATGCGAAACGATGATCACCAGAGGCGCAACTCATGGGAGCGGCAGAGAAGATTAAATAATGAGCTAATTCAACGGAGTTTGCTGTAAAATCGTGAGGGGTGGCGTCGCAGACGAGCAGGGATCGAAAAAAAAAAATCCAGATTTCCTGTGGAGTTTGGTTACCCAGAGATCCTCTGACCCACTTCTACAATGTCAGGGAGTCATGTAGACGGTCTGACCCACTTTTTTATTGTCTCAGACGTTCCTTAGACCGTGTCTTTACCCTCTGTGGTGACAGCAGCCATACAAAAGTAAGAGGAATATTACACTAATGAGTAGAAAAATTGGAACAATGTTGCGATTCAGGTGTTTGTAATAATTTGGTACAATGTACTTTTATTGTTGTCATACATGTATGTTGATTTTTTACCACTTTCTGCAGGTGTAGAAGCAAATTTCTAAAATCTTGCATTTTCTTTCTCTTCTACTTTTATCTCTGATGCCTTTTTATCTTTCCACATCATATCTTTGTTTGTTTTTCACTTTCTTTTCAGTCTCTGTCCATTGCACTTGAAATGAACCCAAAGTAATTTGTAGCACAGTTTTTTGTTTATTTATATTTTAAGTGGAGCAGTCTATCTAAAGCTCTAATGCTCCACTTGTGAAAGTGCCATATTTTTTATTTCCATAGTTTTAGTGGTACACATTTATAGATATTGTTTGAAGAATCATTTTTTGACCGATGCCTTAAATATTAATTCAGACTGACCGATATTAAGCGAGGAGGAAACGCTACACTAGACTCAAACAAGAAAGCTGCAACGTGTTTGTTATGAGCTTCTATGAAAAAAAATTGAGGCAAATTTTGAGAAGCATTTTGTTTTTATTCATAAATGTCTCCTCTAAAAAAAGGGAATGTTTCATTTTGGCCCGTCATGATTACGAAGTTTGCTGGACGATATATTGCGATAAATAATAGTATTGTTATGTTGAGACCATTTTCAAGTAATATAATGGAAATGGCGTAATATTTGCAGAACAAGAAACTTTCAATTCTAACGAACTTTTACCAATTTTTTTTTACCAATTTGAAATATCCAAAATAATCGAACAAAACAACAGAAACAACAAATAAAATGAATAATAAAGTCTCTGTAAACAAAATTGTCCTTCACAAAAAGAGCAAGTTGAGACCCAAGCTGATGACTTTTGGTCATCAAATATAAAGAGAGCAGAGAAAAACAATAAATCATTCACGTGGAAATTATTGAGCGTGGTTTAATTGATCAAACCAATAACTGATTTACTGATTATTGTGACATAAATCATTTCCAGCCGATTTATGTGCGAGTGAATTTCCCCCGAGAGGGAAAAACGGACATCTTGATGAAACATGTTAACACGTTGGATGATTTTTAAGCGTAACAAGCTAAATATGAGTGTAAGTAACTACGCCAAGCGTTTTTCGTGGTCGGCCACAGTGGGGTGGGGGTGGGAGTGTCGCTGTGTCTCAAACTGAGGACATGTCAGTCCCTGATACATGGGAAACATGTCAGACATGACTTTTGTCAGCGGTAGCAGAATATCCAGCGACCCCAGCTGCTCTCTCGCTGTCAGGTCCGCAGCTTTGCCTCAAGGCCGTCTGGATGTCTGGAGTTTCGCAGGAAATGTTTCTCCGAAGCTCGGCAGTGCTCACCGGCTCCCAACGTGAAGCACGGCTCACTGACTCGTGTTGTTCCCCCCCCCGTTTTATTTCACCCACCTGTCCCCTTCATTCAAAGCCTATTGTGCTTTACCTTACTTTCAGCGGCCTTGGACACTTCACTTTCCTTTTCCATTATCTGCAGTGTAAGATGAAAGCGATCGGAAGTCTTCAAAGCAGGCTTGAGCTTTTCTTTCTCTTTCTTTCTGTTTTTTAAAGGAGCTTAAAGTAATTGGCTGCTCTCATCAGGAAGAAGCCTCTGGAGTTAAGGTCAACTTGCATCATCCCTCTATTCACCACCAAGAGGCTGTAATTAACACAAAATATCAAGTGAGCCTTCCACGTTGCGCGCAACTGATACTTAATTAGTCTAGAAATCAATCAGAATAGTAAGGAGGGGAAACTGCGCATTGTGAGGAAGACAGCGGGATAAACCTGGGAGCAAGGCTTCACCGCAGCGACGTCTAAAGTTTTTCTGCAGAAGTATTTTTCCGGGTAATATTGACGTCTCGCATGATGGCAGAGGAGAGTCTGTCTTCAGATCAAACCGACATCCAGACTGGCGAGTCTTAAAGCTGCAGTGTGCCTCTTTTGTAGAAAATGTCTTTATTTCTCCACATATTTGTTAAAACTGTCTCCATGTTGTGACGGTATATGAGATGGAGAAACTGGGAAAATATCGGTTTCCTCCACCTCCTCCCGGAGCAACTGTTGACAAAATCAGAGACAGGAGGAGGGTCTTAGCGCTGCCAGTCCGTCTGGTGAATACGCTGCTAAATGTGCTAATGGCCTACAAGCAACTCACTACTGCAGCAAAATGGTTTATCTGCTGCGTTCATTCGGTGGCCATGCTAACTAGCTTTAACATTCATGACAGGCTTTGCTTTTGGGAAGAAGCTGGACCATAGAAGAGCGACAGTGGGAGGGGGATTAGAGGACGAGTGGCGAAACTTGGAGGGTGATTGATGGACCTGTCTCCTGGCTCTGATTGGTTGTTTGGGAACATTAAACTTGAAGAAATATGGCACAACTTCATGCAAGTTTTGGACAGTAACCAAGCTGAGATCAGTGAGTGGAATGGAACGACATTTATTTTTTCAACATTTTTTAACAATTTTGTCTCTTTTTTAGCTGAATTTTATTTTGTACGCTGCTTGTTGATTGTGGGTGAGGGGTTCAAAGTTTCCTATGTTTCACATACGCAAAAACGCCATAAACACGTTGTTGGAAGAGATTTTTTCAGCAGTATGGGTGGGGGCATATTGACGGCTTCAAAAAATATGTGTCTCATAAAAGTGACATGCTGCAGCTTTAAGTAATCCAGCATTTAAGCAACTCTCATTTCTGTGAAGCCGTCATTGTCCCGGGACGCACTTTGCGTTTCTGAAAGTTTAATCGAGTCTTCTGCTCTCCGCGGCGGATGTTAGCATAAAAACTCCTTCAAATGTTAAGAAGGTTTTTCTGTGCCATCAGAGGTAACTAAGGAAAGGAGAGACTATTCTGGATGCTCCCTGGCACCAACATGCATCCACTCATCTCCGGCTAAGTGCGAATGTCCGCAGGCGATCACTCCATCTGGCAGTACACTACAGGCCAGACTGTCCCCATCACTTCCCCCAACTGTCTCTCTCTCTCTCTCTCTTTCTCTCTCTCGCCTCGCTGTGGCGCAAAGACGTGCAGAGGGCAACAACTTGCCTCTTATCCAACACCACCCTCCCTAGTCTCAGTGCCGTCCTCTGTCCTTTGGGTCCTCGGGGTTCTTTCATAGTCTCACAGGCGACATATGGGTGTCTGATTAGCATATGGCTGCGGGTTACTGCATTCCAGAACCCGCAGCAGGACATGGCGGCAAAGGCTGTGGGGAGGAACGTAATTGATTCAAAGAGCTTTCTCCCTGAAGCGCAGTAGGTGATAAAGAGAGCTGAAAATAGCTCGGATACCTTTAAGGTGTGCAAATTTGACTTTGTGAGAGTCGTTGAAAAGAGAAAGGGATTTCGAGGAGTGGAGAATTTTGTTTTGATTCAGTCAATTGCTCGCTTTATTTATTTATTTATTTAATATCAGAGCCATTGCTGTGTAAACTCTGGACAATAACTTCTGCTGGACGATAAATTGTACCAGAAGTTATTGCGATAAACGATAATATCCTTGCGAGAACATCTCGCAGATCAAAGATCATCTCTCAAAGATTAATAAACTTTGAATTCTAATTAACATTTAACACTGGAACTGGGATATTATCCAACAGAAATGAACAAAATGAATTAGAAACAGTAAACAAAAGTATCCGTCAAAGGGCTGGTGGAGACCTCAGCACCAGATTGAAGATTTTTTCCATCTAGTTTTTGGTAGAAAAAAAAAGGAAGAAAAGAGAAAAATAACAAATCATGCAAATGGAAATTATTAGATTATTA
The DNA here is from genome assembly GCA_922788865.1 of Poeciliopsis turneri. Lineage (NCBI taxonomy): Eukaryota > Metazoa > Chordata > Actinopteri > Cyprinodontiformes > Poeciliidae > Poeciliopsis > Poeciliopsis turneri. The sequence goes on along the minus strand of CAKLNU010000376.1, from coordinate 266,754 downwards.
GAATATTATTATTTTAGATTATCAAGCATCTAATTGATTTATTACAATTTGCGACGGGTCTACATGCGTAAATACATATTTAAAATCCTTCTTTTCACATATGAAGGTTTTTCAAGTGAAACTGGACAATGCGCGTTTGCCCAAAACGATGGCACCTCTCCGAAAACCAAACTGTTCTGTGGGGGATATAAACGGCGGCAGCGTCATGAAACGAACTCCTGATTCTGCAAAGGAGCGCAATCTGGCCGGATCAAAGTCACACACTTTCAGCTTCATGGTAAATAAATCCTGAGCGTATCAGATGGAGAGAGTACAGTGATTTAAGAGGCAAACGGTTCGAGAACTCCAACTCTTAAAAGAGTAATTAGGAGGAAGAGGATAATCTCATTGGTTTTCCAGCTGATAAAAGAAGGAAATATCTGTAATGGGCATCAAACCTCATATTTAACTTCTGAAGGTTCCAGATTTCATCTACAGCCAGGCTTAAAAAAAAAAAAAAAAAAAAAAAAAGCACTTATCTTCTTCAAATGCCACGTTAGATTTAGGCGCCGTCGCTCTCATGGTCTTAACGCCTTTATCTTGTAAGAAGAAAACTCCAAATATTTTCTTAGATGCCGTCCCGACACTTGTCGGGAGTTAGTGAACGTCAGAGGAGGACGTGTTTTTTTAGAGTAAAAAAAACAATATATATGTTTTTACTTCTGTTTAATCCAAATTAAGTCAGCGGCTCCATCAGGCCCCCCGGAGCTTCAGGGCCCATAACTGCTAAAGTTTTAACACAGACCGCAGATGTATAAACGTAACATTTATTTACTGAGATGATCATTGGTGTTAAAGGAGCTGGCAAGTTTACTTTGTAAATCTTCAAAGAACAGTTTTCATAGTTCGATTGTTTTTTTGTTTTTTTTTTGTTACCACAGCGACGATCTGATGCTGTGAGTCTAATCTTTGAGTTTGAGCTGTTTGTTCACAAATACAAATTAGTAAACCTTTTAGGTTGACCAGTGAAACTACTCCCCCTCGCTCAGATTTTTTAAAAAAGGAGTGTTTATTTATTTATTTTATTTATTTATTTATAGCCTGGCGGGGGAGGGGCTGGTAAAGCATGGCGGGCTGCCAGGCTTATAATACACTGGGGGAAAACCTGCACTCTTTTATAAAATAGACTAAAGATAAGGTGCACTTTGTCACACAGAATTACTCGATTGTGTTTGCTCCTTTCAGAATATCTCACAGTGTTTCTGATGCTTTTATTGGAAAGCTGACATCGTCGCAGCAATGAACCTTTATCTCCCAAGAAATGAACAGGGCAAGGCCGTGATCGTGCTTCATTCCCCCCTGAACTAATGGCCCTTTTTCAAATGAAAACGAGAACAGCAGCGTAATTACAATCCACTCTCCAGTTCACAAAGACTCCCTTGCATTACCAGGTGAGCCATGGTTTGTGGTTCGTTGCTTGGAGGCGAGTGCTTCAGCTGCAACCCAATATAATCAAACCATTTGTGTCAAAGTTTCCAGCTGTTGGGTGCTGGCTTTGACTGGGTGACTGAGTCAGGGCGTTGTGAAATACACTTCTCTTGTTTCTGCTTTCTGGTCACCTTTAAATACTTAAGGTCAACCAACAAGGTTTAATATCAGTCAAAATTAACATCTGCATATATAAAATGCAGTTTCCATGGACTAATGGAGGAGGAAAATGCATTCCAACCAATCTGGCCTGCTAATGGATCAAGCACTTTTTCATCAATATTAAGGGATTATTTACTAAAAACAAGGTCCTATATCTTGCTCAAAAGTAGCTTATTATTTAACCAAAAGTTGGTTTTGACTCATTCAAGTCTACCGAGATGTTTGCACTAGAAACTCGACCAGCCTATGCACCATGTTGGAATTTCCCTTCATTTCCATCCCCCCCCAAAACAGACGTTTACATGCACCGAATAAAAAGACATGCACTCTTTTTCTCACAGTGTAAAGATAAATCAAACCAAACTTCCTTCGTTTCAGGTCAGTCATGAGTTCGATTTGCGTTGAGCCAAACGACGGCTTACTTAGTCACGAACCAGTTTTTCACCCGATGCCCTCAGACTGCTCCACATTCAGCTCACAGTCGATAGTGGCATTGAACCAGGCCGTCGTGACGTCCATCTGCCACGACTCTACATCACACTGAGCTGCCATTTGTATTAGGCCGCGTACCTGCTGTCGCTGTGAATGTTTTATTGCAGTCTGTACCAGATGCTTGACTGTATCCTTTTGCCACATGCCTGGCATTGTGAGTTTGGGCTCCATTTACATGATCCTTCACTGTGAAAACCCATCTACCTCCTCCCACTGCATTTTTATCTTCAGGCGGTGAGCGGTCGGTGGAAACGAGTCGTTTTCTTTTAAGGACTCAATCTCCTGCGCCGCAGCTTCTGTCCGACTTTTCGGCCCAGACGGACTCCGGCCTTTTTTTTTCCGAGCTGTGTGTTGTGGCATATAGTCTGTAACAGAGGGAGAAGGAACGAGTTGACTTGAAAACGAGGCAACGCACCACATACGTTTAACCACCGCGGAGAGATGCGCTGAACCGGTTTATAGCGACAAATGCACGTCCACCTGTAGTCCCTAAAATAAACCGTAGGGTTGAAATTCAACATGTATCGATTCAAAACATGAGGATGAAGAAAAGTAATCACACCATACAAACCATCATAAGTCGCATCTCAATTGCACAATAACATATATATATGTTTTTAAAGCTAAGCTAGCAGGAGCAATTGTTTTGCTTTTAACTTCATCAGATCTCAATCTGAGTTCGTTTCCACTACAAGTGTTTGCAAGTCTTTAACATGTATTTTCCCAACTGCGGTTTCCACACAAACTGTTTGGCAAAACAAACTTGATTTTTTATAAATTGGTGTTTTAGCATCAAGCTGGTTTCTTTTTGCAATGTCAAGTTGCGCAGTTCTGTGGTGAATGGAAGCGCAGCTACATACAGATTCAATGATGAATCTCACCGGCCGGGCATGGCCAGCGATTTATAATCCTGTTTGTGTGCATAGTACACTTCTCCGAACTCCTTTGTCTGGATCGGAATATTTCAATCTGTCCAAACAGCAAAAACGAAACAACAAAAAAAAATCTATAAGGAGCTCAATACTTTTCCGATCACTGTTTGTGCTTTTTTTTCCCTTTTTCTCACAAAAAAGAAAACCAAGTGCAGTCGGTAACCCTGTCAGCGTTACCGACTGCACTTGAAAAAGATTCTGTGAAGCAACAATTAACCGGAGCTTTAAACACCTTCAGTAAAAGAAATGTGCAGCGGATTCTCGCAAAGCCTCTCAGCAGAAGGCGGCTCATTTCCATTCTCAGGTAATTAAAGGCTCTGACCTGCTCCATTTGAAGAGTTGGGTTCTCGGAAATTTCTTCCTGAATGAAAGCGCTGTGGTCCAGCCTGCTGAAAGCGGAGAACTGCTGCCGGCGCCACCGCATCGACAAAACAAGTTAAAAATGTGCAGGTATTAGAAAGAGAGGGGGTCAAATTAGAATGAATTAACGGTACATTTGGCACAGTGGTGCAGTGGGTAGCGCTGTTGCCTTGCAGCAAGAAGGTCTTGGGTTCGATTCCCGGCCCGGGGTCTTTCTGCACGGAGTTTGCATGTTCTCCCTGTGCGTGCGTGGGTTCTCTCCGGGTTCTCTGGCTTCCTCCCACAGTCCAAAAACATGACTGTCAGGTTGATTGGCCTTCCCAAATTCTCCCTAGGTGTGAGTGTGTGTGTGCATGGTTGTTTGTCCTGTTTGTCTCTCTGTGTTGCCCTGCGACAGACTGGCGACCTGTCCAGGGTGTACCCCGCCTCTCGCCCGGAACGCAGCTGGAGATAGGCACCAGCAACTCCCGACCCCGTTAGGGAGAAGGGTGACGGAAAATGGATGGATGGGTGGATGGATAACGGTACATTTGAATTCAGAACACAAAAGCTCAGAATGTGGCGACCCCGGCGCCGGCCAGAAAAATGATTGCTGTTCTGTACGCTGACGGAATCGGGATATTGATTTCTGTCTCTGTTAAGCCCCTGTTGAATGTCAGGCGCTAGGCTTCCATGGCATTTCTAACCACAACCTTGGATGACTGACGGGACTTTTAATTAATAATAAAGTTGGTTTAGTGCTGGTGGACTCTTGGCGTCGAGGAAAACAACAGAGCTGGAGCACGACGAGAACAAGGTTTTGCGGTCAAACTGAGCTTCACGTTTGGTAGAAAAGCTGCTTTTTCGGTTTTCTGTAGAGCCACATCAGGAAGGAGTCAGGCCCGTTGGTGCATTTGCAAAGCAAAACGCAACGGTTTAACTAAATTCAAACGAAACGTTTGCGTGAAAATGTACGGAAAGTTTAATAGCCTTCATTTGACAAGAAGTCAGAAATTATCTGGCAAAGTTGTTTAGTTTGGCTGCTGCCTCATGTTGCCGCTATGTTAACATGCAATATTTATCTGCTATGTGCTCTTCTCTGACATCATCGTTAGCTGTGATTACATTATAAATGTGCACAAGTCTTTGTCTGTATTTTGGTAATGTTGGAAAAACAACCCAGTTTCAAACACGATAAGAAAATCTCTGCTTTCTTTATCGCCAGCTGTGGTTTTCAGCCAGGACTTTCACCATTTTGGACTCCCTCTTACAGGTCTGTCATGAATACCAAATGTATCTGGCATCCACCAGGGAGCTCTTGGACCAATTTTAGTGGGCCGGCCACTTCTGTGATAACGGCTCTCGCTGTGCTTTGCTTGAGCATAAGAAATAGCTTCGTAATTGTTTTCAGACCGATGGCTGTCGGTGACTCTGCGCCTCGTCCGTTCTTGGATTTCTCTCGAGAGACGAGTGACACTCGCCGCTGCTCGGCTCTCGAGCAGTTAGGGAAGAGTTGTTTTATTCGCACACCCAGCTCGGTTTGGGTACCTTATTTTCGTAAAATGCACCGTCATCGTTTGAAAACTGCTCCTCAGATTATCTCTGGCTGATGTTAAATTTGGTTTGATCTGAAACACTTGGGTGCAACAAAAGGAAATCAGGCAGAAAAATCGTCAGAGATCAAAAAGACTGCTCATTCACAGCAAAGTCTGAGCAGGAGCTTCCTATTGAACCAGCAATGCATCCTCTCTCCAAAACAAAGCAAATCTTCCGGGTCGTCTGCCATGCAAATAAAGTACCACAACAAGCAGGCAGAGCAGAAACTTCTTTCTCGCTTGCATCAGTGATTCTGAACAGATGTCAGGTCACATTGGTGCGATCCCCCGGGGTCAGCAGCGACAATATCCTTTTAATTTTTAATTCAACCTGAGGCTTGTCAGCGTTTATGTCAAAAAAGTGATCTTTGTTTCTGTTTTTCCTCACTTTTTTTTTTCTTTTTTTTTTTTTTTTTACGATGCCACATGTTTGGTTCCCAGCGTTGTAGTTTGATGGGTTTTTACCCCTTGATAGACCGCGAGCTTTTGTTTGATGGCCAAGAAAGTGTAAACAGCTTGTGCGTAATGGTAAGATAAATGCAGCGGGACTTGTGAATGTCAGGTGTTTGGCTTTGAAAAGCACCTGACATTGTGTTTGGTGTTTGGTGTCTGACTTGTTTTGTGTATTACAATTGTTTTGTTTGAGACAGTATGAAAATAATAAATTGTTAGAACTGCCTTCAGATTCGTTTTCCTGTTTTAGATTTGATCTAAAAGCTTCATTTTGCAATTATTAGTCGATTGTTTTAAAACTAATGTTTTACAAAAGTATTTATCACTCACGTTCATGTACAATGTTTGAGAACATCTCAAGAAATGTGGATAATTGTGAAGTAGGATGGAAATAATAGGTGGTTTTCAAAAAAAAAAAAAAGTTGGATTTTTTTTACAATACATAATGCTTGAGGAATCTTGCATAACAGAAAAACAAAAACATGATTTGGGGTACATCTCTTCCCACATTTATACATTAAAAAGACCGATTTAATTGTTTTTTTTGGTCACATTTGTAGAACAGCTCAACCTTATTAGATCATTAGTTTTCAGAATAAAAGCTGAAAATGAACAAATACTTGCTATTTTTGTTGGTCTTAAAAGTGAAATCTGTAAAATCCATTGAAAATGTAAGAATGGTAACATGGGATAAAACCTGGTTATTCCAGCTCATCAAGATCTTGTCGATCTTCCTTAAATTAAAAAAAAAAAAAAAAAACAACAAAAAAACAAAAACAAAAAAAACACACAATCCTACGTTGACACTGTTCAAATTTAAATCCACATTTCCATCACAGCTGTACTAATAAAGTCTTCGAAGTCCAAAGTATGCATTATTTACTCTGTTTTGAGGTCGGCTCTCCTGGTGGCCCTGCTCCGCTGACTTCATGTCAGCAACCTCTCAGACGATGTCTTTGCTGTCATGGCTCCTGCACACGTCCGGCCCCTCTCGGCAGACCACCAGTTCATTAAAACCGGGCTCATGAAAAGGCAGACCCACGACTGCCACTCTGTCTCCATACCTGACCTTCACCACTTCCCCCAACGTCTTCCCGGCGTCGTCTTTATGACTCACTTCCAGACCGTGCGTGCCCTGCGCTCCACCCACAGCGCCTCGCCTTCTGCACGCTTCGTCTCTTCCGTTCACCAACTATTCTATGAGTGACTGTCTGTTTTACTTCCTCTCTTTCTCCCTCTCTCTGTCCACTTCCAAAATGTTCAGTTCAAAGATCCTGCATAGCAGAGGCAGGGTCTCCTTTGGGCTCAAGTCTGTCTTCTTTTACACCAATTACTGGCCCGGCTGCAGAACTCTGGAGGATTTTTCAATTGACATTCTTTGCCGACTTTTGAGATCTCTTTAAAAAAACTCCTGCTCTTTCTGAATCTCCGCTTTCAGGAAGTCATCACAGCATCACTTGTCTATTAACCTTTTAACAAGGTTTTTTTTTTTTTTTTTTACCAGGCTTTCACTGAGAAGCAGCTCCTGTAATGAGCTCAGCGGATGCTCAGCTCCACCAGGTGTTTGCTAATTGCTGCTGGCTAGTCTGGAGGAGCTGAGTGTGGAGTCACAGGGAAGGAATACAGCAAATGAGAAAGTGGGAAAAACGCGTACACAATGGTGATTGACAGTCTACTTTTCCAATATAAGCAAATCTTTTTTTTTTTTTTTTTAATAGTTTTTGCCTCTTCCGTACAAAGAGTCTTTAATGACAAACTTAAACTCAGAGGGCCTAAACCAAGGTGAACACATTATAATCTCACCTAGTGAGTAAAGCCCCTGGGAGGTCGAGAGGGAAGGACGCCCTCCAGAACTCCGCAAATGTCAAGCTCCGTTAACCCGTTGAAGAAGGAGTTGGTTCTGAAAGCGCTTACTAAATCAAGGCGTCCTGAGAACTTCCAAAACATCACAGCTCTGTAAAGATCAATACTAATGTCCTTACCATGAGTGGTTGATAATTCATCGCTCCTTGACTAAATGTGATCTGCGCCGTGCAGATTAAAGAAATTCCTGTGATCAAAGTAAAGAAATATACACGCGTTGCCAGCAGCAAATTTTCCATCGCAGCTAATCCCTGGAGTGAAGGAGATCAGAAAAACTGGCTGGATGGTTACACTCTAAAGACGACTTTACAGGCAGGATGAGTTTGTTAGTGGAAAGCCATGCATTGTTGAAGCATTATTTTAAGCACGGATGTAACTCACGGCTGAATTAGTGCGTCAATATCAAAGGCCTCAGTAATGACTGTGGCACTCCCCCCGATTTACCTCCACAATGCTAATCAGGCTGGGCTCCACAGCGAGAGGCGACTTGAAAAGACTCATTTACTGCAACACGTAATTTAAGCTCCGCTCCCTTTAAGATCGTGATGCAGTTTGCTTTCTTTTCTAGTCAAGTCTTTAGATGTAAAGATCAGACGAAACATTAAGGCCAATGACCTGGTGCTGAGCACGATTCCTCTGTTGTTGTAGAAACGTCTCCTATGAAGTTACGCTGTAGAGTCTTGCATAAAGCTGTTAACAGGAGATGCAGTTCACATCAGCCGAGGCCGAAGTTTTCAGGTGGGCTGGAGTTTGTTCATTCTAGTGCGCTTCAGAGTTCGGTTGTGCATCCACACCTCCCCAAACGAACTGGACCTTCTTGGCAAACGGAGCAGAATTGCATTGAAGTGGCCCAAACAGGAATGGTGCGAATGCACTCTAAGGTTTGTAGCAAACTTTGTCCACACCATCACATTGCCTCACATCTGTCCACGTCACTTGTACAGTTACACGGCCTCCGTGTGCAACGCAAGAGTCAAGGAATTCAAGTGGTTTGGAAATGGCTTTATAACCGTCCCAGATTGATTGGGAACAGTAATCCCTTCATTAGTCATTGTTGATCTCTTCCCATCTCAGTAATGTGTTAAAACAAAACCAGAAAACGTCCAAAACCCTGATCAGTTGCAGTGCATTTGATCAGCTGCTGCTTTCCGCACAAAAGCTCTAGAAAAGAGGAGAAGTGTCCTTTATTATCAGACACTGGGGAACATTTCTGACGAGGACGAAATGCATTTGCATTTTAGATCTGCATTTGTTAACTTATTTAGGATAATTTGGAACCGTTTCTCTGATTAGTGTACTTGAGGTTTGTTTAAAGTGTTTTGAGAACCTGACAAAGACCAGATCGGGTATTTTTTTTTGTTGTTGTTTTGTTTTTTTTTCCCACATATGACCCTGTTAAGTGAATGATTGTGATTATTTTCATCATACTTTGATGCCCATGAGTAATGCATCAAGCACCAAAGTCTGAAGGTGTAAATTTGCTCGCCTCCTTCAGGGTAATATCAGGGTGCTGTGAAAGACGGCGCTTAATGCAGGGACTATTCAAACCACTTTCTCTCTCTCGTGTTGTAATAGCCCTTCCTTTCGGGCTGATGAATCATTTATACTGTTTCTGATGACGGGCGTAAAATGCACCTCGCATGTTTTCGGCGATGAGACGAGTAGTGCTTGTCTAAATGTCCTCCATCTGTCTCCACTGGGCTTTCAGAATGCTCTCTGGAACCTCTTTATTTGACATCTTCTGGCACCGCCATCCAGCGAATGGCCCGCCGGGCAGACAGACGGAGAGCACTTTACTTCTTTCCACACTCATCTGCACATTCGAGTGGCGAGGTACGGCCAAGCGGGACGCATCAGCTCGACGCAACGTGTCGGCGCAATTCAATCGGCCCGACTCCGAAAGAGACGCCACGCGTCCTGCAGCGGGACATTGGACAGAAACGCAAAGCAGTCGGGTCGAAAATGAACTCGGCCTCCCTGTTTGCGACCCTGTTAGAGACGAATGGGAACGTTGACTAAAAATGATTTCCTTCAACAGAGAGCTCATTGTGCATTTTTTATGCCAACGAGTTGATCAATTGGTTATCAGAGCAAATCTGCAGATTGTGGTGTTGACAGGATTAATTTTGATTGAGGAAATGTGCCGTGATGATTTATCTTTAACCAGTGATATTGTCTAATAAAAGTTGTTGTTACAAAACTGTTATATTTTACACATTTAATAAGAAATTACAGTTGAAACGTAAAATGGGATCAGAAAGAGACAGTTTAGTTCCATAACGTTAATTTGCTCTGAGAGCCAAATTATTTATACAAGTCAGTATTTTACATTGAATGCACTCAGTGGTTTTCATATATGTTATTAAAAATGTTAAGAATAATGCTCAAATCTTTTTTTTTTCCCCCACAATTTTTAACTTGTGTGGGGAAAAAAGAAAACCAATGCTTTAATGAGTTTATTGGTTGCAAACTGTTTAAATTTAAGAATTAGTTTTAAAATGAAACAGCAACAAAATGAACAAACATGTACAGTTTTGGGACGGTGGCAGTAATCTTCGAAAAACAGTTTTGTTTTCTGAAAACGAAACTAAATATTTAGATTTTCTCCAGTCTTATACATTTTAAGGCTAAAAAAAATACAAAGTATTCCTATGATCATTTGTTCTTCAACAACGAAAGAAAGAAAGTGATGTGACTTTTCCTGCACTTTCGTACAGATTCAAACACAAAAGTCAAAACAAAAATCGACTCTTTGTAAAGGCTGCCGCATTAACATTCCAATAGTAAGTTACACTACTGAGTACAAAGGTGCATTTTGTTGGAAAGTAAAGCTAAATAATGAAGTAGTCTCACTGTTGCACGTGCAGAAACACAAACATCTCCGTCTCTTTGGAGTGTTTCTAGTGGATTGTGTGTCTGCAATTTGTAAAGCTGGAAGCAGGAATCATCAAAACGCCAAGCCTCCAGTGATATTGCGGAAATATTCTTGTTTCATCGGCTGATCATTACCCTTCGACTCTGTGTGTGCCTATAGTAGCCGAAGCTCACAGGAGCCTTCGTGTCAACGCTCAACTTCGTCTTGTATGGTAAAAAAATACAATAAAATAACTCATCAGTTTACCACTTAAAGGTGAGGAGTCTAAAAATGTAAAAATGTGCAACGGGGAAACAAAACGTGGAAGTTCTCCGTGATATTATTAATCACCGTGACTTATATGCGGGCTAATGGATTATACTTTAGGATTTAGCCCTTAGCTTGCGTTTTTGTTCGCCGGCCATTGAAGTCGCTCTCCAGCATCACATTTCTCAACCCTGGCCCTGCAGGCGCAGCGTCCTGCACGTTTCAGCTGTTTCCCTGCTTCAGCACAACCGATTTCAGGCGACGGACGATTTAAGGGGCTTTTGCTGCAGCGCAATCATTTGAAGCAGGTGTTTTAAAGCAGGGAAAGGGTGAAAGCATGCAGGGCAGTGTGCCTTGAGGACCAGGGTTGGGGGATAAACTGCTCTAAAATGATCCGTTTGCAGTTGTTTGACAGGGGAAACTTGGTTTTTCTTTGCTTTCTGATTAATCCTGTTGCGCCCTTTCTTGTTCCTTGAACTAGACGTCTTCTCTTGTTCTGAGTGTTCATGAAATGACAGCAGAGGTCATTTTATGGGCTATGAGTATTTGGTAGCTAAAATTCAAAACATGTAAATAAAACTGCTTACATTATTGTTTCGGTTTTGCCTGAATGCAATAAGCAATTAACAGGGATGTCAGGGACTCAGAGGAAAGGCCTTGGGCCGCAACAGATTACAAAATCAGGATTTTCTTTTCAGTCGTGCAATGTCTTTTGAAGATCTTTCATTTCACCATACCTCAGCTGAATCCAGTTCTGATCCCTCACTGGCCCTCCTGACAGATTCTGACCAATCCAAGACGACTGGGCGACCTTCTGCACAGCAACATTTCCCTTTCCAATAAATAACAGAAAGTAACTTCACAAAAGTGAGTCCAAAACATCTTTGGAAAAAGAAATAAAAAAAAAAAAAAAAATCAGATCTTCAAGACACAAAGAAGGATGTGAAAGGACGAACACCGACGGGGGAATTTGCAGCAGCTCGGGGTCATTTCTGCCCTCAGCAGGCCAGTTTTAGAAAGCGACGAGCGTCTCAGTATCTTTCTGTGACGAGGTCACTTTCCGAAAGCTCCGAAACGACAACATCGGCTCGCGGTTCAAACGGCCACCGCCTGGTTTCATCGCCGGCTTATCCGGCAGTGAAAGCATCCTTCAGTGAAATGCAGAAAAATAACTCCGAAACGCGAGCAGGAACTCAGACCCGACTAAACCCTCGTTTTATATGAAAGACGCATTAAATACTTTTTTGTCATTTTCGGCCCGGCGGTGATTTATCATCGAACCGAACGCGACGACGGTTTATAGCGCTTTAAAGTGCTTTGTCGCAAATAACAAAAGAACTAATAAAAGCAGCATCCATATATAACGCATTTAATGTCAACAGCGTTTACTGGCCTCACATCTTCAAAGATGATCCTGCGACCCGAATGAGAAAACTACTGTAAAAGCCGAAGCTTCTTCAAGAGAAGTGACCCGAGCCACATAAATCAAAATACGAATATAAAGTGTCTTTTTTTTTTTTTTTTTGGCATTAAAAGCTGTCACCTTACTTCTGTTTTTATACGTCTGTGTCGAATGTGAATCTAAACCCACCAAGTGGCCCGGAAATCCACAAAGAGGCAAACGGTACCAGAGCATTTATCTTAGTTGCCTGAGGCTGGTCTAATGTATGGCTGCCTCTCTGGAGGAAGTGTCTTTGTGGGAGAAATGTCGGCTCACTTGTCAGAATGCGTAAGCGCTGACAAAAAACAAAACAAAAAGAAAGATGCATCGCGTCAGATCGTCCTTTTTTTTAAAGAGCCCCGTGGTTCCAGCGTGGCTGTTCCTTTTAAACGGTGGCACACCTTGATTCGCTCGCTGCGGCTGATTGATTCAGACTTCATGGCCAGCCAGCCATGAAAACACATGCATGAAAAATAAGGTGTTTTGGGTGAAGTGCCGACACTGCAGATGTTCAGATTTGAAGTTTCCAATTGCTTTAAAGCTGCAATGTGTAACTCTTATAAAAAATAGAATTTTTTACCTTCTTTATTGAACCTGTCGCTGTGTCGCCACAGCTTGGCACGAGACAGACGATCTGCGGAAAAAAAAATCAAGCTACTCTGACATCTTCTAGCGCTAACTGGAACCAACCAATCAGAGCCAGGAGGCGGGTTTTAACGCTGCTAATCACTCTTCCTTCCCATGTTTGCTCTCTGGTATGCTAGGTTGGCATATCAACCGATGGCGACAGATGAAAGGTTTTCCTGGAACGACAGGTTGAATTTCCACCAGCACATTTAATAATGTTTACACACAGTTGATTGACGGCATTAAGACCCGCCTCCTGGCTCTGATTGGTTGTTTTAGCAGGACATGGAGGAGATGGAAGAGCTTGATTTTTTTTCTTTTCTTTGTCTCACACTGTCAGGACATGGTGACTGTTTTAACAAATATGTAAAAAAAAAACAAAAAAAAAACTTTTAATTAATTTTTTTATTACAAAAGTTACATTCTGCACCCTTGACACGGGTAAAAATGTAAGTCTGTAGCAAATTGGAAATTACACTTAAAAGGATAAATGAAAACAGTTGCATGGTGTAAAAAAAAAAAGACAAAGTTGTTGTTAGTTTTGCTTCAATAGCTGTCCTTGTCAGTGTTGGTAGAATGTTGTAGTTGTCAGTTTTGATTCTCTGGAGCTCATGTTACACAGCCTTTTTTTTTATTTTTATTATTATTATTTTTTTTTTTTTTATAAAAAGCAAAAACAAAAGAATCATGAAACTTTGAAAGCTTACCAAGCAGAAATGTAGCCGAAGAAGCAGGTATCGCGCGCACGTGTGTCCCGAACTGCACGAAACCTTCTGTTCGACGAGGCATCATCTCCTATTGGGGTTAGCATGGAAACAAGAACATGGCAATGCGACAGGTATCTTTGTTCATCTCAGGGATGACAAACAGAGCCGGCTGCGAGCGTGACAGTCGAGCCGGTTAAAATTCAAATTCAGCTCCTCTTGTCCTTGTTGTTATGGAAGAGAGGAAGCATGAAATGAAATGAGAGGTAATCTGATGGACAGCGTGCAGTCCAGTAGGGAATAACCTATCAGCCACAAACGTCGTTGTATTTTACTGCGAGTTTTTCAACATTTTTTTATTTTATTTATTTCATTTATGTGACGGATGCCTTGAACTGCATAAACCCGAAGTGAAAGAATGCACATTTTTCCGGTTTTCTGAATTGCGTGGCGTCTGGCATCTCGTCACGTTCCTCCACGATGAAACATCGGCGTTTCTAGTTTCCAGTGAAAAAAAAAAAAAACGGGAGAGGTTCACGGCGCTTAAATACCTTTGCAAGGTCTACTGCGTTTCACGCAGCACTTAAAGGGCCACGGCAATTTTCAGCAGGCGCGCATTAGACGGCAGATCGTTTGTGTGTGTGTGACTCTTGGGGGGGCGAAGGTGATGTATTGTGTTTTCTCATTTGTGTAAATAACTGAATGCAAACATCATTAGGAGGAGCGGTGATCACTGTCTTCCCGCAGAATGAACTTTTCAACGTTTTCCCGGCTTTAATGTACGTCCCTTAATTGACTTCCCTTCAAGTGCTGCACACATGGCTGGGCTCCCAAGGGCAGACAGCCCAGCAGATAAACCCGAATCACTACGTCTTTGCTTCATTTCATCCGACTCCTATACTGTGCACAGCAAATGCAAATTTCTGGGTAGGAGTCGACACGGTCGGTGTTTTGGTAACCATGGCAACAGGGCCTTCTTCTCTTTTTTTCCTGTCTTCCTTTCTCTCTTTCTTTTCTGCTGTACGCTGGCAGGAAGCGGTGACCGAGGCTTGGTGAATGAGATCGGATTCTCCAGATTATTCCCACATCGCTTCAAAGCGCAGAGTCGTCGCTTGAGAGCGCGAGCGTCGCCTCGTCCACCTCGTCTGCCTCCTCTCTCTCGTCGGAGCGTTGGAAGGCATTCGGCGCGGGGCAACACGATGTCCTGCACGGTGCAAATGAAATGCTTGTTTTATTCATCAGAAATCAATGAGTCGTCTCGGGGCGCTCCTGCAATGGTGCTGCCTGGGCTGAAAAAAGTGGAGCGACTGTAAAGGCCTTTGCTGGTTTCTGGCCTTGACTCAGTAAACCAAGTGGACGGTTTTTGTTTGTGGGTTGGGGGCCATCAATTCCTATTTGGAATATTGTTTCTCTGCTCCATCTGCAAATCAGTGGGCCCGATAAGGTCTTATGTTATTACAATCTCTCATTTTTAATCACTTTTTGAATGCAGTTCTCTTCAGAAGGTCACTCATCATTAGCATGGATGTCACGATAAGTTTGCGCTTATTTCTCTGCACGTCCAAGTTGAGTTAATTCGTGTAGCACATTTCAGCAGCAAGGCAATCCAAAGGGCGTCACACCATGAAAACATCATGCAGTTGTGAAATGAGCATTAAATATGACATTTTGTCTAAGGCCATTGTCATAATCCTCAACACACATCAAATGTGTTGATCAGTGTCCCGTTCACCGCTAATCAAAGGCAACTCCAAACAGGTGGAAGAGGAACTCAGTGACACAGACAATTGTCAATGTCCTCGCATATTTCTGGCCGTTTATTTGACCTCTCTGCTTTTGCTTCAGCCTCTTTTCGTTTTCTGTTCTTATTTCTAAACAAGGGGGTGGAGTTTTCTCTGTCCCATCGGAGTGCAGCGCGCGGCGGAGTGCAGCGCGCATTTGTTTTGCACAAACTAGTTCTCCAGCCTTCACAGCCGACGGTCAGCCAGCGCAGAACGGCGTTCCTCCTCTTGAGCCGACCAGCGTCATCTCATGAATCTTAAGCAGAGAAGTTAATATAAAACCACTTGGAAACAAAATAAATGGATATAAGTGAATAAATTCAATATTGTTTGTTTTTTTGTTGTTGTTGTTTGTACACAGCCAAGCAATTAATCAATGAAAATAAGCAACATTGATTTTCAGAAACTACCCATGCAGCACCCAGTTATGACTTATTCCCCCCGCTTGTGTTATTCCTGCAGCGTTCGACTGAAACCGATAAAATATTAAAGGAAAACCGCAGACTTGATGTCTAACCAGGAGCCACATTTAGAATAACAGGAGAGTCATCAGTGGAGTCGTCGGGCGCTTTCAGGAGGTTGTGGGGAAAACGGAGGAGCGTGCTCCCCTTAACGACGACTCATCCATCATGGTCATCAGATGACAATACAAGCTGCTTCTCCTCTGCCGTACAAATGCAGAGTTTTTATTTCCCACCAGCTAGAGGTTCACGCCTGTCATTACATAACCGTGTTACTGATTTCAGTCGTTTAGCAGCCATCGGTTAAACTTTTGAAGAGGGAGTTGCATCTGTTGAAGTTTGAGCTGTTGCCATGGTCACTTCCACCCACGTCGCCCCGCCCAGCTCCTTCAACTCAGACGAGATTGGTCTCGGACGTTTGTGCAGCAAAAGTGTTTCGTTTGTGCC
The DNA here is from genome assembly GCA_922788865.1 of Poeciliopsis turneri. NCBI lineage: Eukaryota > Metazoa > Chordata > Actinopteri > Cyprinodontiformes > Poeciliidae > Poeciliopsis > Poeciliopsis turneri. Next base: position 250,869 of record CAKLNU010000376.1, on the reverse strand, counting down.
GCTGTCGTTTTAAAGATGTCAAGAAATGTTCCCAGAGGTCATGAAAGGTCAACAAGCCCCCCACCTTAAATTTCATTCATATCTTCAAAGCCAAAGCAGCACAAACAAAAATTCACGCCGCACAAACGTAGTCCGCTTGATTGACCCCAATTTTACCTGATTTGAAGGAAAAAGGAGGGGAGCTGGTTGACCTTTCATAACCTCTGGAGAAATCTGAAGGTCATTGGGGTCACAGTCAGTCATGTCTGTCACAGTGGAGAAAAAGTTACATGTGCTTCATCTGTTTGTTGAATATTAATTAAATCAAATGGACAGCCTACGTCACTAGTGTCGTTCTAAAAAATGAGAGCTAAATTGCTTTTTTATTTTTTTTAATTTTGACTGACGGCATAAAAAAAAAAAAAAGAACAGAAACTTCTCGCGTGACGAGCGGTAAGCGTGAGACATGTCTACCGATTCCTGTGAAATTTGGGTTTCTCTTGTGCTGGGCATCGATCCCACTAATGATAATAATAATAATAATGATAGTAATAATAACTAAAAAAGGTAACATATAGCACCAGCTCTTAAGTGTTGCCTCATCATCCACCAGAGAGTCGGACAAAATGCCAAGACTTTGACCCCCAGCAGAGCCAGGATCAGCCAATTCTTTCAGCCGCCGGATCTGATGACGGGACAGAAAATGCGAGGGAACAATCTGTTCCTCCAGCTGACTGTGAAGCTGCCCACTGTGAGCAACCAGGTGCTTCAGGTTCTAAAATATGCATTGTGTCATTTCTGCCTTGTTTGCCTTATGTTAAAAAGGTAGAGATAATCTGATTATACAGTAATTTCGGAACAGGGCGTTTGTTAACTTTTGAGCGTTTTACATAAAATCGAGCCACATCTGAAACGGCTCGATAAGAAACGTTTGTTTCTGACACATCTGTCAGATTTTGCAACGTATGCCTGTGTCTTTTTTTTTTTTTTTTTTTACAGTTTCAAGTTTTAATATCCAGCAGTCCCTCGGTGGAGCATGCAGTAATTAACTACAAACATCAGCACGGAGCAGCTTGGATGGCATATTGAAATTTTAGATTGAAAGTTCAAAGCAATATTGTGCGATGTGCTTTCATGGGAGTCTGAGTCTGACTAGAAGTCGATTTGTTCGGAGACCCTGACGCGGTAACGCCTCATTATGAGAGGAACCAGGACTGCCGTCCGCCTCCCTGTTGGGCTTCCTCCAGAGAAAACTGGCAGCCAATCACAGACAAGCTTGGATCTTATATATCTTTATAGATCTGATCAGAGGCATTGATGTAATCCTGTAACCTCAAGGTGGGTGGAGGTGGGGTGAATTTTCAGGCAGCAGTATGATTTGAAAGTATATTTAAAGAGTGTAGTTCAGATTATGGGCATGTTAAAGTGTTCAGAGTGTTCAGAGTTTCTTCCTCCTTAACTAGACTGTCAAGAAAAACAGACGCTTTAAAACGCATCAAATCTGAACGTGATTTTGTCAGAGAAAACCCGGAATCAAAATCCTCGTATGCATGTCGTCGTCTGCAAATGTTCCGGCCCAAACTAACCTTGTCATGTACTTCATGCTCCCGTGCGACTGTTTCAGTGTCGACATTTCTTTGCAAGTGTTGGCGCAACATCTCTCAAAAGGTCATTGTGCCATAATTTGCAGGGTTTACATTTGAGACTGGGCATATTTGAAGGTGAAACAATTCAGTGTGATCCGCTGTCATTTTAGCAGCCCGGTCAAAACCGACCAGGTAGAACAACTGGTTGGTGCTAAATGTAGATTTGCGCTGCACTCTGAGACTCTCACTCCATCGGTCACATTTTTATGAGACCTCACGTACGAATTAGCAAATTTAATCCGAGATTACTATGTTGAGATTCCAGTCCAGGAGTCTGGCGGTGTCTCTAAGGGTCCACAGCAGATCGTGTTGCCTGAGTTATTTTTCTTAAATTGTTTTAATATTAAATATCGAGTCTATTGTTCCACAAAGTGCTGAACCGCTTACAAAAGCCTTCCTGCACAGAGACGTTTACGCCTGACCAGCGGGGTGGTTTTTTATTGAAATACGCATTTGTTTTCTTCTCAAAATTGGCAGGTTACCATTGAGCAAATTTATTTTCGCCTTTCCAATTTGCGCAACTATACGGTCATTGGAAACGCAGCTGGAGATGGGATGTCTCCCCAAAAATTGTACGCTTCTTTAAATAGTGTGTTTATCAAGGGTCAGTACAGCTCGATTAAATTGCACAGAACATTAAAACACTAAAGCATCTAACCTATCTTTCCTTTGATACGTTTAACTTCGACGATAGTGTTTATGGCACATTGCAACCTGTAACATTAAAAATACAAAGCTCTACATTTTGCTGCGTTCTTGGAGTTTAGGCATCTTTGTGTCTCGTCAAAACTCCTTGTAAAGTTTGGGCCGAGAAAATATCTGAGAAGTGACTCCTGTTTTTATGTGATACGCAGAAAAGAAAAGAAGAAAGAAGAGAAAAAAGAAGTGGCTGTCATGAAGAAAAAGAACATTCTCCACGCTAAAAACTCTCATAAAGCGAAGCCATTCTTGCACCGGAACACCTACTGTCTCCCAACAGAGAAACAAAAAGGGCTTTCTGTCACCAAATCCTTTTTGAACAGTTGGAATTTAATTAAAGTTACTATTTAGGTGAACTCAGCACTGTTCCTGTAAACCAGATGGAAATGTTTTCCTCCATTTCAACACAGCGGTGAATACGAAGCATCATCCTGCGCTATGAAATTTTACACAATTACACAAAGGCTCTCGGGGATCTCGGTTTCTTTTCTTAAGTAATTCAATTGCTTGAATGTGGAGCAAGTCAGCAGAGACTGAACCTGTGGCAGCAAAACAAACATTGAGCAACGACCGATTATCATTTCGTCGGGCTTCTTCTTTGTCCCTGAAAACGTTTGTGTGCATTTTGAAACATTAGGACGTTTAAAAAAAAAGATAATAAATTTAAAACATCCTGCGTGCCGCGCCAGACACCTGAAGTCAGATGATTATCCATCACGGACCTGAATGTACGTCCCAACAATTATTATTGTTGTTTTCAAAAATGAAAACAACAATAATAATAATGACAATACAGACCTTTGGGCACTTAAATAACTTAGAAACAACATAACATGTAGGAGAAAACATAAAATACAGAAACCCTTCAGCTGTGAACAGGGAATGTACGTCCCTGTTTCTGCTAATATACAGCATCAAATTTTAACAAACAGACTAGAACTGGGTGTTAGGCCTTTCACAATATACAATAAATCAATTCATCGCATGATAAATAAAAAAAACAAAACATTTTCATCGCTTGATTTATTGTATTCTCTTTTTACCAAAAACCAAATAATAAAAGTCTTCAGTCTGGTGTTTTGGTCTCAACTGTGCCTTTCTTTCTTTCTTTTTTTTTGTTTTTGAAAGATAATGTTGTCTACAGAGACTTTATAATTTTTTCTCCTTGTTGTTTCTGCTGTTTTCTTCATTTTTCTTTGGATATTCCAAAGTAGAAATTAAAGTTTATTGACATTGGAGAACGTGTGCTTGCATTTTTATGCCCTAATTACTATTATATCACCCGAAAATGTTCTCAAAGCAACAATGCTGCCGTTTATTGCGAGAAGTTCTGGGGCAATTTATCGTTCGGGCAAAATTTGTTCTTGTGACGGGCCTAACGGGTGTGTAGGTTTGAAATGACTTCGCCGTACTTTATCGCTAATCCACACAGGGTCCAAACTGCACATAAAATGCTGAGTACGGTCCTCACAGATTCCTTAAGTTTTTGTCACAATAACATGCTCGACAAACGCATTTGGCTGACAAAGATAACCTGAAAAAATGTCTGACGCACTATAAAAATGTGGCATGAAGAAGTTAAAAAAAACATAGTGAAAGCCTTTCTCCCATGTTGCCTAACTGTCTGCTGTTAACTTTGTGTTTTCTGGACCCAAGCATTATACATTACACCGCATAAATGTGGTGAAAAGCTAAAAGAGCGTTTAAAAGAAAAAGAACCAAGGAAGGTTCAGGTTAAACTGCTCTAATGTAAACTTTTCTGTCCTTCTTCTGTGAACTTTGTAACCGGGTCAAACGGCTCAAAACGTCGCACGACCTTCAACGAAGCACCAAAGAGGTTTTAGTCAGCAAAACGGACTGTGCCTTTAAGTTAAAATGTGTATTTGACTGTATTTGTTTTATGTTTAATTCAGCAGAAAACATTAAAAAAAAAAAAAAAAAAAGCACAGCTATCTAGACGGAGGCTTTGCTATTTATTTGAGGCAAACCTTTTAGTGACACACTTGGTATTTCTCATCTCATTATTGGAGCTGATTATAATTCATACGCTATATTAAATGTCAGAGAAAGGCCACGGATTGTTATGCAAATGTTGAGAATAAATGTGTTCTTTCATTCACATTGCATTTTTCATTTCTCCTGTTCTCTGCAGCTGAGTGAAAAGAAACACAAATAACAATCGAATACTGTTATTAAAATATATGAAGAGATTCCCGGGACATAATTATCTTTTAAACTGTCCAAATATGGCACAGTGGGACAGAACTGTACAGCCAGTCTGCCACTCACACAATGTGAAGCTGCACAGTCTCCTCTCGAAATCAGCCAGGAGTATTTTTCATCAGTCAGGGTGAATAATATATAATCCAGCTGTAGCAGAATAGTCCTTTTGTGTACGGTCTGTAAACAATACCATGCAAGGTGTCCTTATTTGTAAATCTGATTCTGATTAACATCAGCTTCGAACCTCACCGCACGTCACAGATGTTTTACCTTGAACAAAATGCAAAACACGGGAACGAGGGAGGAGCTGCTGTACAAAGGGCGATCTCGTGAAGTCATGATATCGGCCATGAAGGGTCCAGGAGCATGCTGGGAGTCTGACGGACCGCCGCCACGAGAGGGATTTATCGCGTCCAGGTGAGTTTTTTTTCAAAGAGAAATAAATAAACACGTCTTACAAAAAGATGGCAAAGAACCGATGAGTGACAGACATTTAGACAAAGAAGAGCAGGATCAATCTAAAACATGTCATACAGCAGCAAACAAAAACTATGCATGAATTTGAATTTCACTACCAATTTAGCTCCAGATCAATAAAAGCTCAGTTTATTTGTATAATGCATTTCAGCAGCAGGGCATTTCAAAGTGCTTTACATGATGAAAGGTTCAACATTATGTTGCTCGAGACATCCCAGTTATTATTATTATTATTATTATTATTATTATTATTATTAGTCTACTCTAAATGGATGATTTATTTTAGCCTTGATTTAAAGGAACTGAGTGTTTTAGCATTTTTGCAGTTTTCTGGATGTTTAGTCCAGATAAAAACTCAATCCTTCTTCTCCATGTCTAGATCTGATTCTTGAGATGCAGAATAAATGAACCAGAAGACTTGGCTGATCTGGCAAGTTTGTAAAATGACAACAGCAGATAAACGTATCGTTTCTCAAGATCATGCTAGAACATTCGTCCTTAGAGCCTGAAAATGTCCTTGCAGTGATAGAAGGCCGACTTTGTAACTGCTTTTATGTGTCTGAAAGTTCAGGTCAGAGTTCATCACTACACCCAGATTTCAGGTCTGACCACTATTTTCTGTCTGTAACATTTAAAGCCGAAGGCTGACTCTAGACCGTTCCACATTAGGTCCAACACAACAATTAATTCAGTTTCTGTTCGGCAAAAGAAAGTTATGGCACATCCACACATTAGCTTGACCTAGGAATCTGCTCAATGCCTGAATGGATTCATAGTCAGCTGGTGATATGATAAAGAAGAGCTCTGTATCATCTGCATAGTTATGGTACCTTATTTTATTTTAATCTGATCTAGCAGGAGCACTTAGATACTAAAAAAGAGGGACACTAAGATGGAGCCTTGGAGTACCCCACATGTGATTTTTGTCACCTACTGAAATGAGAAAGTTCCTGTTCTTCAGGCATGTCTTGTACCAGTGAAGTACTGCAGTTGAGAAAGTAAAGAGAAGATATTCATTGTGTGCTAAAGTTATTAACTGTTATATATAGTTAATATTTTATCTGGAATCCCCTCAGTAGCGATGAGCAGAACTCCAAACATGGTTGTATGAAGGCACGTCCCTCCGTCTGCTGTCCCTTTATCAGATAGTTAGCCAAATATTGATTTCTTTGAGCTTATATATCATCCCCTCTTTCCCTCCCTCATTAAATACATTGTGTAAATATGCAAATTCAGACGCCGTTAATTATCAGAGCATCTTCAAAAGTCGGCATTACATGACATTTCCCACAAACGCGTCGCCTGTTAATTTGGACGCTTTGAAGGGGCACAGATCACCAGCTGAACAAAGATCTCAATAATTAAACCTGTGAAAATTGAAGAGGCAGTGATGAGCAATCTGCGGCTGATCTGGCACTTAATTAAAAGCAGAGTAGGAGCTAACGCCGGGGCCTGTAATTCCGGTGGCGAGATCATTACCCTCAAAGAAGGCAGCAGAAAGAAGTCGCACTTTACAAGCATTGTTAGGTTTCCAAGGTGAAGCAGCAGCGAATAAAATGCCCCTGTGATTTTAAGATTCAGTTTTTTTCTTGCCACCCCGCAATCATTTTGCATGCCAAATAGATCCTTGTTGTACGCTGAGCACTTTGGGGGATTTCCATTAGGTGTAGTCATTGTAAAAGCTCTTATTTATTTATTTATTTATTTATTTACTGCTTTATGGAACCCACTGCCACATAGTAATACCGAGGTGGACATAAACAGCAACATAAAGCTCTAAGGGAAAAAAAATGTCTTCACAGAGGGATTGTGAGCACGGATGTAAAAATTCAGCACATTAACAGCAAGACAGAAATTAGCATGAAGTATATTACAGCAATACGCAGCTTATTTAGAACCCTGATGATCAGTTCTGTAGATAAAAGTGAATTAAAAGTGATTTTTTTTTTTTTATCAACTTAAGATTGTACAGAAATCCAGACTTGAATGCCAGTCAAAGGTCGTACTCCAATGTACGTTGCAGTCGGCTGACAACAAAAACTCATTTACAGAAGTTCTGCGGTGGGAGAGTAAAAATAATAATTTCTTAAATAGGAATTGCATTGAGTGGAAATCTTGTGCTTCTGGCCCAGGAGAATGAAATAACACTGAAAACTGTTATTAGTTGACTCCTGGTCCAGGCTGCGTTCTCTGGCCTGCGTCCTCATAGGAAGGACAAACGGTGAAACGCGTCTGCAGTGTTGTGTGTGATGAGCCGGCGACCTTCAAACTGCTGACGCGAAAACGCCGAAGCGAAAGCACTCTGTTGACACAGACTTCGCTGAACAAAGGAGGATTTCATTTCCACATCAGACGATACAGATCGGTGCGTTGGACCGGAGGAATCTCATGCCAAATGTCAGAAGAAGCGCTATTGAGCCTCCGTGGTTCCGTTTCTGGCATTCCCCAGCACACGACTCTAACTCTAAGAGCAGTCGAGGCTTAAACATGTAGATGTGGTTCACCGCATTTGTTTTAAAAATGTATGCACGAACAAACAAAACATTCACTCGGTAGGAACTTCCAGCTGACCTCTGGCGACAAAATCAGAAGATAAACAACGCTTTGCTTTGCATAATTCATTTTTAGACAATTCTGCTGCAATCTGCGTTTATATTTTTCTCGTAATTTTCTACTTTTGTTTAATAAAGTGGCAGATTAATGCTTCAGAAAATGCTGTTTGGAAAATTTCTACAAAATGGTAGAAATATGCTTTGGTCTTGGCTCCCCTCAGGCAAGTTGTTAGCTGAAACCTGCAGGAAACAGAAATTGATTTAATATTTATTCCAAATATGAAGAGGATTATCTACTACAAGTCAGTCACTAAGTGATTATTATCTTTTAACAGAACCGCCACGTTAAAAAAAAAAAAAAAATCATCAATGACTGCTTTTGAAAGCCCCATCCTTTATGCTCAAAGTACAACTCCCCTTCTCGTTAGCCGCTCGCAAAAAGATCTAACACTAAATCTGAACAGAAATATAGGAACTCAACTGTACGTCATCTGAAATTATTTAGAGATCATTAATCTGACGCCCTAAACCGTACCTTGTACTTTTCACTCCGTATGACTCTGATGCCTCGTAACACTAATTTTACAGCTGCCGTATCTTTAAATGACTGTTGGAGCCGCGATGATGGCGGCAATTAGCACGCGGCACAGATGCCGAGTCGTGTACGCTGGGCCTAAATGTAAAAGCATTGTCAGCCCTCATCTCCAACCAGATGTTTGCTTCTCATACAGTAGAGGAAGAGCCCATTAAATCCTGGGAGCAGCGTGAGCATCAGTGGCTCTCGACAGACGAGTGCAAACAGAATCGGCTCACAAGAAGCAAAGTCTATGACAATTTGAACACAGGTAAAATTTATTATTATTATTATTATTATTAAGGACCGTTACTGCAAATGTTTGGATCTTAATTATTCTACTGCAGAATTAGATGATGAAAATTAACGTTTTTAGCTCGTCCATTTTAAATTAAACGAGCAAACCTCTGAATTATTATCTTTTATATTACATGAGCTAGCTGCTGATTTGGATGAGGTCATTTGCAAAACGATTGGTAATCCTGCCAAATTAAGGAAACTATTGCAAAAAAACAAAAAAACAAAAAAAAAAAAAAAAAAAACAACCACAAACCCTAAACAATAAAAGTAAAGCACAATGGATGTTTGAATAAAACCAACATAGTGTGTAGCCTATTGCAACAAAACATTTCCCAATTACATTTGGAACAAAATGACTTTTGTTAAACTGAGCAGTTTATTTTGAGACAATTGGTCGGGACGTTTTGACCTGACCATGTGTTAGTCCTTACCCGGCGAAGAGACATTTCGCCACTCTTTCGGTCCTCATCATTTCATAAACTGAGTTTTCAAAGCAAAGCTGCACAACACACACAGCCGTAGCTTTCAGTTCAGAGCCTGCTTGTAATGTTGAAAGTGCCAAGATAATACTACAAAAACTAAAGTTGATTGAGGATCATGTCTTTTTGTTCGCTTAATGATCTGCTAATGAGTGCAGGTAATCTTCTTTAACTACAAATGAACAACATGACTATCAGTTTTCACTAAAGAAGTATGGTAAGTGTGAAAACTGTTGAGTAAAAACATTTCTCAAGCTTATGCCAAAGATAAGTGACAGAGCTCTTAAATCCTTTGTGTAAAAGAACAGGATTATTAAATGAAGAAATAACAGCTCTGTTACGCTGTGATAACTTCCTGAAGAGGAGCATCAGCTTCGCTATTGAAACCAACAACTTAATGTTCTTCAACAGATACTACAATGTTTAAGTCCTTTAGTTTAACCCCGTCTCTCTCCTAGACAAAGGCATCAGCAGATCTTTTCTTGCACGCTCTTTCAAACCGTAGCCTTTGAAATGGAATCAGAGCTTCTTTGTTTTCGTTTAGATGAAGCCACTAAAAGACGTTCTGCTGCCGTTTGCCTTTTTGCATTTTACCATTTCCATTACAAATGGTTGGTTGCAAGACAGTGTTGATATTCCATTTATATAAAAAAAAAAAAAGAAATATATATATATTTTTTTGCAATTGCGTGTTTCCATTAAACACGAAGCGCAATTAAAATGACACGTGAACATGTTTTTTCACGCGGTAAGTCATTAAAAAACATGCCGTGCCATCGTCCTCCTGTCACTTCCTGTCTTCTTTGTCATTTCTGCTGTAGTATCTGTGGATCATGTGACTGGTGTGATGTGGAAAAAAAGTTTTCTATAACTTTTGATCACAAAACAGTTTTTTGTTTGTTTGTTTGTTTTTTTTAAATTGGCAGGTCCATTAAGAACTATTTTTGTTTTTTGTTTTTTTGTAATTCCAATTGCCAAAATGATGTGGGAGCTTAACTAGTGACTGGACTGAATCTGCTGGTTTCCCTCAGAACATTTCAACCAATTTTGAATAATAAACTCAACCTGACTCCACTGTTTGACACTCCGGACCAATTGGGATGCATAAATGATTGGATTGAATTGGATGGACTTTTTCTCTTTTTGTAAAGTGAATTGAGAGGACGTCTCTTTTGCACTGGCTCTTTATGAACAAACTGAACTGACATGATCCAAACTCCCAAACTTGTCTCACCGCGACACACTTTGTAATACTTAATGCTTAGTATTACAAGCACCTTTTCAATTCTGTGTGGATGAGGTTAAACAAATGCTTGGCGCGCTGAACTGTGCCTTGACCTCCCTCTGAGAGACCGAGGTAAAGATGCGCTGACTGCTTACATGCCTTCAGTGTCCTCTCTGGCATAATGAGCTCTGACATTTAGCGCTCCTTCAACTAGCATAGCTGCGTCACTGTAATTAGCCTTGACCTTCCGTCTCCGAGACCAGCGCGGTTCTGACCCCATGTAGCAACTGGTAATGAGAAGCAGAACCTCGGCTGTGACGGTGTCAGATTAAAAGGCAAATCAACCAATCAGACGCACGAGCGCGGGCACCGTCTTCGCTCCCAGTGTTGTATAAAGTACTGAAATCTCGAAGTAAAGTAAAAGTATAGGTACCGCTCCAAAATATGACTTTGGTAAAAGTAAAAGTCACTGATTGAAATGTTACTTGAGTTAAAGTATGAAAGTATCTGAAACGTCTTGTACTTAAGTATGGAAAGTACTGTAAAAATGGATGTACTCAAGTAATGTAGTGAAAAGTACAAGTAAAAAGTAAAACAAGGGAAATGCAGTTTGAATGACATTTTTTATATTTTTGGTAAACTTGTCAAATACACTTAAAATAATGTACACAACCAAGTGCAGGCAAAATGAAACCTGCTAATAGATAAACCTGCAGCATCATTTAGTTAAGAAAATTAGGTGCTTTACCTAAACCACAAGGTTAACTTAACCAATCAGACTATTTGCTGGATTACTTGAGTAGGTGGGTGTCAGCTTCACAGAGGTCTGTTACCTTTCTCCCATTAAACACGAAGTTAACAAAAAAGCTCTCCCTCTTCAGATGCCAAATAAGCTGCATTTCCCTCCCAATTCTTTTTTTCTTTTGCATAATGACCAGTTGTGTGCACCTATAGTTTGTGAAGTAGAGTAATCGTAACGGCTTTTTTTCTTCATGTTGGCCGCATTTTCTGTACTGAATATTTATTTTTCTCATTTTCATCACTGACCTTACTGAAAGGGAAAACTTAAGGCTTACAAAAAGTTTGTATTTTCTGTCCTGGAGGGTTTACTAAGAAGCTGGTTCAGTTGTAAAGCAGGTTAAGTTAACCTAAAGCAGGTTAGTGCTCCGTTTGTGCAGCTTTGGTTTCCGAGATATTAACAATTATTTTTTAGGCCATCCAAAATATATACTTTTTAAGATTACAATTACTGAAAATATTGAGTATGACGACTTCATACTCAATATTACGTGTCATGAATTTTGTGCCAGTTGGTCACGAGGCAAGAAATCTATTTCCATTAGTTTCTCAGGAGTTTGGATGTAAAATTTGTTGACTCTCCCTGAGTGAAACTCCGACACCTTGAGGAAGGGGAGACCGAGAGAACGGCTGGCCGAAATTAGCGTTAATGAATTGGATCAACCTCGAGCTAGGCGCCGCTCACACCGGATATTGGAATAGCCAAAATCCAAATTGAAAACAACTTTGCTGCGTTTGTTTTAACGGCACAAACCTGCACAAACGGAGCATCAACGAACCAGCCCACTTTGCTTTGTTTTGGAGCAAAATGCGGGGATGGTGAACTCTAGATGGCCTAAAAAATCATTTTAATATCTCGGAAACCAAAGCTACACAAACGGAGCACTAACCAATCAGACTGTTTGCTGGACTTTCTGACGTAGTGGGGAGGTGAAACCTGTGCATCCTATTGGTGGTGATGAACAAGCCCAGGTAAGTCAGCTACCGACTTTGTTGCAGTAAATCAGTAGGTGGAGTCAAAACATTTGCGTTTCTCTCTCGCTTTTTTGTAACGAGTAACTAAACCACACATTGAAAATGTATCGGAGTAAAAGTATGCAATTAAGTTCGGAGATATAGTGAAGTAAAAGTGAAAGTTATCAAAAATTTTCTTACTCGAGGAAAGTATGAAGTACTCCAAAATATACTTAAGTAAAGTAGTGAAGTATTTTTACTTCGTTACTATACAACACTGTTTGCTCCAATGCACAGGTAAAGCAGAGCTAGCTTGCTAGCTTACAAGCGAGGTTGAAACACTCCTAGCTTGCTGGCTTCGCAACCTAGCCTGTAGAACACGCTATGTTTATGAATTAATCTTTTAGTTAATTCATAAAGGGTCAAAAGAGGATCATTCAATTAATGTTGAAAGGGCGCGATGTTGTTTATCGGGCTGATTTAGCTTTTTAGCTTCTACGTCGATGAATGGTTGGCGAGGTTGTGCAGTTTTCCAAATGTAATTTTCAGGGTTTTGTTGTCACCCATAACTGGGTGATTTGAGCCTTGACCACAAGTGGTTCATGGCCAAACTTTGATGTTTTGTTTTGTTTTTTTTTTGTTCCACCTTTCTGTTACATTTCTCAATGTGTAGCTTTTTTTTCATTTATGAAATCATTTAACCAGGTGACGCTCTACATCAAAACCAGGAACAATTTGCAGGAACAGAAATAGAGAAAAACTTAAAAAACCCAACTATTTCTGAGAAAATAGGCTTTTTTTGTTTGTTTGTTGTTTTTAATAATTGAAGTCTGAAAGAAAGCGCCCCATGATTCAAATGGCAGTTTTGGACGTTTTGAAATGGTAAACGTCATGTTTACAGAGTAAATGAGAGTAGAATATAAACTTCTCACCAAATGGAGGATGTGCTCACTGCCGACTGCGGACCAACGAACTTTGGTCTGATCTGAAAGAGCAACTTCTTCCACATTTGCTCTGTTATTTGGATTGTATTAAAATTCAAAATTTCTTCCAATAATGATTTCCTCCTTACTTACATTCTAAAAACTTAATTTTTTGATTTTTGCAATACAAAATGACTATATCTTTGAGACGTTCAAGTGATACTGAACGTCTGATTTATCGCCGTTCACCAGCAAAACAAGTTTAACTTTAATCTTAAAATAAATAAATAAATCAAATCAAATCCCCCACGGGCACCCCTGCTGTTCCAATGTGCTTCTGAATCATCGTAAGAATTAGGCGTAATGGACTGCGGAGGAACCACGCCAGGATGATTGTTGGTAGAGGGGCTGTATGGAGCCCATGCCATTAAAGCGCTCACACACTAACTACCGTGCAGCTGATTAAGCCACAAGGCCTCTTCCCAACCCACTGCCATTCTGCTAACCCGTCTCACGGAGCGACAAAACGATACGTAACGCATGACCTCAAATTGGGGAGCATCGCATTTACAGTCGTCGTGACATTAAGGCCGACGCCGAGTCGCCGGGTCACCTTCTCGGTACAAAATCCAGTTTTGAAAGCCAAACAGTTCAGTTGTCGGAGCTTTTAGAGGTGAGGGGTATTCTGCAGGAACGAGTCGCCTTTCGTATCCTACCTGGGAGTGGGGCTCCAACGGGCCTCGGTGCCAGTAACCAGCCATTAGCGCTTGGCGAGCTCGCCTTCGAGCATTTCAATGTAAAACTGACATTTAGAAGAGAGCAGATGACGCTATTGACACTTGGATAGGCGGTAATTAGCTACCCCTTTAGGTTCCATTGTGCGAGGCATTTCATCACTAAATGTCAATTATCATGGCAGCTCTATTCAGCGAGTAACCTTCAGTTATCACTGTAAGCATTAAAGAGAAAAAGGGATACCTTTAAGATTAAGCTGACTTTATCCCCATGCTGACAGGTCCCTTTGACTGCGCCTGGCGACACGGGATAATGTGGCGTTCAGATATCCGGGGGATCCACAAATGAAGAATGCCATTTAAGATCACCCTATGACGATGAAATATAACGTCCACAAATATGTGTGGAGATATAAAAAAATTAAACAGAGGAGTGTCGCAGGAAGATACTCAATAGTGGTAGATTTCTCATAATCTACCGCTATAGCGACAAACTTTATATTAATCTATTTTCACCTGAAGATGCATTTGTCAAATAAATCAATAGATCTTTTTTTTTTTTTTTTCTTTTTCACTGAATAAACAAGCGAAAATGATTATTTCTTAGCTAAATCGTCATCAGTCATTTGCTAAATATTTAAGCTTGTGTCATTTATCGTGTTTATTCGCCTCAAAAATCACAATGACTGAAGAGTGGTGAGCTGCAGTCTGAATAAAGTGAGAGCCCACGGACCCAGAGGCCGTGTGTTTCCATGGCAGTGAAACACACACATGGACACGCATGGGAACATGGGATGGAGGGTATGGCTTTAGGATTTGAGGCTCTTTCTCTCACACACACACATGCACACACATCCTCGTAACTCTATGCAAACTGGGGACTTTGTATTGACTTCTATTCATTTTAGTAAGTAACTGCATTTGCGCCCAATGCAGACGTCCCCTGTTATTCTTACCGCTACCAGTCTATGCCTAGAAATGTAATTCACATCTGACCTCGAAATCTAACTAGTAGAGCACAGTAGAGGTGCAAAAAAAAAAAAAAATCCTCCTTTTCCTTTCTCTTTGTTGGGAAATGTAGTGGAAATGGTCCTCTTGATATAGTATATAGAAGTACACACACACACTCACGCACACACACACACACACACACACATTTACCCTTAAAGGTTGACATGGCTGTGGTGCAGCAGAATGAACATTGGCACCATTTTGACCAGCCCCTTTGGGAAAGCACTCTGCGTGACCTTCTTCCTCCGGTAAAATACAAACTCCAGCTCTATCAGACGTTCTGCTGCACTCAGTGTGATGATTCTGCTTCAGACAAGCTCTGAGTCAAGTCTGGCCTCAGCACTTTATGGAACGTAAACACAACTGGACCTCGGACTGAAATCAAAGGCTCGCTCGCCCCAGACTCTTTTCATCCTCAAGCCTATTTTTGGATTTACTTGATGCGAACATAAGCGTAAAAACAAACAGAACGGAACAGACTTTCGTTTTTTTTTTAGCTCTTAATGTCATCACAATGAAAAACATAAAAGACTAACTCTGACAGTTTTTTTTTTGTGTGTGTGTGTGTGATTATTAGACTGTAAAATCCACAGAAGAGACACTATGGGAAAGCGACACGATGAGACCAAAGGAATGACTGCGACTCGTACAGACAAAGGCGTCACCATCACGCTTCAGAGGAAGCATAAAAAAACAGCTCCAAATAATTATACTAGTTAGCATGATGTAACACTCTGTTATATTCGAGCCGGTTTGGTTTTATTAGGCTTGTTGCTTTTCGTAGCGCTCCTTTGTTGGACTTTAATGCTCTTTGTCAGGTGAGTCCAAAGTGTCCCGGGGGACATTTGTGGCTGACTTTGCGCAGCCTCCCCAAATGCAGTTTGAAAATGACATGACAAAAGATTTTAAAAATGACACGTTGCTGTTTTTAAAATGCAAGCGCCCCCCTAAAAAAACGTCCCACCTCGCCAACGATGACTACCGGTGGTTTTAGCCGTAAACATAACCCTTTGAATCTGACATGTAGGTGTGATATATTAGAGATAAAGGCTTTGCTATCAATAGGGCGACACGAAAACAAATACCAAAGGCGTCACATTTCACCGGCCAATAGAAAGTTTTAATTAAAATCGCGAGGGAGATGGAAGTGGGTCTGTGCCCTCAGGTTTTGTAGGGTGTAAAAACAACATTCAAACGTTAATATTGCAAAATTGATCCCCAAAAGAAACTGAGAACTAGATGCATATTTTTAATACAACAAACATGCAATGACTAACATCCATTTTGAAAATAAAAAAAGTACTTTATTAGCTTGATTTGATGTAATTTCTTGACCTGCGAGTTATTTTAACTCTGACTTTGGTGACAAAACGTTTGGACCTTCCTGCTCCGTTATGCGGCGTTAGGTCATCGAGCGAAATCCCGAGCTTCCAGCACCGGGGTTTTTCCTTCCTTTTCCGTCTGCAACAGTCATAGAGAGGTGACTAGAAATCACCCAACTTTCCACACTGATCCATAAACGACGACACTTCAAATGAGTCTGTGGACACTGATAGCTGGCAGACTGGGCGAAAATGGCTTTTTGCGCCGCATGACACCTTGACTTTTTTTCTCGTCTTTCTCCTTGATGATTGAGGTTTTTTTCCCCCCCCAAGATGCTGAAATGATACATTTTGTTGTGTCACCACATAAATGCTATTTACAGACCAAACACCGTGACACTTAACCATAAATGATGGGCAAGTTTAGATATTCACGAGCAAATATGAATATCAAAGACTTGGAGTGAAACAGAGCACCAGAGGAAATATGTTTGTAATGGCAGTAAAGATTTTCCCATCGTTTGTTGTTATTATGATGTACTTACATTTTCTCCAGTTATTTTAAAGGAAAATTTATTGTTATGCTGCAGTTTCATTTTTTTTTTTCATTAATTAAAAAATGTTTTTTTTTTTACAACATCATTAGTTTCTCTACGTCGCTTGTTGCTGTCATTATGAATCCAAATCTGTCCGCCGCGAACAGGTTTCATCTTTCGTCTGGGAACAGAAGGTCAATGTCAAATTTATTCAAACTGCACATTTCCAACACAAAGTGCTTCACGGGTTAAAAATGCAAATGAGGACGAGTATGAGTTCATAACAGTGGCATATATAAAAAAGGCGTTAAAACAGCAATAAGACAATAATAAATAATAATCCGGTGAACATGAACGGAAAGCCAGTTCATAAAAGCGAGTCTTTAAGAGTGACTGCAGCTTCTGCATGTTGAGGTCACGTGACCGGTTATATCATATGTCCGACGATCATTTCTGGGATTATTCAACCGTTTTTGTTGGCCGAGAGACTCAGTGGTGACCTCATTTCTTCGGGTGGAGTCCTTCTCGCTTTTCACGCAGACGTCCTGGTATTTGTAAGAGCTTACAAAACGATGCACTCGAGGTTTCCGAGGCTTATGGAAAGGAAAGTGGAGCCTCACGTCTATCGTACCACAGCAAGTGAAAGTAAAACTTTATGCGTCGTCACCAAAACACTCAGAATCAGGCGTTTCTGTTGCTCAACAAAACCAAATACACGATGCCGTCAATCTGCCAGAGCAGCTTTAGTCTTCGAGGTTTCTTTTGACGATCCGTGTAAATTAAAATTCAGAGGCCGACCCAACTTAGCTCCTCTTCGCTGTGGTAGGTGGAGATGACAACCTTGGTGTTGAAGTGAAGGTTAAAGCCCTAAAACAGCCAGAATACCAGCGCTGTGTCGCCGCATGCACAATGTACCTTTTGTGTGCGAGACTGCCACTTTTCATTTAATCAGCCTCTCTTTTGTGAGGAAGGAATTACCCTCGAGAGCTTTCCTGACAAAACCTTCATATTCCGGAGCAAATTAACGACAGAATCAATCCCTATTCTGAAGACTCGCCGCGACTGCAGCGCACTTCAGGTAAGGCGAGGCTGCTGTGTTTTGCAGCCAGCAGAAAGTACGTTTGTTTCCATTCGAAACATGACAGTCAGTGTGGCTGGTCTGATGTTTTTACTGTTAATTCACCATTTGGTCCATACAGAGCAAACATTGGACTGACAAACAGAGGTATCGATCTGCAAAATAACACATAACCAACCAGAGAAGAGCACTAACACCAGCAACAAAACAAAACAAAATCATAAAACAAAGAAAAAGAGCATTAAAATGGATAAAACACAAACAAAAATTAAATTGTTTTCAGCTCGTGTGCGTTTGGATGCTTTTTTTTCCTCTGATTTTTATTGTTATTTTCCTTTTCGCTAATATTCCCTGTTGTAATCAACCTTGGGTTTCACAGATACTTCAGCGGGGGAAAAAAAAGACATAGAAGAAAACAAAAAAAAAGTGGTCTGATTTTTTTCTGTACGTTTTAGCATTGCTGCGAAACGTCTGGAGAATCTGTTTTGCACAAATTTTTCAGCAAAAGCTTCACAGTTTGAGGTTGTAAAGTGACAAAATGTGCACAGAAAAATGTACCTTTTTGGATGTTTTTACAAGGCACCATTTAAAAAGTAAATTAGGTCCTTAGAACTCGGCTAATCTCAATCGCACAACCCGCAGTGTCGCCTCGTGGCCCCTTTGCTTAATGTAACATTATGCAGAGCTACTTGGCCAACTGTTGCACGGCCAGCCGAGGGAAATTAATCACACAGTAATAAAAATGCAAATATTACCAACAGACGCTCACAACAAAGGAACAACAACAAACGTCCTGTCTGACTTTCAGTCAGCCAAAAGGAGAAGTGTTCAGAACTCGTCTTAAAACAAAACGTGCATAGAAAAGCTGCAGTTATTGAAGTGAAAAGGCAGCAGGTTTGCAAGAGCTGCCTTCGTGGGTCGAGAAGGAACGTTGCTGCCCGGCTTCCCTTCGCCAAAACAGTCCTCCTCCTGCCACGAGTCGCCGCGTGAATCTTCTGCGCGTCGGCGCTCTTCTGGCCGCGTATTTATCCAGACGTGTTGCTTGTTTATGAAAGTGCGCGGGCAGAGTCCAAGTGCCTCGCGTGGTCCCAGCAATCCCCCAAAGCCTCGGCGGATGCCAGGCTCATCCGGGCCGCGTCTGTCAGAAAACAGCCCTGTGGTGAAAAGGGGCCAAAACTCACCCTCTAATGGGCCCCAGGATAGTGATTACTTTGACTGATGGCATAATGAGGGCCTTATAAATATGCATGGGCCACAAGAGGTAATAATACTGCGGATTATTAAAACTTTGGGGTTAGAGGTCAGGCTAATGAGACGAGGCTGCAGGGAGAGCCCCGTCCGCCGACCCGGGGGCACCGAGGTGGGCCGGGTGCCTGAAACACGGCTTGTTCTCATGTCGCCCGGCAGTACACCGGAGGAATCCTCTGTCATGTGTGCATAAACTCTAGGGGGGGGACAAGAAAAAGGCATTTCAGTTGTTGTTTTGATGCCAAACATAAGTTTTAAAATCAAATTAATATCGCTGGACACATATCACAGGACAAAGTCGTGCATATTGGTGAAATGGAAGGAGGCTGATAAATTATTGGGCAATAATAATCCAAACGAAGAGCCATTTGTTGTAATCAGCACAACATTTTGCTGCAATTACAGTTGCAAGTTGTTGTTTTTTTTCGGTGTGTCTCAGACAGAATATTTGCTCATCCATTATTGCAAGGATGACTGGATGCAGAGTATTTGTGTCGATCCCTTCTTCTTTCCTGCTTCCATCTTTTTGTCTCTCTTCCTTGTTGTTTTACATCCCGTTTTTTCTTTCCTCTTATTCTTTGTACCACACTTTCTTTCTTCTATTCACCTTCCTTGAATTAATTATTTTGTGCTTTTATCGCTCCCTTGTGTCCTACCTGCCTTCCTTCCCTTTGTTTTTCTTTGTCCTTTCCTTGTTTTTGTCTCTTTCGCCTTGCATGCTTCTGTCCTGCATCCATTTTTTTCCTTGTTTATGTGCCGTTACCGTTGTGTCATATCGCTCCTCTGCTTTCCCTTAACTCTGATGTTCTTTTTTTCATCTTACCTTCCTCTTTTTTTTTTTTTGTTAGTGCACTGTCCATTTATTGAAATTTAGAGTTAGATATTTCAAAATTAACTTTAAATTAAGTTGTCTGTCCTTTTAAGAATTTGGTAGAGGATATATATAGGAATCCGGTTTCACAATGAAGAACATTATGGACAACCTAATCCACTTCATGTGGACTGTCAGAAAAACAGCTTCTTCAGATTTGCTGCAGCACAGACTGCTACAGGAGATCCCTCTAGTCCACAGCCGTCACTATCTGCAATAACGCTCTTAAGAATTTTGAATAATTGAAATAAAACATTTGATTTCCCTTTGGGATCAATGTGTTGAATTTTTAAAATTTTTATTCCAAAACCAATAGATAGAAATATGTAAAGTTACATAACTAGTATATAACCAGAAGGCCACCTGAGGCTAATCTTTAATAAAAATAACTTCAGCCACAATGTATTAGCTGCTACCAATATTACTTTTTAATGTCAACAGATGCAGGGTTTGGAACATTTTGACTTTCTGTTTAGCTGTTAACGCATTTTCTCTGCTGACACACACACACACACGCGCACACACACGCACACACACACACACCCACACACACACACACACACATACATTAGTTCCACGGTTCCAGGGATCTACTGGGAATTCAGTGACAGAACACTTCTGGTGGGTCAGAACGGTTTCTAGGGGGGAGGGAAAAAGCTGTCATGCACCGAGCGACAATTTTGTGCCCACATTCCCCCCGGGGGAGAACACTGCAAATGCTAAACACGGACGAGAGCAAACGCCCGGATTGCAGTTAAAGCCGGGATTGTCTCGTGTTGAAAAAAAAGAAAAAGAAGAAGAAAAGCCAGGGCTTGGCTAGAGGAGCTGTTTATTAATTCATGACTGAGTATGATTGGATACAAGGAACAACCTTTCTCCATAAGCCTGCAGAAGAGGGCATGTTTACCTCCGAAGGAGAAGGTGCCAGTGCAATATTTTCGTAATGTTGCCGTTTACATAAACTTCAGTAAAGGCAAAAGAGAAAGAAGGAAAAAAAAAAAAAAAAAAAAAAAAACTTGCATGTGGGCGTAAAGGCAGGTTATATATGCCGAGCCGGAGATGAATTCAATAACCCAGTTTAGGATGATCTGTAAATATTGACTCCATGTCTGCTGGCTTTCACTTTGCACTGTTATTCAGAAGTACAAACCGTAAACTGAACAGGCTAACAAAGATGTCGTTTCCTGGATTTACCACTCAAACTAAAAAAAATAAACAACCCAAAAACAACAACAACAACAACAACAAAAATATGCCTGATTGGTTCAAATCATTTGGTTAGAACACAATAAAGCTGGGCTATAAATCACCAGCGATGTATACGATGAGAGAGACTTGAAAATCAACACAACGAGCTGAGCTCTGTTAAGTGACTTTCTGGTCCTTGTCGCGATTCTTGCTGCTGAATTTGAGTCACAGACGTGTCAAACTTGGACTGGACCACTATAAAAAAAAAATCCCTTAAAACACAACATAAAGAAAAGGGTTTTTTAAGTACCTCGCTAGTAACCCTTTAAGGTCTTCTCATCGTAGCAGGTGAGGACGGAAGAGGACAAGGACCACTGAAGGACAAAAAAAAAAAAATCTGACTTTTTTTTCCCCCCAGAATTCTGAGTTTAATTTCCTGGGATTAAAGTCAGAAATCTGTTGTTGTTGGAGTTGTTTTCAGTCGCCCTAATCTTTTTCCGTCGCCGAATGTGCCGTCACACGAGCAATAATTAGCAGTCATTTGTGGTGTGACGGAAGGTGTGTCCACCTTCAAATGGATCGCACCCACATGCGCCACATCTCATCTCCTGCGCATGAAACGGCCTTTAACGTCACTTTCATAAAATCTCCTTAAACTAAAGGATCCCCAGCCGCCACTCTGACTTTGCCTCTGCAGGAACAGTAAATCTTTCACATTGTGTTAATCAACTTTTTTCTTTTCTTTTTTTTTTTGCATAAAAAGACAGCGGTGTTCATCCTGTCAGTTCAACCTCTGACTCTCTCTGACTGACATTGACGGTTTCACGGAGGGAAGCGATAACCAGAGACTTCCACCCACCGCCGCCACAGATTCCTAATCCTGTCTGTAAGCTCTTCGCTGCGGGGCGTCCTGACCGCTTATGCCACCCATACTCTTAACCCCTGCCTCCAATTGTACGCCGGTTTGGCGCATGAATCATCAGTGTTGGATTTATATGGAGTGAGTCATATCAGCAAAGGGATGCCCGTTGCACTCTGCGAAGGATGCGTCGGTGTAGATTACTTGCAATATGTGCGGTCGTTTTTTGGGAAAAAAAAATAAATAAATCAAATCCAGAAGATGTGTGATTGCTGGAGCAGAGAGCAAAAGATTAAAGTTTTCATCTCATCATCTGGAGGTAAAAGAAACAGAAAATATCCCCATCATGATATTCTTTTGGATTAACCTCTTGGCTTAGCTTCGAAATTGGAGGATGCGAAATATTCCTCATTGGCTGAATGACCCTAGCTTTATGTAAACACGACATTTAAATATATTAATAAAATCCTTCAGCTTTAGTGGATCTATTTGACGGGAGGAAGTGCAAAGAGAGTTAAGCTCGCATCGAAGCCGTTCCACTATTTTCAGGGTTCATGTTCTGAGATGCAGATTGAAGACATAAACAACTGGCAAGAGTTGTCGATCATTCAGCAAAACATTCTCTTTAAACTTGAATAGACCACAAACGACGCAGCGCACGTGGGTACAGTTTGTCTAGACACGTTTCAGAAGCATTAAATATTCAGGCTTTGTGGATTTTTGCAAAATTCTCCTGAGTCGCGAGGGATTTCAGTTCTGATCCAGATCATATAAATCAGTTAGTCGTTTTTATTCGTCTTGTGTTCTGTTGACAGGATCGGCAAGGTTTCTTTGAAATTCGTTATGGCCACACATTTCCTCTCAGTTCGGCTTTAGAAACACAAAAACATGACAAAAGAACCTAAAATCAGTGCTAATTTGACCATTTTTAAAATCACAAAACGCTTTCCTATCAATCTACTGAGAGCTATAAAAACAAAAAAACAAAAACGTTTTGTCAAAGAAATATGTTTGTGTGAATTTTGATATATGAGGGTAGAATCTTTGGGGGTCACAAACACATTGTCTTCTAGGTGTGGAGGAGTTAAAACAAAATGCAGAAATGTGTTTCAACACTTCATTGCATGTCCATCCATCCATCCATCCATCCATCCATCCATCATATATGGGATACTTTTATTTAGATCGACTGAAAAATAAGGATAGACTCTCCCTCTCTTTTCTCCATCTCTCGCCATCAGCTCCTCCTCCTCCTCTTCCTCTCTGTCTCTCTTCCTTTTTTTCCCTCCTTCCCCCTGCCGGTCTCCATCCCACTTTTCCATTCTCCCTCCTCAGTCTCTCAGCCTGGACACACCCTCCCTCTCTCCCTCCCTCCCTCGCTCACTTGTTCTCTGCGCGGACCGCATGTGTCAGCGCGTGTTCACGCGTGGCTCCGCCGCTAACGGGAGACGGCCGTGGACTGGATGTCAGGTTTCCTCCCCACCCCCCCAACCTCCAGCCCGTCCTTGTGCACACTTACCCCCTTTCTCAACACCCGCTGCCACGCCATTCCGTTAGAGAAATCTCATCTTCCTCCTCTTGAGGCAGCATCTCTGATGGCATCTTCCATCCTTCCTCCAGCATATTGGATTTAATGAGCAGGACGCCGTGAATGGAAAACGAGCAATCTTTGGATTTCCTCGGTTACGGCGCTTGGTAAGTCTCCAACCTTCCTCCCACCCCCTGCACCCCAAATTCACTTGTCATAAGACATTGACAGGTGAACGCAGAGCGCGCGCTATCATGTGGAGGGGAGCCGTCAAAACTGAGCTGAGCTGAGCTGGCCATTTTAAGTGGGACACAGATATATATAGCGAGAAGGTGGGGGATTGGGGGGTGTCTGCCTTTGGGTTAGTGAAAGGAGTCAGGTAAAGAGCAGAGAGATGTTTCACTGTCCTCCCGTTCGCTGCTTCTGCGCACTGATCTGCTGGTTATTTTCAGCTTCCATCCCAGACAACTTCTCGTCTCTCCACCTGCGCGACTCGGAGCCGCTTGGCCGGAACGAGATGCATGGATGCAGATGGGTGGGCGTGCAGAGCTAAATCCGCCGAGGTGTGGGTGATGTTATTCCCATCTTCGTGAAACCACGGAGAGTTTATCTCCTGCAGCAGCGTCTGGTGCGGTGCAGTTGGACTCCAAGTCGCTCCATTATTTGATGCTCACTTCCTGTTCTGGCAGCCATTTTTTGGAGAGGCGTTAGTTGCCTGGAGTTCTGACCAGTTCCCAAGAGATCTGCCTCAACTTGCAAATCCACCACTGAGCTCCCGTTTATTTCATTTGTATGTACCTTAGCTGACTTATTTTACTCAGTCAAGAACGTTTGCCTCCCGCTTGTTTTCACTTTACCAGCCTGGCGAAGTCGACGCAGATGTTTCGGGTCGGCTCACGTCGGCCGGTCGCTGTTTGTCTTCCTCTCTCGTCTCTGAGCTCTTTCGAGGAGAAAACGGATTGCTGGGAGGAAAGAAATGAGGGATCTCAGTTGCTAAAAGCAGTGATGGAAGCAAGAGAACAAAAGGATCACGAAGTTCGGAATGACAGATTGACAGGAGACACGAGAACTGAAGTGAGTGAGAAGACGAGCGCGCACGCGTGTGTGTTTTAACATGGCTCAGTAAGAGCTTTTTAGACAGCCAAGCCTCTTCTGATTGCCAGGCTTTTGGCAGCTGGGGTCAGTTTACACACGCACACACACGCCTTCAGGTTCTCTCTGATGGGAGTAGGAAAGCGCTATAGATCACCTTAGACCTGCACCCTCGCGCCTGGCTGGCTGCGTTTCTTGCAAGGGACATCAATATTTATCACATTTTCCATTTCAAAAGAGCAAACTGTGGTAACGCCAGGAGATGGGAAAATAATAAAAGATAAATCAAATTACCCCACCTCAGGTGGACCTTCTGCTGCTGTTTCATTTAGGATTCCTTCCTAGCACTTAGCCAATTTTGGCTGGATCCCACTGCATATTGAAATACAGGTGCAGCACGGCGACTCGTGTAGCGAGGAGCTGGGATTACATTTGCAATGATAATAGGAAGATGCTGTATAGCAGCAGAGGAGACTGTATTGTTCTTTTTCTCTTTTTTTTAAGCATTAAAGGATTTCTCGGTCAATATATCTCAAAAAGGTCTGTAGTACAAAGAACACGGGGTAGGTAGTTCCCTCGCAGAATCTCGCAGAGGACTCGAGGTAAAAAAGGAAAATGATTTATTTGTAAAAGGGATGTGCAATAGATTTGGGGTTAGGACTTCTGGAACGAATGCGTGAGACGGATAACGATGTGCAGAATAAACAATGAGACGGAGGTCGCGGTCTAGTGAAGTGGCGTAGACGTGGGGAAGTGTGGAAGGCAGAGGTCCAAGTTGTGCATAGTCTTGGTTGTGAGGGCTAAGATTGCTAAGATTGGTTGTGAGGGCTAAGTCTGCACGGTGAAGGCGTTGGAGAGAGGGCAGACAAATGGAATCGGTGATGGTGTGGTTCACCAAGCACATCAGGTCCTTGGTGAAGACCTGGTGCAAGGAGCTTTGATCCAGCTTGTTAAGCAGGAGATCCAGTAAAGAAACCAGCAGCAACAAGATGTGCTCCTTGTCTTCCACACCTGTATTAAATGGTGAAAGTGCCTCACTAGCATGCAGTCAGTGCTCTTCTAGTGAGGTAATACAGGAGCCAGGTGGGGCGAAGCAGAGAGACACCTAAGCGTTGCAGGAGACTGGCCCTTGAGGACTGGAGTCTGAGACCCCTGCAGTGAAAGGTTGAACCTGTGGGGCCCAAAATGTTATGCTGTTTAGATTCTCAGGTCAGGCAGAACAGACAGGAGTCCAGAGGTCCAAGTTCTCAGAACTTTATTAGGACACACAATGACGCATTAAGGTCAAACAGTCCTGCCAGCTTCCCCACATGAACATGGCTGACGTCTTCTGCCCTGCAAGATGCGAAGAAAGAGTAGAAAAGTAGGAGTAGTAAGAAAAACTGTGCTTTGGCCAAACTGTTTGTTAATCCTATGTGAAATATAGCTTATTGATTTTAGGTTCAAATTAGTCTAAGACATATCACTGCATGAAGACTATGCAAGAAGGTAAATGTTATGTTGTTGGGTGTTCAATCTTGGATAAAGACTATTTTAAAGGTCTTAGGGTATGCTTTTTTTTTTTGTTGTTGTTGTTGGGCACAGTTTACCCCAAGCCCACAAAGAAAACACAAGTCAACAATGTCAATAAATATGTGCGCATAATGACGCCACCTCACATACCCATGCCTCGATCCAGCCCTGTTTTGGGCTGTTTATTCGAGGACAAGTGCTGACTGGAGTAAAACTCAAATTCTTCAGAATTTATGTCAGAAACTCTTAAAAGCCTTTCCTCTGCCAAAACCTTTACAAGCTGAGCCGCTCCGTTCTTGTGCGAACTTTCAACGTCATCGACCCAAACGTGCATGAAGCAGAATTACCTTTTAAATTTAAAAGCTGTCCTTTAAAAAAATAGTTGTATTTTCTCAAATTCTGCTGTGGCAATCCATATTTTACAACCTGGTGGTTTCCAAGTAGCAGCGTGCTTTTGTTAGAGCAAAAATAACACACGCTGCCGGATAGTATCCTTACTGTTTTAAAAGTACATTTGGCACACTGCAGCAATATTTCCGCGCAGCTATACAAAGGGCTAGCTTGACTAATGAACCGCCTTGGTTTACCTGTTATTCTAAAGAAAAGAAAGGCAAAAAACACGCAACATTCAGCACTGTACTTAAAAACCACCGCAAAACTTTAACGGTGGTAAATATTTATGCACTTATTTTCTGCCTTATATTTTTATTTGCCATTATTTTGTAAAAATTTGTTTGTTTGTTTTTTTCTCGAGACGGTGAAACTTTGTTGACCAGATGTGATTTGTAGAAGCATTTAAAAGAGGAAAAATGTCCAAGAGGGGGATACTTTTTAAAGATCTGCATGTATTAAAATGATAATCAATTCCAATACATGACGTTGCAACTCTGATGGTCAGTGTATGCGTTTAGCAGCAGTTTTTCCTCTTTTGTTCTTTAAAGTAAAATCAGAGAATGCCACTGCTCTAAATACCTTAGAGCAGTGGTTCCCAAAGTGTGGGGCGCGCCCACTTATGGAGGCGCAGTGCCATTGCAGGAGGGATGGCCAGGGAAGTGGTATGGATGAAAAAAAAAATTTGCTCACTGCAAATTGTAGCGTGTTTTGTTGCAACCTGAAGTGTGAAATAAACTTCAGTGGAATTTGAAAACATAACATGTTTATAGGTTTATGTCTGGTTGAACGATGCGTGTGCCCAATTGGTTTTCTTTTTTCTGTGGGTTATTGTAATCCATAGAGGGGCCCAGAAAATATTTGGAAACTAAAAGCAAACTAAATCTGAATCCGCCATAAGATTTTATGTGGCCCTCTAGACTTTAGAGCCACATAAATAAAACCTTCAGGTTGTGTACTTTAATTTTATTGTATCAATCAACCCGAAGCAGCTCTGCTGCCAAATTACATCAATGTGAGAAGATGTTCAGTATTACCCCCAATTTAGGACGTATTCATTGAAAGCAGACATTCTGGCGCAACCGGCCCTTTAAAGACATTCATGATCTTGATCTGGGCCAAGATGGAAACGAGTTTCTTTCTTACAACTGAACATCTAATTTGGTGTTTCTATTTCTCTCTTTTTTTTTTTTAAGTAACGGATCCACTTTTTAAAATTCCAAAACACTCACACAAAACACCAGGCCTCTAGGAGGAGTCTGTTCTTTTTCTTTTTTCTCCTCCTCCTCGGCAGCGGTAAAGAGGCAGCAGGTGACGAGAGTGACTCACGCCGGCCTTGGATGCCCCTCCTCCCACGGCGACGACGCGCTGATACCACCCATCACCGACTGAGAAATTACCAACCCACCCCACCAAACCCTCCAGTTCCCTCAACTTCCACGGCAGCTTTTCTCATGGTCATTACAGCGAATAATGGTTATCACCGATGCGGCTTCATAATTTAGCATGATGCATGAAATCAAGTTGGCAAATTAGTTACAGCAATTGACAGCTAATGGTGTCCGCGGCGGCGCGCGCCAGTCGGAAAGTTCTGTGGGCTTTGGAGCCTGTCATCGGGACGCGGTTGGACACGCAGGACGTCTAAACAAAAGAGATTCACTGCGACGCGGTCGAGCCGCGTTTCGAAATGGGAATTCGTGACGCCCGGACATCAATGCACTTCACAATGACAGAAAGGATGTGAAAATACTTCAGAGTAATGTGCCAAAGGCTGGAACATAATGTCTCCAAATCCTGTTCGCTCACTGCTCAGCTATTTTTGAGTAAACAGTGTGGAGTTCTTCCATTATCTTCCCTCTGCGTATTGATTAGCAAATAATTAACTTTGCTGATAATGTAAATAGGATATAATGGGCTCTAACAACAGTGTTAGGAGTATTTAAATCTTGTTCCTTTTTATCCTGGGCCCTGGAAAAAGATAATATTAAGCTTTTCTATTGTTGGCAGAATAATATTCGGCTGTTTTGGCCTGGGTTGTGCACACAGACAAGAAACTTGACTTCAGTTTCCCTTGCTCACATCATGCAGACAGTAACTGCAGACAATCTGAAACAAGAATCAAACTCCTCTGCCTATTCTTAGTGCTATAACTACAGAAACGCACAGCTCAGTCGGAAACCACCAAGCAGAACCAGGAGGAGGGTATTAGCGCTGTCAATCACTCTTAACGTACACGCTGCTCACGCCCTTTGCCTTTCTCTTTGCTACGCTTCTGCTGATTCACCACAACATAGCCTGACGTGAATGCTAAGGCTAGTCAGCATCGACGACAGCAGATAAATAATTTTTCTTTAATGGTGACTTGCTTCTCCAGCATTAGCACATTTTGAAGCGTACACTAGGATGATTGACATTGCCAAGACCCTCGTCCTATCTCTGATTGGTTGTTTTTGACCAGGATCCATGCGATTTTTAACATTTTTTTTATTTTTCAAATTTCAATAGCATCTCAGGTAGGAGGAGGAGCTCAATCTTTTCTCAGATTATATTCTTCCACGTCACGGTGACAGTCGTGAGAACATATTTTTGTAAAAGTTGCGTAACGTAGCTAAGTATAAATATAGAAACCTTAAGGATATAAAATAGGATGCATGACTTCTCTTGTCTATTAAAAAACACACACTAAACCCAAATGCGACTGAATATTAACGTGATTTCTGTATTCATTCCGCTGTGGCAGAATTTTAGCAATCGTTTGTTTTGGGAAGACGATATTTGCTGTTTGGATATTTTAGAAGGTTATAAAAAATTTTCCTCTGTTACACAGTTTAATAAAACAAACCCAATATACGGTGGGTCCTTGTCCACAAGAGCACAGAAGAGACCGCGTCCATTTCTGCAAAATCAAAAACCAGCGACAAGTGTCACAACCGTATCAATGACTTTTCATTTTTCCGTTCCTTCCAAAGCTTTTGGGACCCGGTCTGGAGCTAGGTAGACCTAGCTGCAGATGGGCTGAAAATGTGTCTTCAGAAAGTTGTTGTGGAAACATTTGTTTGAAATGAATAAAAATCAGCTCCGTCGGGCGAAAACAACAAATGCCGCCAGGCGTGCGTGCCCGGGAATCTCTGGAGTCGCTCGCAACGCAACCCGCCACTCGGAACAGAAACCACTCCGGAGCAGGTGAGGAGTTCAGCGTATGTTGCCGCGTTTTGAACGGAGCCAACTTCAGGGCCCCGAAAACCTTCACGATTAGCCCAACAGAGCCGGCTAAGCTGTTAATCCCACTTCCTAGTACATCCTCCTGGCTGCTTCCTGAGCCCCTGTTTGCATCCCCTCTGTCGCTTGCACACAACAGATATAGGACTTAACTTGTTCCGTTTCCCTTTTTTTTTTTTTTTTTTTTCTTTTCCCATTAAATCATTTTATCACCCCGTTAATTAGTAATCACACTAAAATAAGTTTTTAAAGTTGTTTTGGGTAAAGCCCTGGTAATCCTCACACCTGCAAATACATTTGGGACTTCTAGCTGGAGTCAGCTGGAACTGGGTTAGAGACATTAACCCTCCACTTGTGAAGGATGAGATTGCTATTTTTGTTCTCTTCCCTTGTCTTTTCTGTTTCTTCTGCCTGGCCCAGTAGATGTAAATACTATAAATTAGATTTGTATTTGTTTCTTTATATACATATATAAATAAATAATACAGGAACTGCTTTCATCTCGTGCATTTGGGCGCGCCGAAGTGAATCGCATGTGTTGCATGCTCGGGAAAAGAACAACCTTTCTGTGACCTTTTGTTGTTGTTTTTTTGGCAAAATCGCATGAATATGCCTTGCCGAGTGGCCTAGTTTCCACCCGGGACACTCTGGCTCAGAGTCATTTCTTTTGTCACCAAGTCAATTTTGTTCTTCTTCACGAAATAAGCAAAGAACTGAATCTACTGTAACTCGACTATTTGAACACCAGCAATATTGCTGTGTCAGTCTAAAGATTAAAGGATGTTTGCCCTATAAACGAAAGGTTCTTTTAAAGGGGTAGTATTATCTAAAATGTACTTTTTTGAGCTTGACATTGTGTTATTTCGTCATAAAGTCATACATGGAGTGTTATTTTTGGTTGTTCCATGCATGTTTGAGAAATTTCATTTAATCTCCCATGGCAACCATTCCTCTGTGTGACACCCAGCTCCTCCTCTGAGCTTCGGTGTCCGAGCTTCCTCCAGATGGAGCAGCCCTGCCCCTCTGCTCTTTCAGACTAGCCCACAGCGATTAGCTAACACTTGGTGGAGCCGAGCATCTGCGGAGCTCATTACATGAGATACTTCTCATTTTTAATAGGGGAACCATGTTGCGACGACTTCCTGAAGGCGGAGATTGAGAAAGAGCAGGAGTTTTTAAAGAGACAGAGGCCCAATTCCAAGATGTTGATTTGAATTTCAAATTTCTCGCCTGATCTATAGAGGATTTTTATAACGGCTGACGTTAACAGTTACTTAATTGTGCTATTAAATGGCACTACGGGCCTGGAAAATACATATTTTTGATGTTTTTGTAAGTAGTTAGAGCAGAAGATTCATGGCACCAAGCCTGAACACAAGAGAATAATTTCTGAGGGACATTTTGATTAAATATTTTATAATTTTCCAGGCATTGTCATTGTTTTCTAGATGACCTTCAGGCTAATTTTACCAAAGGCTGGCAATAATGAAGTACCTTGAGTGACCCTGAAAGTGGCATAATACAGTTATGGAACGATTATTACTGTCCTTGTCA
Organism: Poeciliopsis turneri; assembly: GCA_922788865.1. NCBI lineage: Eukaryota > Metazoa > Chordata > Actinopteri > Cyprinodontiformes > Poeciliidae > Poeciliopsis > Poeciliopsis turneri. The sequence goes on along the minus strand of CAKLNU010000376.1, from coordinate 219,898 downwards.
TGCCTGCCTTCCTTTGAAAAGACTGACATTGTTGAGAAAAAAGGTCACCAAACATTTGATGCACCTTTAAACTTGGTTTTCTGAGCTATTTTCAAATTAGCAGCTGAGACTGGGGCTTCAATGAATTCCCAGAGAAGGGCTCCATGATTTACTTACTTTCTTATCATTTCAAACATGTGATTCCTTGTTGTTGTGTTTTTAAAAAAACATTTTTTTAGTAGTATTCTTTGAAAAGGTCAAAACACTGATCAGCAACATTTGAATTTGATCATTGAAATGTTGCTGACTTCCCACTGAAATCCCACTGACTTGTTTGTCAGTGGGATTTCTGGAGCAATCGACATTGAGCACAGGTATTTATTTATCTATTTATTTATATATTTTGAGGGAAAAAAAAACCCCCACCAGGGTTGAGTTTGCAGAGCTAAAGTGTGCCACAGTCTCTGGCTGTACAGCAGAAAAACCTTCAGAAGATTCCAACAAAAACAAACACGGAGAAAGGCTCACCATTTTAAAAAGAAAGTGATTGCCAACAAGGACAAACAGAAATTACCTCCCCCAAGGTTTGGCCAGGGGCAGATTGTTTCATTTCAAAATGTTGGACCTGGCAAATTTTGAGTGGTGCACGAGGTCATGACCTTTATTTCTTTCTTTTTTTTTTTTTAAAGAAGTAGTTGTTTGAAATAAAGTGCCAACATTTGTTTTATACATTTGATCCTCTGCGGAGGAGGATGTGTGTCTGAAAATTGTGATTGAGCGTTTATTAAATACTCAGGGTAAAAATGTTTGGCTGAAATCCTGGTTTCTGAACAACAATCTGTTATTTCACAATACAGCTTTAAATGTTACATTTTAATGTCAGATTAGTCAGTTATTATTTCTGATTGTCAGGTCTATTTTTTTCTTTTTTGTTTTTTAAACTAAAGATAATTATACTGCTCTATACCACTGTTATTAACTCTACAACACTAAAGTCTGTTTTTTAAAAATCATTTTTAAAGATTAGAGTATCTGCAAGCTTAAACAACATCTATTATTACGTAGCCAACCCAAAACCTCTGAGCTCATGTGTTTTTATGTTTTCTCACAATTTTCCAATCTTTTTCTGAACGTCTGTTACATTAGAATAAAAAATAAAAAGATGTTCATTTTATTATTTTTTTTTCTAAGCTGCTTGAGACAGAACTAAAATGGACATAAAAGCAAACAACTTTGTTGAAAAATGTGTGCGTTCACATTTGCACGTTTCCATGGAAATGTCACAGTTTGCACAGTAACAAATGATGGCGATCTTAAAGCCCAATTAATACAATTTATTTTAAAAAATGACTTGGAGTTTAGTTTCTCTTTAAAACTGACTTGCTGTCCTGAATATCTCCCTTCTGTGCTGTTTTCAGTGGGGATTGGTTTTGACGCCCAACGACGATCGAATGGTTCCTGGAAAATGTTTTGTGAGGAGAATCACTTTTTACTTATTTTAAAATGATCTAAAATTGATTACAGGCATCGTAATTATGAGTTTGGTGGTTCTTAGCATTGCTGGTGACGTTCATGTACTTGTTACTCGCAGTCTCCATCTTGCTCTCCGCTAGGCTATAGCTAGTTCCACCAACGCTAACTAGCCTTAGCATTAGTGACCACCGTCAATGGCAGTTTTTCTGTCACAGTAAATTGTTTTTCCGCCTTCAGCTCACCTGCGCTCTGATTGGTTGCTTCCAAACTGGGAGAGGTGTATTTCTGCAGATGGCTGTAGGACCACAGGAAGGCGGCAGAGGAACTCGATTTTGAATGTTTTTCCCCCACAGAGTATCTGGTTCACGCTGTACTGTCATGAAATGGTAAAAGTTTGGAACAAATATGTGAGAAAAAAAAAACCTATATAGTTTATTGAAATTACATAATGCAGCTTTAAGCCTCAGAGCATTCTGATTTCTGTCTTCGGCGTATTCATGACCGACCAATCATCCTTTGCAAGATCCCTCCACATTTCCCTTTGGACTACAGGAACAGCAAGAAGAAGAAGGGGAAAAAAAAGCATCACCACTGAGAATAATCTGAGGCATAACTCATAAACAACATGGACAAACACATTTGCAACTATGACATGATGATCAGGTTTAATGCTGTTATGGATAATCTAATTTGTTCTCCCTAATGAAGTCTGGCCTCCATTAAAAAAAAAAAAGAAAAGAAAAAACAAACACCGTGTACACAGTAATTACTGGAACACAACACGCTGCTGCATTTGTTGATCGTAATGTGGCGACTGTGTCTTGAAAAGGTGCTCTGATGCACTTGAATAACAGCCGTTTATGCTTCACGTGCTTCATGCACGCCTGGAAAATGGAGGCGCGCAGGTTAACACTTCCTGCTATGTCATTTTATGATGGTAGACTACAGCAAAGTTGTGCTGCTTAAAGAGGGTTATATATGATTAATGCAGTAAACAGTGTTGGTCAAGCTACTTGGAAATAGTAATTAGTTACTGATTACTGATTAATTCCCAGAGAAAGTATTCCAGTTACTTTATTGATTTGATTTCAAAAGTAATTAGTTTCTCAATTACTTGAAACATGAATACGCAGTAAAGCAATCCACCTTTGAGCCCAATTCTATTCTTTCTGGGTCACAAGATCTAATCGAATGAAAACGTCTCGTGTTCAAAATTGGTTTGCTTTGCTCTAATTTTATGCGTGTTGTGTCACCAAAAGTTGAATGAAATGCAACAATGTCTTTTTTTTTTTTTTTTTTTTTTTTTAGAATTTACTCCTTTTCTTTTATAACTTGCTATGTAATGAAAATAAAAACAAATCAGCCAATTGCTTGCATTTTAATTGGTTGGACTGCAGGAGGAGGAGGGGCTCGCCCACAGCGCCGTTCCTGCAAGAAACACAACTTTCTCGCATATTTTAGTGATTTATCATGATTAATCACAGCACTGGAGTGTGATTAATCGTGTTAAATATTTTAATCGACTGACGGCTCTACTTTTATAGTCTGGGGCGCATGCGCTCCCCTTCAAATGGACAACTGACCATACGGTATGGCCCTTTAATAAAACCCAGCTCACCACTACTAGTGTTAAAGTATTAAAATAGAAACTCTTATTTAACCTTTTTTTTTTTGTAAAACTGCGCCTTTCCTTCCCACAAGGACTAATATAGGTGCAAAAAAAAAATGTTCTAATTAAGAAGTCATCCCTCTAGCAATGTGGCTGATTCTGATGCTCTAGAAACTCTCCTCAGAAACCGTTCTCCGTTACTAATAGCTCAGACGCCGCGGTGCTCGCAGCTTGCTTGGAAACATACCAGGGAAAGATGTGATTAAACCATTGAAACTATTTATTTGTTGTGTTTTTTGATCAATTTTGGGCTCAAAGGAGCTAGATTAGCGCGCTAGCACAGCTGGGGCTCGGAGGGCCTTTCTCAGAGAGCGTCGCTGCTGGATCCTTTCCCAGTCCTGACGGCGCTCCTGCCTCCTCTATGATTAACGTCAGAGATGAGTGAAAACACGGGCTCGAGCGAGCTGCCGGCAGCTCCAATTATTTCACATGATGCACCCGGAGGTCTATTTTCGGTTCAGCAGAAAAGTTTCAATCTCAGAGTCCTTGGAAAAAGACGTGTAAAATTAATGTGATACATACTTAAAAAAAAAAAATAAATAAAAATGTACTATTAAACATCAAGGAGAGAGTATCAATTGGTTTGGCTCAACCTTCTGCTCTCGCCCTGCTCATCTATCACACATGAAGCGTGTAGGATGCAAAGCATCTCTTTTTCTGGACACTTGCATCATAATTAGTTTTTTTCACCTGCCGGTCTCATTAAGTCGCGTCTCTGCAGCAGTCGATGGCTGCATGTGTTCTGAATGTGCAACAACGTCCATGTGCAAAAAAACCAACCAAACAAACAAACAAACAAACAAAAAAAACCCAGTTAGTTTGTTTTTAATGTTTTTGGACATAAATACACTTCATGGAAATGTAAAAAAAAAAAATCCAGAAAGAGTCACAGCTGCAGTATGTGCACCAAGCTTTTTTATGTTGTTGTTAGCAAGAAAAAAAAAAAAAAAAGATTAGACATTAATGTGTGAAAGGTTCTTGCTGGGCAGTAGAAGGTTGAAACCTGCAGTATGTAACTTTTCTAAAAAAAATAAAACGTAATAATCTGTGATAATATGATAATCACAGATTATCTTAATCTCTTTTTTTTCCAGATAATCTGTGAAACAAATTGAGATTCTGTGCCTGCTGCCAGTGCTAACTAAAAACAACCAATCAGAGCCAGGGGGAGGGTTTATGTGCAGCCAATCACCTCCTCTACCTCCTGCACTTGCTCTCTGCTGCACTACAGCTGCCACACATAAATGCTAAGACTAGTTAGCATGGCCACCAATGACAGCTGATAAACGGTCCTCCTGTAACAGTGAGTTGCTTCTCTGGCATTAGCACATTTTGCAGCACGTTCACATGAGTGATTGACAGCGCTTAAGATCCCCCCCCCCCTTCCTTGCTAGGATTGGCTAGTACATTTTCTTTTGTATGACTCATACTCAAGAAAGCTTGTCAAAGCTACACCAGATCACAAGAAGAAAGCGAGTTACCCTGGATCTCCTTCTCTCTGTGCTACTTTGTTGATTTTTTCCCCCTGCCCCCAGTTTCCTTGGGGGGGGTAAATGGAACCATCTACAGAGGGTCTTGACATTCGATAGGAGGGGGATGAAACGGTAATGCCAGGACCCAACAAGGGCTAGCAAGCGGCGCATGGACCTGTGGTTGTTTCTCTGACGCGCACATTTTAGTTTTGTTCCTTTTTGTAGCAGCTTGGCTCTTTCTGCTGACTCTCAGACAAACAAAAGGAGCCAATGTGTCGTTGGCTGCACTCTTTACAGTGAACGTGTCATGTTGTGCTAGGATGCATCAAGGAGTGTTTGACATAGGCCTAAAAGTGAACAGATGAGGCATATTTTGGAAAAGAATAGACCCGTCATGTCACTGACATATGTGTGTCTCCCAAGACGCCTCCCAGTTTCACGTAGCGCATATGGATCGGAACGAAAGGTGTGAAGTGAGCAGCCCGCTACCACGTCAATGAATCATTTATTTTAAGGTCACCGGAGCAACGTCAGGTATTCGGCTCGTGAACGTGGAGGCGGTCGTTTTTTGGGGTTTTTTTTCATCTGCAACCTTTGCAACCCAGGGATCCCTGATTCCACCCAAATAACTTGTACAGAACCGTAAAAGGTCACACGACCTTTTCTTAAACAATATTTATGATTTCTGATCAAGATCTGCCACGGATAATGTGCTGCCATTTTTTTTTTTTTTTTTTTTTTTACGGAATCGCTTTTTTCTTTTTCGTCCTCGCTTGAGGTCACGCCACGGTCTCTCTGACCGAATTTTAACACGGATTTGGAAAATCTGAGACATTCTGTCAGTGTGATGTTCTGTTCATGAAACTTTCTAGTTTTTCCAAAATGTTCTACTTTTTCCAAGTAATTCAAATGATTATCTCCAGATCCGTGTTTTTTTATTTTTTTTTTTATTTTACTTTGTTTTATTCTATTTTTTTTTGTCCCCCCCTTTGGTTCTGATTCTTTCTTTCCAGCTCTCACCTCGCCACACCAGAAACTTTGTTTGGCCACGGCTCAATTAGGTGTTAGCTTATTTTCACCATCATGATTCAAATCATTGTTTCGGCAGTGAGCGTTTTATTTACTCAGGATGTCCTTGTCTGATCTTAAATTTTGGTTGTTGGTGTGAAACCGGAGCAAATCCATTTTCACACCCCTTTTATGTACCGAACCATCACATTATATTGCTGTGTGTGGCGTGTCAGCTAACAGTAATTCAGAGTCATTTGTAACATTAATTTTTCTCCTGCAAGAATGACATTTCTTTTTTTTTCTTTTGTTTTTTACACCTTTAGCGATAGCACCACTACACACACACAAACACACACACACCTTCTTACGGGGCCAAGTATCTGTTGCAAAATAGCAACACCCATGTCCTATTTCCACTGCACTGAAGCTGAATGAATTGGACTCAGTCAACACCTCTTGAAAGAAGGACTCATCTTTTTCCATCTTTGTTTTTTTAAACAATTTGGCCTGTCTGTGCCGATATTTCATTTACATTTGCGGCCATTCGGCAGTGAAACACAGATCATTCGTTCTCCTTTAACAACACTGCCTTTCCACGGAGAACAGACATTTTTAGATAGCCTACGCCAGGCTGTCACATTCACTTTGGCAATCATTTCAACGCAGAGTTTCTTTCCTTTGGAGCACACTCTGGAGAGATTTGCTTGATAGTCTATGCAGTTTGTAGCCGGTAGTCTGCTGCCGGAAGTTACGGCTGCACACGCAGGTGGTTTGTAGTCGTTGAACAGCTGCTAAATGTAACCTATTTCATCCGCAGAGATCTCGCCTCGCATCCGCACATGTATGTGTTCGGCAAACAAGTCACCAGACAGTTTACACGCAGCTTTTGTGAGGTGCAAGAAGGAAGGAGGGGGGAGAGAAAAGCAATTGGTGGCTGGTTCTGCCAGACACGAACCGCCTGCATGCGCAAGCGTTGGACGCCTCGCGGCACATGGCGGCTCCACGTGTTTGCAAATGAGTGTCATCGCCACCTGGGACAAGTGATCTTCGTGGCATGATGTTATTGCTGCGCTCCCGCTCCTTATAACTGGTTCAGCGGGGAGCAAAGGCTGTCAGGAGGCACCGGAAGGAGATTTGGATGCAGGAGGTTTTCGTGGGGAAATCTCTGTGCGTCTGCAGTTCTCAGCTTTAATGGCCTGAGTTTGGGGCCAGGCTCAGGTACGGTTCTATATTTAGGTCATATAGGAGCAGCGATTCAGTAGTAATGGTAAAGCTGGTGGAGACGTGTCTTTGAAAGGTTTAGGAAAGGAGATGTAGCAACTCGTCCTACCGATTAGGCAACGAATTGTTCTGTAGCTCAATTAAACACGGTTGGATTGAGAAAAGAAACAAAGCCGTGATTTAGTTCTCATTGCTGGTTAATGATGATGCATCCAACTGATAAAAGAGAGAATAATATGGAACATTTAGGAACAAGACGATATTTTAGGATTTTATATTTTAGCGGTACGTTTAGAAAAACTATGATTGCCCCTCATTTCTTCCCATCAGAAGTCAATTAAGGTCTTACACACGACAAACTGCGGTTCAAACCTGTTTGTTGTGATGCCGGTCAATGTGTCCTGGACGTCACCGTGTCCTTGTGTTCAACCCCTTCTCATCGCTCAGGCTAAGTTCACAAGAAACTCGTGCCTGGAAACTGGTTCTGCCAGTTTCCAGGCACGTTTAGACGACACATGTTTAGACGACACACAACACACTGCTTACGTCAGCTGTAGTTATCATGCCAGGCCACTGTATGGCGCCGTCATCGAACACGGCCTTTTGGCCCCCAGCTTCCACCTCGTAGTGAACAGTAATCCGTCCCTGACTCCTATAAACAACGTCTTCATTAAACAAATATGAAGCCTTCTCAGGAATTGTGTTGAACTGAACATGTGACACAGAACGACGCTAACAGGGCAACATCCAGGTTCCTATATGAAGATTGATTGGTTGATCCGTGTGATCTCCGTGCCTTCTAGCTCTGCCAGGAATGGAGAAAACTCTCGCTTTCTGCACGAGCATCGTCTAACGTCGTTCAACACTTTTCAGGCTGTAAATTATATTGAACAGTTGATCAGCTGATTGATATGGTGTCTTGAGCAACTTGTTGCCCAACAACTTTTTAAACCGTACGAGGAAGTCGGAGCAACCAGAGAGAACAGATGCGAGTATAGAGAACAAGCAAAGCTCCCCGGCCAGGATCTGGACCCACCTTGTTATACCTTTTAATGGTTAAAAAAAAAAAAAAGAAAAAGAAAACTATTTCTACTTGGATTGTGAGGATTAATCATTGACTGAGAGACCATGAGTTTACAGTCTACAAAAACAAAAAAGGGGAAAAAAAAAACAACCTCTGCTCAGTCCATTTCACAAAATGCCATTTAGTGTTGCAAATTTCACATGAGACTAACTTTTTATTTCTCAGAACCAAAGCTGACTCTTCACCTGGAACCAAAATGAGATGAATTTGTTTTGAAGTGGTTCATTTTATACTGCTGTAATCAAAGTGGCCTCACTTTCCTCCTGATCTGACTTGAACTATATGAAACGGCGTGCGTGTGTGTTTCAAACCGTTCTCATTTAAAAACTGTCATAAAACACGCTTGCCGTTTTAATACTTTCTGGACTCCTTTATTCAAAGTGTGCGACAGCTGTGCAACTGAATACTTTAAATAAGGCGACACCGGGAACCTGAGCGTTTAAAGCCAGCCTGAGGCCACATTCGCATGGTGCCTTGCCTCGGCATCTTCAACTGTTTTTCAGCTCAAACAGAATGATGTTGCAGAGAAAAGAAAAGAAAAAAAAAAAAAAAAACGAGGAGAAAAATGTCACGATGTGATCACACGAACCGTGGCGGAGGAAGAGAAAAAGGTTCCTTTCGGTAGCTGATGCACAAAAGTCTGAAGAAGTCTTCTGTTTGGATTATGGATCTCAAGTCTTGCTCAAATAATCATCCTCGGCTCGCAGATTGCATCACTTATCACCGTGCAGACTCCTGGGAGTTTGCGAAAGCATCAACTGAAGCAGCGGTACAGTTTGAGGAATTGATGTGATGAGAAGAAAAATTTGGGAATTTCAGAGATTTCGCACAGGATGGGAATTGGCCGCCGAATGTAAGACCTATGTGACGGCCGGGCGTGCAGATGTGACGCGTCTGGAAGGCGGTCGTGAGGCCGAGCCAAAACCGACAAGATCAGCGATGAGGATAAACTCTGTCCAACAATGGGATGGCAAAACTCCCTCTGGGAGTCGCGACAGCAGGCAGAAGATGCAAAAGGAACAGGAGCCGGGCCAGGGACCTGGTGAAACAGGCCCCCCGGGGGGGTTAGGCCGGATGCCGGCAGTGATGACCGAAGTCCTGGCAAGAACAGACTGTAGGGCCAGCTGGAATAACTAATTTCTGACAAAAAAAAAAAAAAAAAAAAGAGGATTAACCGAAGGCTTTACACAAGACTGCAAAGCACCTGGCTTGCACAGGGGAAAAAGGGGGACAGATGCTCAGTAAGCGAGAGCTCAACCGAGACTGTGACGCGAAATATGTCAGCAGACTCCTACACCTGGAAATTGGATGTCTCAGCAGAGTCAGGTGCAACTAGAGGGGGAATTTACATGGTAATAAACCCTCTATTTCACAGGGATAGGGTCTCCAAACTCCTCTCTTAATCTTCCTTCTGCACAGGTCTTGCGCTTTGTATGTACCAGCTCTCGCGCAGTTGGAAACTGAATCTTTGCCTATTGTTGTCTGCCATTGAGGTAATTCAAGCTCAGTCAGATTGAATATATTTACGATTCAATTAACAGAAGTGAGAACAATTGTTTGTCTTAGTCCCTACTGACTGGAACTAAGACACCTTTCATGCGCTGCCTTTATGGGAAACCTTTGAACGAAAGGCATCATTTTTCAAACGGTACGACTAATGCAATTCCAGTCAAGAGATTCACCAACCTGAGTCGTAGCTCGTCTAGAGTTATGACGTTCCTCTTGGGCGTGTCCCAGATCTTTTGGTGCTGTAATCTGCCCTTTTTAGGGCAATCGATTGAACAAGACCTGTGAGACGTTTACAGCTTGGCGTATTGTTTTATAACAAAAGGACTGTGAATTTGGACGTTGTTTAGTTTGAAGATACTTTTGGACGTCGTTGCGTTTTCAGAAAGGATATGGGCAAAACGGGGACTAATAAACGGGCGCACCCCTAGCATGAACACACGTATGCGGCATGCTGTGCTGGAGAGAGGAAAGCTGAGCAAGAGCAGAACAAAAGCGCAGATTTATCATGTTGAGCTTCATGCAGAAACACACTTCTACCCTTCAAATCTTTTCATCTCCAATCCAAACTATGTTGATGACAACATTCTGAACATCACTGCAGCGCGGATGAAAGACAATAATCTGCAGGCATGCTGTACATACTGTCATTTTCCAGCACATATTGTTCTTCCATCTGGGGTTTTCTGATAACAGGGAGTGTGAGCGACACAAAACACACACATACACACACACACACACACACGCGGATACATTTTTTTTTTTCGAATTTGCAGCTTTGTGTAAATGTGTGCTGCAGTGTAGTTCGGGCTTTCTCTGAGATATCGTTTTTTTTCATCCCACACAAAGGCTTCGCAGCGTTAAATGCGCAATGAGCGCACGCTACAAGAGCGTTGATATTAGAGGTGTGCCATGAGTGTCACCCAGCAGACCTTAATGCCTTTTTATTTACACCAGATTTGCTTCCACGGCGTCTTTCTGCAGTGGCCCAATTTCCTGGAAAAAGTCATCAAAGTTTCATTTCATCTTGCTGGAGCCACAAACAGATGGACTCTCTCCCACCGCGGGGAGCTGGTTTCACACCGCCAGTGTTTTCCCTTTTCTGTGTACTTTTGTCGTGCACAGAAATGGGAGCTGTTCTCGCCCGAGTTCCAGCATGAGGCCCTTTTCTGTCATTTTTAGTCATTTCGGCGCGATCTGCTGGTGTCTATATTTAGTCGAAACAAAGCAGATAATAACTTTTTTTTTTTTTTTTTTTTAAATCTCCGCTACGCATTGCTTTCATGTGGCAGCAGAAAAGGAGATCTCATTAGGGAGCTTGTCGACCGGATGGAATAATATTTGAAAAAAAAAAAAACAAGAAACGATTTTAATTGTTTTTCATGTAGTTAATCACTGTTAATCAAACAAAACACAGCAAGTTCTGAAGAGGGATGTGCCCTCAAAAGGGAAGCAGAAGAATAATAATATCTACCACTGACTTCCATTGATTTCCATCCTCCTTTCTGGTTTTGGCGTCTGAATTATCAGCCCACCATGGAGACGGCTTCGCCAAACGTTTCTGAAAGAGTGGGTCACTTTCCAGAGCGGCACACGGAGCGGATGCATCCAGATGTTCTGTGGAGAGTTTGCCAACTTGCGGCAGTCAGTAAATCCAGACCTCCAGACCTCACGAGGCCGACAGATTAGCTCCACATCGGCGCACGTGGAGCTTCAGCGAATGCTTTTCCAGTGTCTGGAAAGCGGCATCAAAAGCCTCACTTCATCAACTCGATGGATGCGGCGGCATAAAGCAAACGGCTACGGGATTATAAATAACGGGAGGCATGTTCTCTGAAGTACCAAATTACACATCCCCTGCCCAATATATCCAATGGGCTTGTTTGAGTTTCGGTGGTTGCCAGGAGAGCAGTGTTGTTCTGCCTCCATTTTGTCAAGTGGAAAGTTTGGTGGAAGATTTGAGAGGCTGGACGATACGGCTGAAAAATGTGTCACGATATTAGCGTTTGATGTCAGTTGTTTGATATTAATCAGTTTAGTCTTAAGTTCTTGAAATCAAGACAAACTGGTGGCGTTTCTTTTTTTTTTTTCCATTTCATTATGGTGGTGAAACTTTAAACGGCTGTTGCTAGGTAACTAATGAGAGAGCGAGTCAGTCGATGCCACCCTGTGGTTGAGCAGCTAAAGGCTTTCATCTTCCTACATCCCCCAGAATGCTGTGTGGTTCTGGATTGTAGTTTAGTGAAATTATTGAAACTTCTTTCAGACGCATCGCCTATTGATATCGATCCCATCTATTGCAATCTATTGATATCGATTCGTTGTCATTATTCATCATATTTCGCTGTTTGTCCAAGCCGCTGTGGCCAACATGTCGAGCCAAGGACAGGTACTGTCCTAGCATTTCCAAATCTCTCATACGGTATAACAGATAACAGTCTTCCTGAATAACGAATCATCATTCTTTTGATGTCCTGAACTAGGAACCCCTATGTTATATGTCACTGCAGCGCTATGACAGGGTGCTAACATTTGTGCATCCACTGAGTCTCCAGGAGTACAGCAAGAGCCAAAATACAGCCTGGACGGCGAAACAATACTCAGGCGACAGTGAAAGCCCACTCATACAACTGAAAGGACCGGCCACTTAATAAAGAGTTTTCAAAATGGTACCAACACAAAGACTGCTTTGCAGTATAATCCCAAAGAGTTAGAGGTCGGCGAACAGGACTTCACTTGTAACGGATGACTAAAAGGCTGAGCTCTGTAACGATTCGGTAATGTCTGTGCAGACAGACAGTATGCTAATTGCCAGTGTGTCTCGTCACATGGTGCATGTGGTTCATCAGCCACGTGGGAGCCATGTGTGCACAGGCTGTCCTTTGGCTTCGCTGCTTGGAGATGGCAGCTCGTGTAATTTTCTCCTGATTATCTGTGTAGCGCCGTCTTGCTTAAGATGTTTAAAGGTTGATTGGGATAAAAATGTTTTCATCCCAATCAGCCCTGCACTGTCTTTGGAACATACTGTACCGCTTACTTTTCATTCCTGTAAAATGTTTGACAAGAATCTCCCCGGACAAAGCTACGATACTCAGAAAAAATGTGGTGTTTATTCTTACACATTTGCAAAGATTTAATCTGTGAAAATCAAGTTCTTCTTGCCTTGCGCCCTGCGCTAACCTCAGAAATGCACCACTCAGTCAGAAATAACCAATCAGAGCCAAGAGGAGGAGCTTGGCGCTCCCTATCGCCCTCACACACACTCCTACACTGCAACAACTTGTTCACCACAACCTAGCCTGCCACAAATGCTAAGGCCAGTTAGACAGTGACGGTGGAGATGCAGTAGTTCAGCAGCAGGTTCACGAGGTCGATTGACAGCGCTAAGACCCGCCTCCTGGCTCCTGTCAGTTGTTTTTGGTTGGGAACAGTTGACGTCTTCAGACAGAAGCAGAAGGTCGAGGACGTCGATCTTTTCACACACTGTCCGTCACGACATGGTGACAGCTTCAACCAACATGGAAGAAACATATTTTTTGCAGAAGTTCCACGTCGCAGCTTCAACGCAAAGGAAAATATTTCACCGGAAAGAAATGACGACGACTCTAAACGAGGTTGGACAACATTCGCCTCTGATGGACGTTAGAGGGAGCGATGTGAAGCCGAGACAACCAGTGCCTGTTCAGTCACCGTCAAAACCCCGATTCAGATCTCACCGGGATTTCTCGGGACGACTTTCGCAGCTCTAAGTGAAAATATTTACACCTCGTCTGCGCAGGAAACTTTCTTCATTCTGCTGACACAGCTCAGCGTTTCCTCCCATGGCAATGTAACGTCGCCAAACCCGAGTCCTTACAAGCTTTTACACGGTGCTTAAAAAGACATCTGACCTTTTCGTTGTCAGAGTCACTTCAGGTATGATGAATTACTGCACTCCAGTTGAGCCCGCGACTCTTGATTTTCTTCTCCACTCTGCAGTTAAAACTATTTCTTTGTAAAGGTAAAATTAATTCAGCAGCCGCACCGTCGTCTCTGCAAGATCAGTGGTGGACGTTTGTTTTCAAGACGTCTCTGTTCAGATGCTGTCTTTTAAGTAACATAACTTGTTAGCTGCAAGGATAAGACCGTCTTCGCTTTTCCATGTCTTTCTCTTTTTCTTTTTTATTAGCATTTACAATCACGGGAAGCCATAATTACTTCTGAAGTGCAATTTCAAAAGGCGTCAAGAGATGAAAATACAACTGTAGGATAGTTTTGGCAACAAGAATGAGTAATTTGAAAAATTTGTCACAGCTCTGATTTAATATCTCTCCTCTGGCTGATTAAAGAGCCGCAGCGCAGCCAGTCACGGCTCGCGAAATGACAGCCGTGTCCAGCGAACCGTTTGGGCCGCGTGGAGCAAGAAGCGAAGTCCTTCACAGACCCGTCGTCACGTGAGGGAAGAGCGGCCCGACTGCGTCGACCTCCGTCACGAGCCAACGACGAAGCCCATCTGGACGTGGGATCCATTAGCCTTTTGTGTCAGACTGGAACATTTCAAACATTTTAAAGCTCAAACTGTGTGTCAGAGTCTCTTCTAACCCCTTTTTTTCAGTCCTTTTTGTTTTTTTCCAACAAAAAGTTTTGATCTGGAGCCCATGAAACAAATGCGGTCCAATCACTCGTCCTCAGAAGAAACCGAATGTATGAGGGAAATCAGAGCGATTTTGTTGATGCTTCTTTATTTATTTTTTTATTTTTGCTCCATCAGAGTTAGGACTGCACATGTGTTTGGATTATCATCTTGTTATTTCCAGCTCTTTGGCATTTACAGTTACGACTCATTCCTGTGGCATTTGTCAAAATGTGTTCCTCAAAACTTTCAATTGCTTGACATTTAAATTTCATTCGTGTCAACTGCAGAATCTTAACCGATAACCGAAATAATGCAGCTTTATTTTCCTTTTCTTTTTTTTGTTTTGTTTTTCCCCTGAAATCCCTGATGTTCTCTGAAAGCATCACCGCTTTGTTTTTCTTGTATATTTGTTATTATAATTTTTTCTTTGATTTATTATTATTGTTATTATTCTTGTTATTATTATTATTATTATTGTTGTTGGAGTGTAACACAGACATGGTAGTGTCTGCTGCCGCCTGCGTCGCTCACAGCTTGACGCGGCTCCAAACAATCTGTTACCTGGAACACATGATGGCCCAAAAATAGCTGCGGGCGCACACAAAACTTCCACCGAGTTTGAGGTGCTATTTATTGATAGTGCTACAAAGTGCTGTCCTCCGAGCCTTTCTCTTTCTCCTTTTGTCTAACTGAGCCCGCGTTTGGTGATTTTCAAAATCTGTGTGCCACTCGGGTTTTCTGACACATTCTCTCTGTCTCTTGGGTGAGATTGCGTCTCGTCAAACTTCCAGAGTGAAGCACGACCTCTGCGTCGTTCCTTCAGGTTCAACAGCAAAGACGCGCTGAACGTTTTCAGTGCTGATTACGTTGCGTCTCCTAATGTGGCGCCCCGCAACACCGGTCTGTTTCTGATCCGGGAATGGTTTATGACATCAATATACCTGCTGTCCTCGTTTTTGCAGTAGTTGTTAACAGCTGCTTAAAACCCCTTATGCCGCTGTTTTTATGGCCGTGGCACAGGTGCGTTGGAGTCGCTGCGTGGAACTGGGTCGTTTTACAGACAACAACAGAGCTAAAAGGAGGGGAAAACTCCAGCCAAAAACTGGAATTGCTTATGAAAAAGGCTATTGTTTTTTTTTCTTTGTTGTCGAGTTGATGTTTTAGGTAACGGTGCTGTGGTAAAATAATTTTTTTTCCATATTTATTGCCAGAGTCACAATGTGGTGACAGTTTGAGACACATAATTTGTGAAATGCACCACTCCCGATTAAAAAAAAGAAAGAAAACAACTAATCAGAGCGAGGAGGAGGGTTTTAGCGCTGCCAATAACATTCGTGTACGAGCTGCTAAATGTCCTAATGGCAGAGAAACAACTTTCATTTCAAGCAAAACTGTTTATCTGCTGTCACTGGTGGCCATGCTAGCTAGCATAGCATTCGTGGCAGGCTAGGTTGCGGTGAACCAGCTTTAGCATAGCAGTGAGCATTTGAGTGGCGCATACACGAGCTGATTGACAAGGACGAGACCCTGTTTTTGGTCCGGAGTGCTGCATTTTTGAAGATTGCAGGAGGCAGAGAAGTTTAATTGTTATTTTTGTCACAAATTTTCTTATTAATATCATACTCTCACAACACAGTAGTAATTTCTGCAACTTTGTGAAAAACATATTTTTTGTAAAAGTTACATCCTGGAGCTTTAAGACAAAATGGTTTTCAAATTCATTTTAGTTCCACTTCTCTGCACTGGACTATTACCCAAATATGTTCACATTTAGGTCCAACATGAACAACAAACAGCATAGTGAATGTATTTGTAAATTAAAGGTGTTGATATTTTAAAAAAAGCCAAAAGTGTGAATCTTCATCTATTTACCAACAAGAATCAACCAAAAAAAGATCAAGGCATAATGGATCTTATATATTCTGGCGACCAAATGTTAACAAATAGTGTATTAGCGGGTTGGTGGTTTGTACCCAAAGTGGACCATTTGATTTAATGGTCCAGTTTTCGGGTTCCTTTAAGCAGAGCAGACTTCAGAGGTCCAGAACTTTTCGTGCAGGTGTGAATACACTGAACCGGATCCTAGTCTGGACCAAACAACAAGACCGAGGCGTCCCCCTTTTGCAAATAAAAGAAAAACAACTTACAAGTAACTTTTCAGCGAGATACAGGAGTTGGTTTTATATCAATAATTCCTTAATATTGATTTAAGAAAGTTCTGGCACATTATTTCACTTTTGGGAAAAACACCTTCTCAGAAGTGAAATAATCTGCCAGTCGAACTCAAACTTTTTCATCAATATTGAGGAATCATTGACCCTAAACCAGCTGCATCTTTCTGAAAAGCTACCTGAGAGCTGGGTTTGGAATTATTTCAAGTGCGCAAACATAGTCACACTGTAAACTAAACCAAAAAAAATACTTGGGAAGATTAGTAACTTTTGCTGTGTTCACATCAGTGAGGAGAAAAAGGCAAAACTTTTTTTAAAGTTAGAAACGAGCCGCAAGCTGTAAATTCCACTTTTGTTGGTAATGAACAGTTGTTCAGTCAATGTCTTGATTTAGTGTTATCAGTTAAATAGGCAATAAGAAGAAGGATTGGAGAGTTGGACTAATGGGATGCAGACTTTATTGAGTGGAAAACACCATCACTTGCCACCACTCCTGCACATTGGGGTGTGAATGCGTGTGTGTGTGTGTGTGTGTGTGTAGGTGTGTGTGCGTGTGTGTGTGTGTGTGTGTGAGAGAGAGAGAAAGAGGAAGAGAGGGATGATGGATCCCACTGTGACCACTGCAATGAAAACAGTCAGTCTCTGTCTGCTTTGGTTTCACTCAGGCTGCACTTGCGGTTGGCTTCATAGTGAACTCTGGTTATTTATTCATGTATGACTTCATCTCCCACGATGCATCAGTCATCTCGCTCGCGTTCGTTGTGGTGACTTAGCCTGGCTACAGCGATAGAGCAGATCTACCTTTACCTAATGCAAACTAACCAGATCGTATGCGTATCAGTGGCCTTTTTGGTTTTCCTTCATATGAAAACAAGTCACTCATTTGATGTTTGATGTGAATCTGTGCATAAATGAAGGTCTTTATGAGATCTTATGGGTTTGCAGAGGTGAATCCTGACGGCTCTCTGCTGACTGCAACAGTGCAGATATCATAGACTTTTGACTCATGCCTTGACCTTAAAACGCGCCGACTGGATTGTTACCAATTAATCAAATACCAAAGCTTGAAATGTCTTTGATATTTTCCTGTTTTCCTCACACTGTTTGAATCTACAAGGGATACGCGAAGGTATAGCCTGTGTTGCGCATTGATTCAAGGAGAGAACGTTTAAGCGGCTGAAAACGTAAATGAAAGCTTGAGGAAACAACAAGGAGAAAATAGAAAGACAAGCAGAGTTCCACAAATATTCTTGGCTAGTTTTAGTGTAATCGTACGATTCTGTTGCTACTTGGGCTCAAGTTTGTTTCGGAAACTAGTTGGTTGAAAGCCCTCGAGTTAATCAAGACACGCGGTAACTTCTGTCGTTATTTTTCTCCAGAAAGTGTTTGTGCTGCTGGTTCACTTCGTCTAAATAAAGACACAAAACCAGTAAATTCTGGCTAATTGAAACAGTTTGAGAGAGGAGTGGCTTGGAATCATCAGCCGGTGTCTGATTTGGTTTGTTCCTCCGTTCACTTTCTGCTGTCAGGTGCTTGTCGTCTGTCAGATTCATTTTGCAAATTGAACATTGTGCAGCTTTCCATGTGACGCAAGTGAAATGGGGACGTGACGCTCAGAACCTGCAGCCACAGAAGTTGCTGGAGTTGGTTGCGTCTGGCAGAAAACCGCATACGGCAACAGGTTTTGGCGATTGCTTGTTGGCAGGAACTCCAATTGGTCACCATTTTAAACGATCGGTGATTGGAAACACATCAAGACTTCTGCACAGTCATTTTGAAAATAACGCCTAACCCGCTCACTCACAAAATCAACTTTCTTGTGAAATTTCATCTACATATATTTACCCCCCCGAAAATAAACACGACGTTAAAATCAAAACTTACAGACCGTGCAGTATACACGTGTTTGTGTTGAACCCGAATCCGTCCAAATCATGTGTAAATGTGGCCGGATTGGGAGACGTCGCTCATTAACTACATTTATCCATCAGCTGTCATCGTTCGACACAAACCGACGGTGACCTTTGTGTTCATCACCAGAACAGGGGGGTTCTGTCTCGTACGTGACTCCGCGCTTGTCTTGCCGGGCGCCATTTAACCACGTTTGCCTTGCGCCGTTGTCGGGCAACGGCAAGAAACAATGACCTTTCCGCTGCTTCGAGAGAACCGCCATCCACTTGCTCGTATTTGCATGAGTGTCCCTACCTCAGTATAATTAGTCAAATAACCTTGAGTCAGCCGGATGAATGAGGTGTGACTAATTATCCGCCTTTTGTGCGGCGATCTGCAGACTGAGCCAGCACAAAGCCGAGAATGTAGAAATACATCTTTAGATTTTAGTCATGAAATCCCTGAGACTGGGGGTTTATGAGACGTTATGATGACACACATACAAATATAGAAAATATAGGTATTTGTGCTTCAGATACATGTATTTTCCTGCCTTCCATACGGACACAATGGCAGAGAGACGTCTCTATAGACGTGTTTTGAGCATCAATATGTTCTTTTTTTTTTTTTTTAAAGAGGTTCATAAACGTCTCTCAGGAAACGTTATGCTCAAACGCCTCAAAGGATTCTTCTAAAGCAAAATGGGGGTGAACAAATTTGACCTTATTTTAATATTTTTCGGATCCACGGGTTAAAAACGATAAATGTCGACGCGACGCTCCCGCATTTAAACCTTCAAACTGTTTTTGTTTTTTTTTTTGTTTTTTTATTTGAACCGTCCACAAGCTTTTGGAGGAAGTCCGTGTCGACGTCTCACCGCTTTTCTTGACAGAATCTGTAGGGTTGATTAAAATATTCCATAATATGGGACACAAGTGAAGCCAAATGTGTGGTGCCCCATTTTGTTCTCCCGACGGGATCAAAGTACTTCATGAATATTTTAATTACAGCTTATATCCATGTCCTGACCTCGGAGGAGTTCTCGAAAACCTGATGGGAAAAAACGTCTCGCTGGACAGTTTACATCGACATTGTGTTTCTGAATCAGCATCAATGCACATGGTGAGGGGAATGACGCCTCTATGCAACTGATTAAAAAAGGAAAAACAAAAATTGTAATAAACTTATTACATGCGGTCTACATAAATCTGCTGTACTAGCTTGTATTTTCTACCTGCTGTGTGTTAGCTGTTCTGTTAGCTTGTGGGTTGAAATACTCCGTAATCATCACATGTGAATTCTGAAATGGGAAAACTACATTTATTGGATTACAATTCTCCCCCGCCTCAAACGTACCGGGCCAGACGATGAATTCTACCATCTGGGACGTTCCTGGCACGTTTTACCGCCAACATTTTTACCAGCTTTTAGCTGATTGTTTTTTTTTTTTCTTCCGAAAACTAGTTCTGGTCTTTCAGAGCTCCCGTCCTTTTCGTCTGTCTGGAAGCTGCGTAATTATCCTTTAAAATGTTGGCGTAGAGACTAAGAGCACGTCAAGGTTGCCCCAAAATTTCAAATCCACAAACACCCGAGTGAAATTCAACACTTCGAGCTCGAATCACGATTTCCACGTGATTCGACGGAAGAAACCTCATGTTGATGTTTCTTTATCAACATGATGGTGCCTGCATTTATTTGATCGTTTGAAGCGCAAAACTTTGATAACATGAAAGGGAGGAAAGAGGGGACAGCTGGAGACTGATCTGCCTTTCAGTTTTTGTTTGCTTCTCGATAATCTGCTGACATAAAATGCTCGCATTTGCACAAACAAGCTCACACAATGTACATTTCTGCTCGAGCGTACACAAAGATATTGGAAATCAGACGGCGAGTGCCGCCGCCGGCGGAAACAAGCCGGCCTCCGGTGCCGTCAGCCATTATTATCAATCTTTCATAAGTGCGCATCAGAACAACACGTTTCTCGGTTCGGGAACCTCACAGGACCCTCAGTGCAAACACGCAGTTCTGGAGGATTCCTCCCAGACGGCGTCTCGTTCTTTAAAATCTTCATCGCTTTTCTCAACGTACTTTTTCAGAAACCCCACAGTCGGCCAACTGCTTCCTGTAACATTTTGCTGGAGCTGCTATCAAGGTTTTCTTTAATGCCCCACTGCCCAGACTGTGCAGATTCAAGACGTACTTTTTTGAAGTTTTTGAATTATTTAATTGAGCAAAGCCTACATATGAATATTTGCATTTCTGACAGTCTTCCATTCAAAAACTTGGCAGCCGAAACACATTGAAGCTCTGATCGGCTCTGACCTTCCCAGACAGGAAGCCCATATATGTCTGTTTACTTGATTACTTCCTGAGCCTCATGTGTGGGTTTGTTCTTTCCTTTATTTTCGTAAATTATAGCACTCAGCCCGAGAACTTGACAAGTCCTTGCAGTGCATGAAAATAAAAATTTATTTCCTTTGTTCTCATCCTGTTTCCATGGCAACGTGACAGGGAGTGAAGGACAGGCTGCTGGCTCTAATGAAAACACCCCGGGAAGTACTCGACCCTTCTCGCTCCGTATCTCTTGGCGCGGCAGAATTATTGAACGGTTTTTGTTTTTTCGTTTTTTTTGTGTGTTTTTTTTTCCTTTTGCAGATTTAAGATGAAGTTTGCGATGGTTCATTTTTATAATTTACAGCCTGTTAAGCATCTTCTGCCTCAGAGGTTAATGCAGAGACAAATTGCGTTTTGGAAAAAAGTAAGTGATTTTTAAAAACAACAACACTTTTTTATTGTACAGCAGGTAAATGAGAAGGGGGGGGGAGAGACTTTTTTCCTCATCTTGGAAGTGTGACATGTTTTTCTATGCGGCCTATTTAACTTTATTCCCTGAAATAGAACTTTTAAATGCGTAGTTAGCGTCCATCTGTGTGTGTTTATTCACACTGAAGTGCAGCCATTTGGTTTGTTAGGGGACATTAATGAGCAAAACAGAGACACGGAGACCAAAAGACAAGACAGACGTGTAAATAGTGATGGGACCCAAATACAATTTCTAGCCAAGTTGACTGTCTGTAATTAAATAATTACAATTAGCTGGATTTTAATCAAATAAATCACATTTTCAGTTAAACCCTTCTTGCTGTTAAACAATTGAAAAAATAGAGATGGTAAAAAAAAGAAAAAGAAAAGTAACATTGCGAAATTGACTAGGAAATGAGTTAAATTATAAACGTAAAATTTTACGTCAAGTCAACTTGATGTGTTAATTTAAAAAGTTAAGCTGGGGCAAATTTTAAAAAAAATGTATTTTGAGTAAATAAATTTACCCCAACAAGTTGCTGCTTCTTCAGTTAAGTGTTTTCAACTGGACAACTAAAGTTGATGCAACTTTACTGAGTTAAAGCAAGAAAGAAACTAGACTAAGTCAAGTGGAGGTAGCTAATATTTTACTGAGGTCGTATTGACCTCAACAGTAAAGATATTTACTTTCTAAAATCTTTTATTCACGTTTTTCAACCGTCAGTAGCACAGTGCTGCTCAACCCCTTCAAGTGAACAGAAATCTTTGATCATTCATGGGACAAATTGGAAAAAACTCTGGACGCTAGCATTAGCATTGGGGTCATCCGTGTTGCTGCGACATGCTCAGCCTTGAGATGCTGGTTTAGGCTGGAACAGCTTCACCGACATGCTAACTGCTTGTAGCTCAACGTGAAGACAACAGTAATCAAACATGACTCAGCAAAGTAGCGAAGAGGGACATAATGAACCTATAAAGAGCCACAATTTTGGGCCACAGAGGCTGCAAACTTTACGGAAAGATGACGAGATGAAGTCACAGTAGAAAGAAAGCCAAGAAGAAAATAAAGTCAGATAAGATTGTCCCTAATCGAAATAACTTGAACTGAAAATGGCGAGGAGCCAGAATAATCAAGGTCACTTTGTAGGACTTTTTTTTTTTGTGTGTGTGTGTCCGTTTTGTCATTTTACATCCGAGGAAATAAATTTCTTATGGGCCGACTTTATTTTGGCTTTGACTTCCTGAGGACAGTAATGATGACTGTGACAAATGAGAGCGTGCTTCTAAAGTGCTGCATAAGTGTAAGGGATGCATAAAAGATGACATTTATGGATAGACCATGAACGCTTGTTGGTGTAAAAACTGGACAAAACTTCACTTCACATTTTTCAGGGGCGCCTGAGGAAAGACGTTTACGAGTACGAGTGTGAGTCCAAACACACTCCCAGCAGTCACATGAAAATTATGAAATCTGGTGGCTGGAGCACTTTGAGGTGTTATATTATGGATGGCAGGACAATGAAATGTAATTCCAGCAGAGCAGCTGAAAACTGTGTGATACATCCGCTGAATACTTATGGTCTTATTGAGCATAAAAATAATCCTGGGGTAATGAAGCAACATGAGCTAGAGCTCCCTCTCTATAGTTTCCTCCCCCCAAATCCCATTAGCCAAACAAATGACTAAATAAATGCTGATTCCCGTTTGATATTTTTAACCAAATTAAACTAACGTGAAAGTAACACTAAATTTTAGTTGCATCTTCTTTCACCGCTGAGCCAATTCCATCCAACTCACACCGGCCTGAGCTGGAAATCAAAGTTGAGACATCGAATGGCGGCCTCTTCAGTCAGACGGTCAGACACCCATGGAGAAAAAATGAGGCTGCATTCACACCAGCCACGTTTAGTCCACTTCAGTCGAACTCTCTGGACCTTTTGTCCAGGAAGACTAGGTAGTTTGGGGAGGTGTGAATCAAATTCTTGATGCGGACCATAAAAGGCAAACTCTTTTTTGGGGGAGGTGAAACTGGGTTTTTTCGACATGAGCGGAACATCAGCCGTTTTGCGCACCTTTGTAGAGGAAACGGGGCTGGCGGCAGCACAAACCGACAGCAACTGCACGGCATATTGAGACAGATTTCAATTTAAATAGAAACTTTGATACATTTTAACGGGTCTAGATCTTGTTCCATCTGTACTGTTAAAAAAAAAAATAATCAGCTGACGAGGTCAAACTGGAGAAGCCAAAACTTCTTTTCCCTGAATTTCAAAACGAGTCTCATAAATCAGCCGATGTGTTTGGCATTCTGTCACTACAGACGGTGTTTTTTTTGTTGTTTTTTTTTGCATCAATAATAGCATGACTTTCTGTTGTGCAAATATGTCAAGAAACGTCTTACGGCAATTAGAGACATGTCAGCCTCCTCTGTTGAGGATACAATTATTTCACCTCAAGATGGGTCGAAAGCAGCATGCAGAACGACCGTTGACCTTCCTGTTGGATTAAAAAAAAAATATATATATGTATATATATATATATATATATATATATATATATATATATATATATATATATATATATATATATATATACCAGTGAAAAAAATCAATAGAGGACTTGTAACTAATACTTGTAATTGACATTTTCTGTCATCAGCCGGGGATAATGACAGCTGTGAACCTGGGTTAATGTTACAACGCCGGTCCAAGGACGCGGCCGCCAAAGTCCTATCGAGTCGGATCGCAAAGGTGGGGGGAAAATGTTGATCCGGCACTTGGAGCGCCCGTGAATCACGGCCACATGCTGACGCGCTGTGAAATCAATATGAAGTCAAGTAATAAGAACCGGCAATCAGCAGCCTTATGAGGGGAGCAGGTCGGATGCCATCCTTATACATAATTCTGTTGACACACAGCAGCACCCATGGCTAAAGGGCATGCAAGATTTAGCACCGCAATTTTGTGCTATGAGGAAACATAATTAGGCTCGTGAGATGGTTTCAGCCCGGTGTAATTTTTTTATTTTATTTTATTTTTTTTGCAGAAAGAAACAGAGCAGCGTGAGACAATGGATTTTCTCTAATGGTTTTGTACAGAAGAGCTCTTTTGCAGCTTATATATACAAATGATAGAAAACTTGGGTGCGTAGAAAGGTTTCACTGGAGACGATGCGTAGAGTGCAACACACTGTGCGCTTTAAATTTTAACTTCTATGATTGAAAACACTTCGGTAAGAAAGGGAAGACATAAGAAAATTAATGCACCAGTGAAAATTCTTCCATCTTTGTGACTAAATTGGATCGTTTTGGGGGTTTCCAGGAACACTCGGGAAACCTGAGATCGGCGCTCCACTCACACGACAACGTCTGTTACCGAACGAGCGAGTCGCTTCCTTGACATTTTCACTCGAGCGTCTTGAGAGCCATTTTCTGCTTTCAAAACAAATTAATTGTTAATCAAATTGTTCGCTGAGAGAAAAAAAAAAAAAAAGTACGGGTGAGATGTAATCTTGCATATGAAGCAGACTCTCAATTGAGTTTTAATGGTTTCATTTTTTTATTTATTTTCCACCATCAGCCTAATTGAAAATCAGTATGAAGAGACTCTCAGTTGGCTTGATTAAAGCTTACAGCTATTTTGAGGAGGGGGGTGAGGGGTAATCTTTTCACACATATTTGTCAATGACTTAGCTCCTATAATTATCTATGGAATCGGTATCTTTCACAGGAATTATTTTGTGCGTAATGGAAGCCGATATTTGGATCTAATTCATGAGTTGGATGAATGGATGGCCCTTTTTTTTCACGATAATCACAGGGATTCCTTCTTTCAAGTGCTCCTCAGGTTAATCAACATGATCCTCAAGATTATATTGGTTCCAAAATGAGGAAAGCTTGTAAACACGTCACCAGATTTCACAAATAAACAAAAAAAAAAAAAAAAGAAAAAGAAAAAGAAAGAAAATCAGAGCCTGAACAAACCTTTGACTTTATTTACCTAAATACTAAGTTCTGCTCTGCATAAGCGTGACTTCCTCCATGTCGACACGTCGAGCAAATTCCTCAAATCTTACGGGTGCAAAGCTCATCTTTCTTGCGCTGCGTGTTAATATTGGTAAGCCTGAGTGAGATTAAAGATGTCTGCTGAAATTATGCTCTCATGTTGCACGCGCTATGCTGAGTGAACAGATGCACTATCCCCATATGGCCTGGTGCACACCGCCGCTCCCCTAATTAAATGTGATGGAGTTTCTCTCATTCTGAAACCAGCAGGAACGTTAAAAAAAAAAAAAGAAAAAATCCATATCGATACCGCTGCAGAAAAAAAATGCACCCAGTTACAACATGTATAAACAAACAAACAAAGAAACAAAAAAGGCTCTTTTGCTACAAAATTGTTGAAGAAACGAGCAGCTAATGCAGAGGTGAGGAGGGAGACGGTAGCGAGAAATCAGATTTATCAATAATACTGGAAATATAATGGATGCGTGTTGATGATTGTCTTTGTATCTGATACATGTGTGCATTATGTTTCTTTCTCACATTGTTATTGATCTGATATGTAATGTTTGTTCACTGTCAAATGAATAATGGAGTTATTTTAGTGTGATATTCTCATTTGAAGTTGTTGTCAACAAGAAGTGAATTCTATCAGCATAAACGTCATATTAAAATCTTATTATCTTTGTGTGATGTTCTTCTAGTTGCTCTTGTTGACACACACACACACACACACACACGCCCAACGGATTCTCACACTCTTATGGATGTCTTAAGGCTATTTTTGGTGCCTGGCTCTCGCCACAGTCAAGGAGCTGCATCATCCTGCCTATGAAGCCAATTTTTTGAGAAAATAAAATTCAATTTTTGCTTCTCTTTTTAAAACTCATATTCATCTTTCCTGCAGAATCGATGCATTGAGGATTATTTTTAAACAGAAGTTCACTTTTGGGATAGAAACATGTGGATTTCACTGTGAAACAATGACACATTACGTGACGGCAAAAATAATCAGTCATTAAGTACAAGCGATTTCATAAACCAAGTGAATAAAGAGTAGAGAGTGCAGAGAAGATAAAAAGCATGATGCAACACGTAAAAGGCCATCAAAACCCACTTTACGTTGCAAATAATCATGTGCCACTGGTGTGAATTCGGTTCTGATTTTCGACGGCGCAGCGTGTGTGTGCGTGGCGCGTCAGTGTGAATCGCAGACATCAATAACGCAACAGACGTTGAATTAGAGCGTTGTAATAGGAATATAATGAACCCTCTGTCAGCGTGTGCACAAGTAAGGAGGGTCTGGAGCTTATTAAAATGTTATCAACAAAGGTGCACGTACTCGGTGTGTATCAAAGTGGGAACGAGTCCTGGCTCATTTAAATGACTTTCTCGAATGCGCCGAGCAGCGCACAAGAAACACCAAACTCTGCTTTGCAACTTTGTTTACACTGCAAAGCCTTGGAAGTTTGGCTTTGGAAAAACCCTTGGGAGCTGGGTTGCAAAAACCTGACATTCCTAAAGTCTTTATATCTGAAATTAGACTCAATTTAGTACCAGATGTTGGCGTTATGTTAGTATGCATACTTTATTGTCTAAAGTATGAACTATTGCTAGAACTATTGCCCATAAATAAATGTGTTTCTTGTGAAGGCCCGTCAGTCTACCATTGTGCTTTGAAAACAGAACAACATAAGGACAGAAACAGGAAGGGGAACCTGAACTCTCTCATGATGCTGTCGAGCAACACAAACTGAATTTAACAGGAGCTGAAAAAGGAGCGAGAGGCCCTGACATACATCACCACAAGAAAGCAAATATCCGAGAGTGAACTTCGAGACAAACACGGTTCAGCGTCTCAACTGGCAGCTGAATTAAATACCAGCTCAACCAGTTTATAGGTGAAGAGCTCAGAGGCGTCTGACTTATGGCTGGTCAGGAAAAGAGTAGTGTTGTGGATTGTCCAATGAAAACACCAGCAAGAAGTGGCTGAAAGTGTCCAACACGAGGTCTTTATATTAAACATAAATGTATTTGAGAGATGTAAAACAGATGGGAAAGATCCAGCAACACCACTAGACACCGCTAGGCGAGGAAGAAGAGGAACATATAATTCAGGGGGGGGAGGGAATGCCTGATTCATTTTTAAATCCTTTTGTTAATATGTAGTTTGTGTCAATGATGAGCGTGTGTGCAAACCTCCGACCAACACCACGAGCCGCGATCAGCGGAGCTAAGTTTCAAATTTAGCAAGCAGGAAAAAAAAAAAAAAGGAAGAAAGAAAGAAAAAAAAAATCATCTGCTTTTGCTTCTTCAGTAAAAACTCTGCTCTGCAAATGGAGATGGGATTCCGGCTGTTACTCATGATTTGTGTCAGACTTAAATGAGATTTCAGAGCAGTGTTGGCGCACTGTGTCATTTTGCAGAGTGGGGGTAAAAAAGAAAAAAAAAAATAATAATAATAATCTGAGTGGTATTTTTATCTAGCAGATGTGGAAATCTCGCAGTCATCTTTAACTGGCTCCGTTGCACATGAATGCAGCTTTCAAACACAGCACTCTGCCTTGCAGGCTGCAAACCCGTCTGTTTCACACTCGCTGCGTTGAGAGGACCACCCTAAATGAGAGGTTTCTTTTATCGTGCCGTGAACGCCTCATTGCGGAAGCCTGGTATTGATACCTAGCAAAACATAACTAATCACCTCTTGGTCATTTTTATCAACATATGATTGAGATCAAATCAGTTCCCAGAGTCATCTGAGTTTTTACCGCTATAGAAATGTTAGCCAATGCTTTCAAACCGCGACTCGGCTCCTCTTCTGGAGATGTGGTGATGAGATTTCATACGGAGGCCATTTAAACACCAAGAACGCCTTTGAAAATTATTGCCTCCTTTTCAAGTGGGATTGCACTGCCAACGGCGTTGTGCTGTTAGCAGATTTGTTAGGAGTCCGTGGCAAATTTAAGTCCAGAGTTACACGCACTCTGGACTAATGATCACGTCCTCTTGTAAACAAACAGCAAACAGTGTTTCCTGGTCACGGATGTGCACACACCTTGTTTCAAAATGATGCCGCTCGGTTTCAGGGTGAGACATGGCCTCGCAAAAAGATGCCACGAAAACCGCACACGCGGCTCACGCGACTTTTCACACGCGAACGACGCGTGAATGATGCGAATCGCACGTGAAAGCACGTGTATCTGTGTGATCTCGGAACGGTTCGTGGTCAAATCACATGTGTGTCGCATGTGATCCACATGAAAACTTACTACCATCATCTCCTCCTTGGCCAGCATAGCTCAGCTTTGCTATCATCGTAGCTCATCTTATATTTGTGTTTGTATGGTTTCCATTTCCATCTCGTCTCTCCCTTTCCTACTGATCCATTATCAAAAACACAAATTATTCATCTCACATTTTTTTAAATTGCTTTTTGCAGCTATCGTTGATCTTCTCCGTCAGTTGTCGTACGATTGAGCCACATTTGCACAACCGATCCAACGTTTCATCTTACATTAAATGGCCTCACTGTCGAGTAAAACCAAAAAATGAAAGATACAATCAATGCAGAAAAATGATTGAATTTGTTTTAAAAAGAGAAAAAAAAAAAAAAAAAAAATCCAAGAAGACTGCTTCCTTTTCGCGAGGCAAAGACAGATTGTGTCAAAGCTCATAGGAGAGGGCTTTGACTTGGAAGGGCTCAGACAGACAGCTGGGAAAATGTGCTTGGACAAGCGGGTATTGAGAGTCAATGACTGATGTTACTTGTTTCATAATTGATCAGATCTAGCAGGTTCACGGTTGGTACATGTCACTGGAGAATTTGACATTGTTTCGTCAAATTAGGTTTCTTTTGTACGGGCCCAGAGGATATGTAAAAATCGGCACATTGCCTCGCCGAACAAAATGAGGCAGGCTTAGAGAGAGACAGAGACAGAGAAAGAGAGAGAGGGAGAACGAAGCAGCCATCCAGCTGTAGCTGCTTAGGCAGTGAAGCTGAAAAAGATGAAAGCCAGATTGTTAGCATCAGTGACATCACAGCAGAGCGGGGAATTGCGTCAGCTTTTTCAAACGCCGCGCATAAAACACCAAACGCCGCCTATTCTTGTGACAACAGAGCGGACCCCATAGGATCTGTTAATGCTTGTAATCATGGCTGTTATTATTATCCCCCCCACACAAACTAAATTCAGAGCTTATCGCCGAAAATGAAATGGCTCCAGATGCGCCAGTTATTAATGCGCAAACAAAAACAACCCGTGTTGCGTATGTTGTGGAAATGAACTGGAAAAGCTGCTGACCGAAGTGATTAAGAAATAAAAAAAGTAACATAGCAACCGGTGTTATTTCTCTTAACATCATGCAAAGCTGACTTTGCTGTTAATCCGGGAGGATGTTGCGCCAGCCGACGCTGATTAGTCCTGACCCGGTTTCCTGTCATCTCAGTCTGTGGCTCAGGGCTGCTCTGGTTCTGTCTGCAGAGTGTCACATAAGGCCTGATAGCTTTTGTCCGCATCAACGAATAGCCTCTGTGACGTCTTCCATACCGCCACACCGTCGAAGGCTCTGTTTGCCACATCAGCATAATTAGTCTCCCGGCATCGTCCGCCTTCACGCTGCTGACTCGGCGTACAGCAGAGAGCTGGAGACGATGGTCTTAACACATCTCAAATACCTTGCAAAGGTATTCTTACTCTAAAACAACCTCAAATTCAGTTAAAAAGACTCTCTTACCATCAAGTTCAAAGTCCTACAACAGATTCTGAAATGGATTTAGGTTTTGTGTTTGTTTGGGCGTCTTTAACGCAGCCAAACCCTTACATGGAAGTTCTTGTTGTATGTTTTTCTTTATTCGTAGCATGTCTGTTGAGCAAATATCGGGGCAACACGAATCCCAGAAAACTCACGTTTTTAACACCAGGTCAGACGTTCAACCGGGATACTGGACAAGTGCAAACAAAAAGAAACAAAACAACGCGATGATCACCGACTCGGATGTCTTGCGTCTCAGGTGTAAAGTCTCCTGTGTCTGGAATGGATCCCAGCTGGTTCCAGGTTCTGTTCCCTCAGAGAACCATGAGGAGAAAACCTCAGCCTCTCCAACGTCAGGCGGAAAGTGACTTCCTTGACTCATCTGCTGTTAGATGGGAGGCAAGTTGCGTTTCCAGTTGGGTAAAATTAAAGATCTGGCCAGAACAGAAAATCCGTTTTGTGCACCATCTGATAAAATATTGACGTGTGGGATACCAAAAAGAGCAGAGAAGGGTGGCGATCCGCTTCAACAACCTGGCAGTGTGCTTGGTCTTGTTTCCTGGTAGAAAGTGGACCTCGACCCAAGTCTTTTGACACCTCTAGCGGAGTCGACTCTGGCCAGCCTCCGAGATTCTGTTGCCGCCATGTATCACGATTGAACTCGTGTGTTAAGGTTGAATTTTTCATCTGAAAAAGTTGCCCCAAACCCCAAAAAGCCACGTTTGCTTATTGGTTTTGTGTGGCAGTTCTGACTGTTGTCGGGCCAGAACTGTGAAACGTACAACTTGTGGCTCTGAGCAGATTCACCTGGATTGACGCTGGACTTCATGGCTGGTTAATGGCGGCCATCCTGTCAATCAGGTTGACAGGTCTTTCAGACCAGTTCCTCGTGACGTCCAAAGCTTTTACATGCCGCTTTAAAACTTTACATCATCTGTAAGGTGATGTAAACTCATCTGTAAGGTGTGTACTTTCTGTGGGTCTCAGTAAACCAATGTACATATGTGCTTGCAACAAGACAAAGTGCAGAAAAGTTTGACCATCCACCACCTATTTCTTTAAACTATACGCTGAGCTGCACTATCAACATGAATCTTAGGCAACCTTTACTGAGAAATCAAAAACTATTAGTCTATTCCCAAATGCTCCATTCAGTTTGCTTCTTTGTCTGGTGTTTGATGTGTGTTTCGCAGCTAAAAAAAAAAAAAAAAATAAACAAACATAAACAAAGCCCCCCCCCACGCCGGCTTTGCTACCTTAGTTGACCTCTTGTGGTTATTAAAATTCAAATGTGTCACAGAACGCAACAGGACGGCAAAACTTCAGCCGACCTCCTTGCAGGAATTCCTTCTCTTTCATCTTTCTCTTTCATCCACGTTCCTCCATAAGAGCATATTCTTGTTTACAGCGATGGCCCCGGGGAGCCGTTGCGAGAACAGGCAGTGCTGCACACAAAGGCACTTTTGGCGGGGAAGTGACCAGTAAAACGTGTGGCCAAGTCATTTCAGGCCTCTGCGTAACCGTGCGCTCAGATTTATTTAGCGTCATGCGTTTACGCGTCATTTCGTGTCAAATTGTACCTTCGGTCTCCTCAGGCGACTCCTGAACGGGCTCGAGGAACGTTTTCTGTTCTCTCTGCTTAATGTTTCCCAGAACATCAAATCTGAGAGGATTATTTATTAGTTAATTCGATCTAATTAGGAATATTTTAATATCATCGAAGGGATGGAGAAAAATGTAAAATGTTTTGTTTAAAATTGCTTAACGCTTAAAAATATTTCATACAGGTAATAAAGTAATCAAGCTATTTTTTTATTTTTTTTAAATTTTGTGTTTATTTTGAAGTGCTTGGTGCTAATGTTGACGTTCCCCAAGGTTTTGTATTTGAGCCTCAACGTTTATGTTTTGCCAGCTCATTAAATCAGGTTTGCATTGTCTTAGCTCATTATAAATATGTATGTTTTCATTTATTTTGCAAAATAAATAAAAAATGTTGTTGTTTTGTTACAAAGGAGGGATTGGAAATGACAAAAAGCTGGAGAAGGGAGTAAGTAGGGCACAAAGGGAGATGAGAAACAGCTCCTTACAAAAACAAAGGGGAAAGGTAAGGGAGGAAGAAAAACACAGTCACACAAATGAATATTAAATTGAACAGAACAAATCCCCCCAAAAATCACAAACATTCAGAACAGCTGAACCAAATGAAGCATAAACAAAAACGACAAGATATAATAAAGCAAAAAAGACATCCAAACAGAAGCCAAAAATTCACCTGAGTCGCATTTGGGGATCATAAAATGTATTTTATTTCCACTTTAGTCAGATTCTCAATTTACTGGTTAATATTTACCGTCTAAAGCAAAACTAATGTTTTTGAAATGTACTTCCTCTTGCTGTTCTGGCAAACAAAACCATGTTAAATATTAATTCAGTTGATCAAATGTGTTGTTTAAGACTTAAAATTTCTAACTTAGGACTTGCACTTTACTTGAGATTTGAGTGGAACGATTTGAGCTTTGCCTGTCACAAGGACCCACCTTCCCAAGCTCAGCACAGTCCTAGTCAAAGGAAACTCTGTCATGTATGGAATATTAAATGTATTTGTTTTCTTTTTTTTACATTCTTACCTACTCTTACACTAAGAAATACTAATAATAATAATAAAAAAAAGAGATTCCGTTGAATGATTTCGTCTGAATATCAGAATGAGAAACTGCAGTTTGAGGCTCTGCATCCTCTCTGCCTCATCAGTCTCGCTAAAGGCCTCAGAGTGATGCGGCCCGTCCCCGGTCCCAGTGGGACGAGGCGGGGAGCGCCAGCGTGCAGGTCGCAACTCCACACTGCATCACAGAGCCACGCCACAGAGAAACCCATGGCCAAGCGCACACACAGTCAATCTTAAGTAACCGAACGCTTACAGCTAAAAAAAAAAATCAAAATAAAAACAGGAAAAGGGGGGGAAAAAAGCAGGCAACCCACAGAAAAGAGACACTAAGACTCAAGTGAGAGACTGTTTTCCTCGATGCTATTGTGGCTTCATGAGAAACCCAGATCCAGTGTGCAATAATACAGTATGTATATTAAATAATAATAACAACATTGAGTTTTAATCATTTACTCGCGTCTTTAGAAAGGTTGCATAAAAATTCAACAGCAATCAATCATAGCCGCTGTCTCACTGCAAAAGAATTGAATGTTTTACAAAACGGATGGAAACACAATTATATTCCAGAGCGCAGAAATATGCGGCCATTGATTATCAACAAATCGGTAATTTCTCGCGTTAGATTTTTAAATGAAGGAACACAGAAAACAAGTCTCCGTTGTCTTACTTTAACGCGGATATTAAAATCAGCGTGGGTAGCTCGCCGAACCAACTCTTAAAGACAAAAGAGGGGAGAAAAAAAAAACAAAAAACAAAGCTACAATTTCAGCAATTTCCCAAACTCGTTTCATCCATCCATTTTCCGTCACCCTTCTCCCTAACGGGGTCGGGAGTTGCTGGTGCCTATCTCCAGCTGCGTTCCGGGCGAGAGGCGGGGTTCACCCTGGACAGGTCGCCAGTCTGTCGCAGGGCAACACAGAGAGACAAACAGGACAAACAACCACGCACACACACACTCACACCTAGGGAGAATTTGGGAAGGCCACTAACCTGACAGTCATGTTTTTTGGACTGTGGGAGGGAGCTGGAGAACCCGGAGAGAACCCACGCACGCGCAGGGAGAACATGCAAACTCCGTGCAGAAAGACCCCGGGCCGGGAATCGAACCCAGGACCTTCTTGCTGCAAGGCAACAGCGCTACCCACTGCGCCACTGTGCAGCCCAAACTCGTTTCAAACGAAAAAAAAAACAAAACATCTAACTTTGTGGAGTCACTTTTGACACAGCGCGAAAAAAGTTTAAAGTCCTCTTAAGGCGCGTCGTCTCACTGATGGCGTCTGCCTCACAAGTAAACAGGAAACACCAGTCGAGTTCACATGGGAATTAAGAGAGGAACAACATTTAGGTCACCACTTCTCAGTTCATCAGATAAGTCTGAAAAAATATTCTGTCTTTTGTCTTTCACTCTCACAAGCGGCGTCTGAAGCGTGTGGGAGGAGAAGCAAACACAAGCCAGGAAGTTGATACCAAAGTTGTCGCTTCTCCTGATCGGTTCTTGAGAGCGGTTCACTCGCTCACAGCAGGGCTGATCGCTGCTTGAGAGAATTAAATGAACATCACATTTTAATCACGTTAATGATTTCTTCGATAAGTGATGGTATCGTGATTCAGATCAACAGGGGATCTTCAAATTCACCAAACAATCGTTGCTTTTCAGGTTGTGTCTAGTTATGTTTTTTCTGCCTCATGGTTTTAATAACTACCTGGAGATGCTTCCTTACTGACAGAAACTGAACCAAAGAAGGAAGGGGCTTGTTATATTAACGTGGTCTTAAATGGAACCCCTTGCTTGGCGTCCATGTTGGGTCAGAAGAGGATTAAGGCGGAATACGAAAATTGTAATCTGAACTCAGTCAAACCAAGATGGCCGACTGCCAGACCAGTCGTTCCCGTCAGTGCGGAGGACTCCGTTTGTTGAATGAATAATATATTAAGTTGCCATTATCTCTGTGTTCTCTAAACTTCTATCGTCTCATCCAGTACATCACATCAAATCATAATCGATAACAAGACGCAACCTGCAAACACATTCGTACAAAAGTGGCCTCATAGGAGACGATGTGAATGGTGTAATATTAAATACTGGGAATCATTGTTACAAATAAGCAGTCGATTAAGTTGAGTTTCATTATTTGTAACGTTTCGGAGTGATGCTTCCTCCCAATCAAATGTTTGTGCAAAAAAGCTGCTGAAATAAGAAATTAAAACAGAAACTGAAAAGGGTTAAGGAGCCTGACACTGTCCCTGCTGCGCTGCGAGGCTAATATTAGCTCCACAACTCCCACTTGTTGTCATTTCACTGCTTCCGACTTCAGCAGACTTGAACCATTAATTTAAAGCACTTCTGTGAATTAAACATAACAAAATCTGAGGCAAAGGTTTGTTTTGCGTGACGTCTTTAACGTTTGAATACTTTTTGGTACTTCCTGGTCTTTGGTTTCTGTTTGGAGCAACTAATTATATTTTCTTCTGCAATAACTTGAAAACCAAGAGAATATTAAAAATCTCCACAACTCAGGATACTTTGCGTCGCTGCAACAGTGTTGACCGACTAGCGGCATTCTCAAATAAAAACAATATTTATGTAGAAGGCGTGAGGGGACTATTTTGGTAACTTGACCAACGTGGATTAACGCGGTTCAATTTGAACCATTTCTTTCTCATTATTTCAGTCTTTCTGTTATCAAATTTCAAGCTATTTCACAGTCCCGGCTCTGCTTGTTATAACGTGCAACTGGTTTTTGTTTACTGCTGCATGTGTCAGTAAATTTACCATTTCTTCCATTTAGAAGGTAATGCAAAGACCCTGCTGTGAAAGGACAACTGATTTATTTATGAGTTTTTGTTTCTGAAATGGAAAAGAAAATGCACTCTGCGGCTCACGGTTGCCGCCTTATTAGGAGAAGCGATAAGCGCACACGCTGCATGGCAGGTTTTTAATATTGCGCCGCCGCCGATTCCCAGTTGGGTTCATTACTCTCGCAAGCCAGGTGTTATGAAGGATGCGCTGGAAGTATGAGACGATGTTTGTGAAAGACTTTTTTTTTTTATTTTTAAATCTGTAGATAATTACTCTTTGCACAGCCTATTCCGTTTACTTTGTCTTGTTGTAGTTCATTTATTTATTTATTTATTTTTTGAGCTAAAAACACAGGATTATGGTGTTTGACTGAATTATGTCATGTCTTAAATCAATATTATTGATGAGGCGCGCCCAGCTTGAACTCCACTGACCCTAACTTTTATTCGCCAGAAAGTATCAAAATATACAAAGGTTACTAATTTTTTTTTAGAAATTATTCTAAAGTGCTAAAAGAAATAAAAAAACAACAACAAAAAACAAAAAAAACACTGTCATAGTGTGGAAACTAAAAGATCCTCCCCTTAAAGCTGCGGCATGTAACTTTTATAAAGAATATGTGTTTTTAAATGTTTGTTCACAGTTTGCCAGGCGACTTTTGTCGCCTGAAGAAGCGCTCCCGACCGAAAACAACCAATTAGAGCTGGGAGGCGGGGCTCAGCGCTGTCAATCAATCTATCTCGTGAATGTGCTGCTAAATGTGCTAACAGTGGAGAAGCAAGTTACGATTCAGGCGTTTTCCACAGGTTGTCACGGGAGATTACAGTATTCCTCAAATGTGCATGAAAAATGTCAAAGTAACACTCCTTGCATGTTTTTTAACGAGGGAATAATAAAGCCGCATGATGTGAAGCTCAAAAGAGTCAATTTCACATAACGCTGTTCCTTTAACAGTAGCCTCTGAGTCGAGGCTTGTTTCTTGAATCCCAATTACCAGTGCGTTGCTTCCCTCGGCTTTTCGTGTCTGAAACCTAATTGTGTCAATATTCAAATCGTCGCCAAGCGGGTCGTGTTGTCCTTCCTGACGTCTGCAGATTGTTTTGCGTTTGAAGCCAGTCTCTGGGAAAAAGACAGAGAGAGTGTGTGTGTGTGGCTGGAAGGTGCAGGCCCTCCGCCACGGCAGAGGCTGTCCCGTCTTTTGAAACGTCAATCAATCTGACAGACGGCACTTATCTACCAGCGTGAGAGAAACGGACCGAGCCCCCCGTCCCTCCAGCAGTTCATCCACGCAGCAAAAACTCGCAGGAGTTCATCAGTTGCACATCACAGATAAGGCTATTGAGATGGACGGCTTTAGGTAGCGTGTGTGTGTGTGTGTGTGTGTGTGCGTGTGTGTGTGTGTGTGTATGTGTGGTGCATGTGTAGAGCGGCTGTGCTTAGAACCGAGACCTTTGTGTTGTGCCTCACCTGAGGTCTGATAAGATTATATTCACTTATTCCAACCAGATTTCCCTCCTCCCCCGAGTCGGGCCAGCGGAAAAGGTCAAGGAAGTTTGGCTGCATGTTTTACAATGAGGATGTTTCAAAGGCGGAGAAACGTTCCACAGCACAACCGTCGTGTTCTTGACCACGACGACCCGAACCGGAGTTTCATTCATCTGTTTAAACAACAATTTGGGCTCGTCTGTTGATCGGTAATTCGACTTCTGCCGCGAGCCGTGAAATAAAACTGAAGTCTCCTCAGCCGAAAGTCGGCCATGATGTTGGCTCCCTTCAGCTCCGTCCGGCAGAGCGCCGAACGAGAAGCTGCACGGGTTTCGGGCCTTCCTAAACATTTGCATACTTTCTCCAGCTATTCAATTTTTGGTTTTCTTTGAGGTCACACATTGGCAAAAACAAAAAAAAAAAAAAGGAAAAAAGACTGAGGCCGTTATTGTAGGACGGTGACAATATGCAGGAAGAAGACTTATCGTTCCACTAGAATAAAAAAAAAAAAAAAAAAACGTCTACAAGAAATATCTTGTTTCTTTTGTTGGAAGATTTTAAACAAGGAAGGGAAAATAGTCTCATTTCGACGTCTCGCTGAAAAATGGTTGGTCCGTCGCTGAACTGTGAGCAAATTTCAGTTTCGTTCGACCATTTGGCGGACGTTTTACTTGTGCGTTTGTCGGTTTTATCAAGCCTGGCTTCTGTGCTGCTAATGCAAATAAAACAAAATGGCTGCCCCGCACTAACACGCTAGATTTGCGACAAAATCTCCCGTTTTTAAAATGACAGGGCGTTTTCTTTTCCAAATCAAATTTAGCCTGCAGAGCTCTGTCCGGTTCCTCCATAAGGGAAACTCAAAACTTGCTTCACAAACAATAAACCAAAAGCCACCATTTTACAATAACAAAGTCAAAACTTTTTCCCTTCTTTTGATATAGCGGATAAGAAACAAAGAGCCGACGTAGCTTCACCTGTTGTACCTTTAAATCCGAGGTAGATGGGAAACAGTGATTGCAACACAAATTAGCCGCCATGAATGTTATATTTTACAAACTGTTTATCTTTAGGATGAGGTTGAGAATATTTTTTTTATTTTTTATTTGAAGGCTTTATGATGTTTTTTGAAATCCTTGAAAAATGTAGCAAAACAGCTACGTCTAAGAGTCCAAATTAAATGCGGTTCATAATTTGTGACTGGTTTTTTGTCAACTACAGTTGAGAACAATCACAGGATACTTGGAGTATCTGGAACATGATGTCCTCAAACAGAAGCTGTATTTTTTTGTCTTTGTTTTTTATTTTTTTAAACCAATAAAAGTGCATCTGCTACCAAAACCAAGTTAAGACAGCAATGCTTCGTAGAATGTGCTCAAACATGATTCATTTGACGATGCGCGGGGTTTTCTTCCACCGTCTCAAACTAAACTGGGAGACCAAAAAAAAAAAAAAAGGGAAAAAAGAGAAAATCTTTAATCAGGATTTTTTTTTTTTTTTTACTTTTGAAAGGAACTGCGTGGAAGTGTGTCAGCACAATATTATCTTTTCCGTCCAAAGTTATAGCACTTACACTTCTGAGCGTTAGCCAGCTCGATGACGCTGGACGCCTTACAGAACCACAAATTTGCATTTGCCATTAATCTTAACTCCCTAAAACGCTACTCCAGTTTTTCTTTATCTCAATTTTCCAAACACACACACACACACACACACACAAAAAAAAGCTTAACTTCTTTTGGCAGCATTTTCACTGAATCTTAAGTCTTCTCAGTGCGTCTGCTGCTCTTACTTCTGTTGTGTTTATTTTCCTCTCTGTTGATCTGAACTTCGTATTTGAGATGACGGGCGGGTTGGACGTATTTCTAATTTATTGCGACCTAAAAGCTGCTGAGTCACGAGAAAGAAGAGTCCACTTTCATCATTGATTTAGTTCGATTCAACCTTCGGTTTGTTCAGCGCAAATGAAATAGATTATAACTTTTACTTTGCGTACTTTCTCACATTAGACGCACCAAACGGGACATTGAAAACTTAACCTGAAGAATGAATTATTTGAGAGATGTTTGTCTTAGAATGACAATGTTTTCATTTTTAGTTTGCATTTGAATGAAATCGACATTATTTACATGTTTTAAAACTGTCTGCATGTTGTGACAATATAAAATGAGACCGATTGTCTGAGAAAAGTCTTATCCGTCATCGTTGGTGGCTACGCTAACTAGCTTAGCATTCATGTTTCAGTTGCAGTGATCCAGCTGTGGAGCAGCAGAGAGAAACGTGCAGAGTGTGATCAGCATGTAAGGAGGCATGATTGACAGCGCTAGGACCCGCCTCCCGGCTCTGATTGGTTGTTTTTAGTTGGCAGAGGGAGCAGTCGGAAAAGGCTCAATTTTTTCACAGATTGCCTGGTATTTCACTGTCATAGTGGCTGTTTCAACAAATATGTAAAAAATAAATAAATAAATAAAATGTTTAATAAAAGTTAATCCTGCAGCTTTAAATGATTGGATGTAACGACAACAGCCTCATAATTACCTCCTTTATTTGCAAACAGCTGATCAGAGGGAAGCCAGAACCTCACAGTCGTCGGAAAATGAGATTGTTTACCAAATCATGACTGTCTGGAAAGTCCACACAGGACCTTAAGCAGCTCAGATGCTGTGCCTCTGCACTCCGACAAAAAATTAAACATTTACGCGCTTCTAAAAACTTTAAACCCTGCTGAGCGGGAGTACTCTCCCCCCCCCTTGCTTAGCTGGTGTAAGAGCCTTCTGAAGTGGTCTTTGGTTCAGAAGAGGCTTTTAAGAAGGAAAGGAACATCTATAACCCATCTTCCTGAGTATGTCGTCGTGTTGCCACTCCCGAGGCACCGGCTCCGGGGGCGGGCCGGGTCTTGTGAATCTTTTCCCAAAGTCATAAATGAGCTTCTCTTAACAAGCCTCCGAAGCTTGTTGGGATTCCTGCTGCTTTCGTACATTGTTGTGCCACACTTTTTCCTTCCACCTGACTTTCTGCTATTGTCCTTGGATTCCTTTAACAGGTCACCGATGTTATTCGGCTCCTTCGGTCGCGAATCGTTGCGGCTTCTCCTCCCCGACATGACATTTCTGTCTCAAAACATTCTGTGTTCAAAATCTGTTCTTGTTGGTCTCTTATTGTTTTTTTCATTTTTTGTCTTTCTAAACTTAAGCAGCAGTGTGCCCCTCAGCAAAATGACTCGAAATAAATTAATAAGACCTAATCAGTCTAATTCTATGCTTAGTTCTCAGAGCTTTAGTAATTATTTTACATTATAAAATGTAATGTAATTGCTCTTTCTGAACCAAAACAAGTTTTAGAAACAAACTTTTTGATCTATTTTAAATCGGGAGTTCTACTCCTAATTACACCGACCGAGCAAATTAAAGTTGTTTTTACATGTTTGATCAAAGCTACTGGTTTGCATAAATGTGCAGAGTCATCAAATCTATTAGTAATTTAGTACGGCTATGTCAAAGTTTCAAGAAAAGAAACATTTCAAGTCAGTTCAGCACAACTTTTTTGCGTGTCGGATTCGTATCGCCCGACTCCTGAGATGGCGTCAGCAGAAACTTAAAAAAGTGAATCAGTCCATTTCCATTTACAGACGGCGTTTTCCACAGTGTGAGTCGACCCGTGTGCTGCAAAAGTAACGATAAAAATAAAAATGCTACTTTGTGCGCAAATTTGATGAGTTTCTCAAAACCGTGTTTTGAAAGAATACCCATTCATCCAGATCAAAATTCTCTGGACCCATTTTCATAATATCCATCTGAAAAAAAAAGAACAACAACAACAAAAAAAAAAAAACACTAAATGAAATAAACAGTTCGTCAGAGTCTTTGCTCTCCCTTCTGCTTTAGACTCTCCCTTCACTTTTTCCACATGCCAGATTAGTGACAAACTCACGGTGAGATTATCATTTTATCCCAAGATTACAATTTCATTAGTTTTCCAATTTGAGAGCATGAGTGATTACATTGTTCAAACAACGGTAGGCCTGAAATAATAGCCTGGTGTCGTAATGAGTCTCCATGGCCTCCCGGTGTGGTCGTAAATATTCATGACTGAGCCGCCGGTCCAGCGGTCAGCGGGAAACGGAGCCCAGTTTCCCCGTCGGGTCACCCACCAGGACAAAACATTTGGAGCAGACGCGTCTTGCGGGTCAGGCAAGAAACGAGCTACAACGAATTAAAGCGGATATAAAGTTGCAATTCGAAGGAACTCGTAGACAGACGACCCGCTGCATGCTAAGCTTTTGTTTTAAAATAGAGCAACCAACAATGACAGGATCGTGACATTATTTTGTCGGCGAACAGAAAACATGCTGCACCGCATGAGACGATTCACAAAAATTGGTGGGAAAGAAACAAAATTATTGTCATTAATTCAAAAATAATCAAAATGCAAATTTTGAGTCAGGCCTTTATTTTAGTGCCAGAGTGAAGCTGGAAATAATCCTGTGCATTATGTCACATTGCAATCATCGTAGCGGTAATAATGCGAAAGTAAAAATCATCCCAGTGTATTAAATTTTGAGTGGGTGAAATTTAATTTCATAATATTTGTATAGCAAATATTTGGCATCACAAAGCAAAACAGCAAACATCTTCAATTGAGACGGTAAAAAAAGCCTGGAGGTCCAGTTCTCTGTTGTGGCAGCTAGCAGAAAAGTACATTTTTACTATAAACCACTTTCTACATCAATACACAATTAGCTAACATTGAGTGTTCTTC
Organism: Poeciliopsis turneri; assembly: GCA_922788865.1. Classification (NCBI taxonomy): domain Eukaryota; kingdom Metazoa; phylum Chordata; class Actinopteri; order Cyprinodontiformes; family Poeciliidae; genus Poeciliopsis; species Poeciliopsis turneri. The sequence continues at coordinate 178,548 of CAKLNU010000376.1, read as the reverse complement.
TGACAGTAACGACGTTTACACTGAAGAGTGTTGTAGTGCAGCAGGTGAAATTTTTTGCATTTTGAGCCAGAAGGCAAAACTGAAAATCCTCCAGTTCCCGTCACTAATGTCTTCGTAGCATCTTTGGTTGTAGCCCTGTTGTTTGTCATACATCGCTATGGAAACCACGTAACGAAGGCCTGGAGCTGCTACCACAGACTTTCATAATGTAACAGTGTGTGCTGGTTTGGAGCCTCTTTTCACTCTAACGTTTACAACATGCCGTTAGAACTCAACTTATAGTACAATGATTAAATTGCTGTGAAGAGAAAAGATTCGCTTTTGACAGTGAAGAAAATTTTTATTTTGCAACACGACAACATATGAAGACGCATCCCAGTTTAATGAAAAATGAAAGGGACCAAAAGGGCAAATTATGAGGATTTGTTGTTTTTTTTTTAATTGCGACACACGAACGAGTGATTGATTCTGTTTGCACCAATTAAAGTTCCCCCGCTTACAGGCCTCTCTCATTAGCTCCCGTGCAAGCGCTGCTATTCGATTAAAGAAATAACAGGCCGACCAGCGTTTTTGGCATCTTTCTCCCCGGTGACTCTTTAAATCTGACGGCCACACAAACTTTGGCGCGTTCCCCTAATTACCCTGATTGTATTGTGCTTTCGAATTAAGTCGCAAAAATGAGTTCAGAGTTCTTCTCGAGGCTAGCAGGGGGCAGGAGTTGTGAACCATGAAAACAAGGGCTCAGGGAGAACGCAATTACTTTTGCAGGTCAAAAGTTATTTTTTTTTTTTGAAAGTCGTCTCGTGGGAGGTTAGCTTCGGTTAGTCTATTTGGCTTGTGTTTTCGCACTTAACGCGCACGTGTTATTTAAAGCCCCACAACTAATTATAACAGAGGCCCGCGAGTTGATGATAAAAATGAGGAACGCTTAATTCGATTAGGGCGTTAAATTTTGTCTTACCTAAGCTTGGTGGAGTAAAAAAACGGCACCAATGCACCGCAGTTCAAGTGCAATTCACAAACATTCACGTTACTTGTAGCTCATTGCTAATTTAATGGCATGAAAACAATAAAACAGTTTGTAATACAGCCTGCATGGTCTTACACAAGGTAGCAATTCTGCATGAAACTCATAAAACCTTTGTGCACGTCCGGCTCGGGGAAATTTCAGTGTGTGCATCGTCCCATTGAGTTTTCTTTATTTTTTTTAATCAAGCATAAATTTAGATAACAAACCTATTCCATAATAAACCTGGAATGTGACAAAATCAATGCGACAAAAAACCAGAACGCACAGAGATGCATCTTCACGTGTCCAAATCCAAGCATAAAATGTAAACATGAAGCTAAAAATTGTTTGTTCACACACAGTGTGTTTCTTAACGTGTCGTGAAACATTGTTTTCAGTAGTTCAGTTTATTTTAACACAGAACTGTATCTCTGCGTTGACCGGAGCCCTGACAACAGGCAAGCTGATTACAAACAGTGATTGTAAAATGACGTGTTTTCTATGAAAATCAATAGTCATGGTAGCAACTTAGCTTGAACAAAGATTTCACAACATTGAGAAGAAAAAAATACACACACAAAAAAAAAGCATTTGACCCCAAATTCACTGGGCTGGTTTTATTTATGATTTCAACAGTCTCTCACATTGCTGCTGAGTGATTGTGCTCCCCTGCCTTTTCCAGTGCTTTTAGTGTCTGACAAAGCCTTCATGTTGTGGTCTCGACTTTGACTAGGTCGTCGCAACAGATTTTTCCGGAGCTGCAGACGAAGGCCCGATTTCATCCAGGCTTTAGGTGGCGTTTGTTTTCTGGGACGAGCGAGGAATGCCTGCGCATGTTGACGATCGATCGATCAAGTGCGGTTGAGAAGCAGGACCCCGACTGCTATTTCCGTTCCTAAATTTTACGTATGGATTTCAGCTGCTCCCATGTCGGAGGAGGAAAAAAAAAAACACGAAAAAAAAATTACACTTGCAACAAAATCACATCCAGCAGCTCCGCTTCCACTGTGCTAATCAGCAGAGCAAATAGAATAACGCAACCTGTGTGTAATTTAGCTATTAGGTGTGCAAGAAACGGCTAACTGTTTATATGCAAAACCTGGATGATAATGCGGGGAGACAAGGCTGTAATTTGAAGATGTGACAAAATAACTGCTAAAACCAGCTATTCTCCGCCACAACAGAAATAAACAAACTGAAAAGCGACAGAGGGAGAGCAGAGTGATGAAACTCTGGTACAGTTATGAGTTCGCCGGGGCCTGGGTGTGGATGCGTCTGCTGAAATGTGATGCGATGGCAGAACATCTGTGAGGGGCTTGTTTTGTCATCACAAGCTGCTTGCCTTGCAAACATGGACGATGACTATCGAGTAGATCGATGCTTTTCCCCCCAATTAATGTGTCTTAATGAGAGTATTGACATGAAATTTGCCCCCAAACGTCATTATCGACCAAATACACGTATGCAGAAGAAATCCAGACATCTTGTTTCATAAATTATTTGCAACACGGTGGAACGGCTGAGCAATTTCAAACGTGTACAAGCGAAGCCGCTTGGAAATCGTACATGAAATCATACGTGCATAATTATATACAAACTCAGTTTTGTGTTTATTTCTCTTCAAACGCTATCGAGCTTTGCTAAATTAATGGATGCATTTTGTACTGAAGTGTGGGTGGAAATCTGCCTTTTTATGTTTGTTTTCAGTGTTGCGTAATCTTGTTTATAAGTGCTTTGTTATGCACAATGTGTGCGGCCTTCTTTGGGGAGCGAGATGACTCGTGTCGAGGGGTCGTCTCTCGAACAGATCCCGCCGAAACGCTTTCAGAAAACAGGTGAAATACTAAACTTCACCTAAATGCTTTTTACTGCGGCCATTTAAAGCAAGAGTGTTTGTCCTTCAGTCCGCATCGCTGCTTATTTTGAACACATCGGGTGCAACGGTGAAAAAGGTTCACGGTCCTAAAGCTCCAATCGACGGTGTCACATGAACAGAAAACAAAGACGGACATTGGAAGTAGTAGCTAATTCTTTGCAAATATGGGGACGGATTTTTTAAAAAGATCAATTTATTCCGTGTTATTTGGTGTAAACACACACTGACAATCAAAAGCAGCTTTGTTTGGTATATAAATAACAAAAGTGATCAGCAGCTTTCCGGTGCTTTCGGTGGCTCTCAGACTTTTTGTCACAAGATCTGCTGGAGTAAATATCTTTGTGTTATCTCATAAACTCAAGCCAAAAAAAAAACAATTTGTTATTCACTGAAACTTGTTCCACTTATAAGCTAAAATGTTTGGGTTTTAAATTGAAAAACATGGCCAGAAATGCCTCCAGGACTCAGTACTTTAAGGATAACTTACAAGCCCTTACTTCAAAAATCCAATATGGCCGACATGAATTTAAAACCAGGTAATATCTGTCGAAAAAGAAAAAAAAATGGAATAAAGTACTTCACCTGTGCTTTTGATTATGCTCGTCTTGTTTAGTGTAAATGTTGCTGCAGTATGAAATTTATTTAGTGCACAGAAATGCTTATTGGCTTGTGTTGCTAAGTGAAATTAGCTTTCCCAAAGAGCATGTCAAGTAGAAAATCCTTCTGGTTTTCAAACCTTGAACTGGGAACATGACTAAAATCCAGTGATCCATGTTTCTGGTGAACTGCTGATTGCTCCAGTCTAAACTGGGAATTCTCACAATCTCTTCCCATTCTCTCCTCTTTCATCGGTTTCCGACGACCAAAGACGCTTGAACGTCTCGTCCTCTTTGGCTGCCGATGCTTAGCTGCTCTACCAGTGGTGCTTGCGCCACGGTTTGAGAACCGTTAAGCTTAAATCACGAAAACGAATCAAGAACTTTGTGCCTTCTGTTTTGAGTCGATGGCGCTGTGTGCATGTGGACGACTGGCCGTGCATTTATCTCCACAGTCATTCATCTGCAGCAATAACAGATAGAAGCAATTGGCATAAACGCTATGAGCCATGAGCGAAGCAGAGCGGGTGACACACTGGATGTGAGAGATCCGAGCAAAGCATTGACTGTGTGATGTGATCCGATCACAATGCCCTGGAAAGTCCCTGAAATTATATTTCGTTCATAAAAAAAAAAAAAAGAAAAAAAAAGTGATGGCATGTCGTTTACCCTGAGTAGAAAAATGACGCTATGCTTTGAAAGATGCTTCGTTTTTTTTCTTCAACCACTCCTATGGATTTCACAGTTGATTTCAACATCGGGCCATTTTACAAAAACGGTTCTGGGGACCTGATAGTTCCTGCATAAAACTCAAAAGAGACAGGAGAACCTGAGCGACTCTGCGTCGGGACCGGACTGCCTGTTTCAAACGGACGAATCGAGTGAAGCATTTTTTTTAACTCGAAATTTTGGCCCAGACACCAGCACTTCATCAGCATTCGGCCATTGTTTACTGGCAGTTCGGCTGTGACAATGGGCGGGTGTAATGTGAGAAGAGAGACAATAATTATAGCTCCCATTCAGTGCCTGATTCGGTTTGTGTCTGTGGAGAAAGGCTTCATCCAGTCAATGGATGGAAATTCTTTCTGAATAGGGAGGCTTCTTTTTTTTTTTTTTTTCCCCCCAAACACCATTTCCTGATTTAACCCCTGAAATGTCATGCCTTGCAGTAGAGTTGTTATAGACTAAGCATCTCTTAAATCGTTTGTGACTTAAAAAAAAAAAAGAAAATCTATCACGGTTGCTACCTGAGCTTCAGGTGAAAGATGCACCATAAGGCGTAAATTATAGGAGTCCCAAGTCAATGGGATGCTGAGCTAACAGGAGTCTGTACAGTCTGAGGTGGGACCATTGGGGAGACTGGGTTGTAGACCACCAGGCACAGGGTAAATGCATTGCAATAATAAAGCCTTTAAGAAGTAAGAAATTGGTCTGCAAACTCTGAACTTCATCTTAAAGCTGAGACACACAGGAAGCGGCAGAGGTGGACATGCAGGCCAACTACTTGTTATTCCAGTGTTTTTGTGTTTTGTGATTGCAGTTCTGACCAGCATGGTCGATTATCAAGTCATCAATCATGTCAACAACTATGAAGAAGTTTTCTGAATTATTAAATTCGACTTGGCCTAGTTGAATCACAGGGCGGGTCATAAGTCTCCATATGCACAGAAAAAATGAACATTTTCTATTGGACGACTGCTGTTATTTTGGTGGGACTCGCTGCACGTCTCCGGGTCACTTCATGGTTGCAACACTTCCAGTTTTCCGAAACTTGCAAACACGTTTTGCCACAGTGTCGTGTGTGTGTGTGTGTGTGAGACGCTTGTTCGGTGTTTTCTGTTAAAGTTTCTTGCAACCACGCGTTCGAACCCGTGCAATGCAACTTTCTTTGACAAGCTTCGCAACAGTTTAATTCATTCCTTTTTTTATTCCACCGTATTCAATTAACGTAATCACTTCCCATTTCTACAAATCTACAACACTGCTTTCCTACCACATATTGCACAGTTAGTCCCGACAGTGCAGTTAAGGCTAAGTGACTTGCTAAGAGGCACCTCGGAGCCATTGTGCACGCCAAGGGGGGGAAAGGAAACTTCCTGCTTCGACCAGGATTTCCCAAATGGCACGACAAACGCGGCTGCAGCGAGAATCTAGTCGACGTGGGTTTGGGTGTTAAAGACCGTTTTAATTCCAGCTCGGGCTCAAAGCGTCCCTTTTCGTTCGATCTCACTGCTCAATCGGTGGGAAAAACAAACGACCGAACGCGGAGCGTTTGTTCACAATTGACGAGAGAATTAAAAGGCAAACCGAAATTCACTGTTGGATCCAACTCCGTTTCATTTGGAGTTTCAAAAAAAAAAAAAAAAAACAAATCAAATTGGCATCTCTGTGGAAAAGCATTTCAGATGAAGATGACTGAACAATAACGAAGGGTGAAACCGCGTTCCCCGCAGTGAGTCCTACTGTAAGGTACGCTCCCTGGGACGCCTGTTAGTCACCGTGGCTGTGATAAGTTCTGCTCGATGCCCCGGAGCGGGGAGTGCCACGTGGGTGATGCTTTTGCCTGTCGGATGGCTTGTGGTGAGAGCTAATCGCATTGAAAATAGAAATGCTTCCTGCCTTGGGACGGAGGGAGGGCGTACCGGAGCGACGCGAGCGGCCCCAAGGAGTCAGTCATACATGTGCGCGCGGAGAGATAGCCTAATCTTGTCACAAACACAGAAATGAAAGTCCCCCCCACCTATCAGCGGCAAATGCTTCTTCTCACGGAAATTATTTGTAAAAAAATCAGGCCGGCACACCCCTCAAATGTACTGCTTTTTTTTTTTTTTTCCTTCTTCTTCTTCTTTTCTTGTGCACAAGCTGCTGTTGATTCATAATCCACCAATCCATACATTTGCTGAACTGGATCTCCTTTATTAAATCACTTCTTCACCCCTAAAATTGCTTTCCTGTCAAGCTCACCAGTTGGAGCCTTAACCTCCCCCATCTTCCATCATGTGCAGGTTTCTTCTCTCTCTGTTTTTTTTTATTTCTTTTTTTTTATTTACAATTTGCAGATTCCTTTTATCGATGACTCCTCTGTCTCTCCTGTAGCCTGTTTTTTTCTGGCATCCGTTTCTCCTGCCAGGTGTGAAAATGTGCCTCTGGTTTAAGCTGTGATTATGTTGAGGTTTTTCCATGGAGAGCTTGCTGATTTTCAACTTACATTGTAATACCTGCTAACCCCCACACCCTACACACACACACACACACACACACGCACACGCACACACACGCACGCACACACACACACACACACACACACACACACACACCCCTGACTTCAAAATTATGTCACTCGAGCGTCCTTGATGCCTTCCGAGTCTCGGCTATGCTTCACAGACAACATGCGGCGTCTGCATGCTGAGATGGAAGGCGGCGGCGGCGTTGAGAGCGATGTTCCCCGAGGTCCCATATATGTGACAAAGTGGCGGGAATGATTTTTTATTTTTTTTTGTGAAACCCACTGTGAAGGGCTTCAGAGTGAGGAAACAATAGGGCCGATTGCCTGCAGCCGAAACAGCCGGAGGCACGTTCGGATGTGAAGTGGACAGGGCTGGATTTCACTTCAAGAGCTCCGTGCGCTGAAAGGGAAATCACAAAGCGGCGAATAATATCAAGGTGCAGGCCTTTAAGTGGGCGGCGGTTGAGTCCAGCTCGACCGTAAAGCAACAGAGAGATTAGTTTTTGGACAAACTAATGAATATCCACGTTGCGTTTTGCTGTTACATGACAATAACATGCCGGTATAATATAATCTTTTATCAAATACGTTACTGCAGAATACTCAGTTTAGCACAGGCTAAGACTGATTTCGTCTTCTGTGCTCTGTGACCCACATTGTAGCTGCACCTGTTCAACGGCTGCTCAGAAAAGGTGAATTGGCCAGTCGCATTGCAGCAGCTGCTATGCATGCGTCGAGACGCGGTGAAAGTGATCAGACATCGAACGTTACAAAACGTGTGCAAAACGTTATCGGTATTCGTCTAATGTCAAAGAACCGCAACTTTGTGATCGTGGTGCTTCCGTTAAATAAGAAACGTAATGCAAAACAAACGTGAATAAGTTCGTTGACTCGATAAACACGCTGGGCCGTCCTCCTCCTGCTGCTTCCTGTTGTCTTCTTCGTCACTTCCACCAGTACTAACAACCGGCTGTTGATCACGTGGCTACTGTGAAAAAAAGGGTTTCCTTTAAGAAATACACCTGAACCCATCGCAAAAACTAAGGAGAGTGTCTTCATACATGGTAAGGTAAGACATAACAGAGTGAGACATTGATTTATATATTTAAAATTAAAAAAAAAAAAGATTCCTCCCATCCAAAGTATGGATGTTAGTAATGTTGTTTCCATCCATCATCTCATTCTTATTTCAACATACCTGGTAGATTTAATCTTAATTCTTTGTTTTTGGTTTCACGTTAACAGGTTGCCCTACGATGGGCTGGTGCCTCTGGTTTGGGAACGCCCCGGCGTCCCCGGCGTTTCACCCAATGACTGTTGTCAATAGACCCAAACACTCTGCAAGGATGACATCCGTCTATTATGGATAATAGACGGATGTAAATTAACAGCTGCGCCTCCGTGTTCACTTTAAAGCTCAGAACAACCCTGCAAATTTTCCCCGGAGCTTTGAAAGAAGCACTCATAGAAATGTGATTAAATCCTCGGCTAATATTGAAAAATTTGCACCTCTTGGCAATTTGTTAGGTTCATTAAATCTCAATCACATATTCCCTCTGTAAACAGTTACGACCGATCCTGATTGGATTTTCCCTGAGTTAGTGTTTATTTGCTGCTTGGTGCCAGTCTGTCATATGAAAAGTCAGTAAAGCGACACAAAGTTTGAGGTTTTGAGGAACATCGACGCGTCTCTGTTTCAGCCAGCGACGTCGCCGGCCGACTTTTTTTTTTCCCCAGCCAGGAAATCAAAAGGAAGTTACGTCTCCTCTGATTTAAATGTATCATCCGGCACCATGCGTCTGTCAGAATGTACAAGATCAAAAAAAAATAAAATAAAAAAATTGCCAACTCATTTGACCGTGCTCGGGTTCTTGCTCCGTCGGACTCTCTGCTGATAGTCACGGCTCGGCTTTCATGATAATTTGATGCAGTGAATTCTGCTCTTTCTTTTTTTTTTCCCCCCCGTTTGATCAGACGCATCAATAATTATGAGCCGACTCTGTCATCAGGTATCCCTGTGAGTGGGAATAAATGTAAAACATTGCAGCAGATAAAAAAAAAAAAAAAAGAAAAAAAAAGTGATTGGAAATGTGAATATTAATGAGATCACCGGCATCTATTTAGAGATTTATCTCATGTAATGAAGGAACAAATTAACTCCGGCGTCCCCCCGGCCTCCGGAGAGATCCTGAAGGCTCATCGTCTCCCCGGCAGAGACGGAAATGAAGCCTGTGGTTATTTCAGACGGGAAGTCAGGGCGTGAAACCCAGAAGTCTGAAATACTGCTGTAATCTGTTGCAAGGGGGGTTTTTCATTCACAGGCTATAAAAACCCTTCATAACACTGCAGCAGTCATCAGCATGGAGCATTTTTGCATCTCTAATTGTGACCGCCAACTCCGGCTTTAACTTTAACTAATCCTGGCTGCTCCGGTCTTCTCCTGTCGGTAAACATGTCTTGGGGGGGGGGGGAACTAAAATAAAGCAGCAACTTCTTGCAAATCCTCTTGCAGCCGGGCGAAGAGGAGCAAATGTTTTAGGACAGTTTTATGTACAGAGTTTTTAGGGTTTCCAGGATTCATGTCTGTCGTTTTAAGTGTGAGAATGAAACGGCTTCTGGGCCGGGAGTTTTATTTCTCCTCCCTGAAGAAACAAACAAAAAAAAAGAAAACCACAAGGTGATTTCTGTGGTGTTTTGTATCTAATAGGATGTTATGTTCTACAGTGGAGAAGGGAGTAGAGGAAGCATGGACCTCATTTTTTTATTTTATTTGGTCTTCAGTGACGTAAGCAGCAGCGCGAGACGATACGATTCAACGATGAGGATCCAATAATCAACTTCATCTTATTTATTTGTTTGTAATGTCACGTTTTGCACTTGTAGATGTATAAAGATAAAAGTCTCACTTGATAGTTTTGTGGAGGATCTAGATTCTTGACGTCTGTTGTGCTTAAATCAGCAATTGCAAAAAGAAGAAGAAAAATATATCACAAATGTTGAATGTAAGATTACGTATTTAATGAATGAATTTATTTGTTTTGAGCTCCTGTTTAACATTTCCATGCACAAGTCAAAAACGAACTTGCAATGCTGGGAAAAAAACAAACAAAAAAAACAAAACCAGTACAGAAACAAAAAACCCCAAAAACATTTCAGTTAAAAGACACATTCAATCTATATTGGTATTAAACTTCATGAGTCGTATTTTGGTTTGCTTCCAACAATAGTCTTGTAACACTGCCGTCTAATTATCTAACGAATCTAGATAATTCGTTAATCTAACGGGATTAAAAAGGCGACGACAAAAAAACCGGGTGGCGATTTTTACGCAGCAAAATGTAAGTGAAGTTTCCCCTGTTGGTCGTTGCAGGTGGCTGATCATCTGAGGAGGGAATGCTGCGAGGATATGTGGATTAGGTGCAGAAGGGACCCGGCTCACTCCTCCTCCCGCCTCCCGCTTTCCGCACAGTAAGCAGATCCAGCACGTCTTCGGGACCAGCAGGCCACCAATCACTGCCCGGGACTTTTCTTAAGGTAACCGATGAGGCTTGGAGTGACGTCAGAACTCGTCGGAGGGCACCGCTTCTGTCAGCTTGGAGCTCGTAGCTGTAGGAGCGCCGGCAGAAGGAGTTAAAATGTCACCGATGTTTAAGGACGAGGCTTAAAGAGACTTTTTTTTTTTTGAAGGTACAAACTATGCTGGATCTCACATGAAGCGATTGGTTTTTAGTGTCTCCGTGGCGACAGCTGCAACTCCAGCTACTTTAATAAAAGCAAGAAAAAAAAAAAAAAAGGTCCTAAATGTGGCTAAGGCATCACACAAATCTCCTAGAGCTGTCGCGTTTTCTTTAACTTCACTCTCTGTTTTTCACGTCTTCGGCACTTTTGTTGGACGTCGTCACTGTACTTTGACTAGAAACTCCTAGGAAGGAAACAAATACTAAAAAGCGGCTAAAGGTCAATGAGCTTCCGCGGCTCGGCAGGGCTTATTATTCTAGATAACAAAAAAAAAAGTTCCTCTTTCACTGCCTGCCAGATTTTCTACGAAGTTAAAAGCGGGTCAGGTTGACCATCCTGACCTGTGTGCATCACCAAAGACGGATCTTTACTAGCTCTGTTTCGTGCGCGTGATTTCTCTGATTAAATCCGTTGAGATGGAGCCCGGACGAAGCAGGAAGGGCCGGCGCGACGCCTGGGGCAATGTTAAGCTTGGATCCTGCCATTTAAGCCGGTGTTGTTTTGCCCCGTGCCGGTATTGTTGCTGACCAAGTGCGTCCTTTCAAGGAAATTGCATATGCTGATGGCAGTGCCCCTTTTTTCCCCCCCTCGCCAGTATAATTAGTCCTCCCGTCTTGAAGTGGTTTGAGGGGGTTGACTTTCCTGCTGTAAAAATATGGCATTACCTCAAAGATGACATTACCTCGCGCTACGTTACGCAGTCGCTCTATCTGTGCAGGTGAAGATTCACTCACATCAGCATGCTAAATGCTTAAGAGTGGTCAAATACCTGGTTATGTGTTTTTTTGTGCCAGATGTCTGCGGAGAATTCGGATGTGAAGAACCACCATTTCACTTTTACACACCACTTAGACCGGATTGTAAGCTGTGACTGTAGCTGCAGGTCAATAACCGGTAGCAGAAGACCCGCGAACACAGGAATCACAGTCCTCAAAGACAAATCTAAAGTTTGACCTTTCAAGTGACACTTGTAGGTTTGCGTTTGTTTGAGCACTTCATGAGGGTACTCACAGACTTTCAGGCAGAGAGATAAATTATGCATTTTAGGGATAAATGACCCAGTTTGCCCGTAAAAGAGGCAGGTAGAGCCGGTGGATGTAAATATGTCAAGGCTTTCACTGTGGCTGAAATCTGAATAATGTAGATTTACAAAAAATTATCTTCCTGCTTTTCTATTTCCTTTTTTTCCCCCATCTTTATTTCAGCCCATTTTCAAAAAGCTGACGTACTAAAATCACGGTGGAATGTTTTACTACAGTAGTAGACATTATTATTTAGTCATGTTCACCATGTAATTCCTTTCAACGTTATTTTAAAGACTTTCTCAGTACATTAGTATAAAAGGAGAGCAAGTCCCAGTCCTTTGTTTTTGCTGTTCAGGTTTAAAGAAGCATTATCACAACGAGGCAGTATCATCAAAGAAACAGTTTTCTGTTTTGAGATGGGATATAGTTCAAGGTTAGACCCAGAGGACTTTCTTACAACATATTTATGAATTATTAATCACCTCTAAACGGATTTCCACACTCAATGACGTACGGAGTAACCACGGTTGCTTTCACCACCCATTAAAGATTCAAGCTTGACATCAGTTGAAAAGCCATTGCCGCAAACATTTTCACATTTTACTTCATAGACTATGACAAAGACGTGCATCAACATGACGCGACGGAAGAGCTTTCAAATTTTCGTTTATAAAATGAGAATATCCGAAAGCTGTGGCAGACAGTCGGGCTCGACACTCTCGGGTTAACGGTTTCTAGGGTCGCCAAAAGCATTTACTAAACCCCGGGTCATCAACAACATGCCGGTATTTGAACTCAGCCCCGTCACGTATTGTCAGATGAGCGTTGAGCCGTTTGATATTTCAAGCGTCATCCGTTCAGACGTCTTATTTTTCCTCTTTTATTCGTCATCTTGATCTCTGGTCATCGCACGTAAAGCCGTGAAGCTCAGCTGGGGGCGGCCAAGTCATTCATCGATGGCGATGGCTTTCCAGATTGTCATCGTCATCAATCATGAATCATTGTAAGGGGTAGGGTAAGATTAAAAGATCAGATGAAAATGCCACTTAGCAATTCAGCAGACTGTGAAATACAGGTGAGTCACCTCTTAATTTCAAACACCTGCCTGTCGCTTCTGACACTCCAGCCGGCCTCGGTCTTCAGCCGTCCCGTATTACAGGCGGCCACTTTTCCCGCGTTGCCCTCATTTCACCCGGCCGTCGTTTTCCAAAGGCGTCTTTTCGGCGCCTTTTGGTGCGCTTGGTTCCAAGCGTTTCCGTGTCCCTCCCTCCGTTTTCCTCGCCGTCGCGGCCCCGAGCGAAAGTGAGGGCTAAGGTGAAAAGAATTGAGATCTACAGAGTTTGTGTACGTCGGTAAAATGTTCAGTGGACTGTAATTCCCTCCCCCGTGGACGACCGGGGCCTCTCCAGCCTTTCGAGGGAGGGAGTCGTGAACGGGAGCGCCGTCGCCTCAGCGTCCCTGTGCCAATTGCTCAAAAATGGCCAATTTCCTGTCTAGGATGTGTGTTCTCACATTTTTATCATCCCCCGCTGTAGTTATCTAGTTGCACTTAGGGTCATCAGTCATCGATGCCGCGTTTAGAGGAAGCCAATGTGCAGTAAAACTGACGGACGGCCTTCCGCATGACTGAAGATGTATGAGGCGCGCAGGCGAGGCAGAGAGGCTCCTTCTTTTTTTTTCTTTTTTTTTATTGTATTTTCAGCGTTGTCATAAGGTGCCAGGAGGAAAAATAGCACAGCTTACCCTGCTCACTACTAAATAAAGCATGGTGCGTTTACTGATTCAGTGTTTAGCTTGGCCAATGTTTTCTGTCTTTTTTGTTTGTTTGTTTGTTTGTTTGTTTGTTCTTTATGTGTTTGCAGATTTTTGCTGTCACTGGAGACAGGAGTGTGGTTTAAAGTGGAATTACTGCGAGATTTAACATCTCGACTGCGGCGAAATTCGATTTAAGATCGTAATTTGTTTCATGTCTGATTGGCTTAGATGAAAAGTCGAGTAACGGTCTGGGAGAAAGTGAGAAAAGGAGTCAAACAGATAGCACTGTAAACAACCAGAGTGTTTTGCTTCGTTTAGTGTTTGCAACATTCACTACTGCTCCTGCTACAGATGATTAAAGTGGCAATATTATGTAAATTCGGCTTTATTTTTTAGCTTTAAATCATGTTGTAATATTATTACCTCACCAAAACATACCTGGAGTGTTGACTTGAGTGTTTTATGGCTGATTTAGAAATCCTTTCGTCTCCATGGCAACCATTCAAGCTGTGCAAAATGTCTGGTTGGACCAAGCCCCCTTGCCGTAGAGTTTGCAGTTTCCAAGCTTCCAGCCTCACAGAGCAGCTCCTTCAGACTAGCCAGCAGCAATTGGCAAACACGGGTGGAACTGGCATCCACTGAGCTCATTATAGGACCTACTTCTCAATTAAAAACGCTGGTTAAGAAAGAGTTAACAGAGGAGCCATGTTGTAATGACTTCCTGCGGGCAGAGTTTCAGAAAGAACAGGAATTTTTAAAGAGACAGAGACCCAATTTCTAGGCATTAAATCAGAGTGTCATATTTCTTTTAATTCATGCATAATACATAGCATTTTTATAATAACTAGAGGTAGCATAGTTACTTGATTGTGTTATAAAATGCCACTATATGGATGTAAAACACATAATACTGCTCCTTTAAAAGAAGGAGTAAACTACTCTATGATGAGGGCATTGTGAACCTTGTCAGTTAACTTAAAGTTAAAGTAGAAATGGTCAGTAACCGTCTCTCTCTGTTTCACCTACATTGTCTAATCTCCATTGCAACTCAGCCATCATCAAAAAACCCCGTATTGCTCCGATTTGTTTTTCTACCATTTATTTCTCCACATTGAAAGCACGTCAGAGCGAAGCCCAACAAAATCAATAAACGTTGAATTTGCTTAAATCGGCGCAAACGTTTGAGAGAAAATTGGCGACAAAACTCCATAATCATGCAGCACGACGTGTTACATTTGGCAAATTGCTGCGAACTACACTAATTATTGTTTTAACATTACTACTGACGCCGTCGAGAGCAATAAAAATCACATATTAGTATTGTATTGACGCAGTTCAGTTTAGATGGCAGCAGCCTGCTCTCCTGGTGAAAACAGAGACAGATTGCAGGGAGGCAGATTTCACATCGACGTCGGGGAACGGCACGTCACAAGCTGCTGCGCTTTCACGCCAGAGAGGAGGTCGAATTCAGCCACACGGAGTGTGCGCCGCATTTAAACCCCCCCTCCAAAAAAAATATAAAAAAATATGCGACTCATCATTTGCATAACGAGAAAAGGACACCTCTCCACGAGCTGGAGTGAGAAATGTTCCTGTTCGTCATGCATGCAAAAGCCCCGGCAACTTGACCTTTGAATTATGAATACCCGCCGCCGCGCAGGGGGAACTGCATCCATGTCAAAGAGACGGGGCGGGAATATGAAGTGAATCGCTCTGGGATGCACCAACATCCTGTCTGCTTTCGACCGTCTCAGGCTGCACATGGCATCGACATGAGATCGCGCGATGAGATCGTTGTCGCCCGGCTTGCAGGAAGTGGCCCGCATCTTTTTTTTTTTTCTCTCTCTCTCTTCTCAACAGCGAAATCGAGGCTAACGTTGTTTTCACAGGGGTAACGCGACGGTTGCATTTCAAGCAAGTGGCCTCGTCAAATTTCAAATGCAAAATGTAGGAGTGATTGTATTATTTATTTATTTTTCCCTCGACGAACACCTGAGTGAAGCAATTACTTCGGTTATGCTAGAATCTGTAAAGCCATTGAGTTGTCATGACTTGAGGCTGTCTGTCAGTCTTTGTCTCATTTCAGATGCTTCCCTTTTGATTCTATTTTCACATTCTTAGTCACAGACACCTTCCCCCCGTTAAATATGAATTTAGAAAATAAGCACCAGAGGATTTTTTTTTTTTTCTGATTCCATAAAGACTCAGAGCACAAGTACTCCAGATAAAATGCCATGTCAAGCTGATAATTTTGTAAGAATGTATTTGTTGACATATGGAAATCTGATCCAGTTTAAGCCTAAATTTATGTTTAAAGAGGTATGTGTTAAGTGTTTTAGAGGATATAATACCATTTTACAGTACAATCAAAAAGCCGTCAAGTTACCTTTAGTTGTTGGGAAAAAAATGCAGCATTGTACCAAATATAACTTTGCAGTTTAACGTTTTGAAATTGGGCCTCTGTCTCTTTAAAAACTCTGAAACTCCTCCTTCCGGGAAGTCATAGCAACGCGTCTCCTCTATTAACCCTTTAACGTTTAGTTTTTTTCTTAGCAGCATTTGACTGACAAGTAGCTCGTTCAATGAGCTCAGCAGACGTTTCATGATTGCTGCTGGCTAGTCTGAAGGAACTGAGTGACGGAGCTGAATGGCTGCCACAAAAGATCAAAGGATTTCTCAAACATGCATAAAGGACTGATGACACGGTCCAGGTATGTTTTTAATGAGGGAATAACATTATAACAATACGTGAAACTCAGAAAATGGCGGTTTTACGTAAAACTGGTTATTTATTTTATCTTGATGCATGAGAAGAAGCTGCTGGCCACTTTACACTCGCTTACGCAAGTTCTAAAAAAAAAAGTTAACTTTTGTTTGTGTGGCAGAATATGTGGGTACTCGGTGGGAAACAGAGTGCCAGGATAACAAAATACTTTGGACTACATTTGAAAATACTGCAACTGGCACCGTGTCCATTTGACTAACAAGTTAGCATCTTAATCATCTCTAATTCAACATTCACAATGCTGAACCCGATCAAGCCTGAACTGCACTGCTCTACTTCTGTTACAACCAAAGTGTGGTGCACAAAATAATTCACTAATAGATTGGGTCTCTGGTCTTGGCAAACTCAGAAACCTTTTGCTCTGGATCGCCTCACAACTAGAAACATCCGCTATTTTATTACAGCATGTGAAAGAGCAACACCAAGCAGGGACAAATTCAGAAGTTGAAGGAATATAATACCTCCACCACCCACTCACGCTAATAACAGTCGATCAGGCCAGATGAATCCGACTGAGCAGGATTTCTGTGATGGTGCCGTTTGTCTCTGTCTCTTCTCTGAGTCAGCACACAGGAGTTGCCTCCGACGACATTCTCAGACACTGAGCACCCCGACATCAAGACAGGATCTGCTCGGTGTTGAACCCTTTTGTCAAGCTTTAGGAAGGGGGCACTTAGAAAAATAAATAAATAAAAAAAAAAGAAACGATGCTCGATTTATGCTCACATTTATCCCCATGTAATACTGCGGGTTTATATTTTAACGGTCAAGGTTTAACATTACAACCGTTATCTTCTGATAACGCGTCCTCTTTACATGCCTTCCCCACTCGACTCCTTCAGACTAGCGGCAGCAGCAGTTAGCCAACTCCTGGTGGGACTGCGTGTCTGCTGAGCTCGTCGTCGTATGAACTAAGAGCGTCTGCAAATGGCATAATGGAGACACATCTTTGCGACGCGCTGAAAAGTGGAGTGTTGGAGGGAGCAGAAGCTTCTTAAAGAGACAGAAGTCTAATTTCAGGACAGCAAACTGCAAAGTGAAATTTATTTTAGGCTACGTTTAAAATACGCATCATTTTTCATAAAACGTGAATGTAACATTGTTGCTTGATTGTGCTGTAAAATGCCACTATGGACATGGAAAACGCATACTACCGCCCCTTTAATATAAAACCGAATAGTGCATTGTCGTTTTTGGTAGCAGCCTGATAAAAGTTTCAATGGAAGTAAAGACAGTTTGAATCTTTGACTTTTAGATGAGCTGTTAACATCTCAAGCCTTTTGTGATGGACAACATTCTGCTTATCACAACCATCTGGTACTTTAACAGAATGTTTAGTATAATATAATCAATGCAAAGTGAGAATCTGCACCAACTTCCTGTCATTTCCAGCGCCCTGGTCAGCGTTCGTCTGCTTGTGCGTTGACCTCAGCAGACGGTTGGCGGACATGTGCGTGTTTGGGTTGCTTGTAAACTCCGGTTTCTGATAATAAACAGCCCTATTGTAGACCAAGGAAACGATATCTGTACATCTGTAGTTTTGTCAACATGCTTTTGTAGGAGCAAACAAAGAAAGAAAAAGAAAAAAAAAAAGAAATCTCTTATTCACGGTGTGGCTTCGGGCGTCGAATGTAACAGGCCAATTATCTTCATCTCCCTCCCAGTGTTCAAGCCGAGCTTTCGTTTGCCGTGTTCTCTCTGTGGCTCTTGTCTTACGGAGCAGAAACCAGGGGGAACTAGTTGAAAAGAAGTAATTGGCTTGATTGCAGAAAGGCTAATGACAGCTGCAGTGGCTCAAGGTATATACAGTCCAAAAACACCGAATAAAAGTCTCAAGTCGAATCAGACCAAGTCTTTCTTGTTTTAGGCCAATTAGAGAAGTAGAAAGTATTTCTATTTGCTAAACAGAAACTGGGTTAGAGTTAGGTCCATTTGGAGCAAAAAAAACTACAAGAGTCATTTGTTTTAAGTTCAAACATCTCTCATTCACAGAATCTACCTCCTGTGGTTTTTTTATGTCGATTTTTGACTTCACCTCTTGTTCTTTTTAAAAAAGAAAAAAAGAAATAAAAAAAAAACAAAACGGGTCATGACGAAAAACGATGCCTAGAGGAGCGAAACCTCAAATAAAACCCCGAACCCCACATGAGTTGCAGAGGCGGCTCTCGTGGGAGAAAACGAGTAAGAAAATGTGGACGTTTTTTTCTTCTTCTTCTTCTTTGATCGCCATTTTTGAAAATGGGATTGCCAGCAAACGGAATGGAAACAGCTTGGATTGGAATGCAGTATTATTATTATTATTATTATTATTATTATTATTATTATTATTATTATTATTATTGTCTCAGTGAGGTTGGGCTGCAGGAGCAGATTCTCCTGAACCTCCAGCAGACAAAGCAGGAGATTAATGCAGCTGTTGCTCGGCTCCGCTGCAGCGAGCTGCTGCAGAATGGGCACGGCTGCCCATTGCTGCTGCCTTGCATCACGAGTCCATATAATCACCACTGGTCTCTGACTCTGGCTTGTCCTTTAGCAGATGTGTTTATTTCCCCCCTCAAAATTGTTGACTGTATATGCCGTGATTTATGGCGGAGTGTTAGGTCCACGCTAAGACACGACCAAAATGAGGTGACAAGAAAAACAGTATGACAAGAATAAAGTTGGAAAATATGAGGAAGAAAAGTCCCTTTAAATGTTTGAGCGAAAAATGCAAACGTATTGCCAACTCTTTACCAAAAAGGACTAAAGTTCACAGAGCGTATGTCTTTTGGTCAAGTTCAATATGAAATGCTTTCACACATTTGTTTTATCCAAGTGAGATTGAGAGAGGAAGTTTTCCCTTCTTAGCGTCACAAAAACACTGGCTTAGAAAAGTGAAAAAAAAGGCTATTTTGTAATTGTAGCCACCAGTCAATAGAGGGTGTTATGCATTCACCAACCTAAATGCATTCCAGTAACTCAGAGCTCTTTCTGGTTTCATTAAATCAGGTGCAGTGTTTAACTGAAGGTCACGTGAACCAAGAGTTCAGCTTGATTTTTGTCGGGATTCATTTTCTTCCCACGGAACCAAAACTCTGCATCTTTCTTATCCTCTGGTTCTGACCTACTTTTGATAGAGGAAAGAAAAAGATAGAGAAATCCCCATCCCTCCTGCCCCCTCCACGGAAAAGGATTTTTCCCTTTTCTGTCAATATTGCAGTTAAGAAAACGTCTCTTTATATGCCGAGGCAAAGTAGAGCCGGATCTCTGAGAGCAACAACAAAACAAAAAAAAGTCTGTTTCTGCAAGATTTCCTCTAATCTTTTCCTGCAAAGTGCAAAACAAGTGTTCAAGGTCATCTTTCAAAGCCGTAGAGAAGCCGGGCAGAGGCGTAACTCTGTGGTTAGCGTTGAGCTAGCAGCCTCACCGGCGGCTCACGGAAACATCATCACTTTCACAGTGAACATGTTGGAGCACAGGTTGGTCCAACATGGTAGTCAAGTAAAATATTGTTTCGTTTAATTTTGCAAGCCGCTTTTTTTTTTTTTCTTCTTGTTTTTGAACGTCCAAGTTCCTTCGTTTCTGAGTTCCCTCCTTCTCAACGTGTTTTCGTCTAAACATTTTATTTACCCTTGGGTTTGTCAAATGCAGTTGCCATGGAAACAGGTGGAGTTCCTATGCACTGTTCCGATGGGAGCGTGCATGTGAAAGCACAAAGAAGCTCTTCTGTAAGGTGAGGCCGGCCGCTGTCTGGGCTCCCGTCTGCAGATGCGCCACGTACAGGCGGCATTCGTTTGTGTGTGCAGCCGGAGTTATCTGCGGTGATATTAAGGTTTCCTGAGGGAATTCATCTCTAATGCTTGTGATTTATGCATTAATGGTCCCATAAATGGAAAATCGATTGCCATTAATCTTAAGTATGGAACGGATGTTGTAATTATTTCTATGTGGGCCGACAACAGAACATCGATGTATTTTTCTAAATTAATGGGATGCCATATTTATTATTATTATTGTTATTATTATTATTTTTATTTACTTATTCCCACATATAGTCTTTTTTTTTTTTTTTAGATTATAGCAGCTCATTTTTAAGTTGCGGCTTAACTGAGAAAAAAATGCCTCAAGTTCCTGCTTTTTATGAAACTTTGATCCATCTGGCCTTACAAATTTAACATCATTTTGATTTATCTTTAAGAGTGACATGAAGAGCGTTGAACGTATTTTTTCTTTAATTTCCAGTGTGAATCACCACTGATATTCACGCAAACACTTTAATTATCAATCGCAAAATAAATGTCAAGCATAACAACATGACACTAATGAACTGAATGCTCTGTTCTTTGCGAGGCAGATGTCCAGTGTGTCTGTTTATTAGTATTGAATCCTGACACACATGAACGTAATCTCTGCTCTGTCAGCTATCTGTTGTGAGTAAGTTGCTACGATAGCAGGTTTGCGTAAAGCCGACATAGCGAAGCCTGTCCTGAATGCTGAAGCTGGTTGACCCCCGATGACAGCGATGAGTTGTTTCCCTGCAATTAGCACACTGAGCGGCACATTCATGGGATTGATTGACAGCGCCAAGACCCTCCTCCTGTCTCTGACAGGAAGCGATGCACTGGTAGCACCGGGGGGAGGCGGAGTAACTCAGACCTTTTGGCAAATGATCTGTCTCGTAGCATACTCTCCCAACATGGTGACAGGTTTAACAAATGTAGTTTTAACTTCAAACACATTAGGTAGCTAATAATAAAGATAATAAATCTTTATTTGTTATAAAACGATTGTATTTTTTATTTATTGATTCCTGATAACTTTGCCATTTCTTGGCCCGTCTCTCCTTTTTGGTGTTTGTTGGGTTTTAGAAAGACGGTTGCCAGAACCCTTTTTTTTTTTCCCCTCTCCTTTTTTTTTTTGACAGTAGTCGCTATTTTTCTGCCGTGGAGGTTCTGGTCTTATCTGGTGCACGCCGCTGCAGTGAGACTCTGCTCTTCCGCTGATTGCGAGGGATCAGTAAGTGAAGGTCATCTCTCCGCACCGCACTTGGTGCACTGCGCTATCAAAAATTACATTACTAGTACCCAAGGTTTGGGCTGTAACAGTATCTGAGCTGATTCCATGTCAAACATTGATGGTTTAAACAGATTAGAAATGGGATGATGGAGCACAATATTGAGAGCATATGTCCGTAAAAGAGCTATAAAGTTGCTATAAAGGAACCCGAAGCTCAGGATGAGTTTAAATGATTTTTTTTTTTTTTCTTTTGAATGTT
This sequence comes from Poeciliopsis turneri, assembly GCA_922788865.1. Lineage (NCBI taxonomy): Eukaryota > Metazoa > Chordata > Actinopteri > Cyprinodontiformes > Poeciliidae > Poeciliopsis > Poeciliopsis turneri. The sequence goes on along the minus strand of CAKLNU010000376.1, from coordinate 157,284 downwards.
ATCACAGTAAAAGAAAATAATAGCTTAAAAAAAAAAGCACGCTGTGGGAGCGTATTGTGTAGAAACCCCATATCTCGGCAACGGATTGAATTTCTTCCGCGTTTTACTTCATTATTCCTTTCAACCGTCTGCATAAGAGTTCATTAAGCTTTGTTTCTAGGCCCTTGCTGACAAATGGTTTTCCACTGAATTCACTTTGTCGTTGGCGTCTATGCAATGTGCTTATCGGGCTGGAATCCAGAACGGAGTGACAGATTGTCGGACCTCGCTCAAGGTTTATGACGCCGCGTTGAGAACCGAAGGACACAGTCTGCTGTCGGTTTGATATCGGCTTATTAGCCGATGCCTGTGGGCCTCCGTGTTTAAAGGTCATAATAACAACCATGAATTTAATGTCAGTCATCATCTCGATTGCATTGGGGTTTTCTGCAGGCCTTTCGATGTAATGTCGCGCTCGTTACGAAACTGCAGGCGCAGATTGAGCATATTGTTGAAGTCAAATGGCAGAATGGTGAGCTGTAGCTGGTCGACCGATGACCTTCGGGATAGCCAGTCGGGGTTATAGTCTTAATGGTGGAGTATTTGGCGTTTCTGCCAGAGAATTAAGCTTATGAGTAAATGTCTGCTGGGATGCTCTGATGGATACTCGAGCTGTAACTTACGGGGGAAGCAGTGGGACTTGGGTACAAGTGTTTGGAAGAGAGTAGCAGATCTTTGTCAACTAAACTTGTTGAGGAACCACTGGTTAGCCTGGTAAAAACCAGCCACTTGTTCCACGCTTTGCTTCGTACAAAGAGTCTGGGCCATTGGAAGGAACGACCGCTTGCTGGAGACGAGTGTCTCCAGCAAGCGGAGACACTTGCTGGAGACACTCTGTCTGTTCAAGTCCTAACTTTTACCCAGCCGCTAACGTTTGCCCGTGACGCACGTGAAGCTTACCGGTAATTTCTTGTGCTGTAAGCGACCATCCTCCACTGACAGGAGAGAGGCGCTGAACGAGATGCTTCGTTCACTACGGCGGTAGGAGCTCACCCCCGCAATCGGTCGGCTGCTGGTTCTATTTCCGCTCTGTCGTTGCGTCTTTGAGCAATTCAGAGGAATCCAGATCAATGGGAGAAATTCCAGTGACCTGGTATAGGGAGTTGAGAATCAATCAATTATCAGGCCAGGTAATTAAACCATGATATCGCATAACTTTTGCACCTACCTAATTAGTTTGCTTTGGTTATTTTGGCTTGTGAGCTATTATGAGTAAATCATTAATTCCAGTATTTGCACATACATATTTGCTAATGAGAGGTTGTTGTTTTTTTATTATGATTTAAACAACATTTTACACACTTCTTACTCCAATTTGTCAAACCTTTGTTTCAGGATTATGTTCTTGCATCACAATTATAAATGCACGTCTTTTATGAGCAGCAAACTTCAACTGCTTTCATATGAAGTTCAATAGCGTTGTTTTTCATTATTCTGCTTCTCTTAACGAGGTGCGCTGGCCGGGCGCGGTTGTGTCAGAGCCTCCAGCTCGTTTGGTCTCGTCTCCGCCGTAATCCTGATTAACGTCAGCAGCTTTACAAACAAAAGGGTCATTTAAAGCAAGCCTGAATAAGTAACTACGCTTTTATCCCGAAAGGCCTGCATGGCTTACCAACACTCGGGACTTCCAGAAGTCAAAACAGAAATTTCTTAATTGCTCTGCCAGTTGAGAAACCGTATCGCTGACTTCATTGTGTTTAGGCGATCCGAGTATTTGAACAGATTCGTTTTCAGTTAATTCTGTATCCCATTGTCGTTTTTACCTGTCCTTTTAAATTTGGACATAGTACCATATAAAAGTTTTTTTTTCCCCCACCTAACATTCAAAACATTCAGGTATATTGATGACTTTTCTTGACATTTTTCTCTCTTCTTTTTCTGTGTTCTTCCTTTAAATGTATGTACATTGTAAATACCGCGTAGCTTTCCCCTGTCGAACTGAAATCTGATCATTTCACCTTAATGTAGAAGTTGGGTTGTTTTGTACCAGACTTTACTGGTTTGGAAAACGTGTGCATTTCAGTACGCTCTCTTGAGAATCAAGCACACAACGTAATTCTTTTAATTACTTTAATTAATTTAATAATTTAATTCCAGTCTGCTGGAAGGAGCTGTGGTGATAGGATCCCAAAAAACAATATATGTTTGTTGTTAAAAATAAAAATAAATAATGATAATAATAATTAATAATAAAAAAAATTAAATGATAAAAACATAAACGTAAATAATACTAAAAGTACAAGCACAAATAGATCATAATAGCATTGCAAGTTGCTTTTTTAAATATATTTTAACTTAAGCAGGAGACAAATGGAGATAAGAACCATTATAGATACAACATTTTAATGTGTTAACATACAACTAAATAAAATAGTGAGCGATATAGGCACTTCTTTAAAATCTCTCATCAAACTATTTCAAGTAGGAAGCAAAATACGCAGCTGCCTAAACCCTGAATTATGAAACCTTGGATGATATGAGGAGGTAAAATCTGGACATGGAAAGTATGAAGTCAAGAGAAACAAACAAATTATCATGAACTGAGCAACCGTTTGAGCCTCAACAATAACCCTGTCCGTTGATTTGCATTATTTCTCTGCTGACATTTTTTTTTCATGACTCACTCTTTGGTCAGCTGTGCTTCCGTATTTGTGAGGCAGATTTGACTGCGTGCGCGGGGAGTAAAATATGCCGTTTGAAGAGACTCGCCGCACAGACCCGCCTTTGAACGCAGGGGCCCGGCGCTCCTTCGCATCTCCCCTTCCAGTTTCTCACCTCTCCGAATCCATCGGTTTTAGCTCCTAAAACAAAGTTCGGCGACGAATATAAATGCGGTCTCGGTGACGCATCGAAAACAGCCTGCTTCAATAGTTCACCTTAGAGTTCAGCTGCTGTATAAATCTGGTATTTTATAGGGGGGAAAAAAAAAAAAAAAAAGGAAGGAAGGAATCAAGCGCCACTCCATTTTGCTTTCATAAAGTAAGTGGTTAGGCATTAAAGCGGTCATAGTTTGTGTATAATATATGTGTGACATTGTGCCTCGTGTAATTGAGCATGATTTGTTTGTGCGTGGGCGAGCGGCGGCGAGGTCGGACCGCCGCTCGCCGACAACCTGGAACACAACACGGCTGCCGGCGCCCGATCGTGTTCGATCAACAGTGGTTTGTCGCAATTGTGCCTTTAGATTGTTCTGATGTTGACACGTCCTCAGACATAGAGACATATATCTATACAATTAGATATATATACATATAAATGCATTGTTGAGAATAGCACTACCGGCCTCATTTACCTTAGCCACGGCGGATGCGTGATGCACATTTTCTCTCTCGACGAGGCATTTGTTATTCTGAGAGGACATTTATTTTGCGTGATGGAATTTGAGCCGCCTGTGTTTGCCGCGCAACTGCAATCAGTGCGGAAAGTGCATCTAATGTTTCAGCGGTGACCTATGGAGGGGAGAGAATGCAGTCGGAAGAGCATTTTTCAATAAGCCAGTTTGTTGTTACTTAGGGTTGATGCGTTTCGCTGTGCCATTCGCCTTCACCTGAAATGCATGAAATAAGGCTCAGGAAGTCAGGAAATTAGATTGTGTTTGTCTTTGTCTCGTGGAAGATGTGAAATGAACCACATTATTTATTTGAGGCTTTGTCTCAATAAACCTATGAGTGGGGAAGACATTTAAAAAGCATCCAGAATTAGCAAGCGATGGCCTGTTTGTAGGTTTGAACGATTCAATTTGATTTCATTTATCTTTATAGCATCAAATCACAACAAATGTTGCCTTGGCGCACTGTGAAGAAAAATAATTTCAATTCAGTTATGCATTCATTATTCCAATCGATCCAGTTAATTGCATTCGACGCAGCCGAAGTCACGGAGTCACTGACTTGCGGCGTTCACTCCTCCCTGACGACCGCCTAGCAACGGCGGGAAATTGCTTGTCGTTGACTTTACAGCAGTTCCTCGTGCGGAGCAAGCACGTAGCGACAGCGGAAAGGAAAAACTCACCGTTAACAGGAAGAAACCTCCAGCAGAAGCAGAACCTTCTCAAATGGCAGAGCAGACTCACAAAAAAGAAACAGATGAACTTATGTAGGATTACTTTTTTATGTCAAAATGAATTATGATTTTTTTAAAAAATCTGTGAGATGAGAAATAGCAAAACCTGTTCTAGGTGTTTCATTTGTTAATTTTTTATTTTTTTTTATTTGTCATGAAATTACTTTCATTGTGAGTTGGTTCTATGTGGTTTCAACAGGTCCATTCCCTTTATTCTGCTCTTTTGAACATGTCTGAGTAACTTTACCAGAAGAGATGTGCAGGAAGACAGATGTGATTAGATTAGCTGCTGTACAATCAGCTACAAAGTGTCTAGACAGGCTCATATTCCACCATAACAGCAATCAGAATACCATGCGGCATATTTAAAGGTCAGATGTGGAAATTAAGGGCTGCTTATAAAGTGGAAGCAGTTTCTCCCAACATGAAAAAAGCTGCTCTCCAAGGCGTAAAGGTAATTCATCTACTGAGTTTTGTTAATATAATTAACGCTTCGGTCTAGGTTTTTCTTTCGTTATCTAAAAATATGGAAACCATTAAATTATTACAGCACCCAATGGGTTTCGGTAACCAGATCGCATTGTTAACCTGCTTTAAGACGAATAAATCCATTGTTTTCCAACAAGCAGTATTCAACTTTGCATGTCTCATAAAACTTTGGCTAATTCTTTATCTTGGCATATTTTACTTTCTGCTCTGGAAACTTAAAATTTATAAATTTCATCACAAACTTTCTTTGAATTTGTACTGGAAGATCCAAGGATATAAATTTGCCCCTTTTTTTAATTGCTTGTACAGCAGGGGGGAAAAAAATACAATTAAGATATAAATAGGGAGCTTTAGGTTTTTAAATAAAGTTGCCTTTTAATTTTACCCTGACTGGAGTTATTAGAATCATCTTGTCGGATTTTTAGGATTCAGCTCTCCAGAGTTTTACCTTTACATTCACTAGAATGTATTTAGCCTAACTCAGCAAATATGAATATTTGGGCGTAAATAAAACCTTTTGCACCCAGAGTATTTATGAGAAGCCTTGTGCATGCGTAACTTTGTGTATTTGTTCTGGTACGAAAGCAGACATCCTTACTTTTTGGAAGATTCTCCACAAATTTCTGATTGGCCGAGGGGCATCAAGTTTGTTTGGATGCTACCAATCAAAACAGGCGGAGCCACTGAGAGCGAGAGCTGAGCAGCAAAAAGGAAAAATAAAAAGTTGGCAGCCGGCTTTCACTCGATGGGAATCTGTTCTCTTGACTCACGGCGAAGAAATCGCGAATGAACTATTGGAAAGCGAATAAAGCTCAACAACACTTCTTCTGACAGTTTCTATCCAGTCTTGGAGGTGACTGAATAAAAATTGCGGACGGTCTCGCGCGTGCGAAACAAAAGTTCGTTTTCAAGACGATCACTTTTTGTACTCGCGTGACGCTCAAAACCAGAGAGAGTTGGTTCTTCTTTTCCTTCGCATGCGAAGCACAGCATAAAATAACAAGCACTTCTCGTCGTGTGTCTCACTCGCTCGCACGCCGAGAGGGTCGAACAAATAACAGCTAATATTCAGCCCAGCAAGCTTTGCTTATTGCCTTTCAGAGCAGCGGCCCGTTTTCTCACAGAACGCTAGACGGGCGGAAATAAAAGAGACAATGATCACAGCAGTGTTCCTCCTCAAGGTCGGCGCTACGCATGTAGGAGAGAAACTAAGAAATCAAGAAATTGCTTTTTCATCCCAGGCGGCGGATATTTGGAAGAAGGGGGGAAAAAAAATAAAAATAAAATATTTTAACATTTATTGCTTATGTTTTGCTTCTAAAAAAAATTGCCATCGAGAGGATAGCTCGCCGGAATTAAAACGAAAAACAAGAGCCACTTCCTGTTTCTGCCGACTTTAATTCCACATCAGGCGGACGCTCCCCCGGAAGCCTCCAGAACCGGCGCAACGGAATCAAAGTTGCTGATGTTTGAACAACTCGAGTGTCTGTTAACGAGGAGCTTAATTTGTTCAAGAGATTCCTACCTGAAGCTTTTGCTCGGGTAAAGCCACAACGTGTTTTTGTTTCTCACGGCCCCGGAGAGCGGCGAAGTGTGCCGGCGTGACAGCCAGACAATGACTAGACCCTAATTGATACTGCCAATTATTCTGCCAGCAACAAAGCGTGGCAATGTACAGTGAGCGGCGCGTCGGTTTAATTAGAACAGGTGCCCGAGCGCTACAGTTCCGGGGAGTTTGATGAAGAGGAAGCAGCCCTCGCTCGAGATGATACAAGACGCAGATGAAATAATATTCCATTACAGCCACAGAGAGGGTCCTGCAAGCTGGGAATGTGAACATAATCTGCCACAGCTCCTATCCTTGCAGATAAAGCACTTCCCAACGGCAAACTTCTATTGGTTCTCCAGTGCAAAAGATTTACAGCCACAGGCTGATGACGTTTCGGTAGATTGTAGAGCTTCAAGATTTTAAAAGCGTTTTTTGTTTTCAACTGCCTTCATTCTGATACCTGGAAATCAAACCGACCACCTTTCGACGTCCTCTGAGTAGCAGATTAATCTCACGGTAAACCCGTCCGGTTTATGAGGATGTCAGAGGTTTAACAGAGAAGGTTGTTAAATATTATCATGCTGACCCAAAAATGCAGCTGACAGGTCCAGGATAAAGTGGCGTCAATCGGTCAACCGATCGATCAAGTGCAGCACCTTTCAGCAACGGGGCAATTCAAAGTGTTTTACGTCAACAATCGTCAAAACCTGCAACAGAGATTGGATTCCTGCTGAGCGCCGCTGTTAAAATCATAAACACACGTCCAGTATGTTCCATTTATTATGGGTCAACAGAGAGGTTTCCTCTCCATGAGACACTCCAAGCTTTAAACACACGGAGCAGAACGGATGTGGTACAGATGTGGAGCTATCTATCAAAACAGATAGCTTTAGCATATGTAGCTAATAATATAATGCACTGTTATGAAAATCTGTGTCAATATCCAATATTAATGATGCTGCCATATTTACTGATATTGTATATACATATGAATATTACCAGGGCTGAAAAATATATAAAGATGCAACCATTTCCTATCAGTTGATATTGATAATTATTGATTTGTTTTTGTTGTTGTTGTTGTTTCATCCATAGTTTTCACTCCATGTCATTATTTATTTATTTTTTATTAGTTTAAACAGTTATGAGGCCAAAACCTCAAACTGCTGCTGCGCAAGTTACTCAACAGGTAGTTGCTAGGTAACCAAACGATGAGTGAGTTAGTTAATGCCGCTCGCCCAGCATAGCTTTCGACACCTTGACAACAACATCCACATCACCACTGCTTCTGTGCTTCAGCTGAACTCCCCACAATCCTTTGCTGCTTCACTGTCCCGGTCACATGACCTGAAACAAACGCCAACATGATTGACATAAATATCGGTTATGTCGATTTTAGGTATCGGACCAATACCGATGCTGGTCTGCGTTGGGAACCGATGTCCGTAGATGCTCTTCATTCAGCTTTGCAGAAAAATGGCCAAACATTATTAAGTTGCATAAACCTGGTGGAGCAAAAGTTGAGTTTTTCACTGAGCAGATTCAGAGCTCAGAAGGCTAAATACATACCAACGCTACACTTTTCAAACTTTTTCCGTTTACATTTTTACTCTAAAAGTGCGGGGAAAAGTCCGAGGGTTATGTTTACTTTTGCAAGGAGTCGTATGAGCTTGAGGTCTTCTTCCACGGCTCTGCCAACGTTGAAACTAGCCTTTGGCATGTAGGTGTGTTGCCGTGTGTGTGTGTGTGTGTGTGTGTTCGCACGCGCTGCTTCTTTACAACAAAGCCGTCTTGAAATGCAGCCTCGCTAAAAAGGCACGAAGCAGCTGTTCGTGGGAGTAACTAATGTGTAGCATGTGAGGAAAATAACATTGATTGCAACAGAGTCATTTACCCTCTACTGAGAGCCAATTTGTTTGGTGTTGTTTTCCCACAACTTGAAGGATGGTTTCTCGATACTAGGAACCCGGGTCGCCGGGTGCAGAAGTGCGGCGGCAAACGATGTACCCCCCACCCTTAAAATCCCCCCTCGTATCCCCCGTCCCTCACACACTTCAGCTCCACACACACCCTCCATCTAAGCGTGAGCTAAAGGTGTCTTTATAATCTGCTTGGGGAATCTTTGACCACAACAAGGGCACTGAATCATTTTCGCAAAAAGAGCACCCATCAAAGGAATCGCAGACCAAATGGTCCTAATCTCCTCCCCCTCTACCCACGATTACTCGCTGCTTTGGGCGCATCGCAGTAAGAAGGTGGAAGCAATGATAGATAATGGCGCTATCATGGGAATTGCATTAGAACCCTTTGGGTCTTCAAAAAGAGTTCCTCACAAAGCCAATTATGGAGTCTGTTTGTCTCAAAGCTCTCTCGCATCACAGCGTTGTGTCAATAACCTTTAAACGGAGGGAAGCACCGAGTAGGACCCGAGGGGCCTGACGGGGGAGGAAACGGCAGCTGCAAGGTCGCATGTAGACCTTCCCGTGACGCAAAAAAAAAGAGAATAAAACAAAAACAAGACTCCCTCCGTCTGGTAAGTCCACACTAATTGCAAGGTCACATCTAAGACTGGCAGGGATTTTACAGGCCTCAAACCCAATGGGAAAACATCAGGACGAGTCACACGTTCAGGCTCCCTCTAATTGGTTCAACGACTCTTTATGTCCGCCTATCAAGATCACGCTCTCTGTTGCCATTATGAACGACTCCACCCACCTATTTCTTTATGTGCCTCACAAAAAAACTACTTCAGCATGAAAAAGTTCACAGCCACTCACCGAGAGCCTCCAATAGAAACACCGCGCGGCCGCAACATCGCAAGCGGTGGATGAGCTGCTAAAAAAAAAAAAAAAAATGGAGGCGCACGTCTGGCAGACATGCTTTACTTTCCTTCACGAGGATGAATGTTTCATGGCTTGAGATTTCCCAGCAGGACAGAAAGCAAATTTACTATCCGGGGAAATTTAGCATGTCGTTGGAAGTCATAAAACGTCCAATTGTGATTTTAATAATGACCAGAGTTCTCCACCAGGAGCAGCAAAACCATGCAGAGTTTTGAACAAGCGTCCGCGTTGATAACCGAGGAGACGGAATGTTTTCAAAGCTCTCAGCACATACACCACACACACACACACACACACACACACACATCATCATCACGTCGTGCCCACGACGCATCAGCGTTTGCTGCTAGAGGTATTAATGTGACAGAGACACTAAAAGTGAGGCAGGAACATATGAGAGAGAAAAGGGGAGAGTATTCTTTTTCATAATTATTTTACGAAAACATATTACGTGCCGTGCGTTTTTATATGTGGAGTTCTATATGTCACAAACCAGAGCAGTCCGCTGCCTTCAAAAGCCACCACTTCTCCCTGCTAACAAAGTTGTGGCTCTCAGCGGTAGGCCAACAACAGGATAGTATTTGCAATTTTTTTTCTGTGAAACGTAACTTCCGATTACTTGTACATATCTGCTTGTGGATTTTTTTTTTTTCGTGAAGCACATCTAAAATAATCGAACGAAAATCCATTTTGAGAAGCTGAACGTCCGAGACTCGACGCTACTTGACATGCTATTGGCTAACGTTATGCAAAGCAGCCAATCCAGAAGCTAATTTATTCAACCGATTGGCTGTTCCCCCGAGAGCAGCGATGAGAAAAACTGCAGATTTTTAGCTTCTGTGGAGGCACTAAAACAGTTTCCTTAACATTTATTAATAAATGTTAACGTTCTCGTGCTACTGAAAGTATTTTTAGAGGATGTCTCAACTACTATTCACATATTTTTGCTATTATTTTTTTAGCTAACCACCACGAACGCCAGGGGTCCACTGTGTGTAGTACAAACATTTATTTATAAATTAAAGAAATAAAATATTGATAAAAAATGTCATTCTTAATCCAGCTCTCTTCCTTTAAAGGCACAACAGCATCAGTTGATCTGAGAAGCAGATTTCACTTAAATATTGATCTTAACTCCCCTCCTGTTTCTGAGGACTTAAAAGTGGCAGTATTATGTATACAACGGGCACAAACTGCTATTTCATAGCACAATATAGTTAACCATGTTACCAACAGTTGTAAAAAAATGCTGCACATATCAAACATAATTCACCAGACATTTTACTACGCAATCTGCTGTCTTCTGTCTCTTTAAGAAGCTCCTACTCTTTCTGTTGCAGCTACTAGTCTGAAGGAGCTGAGTGGGGAAGGGGCACTCTGTGAGGAGGAGACTTTGTACGAGCAAACGTTTAGCCACCCATGAACGGTTCCCACAGGAGATTAAAGGATTTCTCAAACATGCTTGAAGGAATCAAAAGCAACACTCCGGGTGTGTTTTTGATGAGGGACTAACATTATAGCGTGACGCTAAGCTAAAAAAAAAACAACAACAACGACAGACGATATATTTGAAGCTGTACGTGGCGTCGCATGACAGCCTCATGTCTTTACAGCGACAGCACAGGTCTTTACGATGAGGCCTCTTCATGTTGATGTGTCTCTGCTTCTTCTCACAGCTGCAGCAAGTCTGAGAGCAGCCTATAGACTCCACTCTGTAGGGGTTAAACCCCACCCCACAAAAAAAGTAGTTCACACAGTGCCTCCCACCCCCTGAATACATTCAGAGAGAAATAGCAATCAAAAGAACAACAACACAATGTCAGTTGTGTTGTTGTTTTACACCTCTGACAGAGCAGAGGTGCACAGTGTGTGTAATTGCACACAGTACGCCGAGCCCACCTTTTCCCAATCAATCGTTCAGGAGGCCTTTTAATCTTGCAGCTGTGGCTGTGGCTCGACTCCAGCTGGAAAGTGTTTATTGCCTCTGGTGTCAGTAGGACACTCGCAGCGACCCGTCCCGACTTTCAGGCTCAGATTCTCGTCAGCGGTGCGGTGGGCGCCGTTCCCGATGGAACGGTTGGCCCCAATCCAGGAAACAAAAAATGGAAACAACTGATCAAATTTACATCTGGATTTATTTTTGGTTTCATTATTTACTTTTTTGGGATATTTATTTTAACTGCCACTAGGTTGTGACAGTATGTTATGATAATTTGTGAGAAAAAAAATAATAAAAAATTCATCTCCTCCATATCCCCCTGGAACTACTCTTCAGACAACTATTACTGTCGTCTGAAGAAAAGGAAAACAACCAATCAGAGTTGGGAGGCGGGTCTTGGCGCTGTCAATGATCCTCATGTACTGCTGCTAAATTTGCTAATGGCAGAGAAACAACTTACCATTACATAAAAAAAAAAAAAACATTAATCCGCTGTCATCGGTGGCCATGCTAACTAGCTTTAGCCTTCACTCCTGGCTCTGCCAGCTGCAGCTTGCTCACTGCTAACACTGGCAGTTCAACCAGAGGATGATTTTCAGCGCTAAGACCCTCCTCCTCTCTCTGATACCATGCTGACAGTTTCAAAAAGTATGTAAAAAATATATTTTTACATGAGTTACTTAACTGCAGCTTTGAGATCTAACCTCCAACATGATTTCTCCCTTATTTTTTCAAATTCGAGGCCTGGATCTCAGCCAGTTCCAAACTCGTCGTTGTTACTAGGACCAAAATGGGAAATTTTCGAATGAAGCGCAAAGCAGAAAGAACCGGCACGCCTCTAAAGCGTTTGAATGACAGCCTATTAAAAAGTTTGCGTCGCACACTGTAGTCACGCATTGGCAATTTCAATGCACATCAGAAGATATAACAGCTCAACATGTTCCTCTGCCTGGCGCGTGAGCCGCACCCCTTGTCTTTAGAGAAGTGGGTCAGCATTAAAGCAGGAGATTTGTTTTTTCCCCCCCTTTCTTTTTCCTTCCTGGCACCGAGACCCTGCTTTTCTTACCCGACTGAGTCACGGATTTGTTTCTGTTCCCTATTTTCACATACGGCGCGATGTGAAACGCTCGCCAGCTTGTGCATTTATATACAAACACGTAATCAAGACGGCGGAGCAATTCAGACGCATTGCTGGTTGTTGAAGCAGAAATAGTTTTACGGTGACATGGCTCCTTTCTGCTTATTCTCCCTTTCTCCCCTTTAATTAATTCTCTCTCGTCATCTCCTTTATGATTGTCAGTAATAATTTTCGGATGGAAATGCGGCGCCACGGGGAAGCTCCCGTCCGGGGAGAAGACACCTGCTACTTTAATAATGGCTCTTCTGAGGCAAGAAACAGTTAAAATGAGGAAGGTGCCCCCACGGTGAAAGCCTTTCATGTTTGACAGCTTCGTCAGAGGATTTCAGGCCGGATGAAGAATCTAACTACCACCATATTAGATTTATTTATTTATTTTACATCACTGCCAATTGTGGTTTGCGTGTTGAAATGATGTTTTTGCTTTCCGCTTGTGTTCCCCTTCACTGTATTTGCTGTGTTGCTTACTTGGTCTGTCCTCAGGTTATAACAGCTTTTTTTTAGTGTCTTTTTGTTTGTTCTAATTCAGTTCATTTGACTTAGTTTTTAGAGTGTGTTTTTCTGGTTTTTATTGGCTATATGTGGTTTGAATTTCAGCCAAGTGCTTATTAGTTGTTGTAGTCTTTTGAGTTTTTCATCCATTTGTAGTTTTTTCTTACTTTCAAATAAAAAAATCGATTTCTAATTATTTGAATTAACCTTCGGTTAGCTTGAATTAGTTGACATTTATCTCGGTACAAATTTTTAGGCACAAAATTTCGCCCAAAATAAATAAAAATACTAACCCAAGCTGGCAGTTTGAGGCCAAACTGTCATGTTTGGCTTTGAATTCAAACAAAGTATTTCATTGTGATTACGTATCGCTTAGGTAACGAATACTCAACAGAAAATATATTTTTTTAAATGCATTAATTATGTCTTTCACACAAAATATGAAAGACTCCAATGCGAATACTGTTGCAAGCCTCTACAAATGCAATAGTTTTCTATTTAGCATTCGATGAGAGGAACAGACGTAGAAGTGAAAATCCACTTGATAAATGAAAAGTCTCCCAGTTACACTTTGGACTCAGTCAATCAATCAATCAATCAATCAATCAATCAATCAATCAATCAATCAATCAATCAATCAATCAATCAGTCGACCAACCAAGTTTATTTGCATACCACGTTCAGCAACAGGCCATTCAAAATGTTTTGCATCATTAAAACAGAAAAATAAAAAGTCACCAACTGAGAAAACCGCAACAAACATTTTGCCATCAAAAGTTGTCAATACACGTCAAATATGTTTGTCAATGCTCCAATTATTATATGGTCCAAAACCAGCTCTGTATCAGCTGGGCTTTTAGCCTTTATTTGAAGGAACTCAGTGTTTCGGTTGTTCTGCAGTTTTCTGGAAGTTTGTTCCAGATCCGTGTTCATCTACAAAAAAAAAAAAAAAAAAGTTTGATTTCAAGTTTTCTATGACTGTTGGCTGCAAATGAAATAAATCTGAGACAAAGCCAGGTGGAAAAAATTTAAATAATAATGCACTTTCTGCATTTCTCTTAATGCTGATGCATTTAATTACAGGCTACTCTAATGAGTAACGCGAGATAGGGCTTGCTCAATAGAAATCTGTTTCCCGGCTCATAATTAAGCAGTTAGTGATCCTCTTATCCCCACTAGTGAGCACCACCAGGTATAATTGTCCTCTTTGCCGACACTGAACCCAGTGAGGCCCTCCAAACAGCTGGACTGGAGGAGGGGGTCTGGAGGTTCGCTGTGAAATTTCCTGCGTTGCTTCTGGCTAATCAAAGGCCGTTCGTGGCTGAGTTCATTTCTGCTTAATTAGCGGGCGGAAGAAAAGGCGGGCTCTCTCTGTCGTCTGACCCCGCTGTTTCTTGAAGGCCTCTGCGGTCACTTTCAGTATTGGCTTTTTGTCACCAAAGGAAAAAAAATTAAATAAAGAAGCTAATGACGAACCTCTATTCACTCTCGCACACGAACGCCGCAAAGGCAGAGCGAGCGGCACAAAACGGAGCGGCGCGTTACCCCCCGAAACGCGGCCCTAAAAAGAGAGAATTTCCCCGCATTAATAAATGCAGGACGGAAATAATGCCGGTTCGACAGTCACAATGCCACAGCCTGAATGCGCCGGGTATCGCATTCAGGCTCTCCGCTCGCCGTACCCCCAAACGTTCATGCGTTTGGTAACTTGCCTCGACAGAGTAGACAGGTCGGGGAGGTTAAACGGATTTATTTGCTGTCGGCTGTTTGCTTTTCTTTTTTTTCTTTTTTTTTTTTTTTTGCTTTGCTGATCTCCATGCTTCTGTGAAATTGCTTTTGTATTATGGCTGTGCGTTATGCGTTCTGAAAGACGGCTGGAACAGAGAGGCGGCGGCGGTGACACCTGATGTTCCTACTGCTGCTCGGCGCTTTTGATTAATATTGGGCAAACCAGACGCGATGTTGTGGTATTCTCTGGGCGAACCGGGCCAGCCACAAGGAAATATATATATATATATTTATTTTTCATCAATTTAATCCGGTAACCAGTTTTATGATCAATATGATCATCTAAAAGACCAATTTTCCAGCAAAAATAGGCATATAATTTATTTTGGGACAAAATGTTCACATGTATTAAGTACCACAACGTAAAACAGAAAGTGAAGAGGGAGGGCTGCTCTGTGAATCTCAGAAGCTTGGAAACTGCAGCTTCGAGGAGGAGCTTCATTCTCAAAGGCGGAGCTCGGTCCACCCGGGCGTTCTGCACAGCTGAACGGTTGCCATGGGAGATTAAAGTATTCCTCAAACATGCAGAAAAGGATCGAGGCAACTCTTCCTGTGCGGTTTTGATGAGGGAGCAGCATCATAACGTGATGTAAAGCTCTAAAAGGTTGATTTTATATAACACCGCCCCTTTAAGTATCACATTGTCACTGTATCACTAATAAAGGAATTTGTTCCACGTTGTACCAATGCATTCAGAGTAAAGATTGTGGGGGATTTTCAACATGTTTCAATATAAGACACTTCTACTAATTTATTTGTTTAAGTGCATTTTACACGTCTTTAACCAGGGCTGCCAGCAGATTCGTCTATAAATGGTTGAATTCCAGACTCCATCCTGTGAGTCTTTGAAGATCTCAAGTTATTCAACACAATAAGAGGGTAAACAAATATTTCCCCGAGGGCAGTCAATGAAACAGGCCCTCCCTTTTTATTTTCCTTTTTTCCCCGAGCGGTAAAAAAAAATTCAATCCGGCTTGCATCTGAAACGTTTCCAGCAAATGTTGACAGAAGCAGCTTTGTTTGTGTGCGTCTTCCAACAGACGGATCGCAGTAGGTTGCCCGCTGCTGGAACGAGCGTTGTTGTAAATCAAACAAGACGAAGCTGCGGATATTTTTTGGGGCGGGAGAGGGGGGATTTCTCATTTTAAGACTTTGCAATTAATAAGCCGCGTGCCATGTGGCGCCATGCTGAACTCAGATAGCAGCTGGTGCAAGTCCAGCAAGGTCAGGTGAAGTTTTTAAAAGCTAGCCCCCTCCCCACCACCCCCAGCAAATGGTGACACAAACGCAGCCGAGGCGAAGCGACTCGCACCTAATTAAAGAAATGAGAGCTCATGCCATCGTTTTCACCACACTTCCTTTTCTCTCTGTGTTCAGGCTTGTGTGACCAGATGACTGCATTCATTTCTTTGACTGAAAATAGGAATTATTTGATAGAGCAAGAATAAAGAAAATGAGAACCAACGTCTCATGAGATCGGGAAGTGGACGTGTGTGATGATTTGGAAAACTGGAACGTTATTAAGGCGCAAAGAAGAAGCCAGGAGAACTGCTGTCTGAGAGCAGGTAGTTTGGAGACGTAACAAACTGGTACCCTACTGAAGGATTTAAAAACTCTCCAATCTCCCCATTATTCACCAACTGGATTGACTCCTTCTAATCCAAAAAGCATAAAATTCACACAGCATTTAGATGGATATTAGGCTCCTCTATCCTCCTTTTTCTCACTCACTCAGTTTCTCAACACCCAATCAGAGCCAAGAGAAGGGACTTAACGCTGTCAATCATGCTGATCATTCTCTCAGCTTTTTGTTTTATAAAAGTGTCTAGTTATGGCATGGCCACCAGTTTTTCTGTAATTTCTCCGCCATTACTGAGCAGCACTCACAGAGATTGATTGACAGCGTTGAGACCCTCCCCCTGGCTCTGATTGGTTGTTTTTGAGGGATGTATTTCTTCAGACAGCAATGGCAGCTCAGGTAGGAGGTGGAGGAGGCAGATCTTTTCTCAGATTGTCTGACACTTTTAACAAATATGTCAACATACTTTTTGTTAAATAAAACATACTGCAGCTTTAAGGTGGGATTTTATGTTCTCTTTACCTGTCAGTGGCGTAGCCGTGTAATTAGGACTCTGGGGTTAATGGTTCTGGCCCGTGGTGTTCACATGTTCTTGAGTCACCTTGAACAACCGCAAGAAATTTGCTCTGAGCAAATCCAGGCATTTGGACTTTAACGTCCTTGCAAAGGATTGAAGAGCGAGGCTGTCAGTCATTTATTTAGCGCCAAAACACTGGGCTAAGAAAACAGATGACGCTCGAAAATGGAACGGATTTGCCTCAGCGGAGCTCTAATGTACAGCAGATGAAAAACTGTTTCAGCCTGTTGAAGGCAGTTTGTCAACGGCGGTCGGGTTATGAAGCCCTGATTAGGTACAACGCCTTCTGTTCCAGTTATCCAGCAACATGGAAAGAAACTTGCACTTCAGCACATCCAGTCTTTCCAGAGCACACTGGACAGTGAGATACATTCAGCTGGTAAACGGTGAATGAACGGGTTTAGGAAACGTGTGCAACACCCTGCAGGGGAGACACACAGGAGTTATCAACAAAATTTAGCAAAGCAGGTGGCTATTTTCTCTCTCTCTCTCTGTTTTTTTTTTTTTTTTTTTTTTTAGCGGCTGTGTTAGAATTGAAGGTAAATTCTCTCATATATTTAAAACCAATTCAAAGTGGCGCGCAGTCGGACGTCTCCGACGGTTTCGACGGGGCCGTTGTTGCTTTGATGCTATTTAAATGGCACATCAAACGGGGGTTGGCTGAAGGAAACGCTATTATGGCGCAGGCGTACGATCAAATATTTATTGGAGATGTCGCTTTGGCAGCTCGGGTCTATCTGTGGGAAATAAAACTTTTTATGTGTGTTTCTTAAGCTTCGCAGCTTATGCGCGTCAGCTAATATTCTTTTTCATGACTCATGTGTTTTGGTGACACCATTAAATGCACGAACCGCATTAGAGGCAGGCGCTGGAGAAAGACAAAAAAGGAAGAAGGCCCGAGGTGCCGGGTTCCTGCAAGAACCTCCATTTGTTTGATATCAGCAATCTGAAGTGATTTTATCTCGCTGTAACACTAGATGGAGCTCAGACGTTTAGAACATGTACAGTCGAGTTGCATTGTGAAATGGTGAATGCGTGTGGTTATGACAAAATGAAGGTGTGATACAAAAGTATTGGTGGTGCGTTCAATGTTTCACGAACCTCTCAACTCTCATTTGGTTAACAAAAGCAGGCATGGTGGAATCTGTTTTGTTCTTCTCAAGGTGAGATTTGAAATGAACCCACTAAAGACCGGCTCAGTTGTGGGGATGACTTTCCCACAATGCATTGTCTTTTTACCACGAGTCTCAGACTCAGATCTGGGTAGTTCGTCAAGTCAGCAAGTCGGTTCGAAGAGCTTCACGTCATGAAACCGCCACACAGTCGTGATTTACAAAACGAGCAGGAAACATTTCATTTTGTCAAATGTCCTCATCAAAATCATCAAGCAAACACACATTACATGTGTTTCGGCTGCAGTTTTCTGGAAGTTTGTTCCAGGTTTGTGGTGCGTAGAAGCTGAATGCTACTTCTCCTCAGTTGGTTCTGGTTCTGGTGATGCAGAGCAGAACCAGGAGAGCTGAAGGGTCTGGAAGGTGGATACAACAACAGCAGATCTTTAATGTATCGTGGTGCTATGCCGTTCAGTGATTTAGAAACTAATTTTAGGGAGCTAGTGTGATGTGCTGTAATTTTCTGGGTTTAATCAGAAGTCAGTCCTACGAAGACACTGTTGCAGAAATCAATGTGGCTAAAGATAAACGCACGAGTTTCTCTAGATCTTGCTAAAGGATTAGTCCTCTAATCCTGGAGATGTTCTTCAGGTGATGAAAGGCCGACTTTATAACCGCCTTTATGTGGCTCTGAAGGTTCAGGTTGGAGCCCAACACCCAGATTTTGGGCCTGATCTCTAGTTTCCAGCTGTAATAACTGAAGCTGTATGTTGACTCAACATCGTTCCTCTTAAGGTCCAAAGATAATAACTTCAGTTTTGTTTCTGTTCTGTGTGGAGTTTTGACGCATCCACACATTTATCTGATCTAAGCATCTGTTTGGACTTCAGTTGACCAAGTCTGACTGTAATTATGTCATCTAATCTTTCTTAACCAGTCTTTCTCCTATGTGAGTGACCCTGTTGTGATGAATTCCCCAAACCAGGTGGTTTTGAACCAGGTTTGAAAAGTTACAGTATCTACTGTCAGTAGACAGTAGTATTCTGTCTACTGAAATAAACAGAATATTTCAGTTGGCGTATTTTCAGTGTCTTTGTGATTGGTCGTGAGTGAATTTAGGCACTGCTAGTGTTCAGTAAATCAAGTACAGTAACTTTTTCCTAATCAACTGTTACTTTCTCTCTTAGATCCTGGGAAAGCAGCGGGAGTTAATGCCAGCGCTGAGCCTTGGCGTTAGCTTTTCGACCTTGTCTAGGAAGATGAATAACAAGTCTTGTTCTGAGGCTCAGTGCTCACGAACACAGAGCAGATTGTTTTTACCTCCCATTCTCGACGCAAACTGATTTTCCCGTGAGAAAAACGTCGCCTTTTTGTCTTTTTCAGAGAATCAAACATTGTTTCAAACATTTTCTGACACAGTTTCCAAAACAGGAATATTCTGCTGGACCTGCAGACTAGATTTTAGTGCATCGCCCCCAGAATCCCCCTGAATGTTCAACAGGGCAGGACGGCTGCATGTTTTTATTAACGAGGAAGCTTTGGAGTTTTGGAGGGAGAGAGTTCGGCGTTTTGAATTTTGAAAATCATTTCAGCGTTTTAATTCAGACATACCATTTCCAAATGGATCTGTGAATGCACTTGAAACCCGCACCTCAAACACACCGCTCTGCTGCGCCACAGCTAGCATAGCCTGTTGTGAGTGCTCAGGCTAGTTAGCATAGCCACTGATAACAGCGGATAAACAGTTTTCCTGTAATAGTGAGTTGTTTCTCCACCTTTACTCCACTGAGCATCCAGTATATGAGATTGATTGACAGCGTTAAGCCCCTCCTCCTGGTTCTGATTGGTTGTTTTTGACCAGGAGCGGTGCGTTTCTTCAGCTATCAGAAGCGGCTCAGGAGGAAAATCAATCGTTTCACATTTCAAATGTCAAGACATAATGACGGTTTTAACAAATAAGTAAAAAAATATTTTTTTTTTTTATAGAAAAATATATACATAAATGTTTTCCATATATATAAACATTTTATCTCAAAAACATTTTCATATATATATAGATACTTTTTATTTAAAAATTTTTTATTTAATAATCTTTTTTATAATTAGTATTTATTTTATACATTTCAAATATATTCCTACTCTCAAGATTGGGGTATTTAGCAATACCCCAATGTTGCTAAATACCCTAGTCATTCTAATTGACCTAAAACAACATAAGTTTTCAATTTAATCTAAGAGTGAGAAATATGTCTTTGAAGTCAATCTCTTGTATATTGACTTCATATATATATATATATATATATATATATATATATATATATGTATATATATGTATAGTAAGAGTGAAATACATAGACGTTCTTTACTTACAGCTTTAACAGCCTCATCCTATCTGCCTTGTCTGGTTAAAGTTGTCTGTAACTCATACATACACACACTGCTTTTAAAATGCCGTCTCCATATATCCAGAAGTGCATTGAAAACCTTCAACGTCTGCTCATTCGCAGGCACTCAGGAGCTGAGGAGAAAATGAGATTAGGCCTCTCCTCGTTCTTTTTTTTTTTTTTTTTGCAGTGAGCAATCACTCAAAGGATCAACATGGATTTAGCTGTCAACAATTTGCCAAAGCCGAGGTGGCGGCTATAAAGTGATTGAAATCTTTCTCCCCTTTGGATGATGTGATGCCACAGAGGGAGGAAGGAAAGCGAAGGAAGGGAGTAACCCCCTCCACCAAAAAAAAAAAAAAAAAAAAACCTGCAGTGAAGAAATGATTACTACTCCCAATACCATTTCCCTCCACTGCGGTCCCACAAAAAACAAAGGGATGGGATTTGATTCAGGTTCAGATTAGATTTGTGTGTGTGTGAGTGTGTGTGGGTTTTCATGTTTGTTTGGGGAGGGCCTTCCCCCCTCCCCCCCGTGTGTGTGCATGTTTGCGCCGAGGCAGAGCGGCGGCAACATCTTTTACAAGAAGGCTCTGATGTCAGGAAGCCATTGTCTGCGCGGCGAGATGACAGGCGAGAGGCGCTGGCAATGGATGGCGCCCGGCACCCCAAGAAAATCAAGAAAAAACGGGGCCATTGTTATAGAGGCCTTGAGCGAAATATCTGCAGGAGTGTGAGGCCAAAGCGCTGCTCATAATAACCTGTCTACGGGGAAAAACATTTGTCTTGTTGGCAAAATGAAATCCCAAATGGCTCTTTCAGGAGAATAAAGGAGGCTCTGCTGTGGATGATCACTAAGTGCATGTGTGTTTTAGATATACTCCAGGAAAGACATGGAAATGTGATGCTTTCTGAATCTTTTGTTTGTTTGTTTGTTTGTTTTTGCCTAAATCATTCTTTGGCACAAAAAGGAAAAAAAAAAACAAGAGATTTTTTAAATATGTTTTGGCAATAATTCCACAGACTTGTTTTATTCCATTCCTTCTCCCTCTGATTCCCACAAATGAAAAACAATGTCCTTCAGGAAAATTTGGCCCGTTTACCCACCAATTACCTCCATTTCAACACCAAGTAACAATCTCATTATGTATTGTACTGTCGGTCTCTCATGGCAACACATTTCAGCTGGATGATAAATTGTTCCAGAAGTTATCACGATGACTCAGAAGTTATCGCGATAAACGATGATACTTGTTATTTCGAGAACATTTTCAAGTAATATAATTGGGAATGGCATAAAAATACAAGAACCCAATCTCAAAGATAAAATAATAATAATAATAATAATAATAATAATAATAATAATAATAATAATAATTGTAATGAACATTTAAACACTGGAACTGGAAGACATGTTAAATATCTGAAATAAATAAATAAAATAACATAAAATAAATTTACCACACAACACTTGTAACACGATAAAATAAATTTGAAAAGGCTGCATGGGTATTTGACATGCATATTTTGAAATGTTGTACCTTCTATAAGAATATACTGCGGTTGCTAATGCAGACAGTTTTAAGTGAGAATTATGTTCCTTTCAAACAGCCACCAGTCCCATCACTACCCCTCCCCACTCAGGATAATTTAAAGATTATTATTTACCACAAAAAAATATCCGAGTGACTGAATTCATTGAATTCACTAAATAAGAAAAGAAAATGTGCAAACGGTCGATCAGGAAGTTGATATGAAGGTCAATAGAGCTAAATCGATACAGACGGGATTAAAGTGAAAACATTGTTTTCGTACCAGCATTTTAAATTGTATTACGTGACCAAAAAAAACAACAACTCTCTTTTCATTCTGCTTGCTTGTGAAGCTGAAGGACGGCATCATTGTCCTCAAAGAGAGAGAGAGAGAAAAAATCCCATAAAAATGTAGAGGAAATCAAGGATGATGTAGAATACAAGAAGGCAAATTGGAGAGGATTATTCAATCTCATTTGGGCCTCGGTGATAGATTAAGCCCCGGTATTAAAAGACATTGTGTTTTGTTCAAGGGTGGAAGTGACTTTGCCAAGACATTGCGAGATAAGAAGCTAACTCCTATTAGTTTAATAGGAATGATAGTCTGCCCAAAGCAGAGTGTGCAAGTGGCACAGGAGCATCATTTCTCTTTGCAGTCGTTCTTGCACTGAGCTGAGGTTAAATGGAAGACAGAGAACTGCATGGTAAATAGTTTGTTTTGTTTTTGTTTTGTTTTTTTATGTATCCATTGAATCAATTTGTAGTTTTTGGAACCACTTAGTAACAAACGTCGGAGCAGTTTATCAGATTTGTTCCGAACAAACTCTCTCCGTTTGGTAATGTTTTCTTTCTTCTGGCCGTTTCAAGAAACTTGTTGGAAATGGGAATATTTTGGGTAACATCTTATTTGAAGTGGTGTGCATAAGACTGACATCGTCATAAACATGACGTAAGCGTCGTTCTGTAAATAATGACCCTTTTAATGCAAATTTACATTAGAAGCTAACTCAACTTAGGATCTTTATGCAATTGTATTAAATCTTGCATTAATCAATAGATAAATGCATTTTGATGCTGTAATGGGATATCATTTGAATAGTGATGTTAAAGGGGCAGTATTATGGGACTTCCAGGCACATAGTGCCACTTGTATATTACAATCAAGGAACTATCAGTTGTTATAAAAATGGCGTGTATATAAAGTATGTCGTGGCCATTTATGTTAAATTTTGTGAATTATAATTTGTACCAATTTAGTTTCCTTTTTTGGGTAGTTAGAATATATTTAAGTTGATTTAGAATCAACATTTGTAGTAATTTTTGTATTTTGAATTGTTTAGAGTAAGACTATGTTAATTGATAGACCCTCCCATTAATTTGAGTAATTAAAAACACACCGGGTGCTGGGTGCGGAAAAAAATTGTTTGGAAAATGTCTGGTGTGCTGAGGGGAAGGTAAAATGATTTTTTGATCACTTTTCTGGAGCATTTTGTTGGACACCTTTTTTAAGATTAATTTTTGTTTTGACTACGTTTATAGACACTTTTAATTATTTGTTTTTGTTGCTGTTTTTTTTTTTTGCAAGGAATAAATTATATTTTTTACAAACATTCAAAGTGCGTTCAGATCACACCGCCTCTTAACACCCACGGCCTTAGTTGGAAATTTGTTTTTTGTTGGAAACAGAAGGCCGTGACAAAGTATGACTTAAAAGTAGTACAACTTCCTAATTCAACGCCTTGAAATTGGGCCTTTGTCTCTTTAAGAAACTCCTGCTCCTTCTGAAACTCCGCCTTCAGGAAATCATGAAGGCTATTAACCCTTTAAAAAATGTATAGTTAGCTCAGGCGATGTGCTGCTCCACCAGGTGTTTGCTAATTCCTGCTGGCTAGTCTGAAGGAGCTGAGCGGGTGATCGGTGAGGCGGAAGCTCTGTTTGGAAACTGCAGCTCTGAGGAGGAGGACGAAGAGGAAGAGGGGTGTATCGCACAGCTGAACGGTTGCCACAGAAGAATAAAGTACTTCTCAAACATGCATGAAAGAATCAAAGCAACACTCCAGGTATGTTGTTGATGAAGAAATGACATTATGACATGACATAAAGCTAAAAAAAGTAGCTTTTACATAACACTGCCTCTTCAATACAGGCACTGTAAACATAAAACTCCATATTCATGATCAAAACATAAGGTTTTGGGGGTTTTTCAGATGAGGAGTGAAACAGGAAGGGGAGTCCAGCTGCGTTCCATTTAAGCATTCGAAATTCGGACAGATTTGACTCTGAATGCCTCTTGTTTTGATTCCTCTGCATACTGCCCTCACGGCGAGCCTCCTGTCAGCGTCTGAAGCCGAATGTCAGTGCTGCCAGACCCAATTCCTTGCACATTCGTTTGTTGCCTGTGAGCCCATATTATAATGCTTATTCAGGAGTGTTAGCCATTCAAAGCCCATTGAAGGTCCATTTTCCCTTCAGCCTTACCAGATCTGCAGCTTTGCCACTTTCTCTGCAGCAGTCATTTCACACAGCAGCACAACAATGCAAGTCAGGAAAAATGAGTGACTGCAAGGTGGAGAGTGAGTGACAACGACTGAGTCAGGGTGTGCAGGCCTTTTTCATCTGTGTGTGCGTGTGTGTGTGTGTGTGTGTGTGGCTGTTCCCTGACATACTGAGTGCGATCTTTTCAGCACACCTGGCAGATCGTCAGCCGGTTAAAGCGACATAGTCTGCAATTGTTTTTCCAATGTACGTGCAGCATATATGGTGTATTACGTGATGGCTTTCTAAGTTTCCAATCCCGAGGTCCAACTCAGCGTTATGTAAAAATGAATATGTAGGTGCTTGAAAACTCAGTGGATTTGAAATACTGTAAAAATGGCACGACAGTTGATCAGCGTTAAGAAATCCGTCATTACACACCGGGCAATGATGTTCTGGAAAAATCAGTTTTCTTGGCCGCTTTGCTGCGCAGACCAGACACAGGGCTAAAGCAGCAGTACGTAACTTTTTTTAAAAATATTGACTTTTTTTTTTTTTGCATATTTGCCAAAACTTTTACGCATTATGACAGGCTGTCTGTGAAAACAAAAAATCAAGTTTCTCTGCTGAGTAAACACACGGCTCCGTCAGAAACAAGCAATTGCCACAACAGAGGCTATTGTGAATGCTAAGCTAGTTAGCATTTCCTCTGATGACGGCGGACAGGCAGTTCCAATGTCACAGAATGTCGTTCCTCTACCAATAGCACATTTAGCATTGTGTACACAAGCAGATTGGCCTTCCTCCTGACTCTGATTGGTTGTCTTTGACAGGCAGCGGTGCATTTCTTCAGACAGCAATGGAGGAATTCGATCTTTTCACAGATGATCTGTTTCATATTATATTGTCATGACATGATGGCGGTTTTCACAAATATATTTAAAAAACATACTTTTAAGTTGGGCACTGTGGATTCAACTCGTATAACTTCCTGTATTTGATGATGTTTTCATTTGGACCAGTTTAAACCGCTGAAATGCTAAGCTAACGCTAGCATGTATAAATTCTGTTCTGACTCAACCGGGTCTTAACTTATTTTTGTATTGTTCCAGTAACAACAGTAAAAGATTTGATCCTAATTGTTGGACAGATTGCTTTGAACAATTAAAAGTTTATTGACTAGAATTTCAGCTGCTCTCTAAAAGCATCAACAAGATGATGCACTCAACGGTTTTATTCAGGTTTGCAAGGTAGTCAAATTGAAATGGGCTGTGATTTTTTTATTTTAAATCAAACACAGTTTTGTTACTTGCTGGCTGACAGTACAGCTGTAGGTGACACAAACATCTACCTGTGAATTTAAAAACAGAGTAAAACCATTTCTGCTTTTATATGTTTAAAGAAATAAAACAGAAATGTGCAGATAAAGTCCTACGAAAATGCACTTGGTGAAGTTGCAAGTTAGATAAAGTGTAATGCAAAGCTCTTACTATGTTTGGTAACATTTCTCAAAACTGCAACTCTGCCAATCCTGGCTCAACACTCTCTACTTTTCCTTGGATTTAAATTTTATACCCTCTCCAGCACGCGCACGCGCGCAAGGGTCAAATCTTCCACACTGTTGACATGTTAATGTGCGTGTATGTTGATGTCCGTACAAATGCCTGGAATGAGAAAGAGTGCAAAAGTAAACACAGGCTACGCTGAGGATTTCAGACTGGAAATAAGTACCTTTCCCTGTGAAGCACAGTCAGTTTAAAGGTCAGAAAGATAGGCATGCTGCATTAAAGTGGTTAAAAAATAGTACTGGCTTTTAGGGAGCAAGTGCTGAGAAGATCCCAAAGGGCAGAGCAAAGAAAGACTGATTGGTCTTGCTGTGCCAGAGCAGGGGATGCATTTGCAAACTGTGCTAATCTAGCCTAGAAATAAATTTAAGGCAGACCTTAATGTGGCACTTGCAATTTCCATATGTCTCCATCTCTTTTCGCGGGATGCAGAATGACCTCGCAGCATCGGCCATGTGACCGACACATAAATGCGAAACTGAGCAATTTTACCAGAAGGTATTGATGGTGTGTGCAGCGTCTCACAAAAGTAAAGCATAGACCCTTTCACATTTACAAAAATGTGAGGGGCTAATTAGATCTGTACACGGGACAACTCTGAAGATGTGACGTTTTAGTGCACCGTAAAGCAGTCGGTGTACAGCTGGCATGGCCATGTGAATTACTAAATAGCTCATTTAACTGTCATTAGCTTCTAAATGACTACACCCCATGATGAAAATGTCCAAAGTGAGATATTTTTGCCCTCAAACACAGCTGCGCTTGATTCTCATCTCCTCTCATTGCGCCGTCTGGGATTTGTCCCATCGAGCTCGATTTGTCCCATGGAGCTCGATTTGTCCCATGGAGCTCGATTTGTAAGGATGCATCTCATTGCGCCATTTTAAAGTTGTAGTTCGACAATGGAGGAAGTGAGGACAGCCTTTCAGTCCCGGTTGAACACGCTTTAAATTTTTCAAGGGTTTTTTTTTTTTTTGGCTCTAGTGGCCTTTATTTGAAACGAGAGAGAAGGGAAGACATGCAGCAGGGGTCACCAGGCCCGGAATCGAACCCGCGCGCCTCCTCATGTGGGTCATTCTTAACCCCGGCGCCATTCGAGGCTCTTTCTGTGTGTGCCATGTTGAACTTCCAGTGACAGTATGATGGAGTGTGAGAGTGATAACAAGCTGATTTTACCCACCTGCTCCCCATTTGCACCTGAGACTTTATAACACCAGCGGGTCACATGACACAGAAAAGGTAAAATTGCTAATTGGTCACAATTGTGACGTTTTCACTTAGGGGTTTATTCGGTTTTGCTCCCAGCAGTTCAGACATTACTGCCTGTGTGATGAGTACATCACTACACAACCTGCACACCGACTGCTCCCCATAGACCGTCTGTGTACTTCAACAATCGGCATTCGGTTGTCCTTCTGTGCCTTGGTGAGTCGTCTTTGATATTTCCACGGCACGGATATTTCTGAACCCTCCAGTTCCTGGAAAACTGTCATATTATTGACATGACCAAGCAGCAGGTTGGGTTCAGAATAACCTCTCTTTTACGCGTGAGTGGGATGACTGGGTTTACCTGCTGTCAGAAACTGCTGCTTCCGCAGGATGACAGGCTGTCAGCTGCTCCTCACCAGAATGACTAAAGTACTGAAAAAAAAACAACAAAAAAAAAAAACGATGAGCTAATAATTGCTACTTTGGGCTTCTGCTAGTTTTTCTTTGATTTTTTATTTTTTTGGAGGGAGGGGATAACAGCATAAAATGTTGCTGTGACTGTACGCTTTGGGTATATTGGAAGAACTCAAAGACTTGCTCACTCAGCATATGAGACGTGTCTTTGTGTCACGTCTCCCTGAAGCACAGGTGTCAAATTCGAGGCCCGTGTGTCAAATCCGGCCCGCCACAGCTTTCTATGCGGCCCTCTAGAGTCTAGCGACTAAGCACAACTTGTGGTTAAATATTGTGATATCAACCAGCGCGATGCAATTTTTATCTGCTTACTGCTAAATTATATCAATCAGTCCCTCTGGTTTCTTGAGAATTATCGTGGAAAATTCACACAAAATTAACTCTTTTTTTTTGCGTTAATAATTGGTCATTTAGAGCAGATTTTTTTCAAAAATTGTCAAAAACGTTTCAACTTGTGCTAAACAGCTGCCTCAGCGTTAAATGACATCAGACTATAGTCCATGATCTATACAGCAAGTAATAAAAAGTGGCATTTACTGTCATAACTAAGCGCAAATATTTCCAAATTAGTACCACAAACACTTTGACTTTTGTTGGGGAAAAAAAAAAATCACAAAAAGAATCACAAAATCCTGGAGGGACTGAGAAGATGTTATTTAAGATTCGGTTGATATTTTAACCGTTTGTGAACAGGTTTTATTTGGGCACCCCCGGCCCTTTAAGAGCTCATGATCTCGATTTGACCCGGAACGAAGAAGAGTTTGACACCTGAATGATAACGGGAGCAGTCTTTCTCCCGAATCCACGCTCTTTTACTTGAGCAGAACACATTTATTGAGCCAGGAGTTCACGACGTGAGAGGAATCGTTTGCCTCGTTTGATTTTCCTTAAAATAGCGCAGTCCACGTTGAAAAAGCTTTTTTGTTGTTCGTTCAGCCACAAGAGAGCACCGTTCTCCAATACTTACACCGACTATAAAGAAAGGCAAGAAGCAAAGCTGGCTCTTGTTCCCCTGTTGCACAACCGTATAAATCCAGCTCAGCTCATGTTTGTATATTGAGATTAACCGAATGCAGAGCAGCACCGCTGTTGGTTAAAGTGCTAAAGTGGGAAGCTTTACATCGAGGTCCTAATATTTACACCAGAAAACAGTCAGCTGGTCGTTGTAAAAATGAACCGTTTGTAAATCTGGACTAATATTTTTGATCAAAACAGCGATATGTGCAGTAATCAATATATACATTAGGCCCGTAGTGACATATTTCAACATAAAACAATGAGATTTTTGTCTTTTATCCATTTCAGTATTGAAGTATTTCATAGTCTGAGCTACAGAGGAATAGAGCTGATGCTAAAATTTAGTTTCTTGCTATTAGGAAGCTACAGAGCAACTTTAACGATTCGCCGGACAAATATTGTGTGTTTTTTTCAACAAGGTAGCCTCCAAATCCACCCCCAAAATGCATCCACAGATGCTTCCTTGTGCATTTAATATATATATCATATAATATTATAGCCTCGTCTTATGGTACATTATGCAGAGGTTTACGATTGTTTCACTTCAGCTGTTGGATTCCTCAAGGGAATGACAATGACAGGAGACCTGGCCTTATTTTCTGATTGATCGGCTAATAACTATGTCACCTCCTGTGGTCTGCGGCAGCCTGTGTGTACAGCTTGCAACGCTCAGCCCGAAATGGGATAGGAGATCACAAAGAATGAGCAACAAAAAACAAAACAAAACTGTGTTTGTTTACCTTGATGCGGTTTCAAAGAATGCGCTCTTTTATTTTGCTTTGATGCATAAAAATTTTGTTTTCTCTAATATTCTTAACGGTGTGGCAGGATGAGGATTAGCCGGCGCTAATGAACTTTCATGATCAAAGCCGACAGCTAATCATATTCATGATCCACTGTGGCACAGGGCCATGAAAAGAAATATCCAAGTCGTGATATGTTTAGTCTATGTTTAATTCATTCCAATGATATATGCATCTCTTCCCTGTCTGAATTATGTAGCGAGACCTACGTGGAAATATTTGACGCAATGTTTTATTCACAATTTTGCATTTTTGCTTGTCCCGGATGCAGACATGATTGTATAATAGTTCTCCATCTTTCTCTCAGTGGCAGAACTTGGACTCGGATTTCTCTGCCTCGTTTTCTGCTGTCATTCATTTTGTCACCTGCACTGAGCAGGAATAAGAAGATAACAATTTAATGCGAGAATATTCTCATTCCTGCGCTAATGTAAACATGCAGTTGTTGTCACTCATCAAAAATCCAAAGAACTTCCTGTTCTGTTAAAGGTCATTATCGCATAATGCTTAGGGCAACTGGAGATAGAAAAAAATAACTACATTTCCACCAAAAAACTTCAGAGAAAAAAAAAAAACAGGTTACATTCTTTCGGAAAGTCAAAAGATTTGCTCGAAAACAAATTCTCAACTTTTGGCAAATTTTTGACTATTGAAACTTCACCTTTTTTCTAGAAAATTTCTGGGACTGACATGAAAATAGATGCATTTTCTCCCAGCATATCTTTGACTTTTCAAGCTCAGAACTTTCTACCGTTTTTCTCAAACATTTCTGAGCTTAATCTAAAATAATAAGTTCTTCACTGAGCATTGTGAGTCTCACTCCTTTGTCGACGGAGGATAGAATCCAGACTTCATCTCTTCTTTACGAGTTTGTTTTCCCTCTTGAGCTGTCATCGGTCCAGTTTTGTCAGAGTTAGCCTTTTCTCGTGACATAAGTGAAACATAAAACAGAGTTCTTTGTGCTTTCTTCCCTATCTTGCTCCGCGTCCAGGTCTTTCATGTCCTTGTGACAGAACCGCATCACTCCCGACACAGCAAAAGGTTACGCATTGAGAACAAAGGAAATGATTTATTGGTGGGATGCTCTCAAGCCCGGTGGCGTCACAGGTATCCATTGTTACCTCCGATGTCGTTTGGAACGAACGGCAACCAGGACCGTGAACCCAGCCTCTCTCCTGCCTCCCATGAAGTGCATCCTGCCACAGCTAATTTTCTCTTCTGCAATCTTCCTCTGCCGAATGGCGCTCTCATCTACCACCAAATTTTCGCGTTGATTAAAACAAAAAGAAGGGAGTATGGGGCAGCTGCTCGGACAAAGTGTGTTGCCCAAACATCATAACTCGAAAGGGTTAACCATTTATTCTCAATGTTTGCACTCGCAGGCGGAACGTGGCAGCCAGGTTGAAACCTGAGGAGGCGGTTGAGGGGGAGTGGGTATTTTGCTGCGGCTACTTTTTTGATCCGGTTGGTTCTAGTTTGCTGATCTGGAAAGAAGAACGGCCAGCTCGGCCCTAACGCCTTCCCTCCCCTGAGGAGGGGTTTCACGGCCAGGGGTGCGAGGGTGCAAGGTTGCCTTGGCCATGCGTGAACTGATGCTGATGACATTCACATGTAGCTGGGATGCCTGAGAGACTCGAGACGCCCTGCAGGTCTTTGCAGAAAGGTTTTTGGGTACAGGAAGGACAGAAACACTTGTGCTCTAATATTTTAGGAGTCTTTTCTCATTCTCCTTGTGAGTTATGAGGGGATATTTCGCTGAACCATGCAAGTAAGGCCCGAGTCGGATAATGAAATGTTAATGCAGTACCTTACTAATGAATGCGCAACAAACTCAGTGTACTTTTACCTGTGATGTGGAAGCGAAAGAATAGATGGTTTTAAAAGATTTATGTTAGTAATGCAGTCAGTAATTTGTAGAATCCCCCATTTGTTCCACTTAGAGCTGCAAATCTTTTGGACTCTACCTGCTTGGTACGTCTGAAAAATGTGCACCCGTTGTTTTCTACAAATTAGCACCGGCTCAGTGAAGACTGGATGGGCGAACAGATTGTCAATTGAAGTGAGGTCCAGGCTTTGACTGGGCCATTTATTCAGAGCAGGAGGCTGTATCGCTGTTGGAAGTTGAACCTCTTGTGGGAAATTGTGCTCTTTTTTTTTTTTTTTTTTCTTTAATTAATGAGTATCTATTTGTCAACCTCCCATTAAGGCCTGATTCATGAAGTGAACAGCCAATAGTTGTTCACTCACATTCACACCTGCAACTGGCGCTTTTGCCGTTTGTTTATTGTTGTCATGGTTACCTAGAAATTCTAATTTATGTAGATTAAAATAATTTGTTTGATTTAACAGCGAACTTGAAGTGGACTGAAAGTACATTAATCCAGAGAGCAGCGTGAAGACCGGAGGAATCTGAATGAACCTGAATGAACCTGGTGAGGACCACCTCCCGCTGGGTCTCACCAGGGAGGCGTCCAGCAGGCTTCCTGACCAGATGCCCGAGCCTCAGCTTGCTCCCCTCGACGTGGAGGAGCAGCGGCTCTACTCTGAGTCCCTCCTGGATGACTGAGCTTCTCACCCTATCTCTAAGGGAGAGCTCGGAGAAAACCCATTACGGCCACTTGTATCCGCGATCTTGTTCTTTTGGTCATGACCATAGAGGAGGTAAACACAGACTTCTCCACTTGACAGAAGACTCCACCTCTGCTTCCCGAGCCCTTTTCCGGCTCGGGACCATGGCCTCGGATTTGGAGGCTCTGATCCTCATCCTGGTCGCTTCGCACTCGGCTGCGAACCGCTCCAGCGAGAGCTGCAGATCACGTCCTGATGAAGCCAACAGGACCACATCATCCGCAAAATGCAGAGAAGCGATCCTCAGCCACCAAATCGGATCCCCTCAACGCCTCGGCTCCGCCTAGAAATTCTGTCCATGAAAGTAATGAACAGAATCGGTGACAAAGGGCAGACCTGGCGGTATCCAACTCTCACCTGAAACGAGCCCGACTTATTGCCGGCAATACGGACCAGACTCAGACTGGATCACCACCCCAGTCTGCCAAACCAGAGGAACTGCCCCGATGTCCATGCGATATTGCAGAGTCGTGTCAGCCACCACAACCCTGCAACATCCAGAGCTTTAAGGAACTCTGGGCGAATCTCATCCAGCCCTGGGGCCACAGCCTGCCATGTGGTTTTAACAAGCTCCATTTTTTGTAGGGGTCTGTTTAATAAAGATCTATCAGGCCGCAAAAATGCTTCCAAAGCTAATTTGACCAATGGGAAAAAAAAAGTGAAAACTGACAAAATTTAGTATTTTTTTTTCACCACTCCCCAAATTAGTATTTTTCATCAGATTGCAATAACACTTCTCTACTAAAGGTAAAAAAGGCTGCTGGATAACATAAAAGCATCAATTTTTGGCCATCCTCAACAGTTTCCTTGATATTGCTAGAAGGGATTTTTTTGTTTGTCTTTTTAATGTCCACCTTTTGGATAAAGAGCAGGACTACTTTAATCTCTGTGGTTTATTAGAGGCAGCCCTGCGATTCACAATCTGAACCTTTTTTACTGTTAAGCAGCGACAATTTTTTTTTTTTTTCCCCACCATTACTAACCTTTTCTAATCAATGAGCACCCTGGGCAGTGATTGCAAAGGTATCTTTATCATTCAGCTCCTGCTTAACACTGTTAAGAGGTATTTAAATTCACATCCTGCGCATTGAGAGCCATCCGTTGACATTGAATGTCCCCTATTATGACACTTACAGAGCAATAATGTGCTCGCCTCTCACTTCAGAGCATATTACAGAAGGGTGAAAGAAATAGGAGTTTAACCGTGTGAAATATTTATTCTCTTTGCCTTAAACACTCCTCTCCTATCTCTGCCCCGGTGGTGCCTCAGACCCCATTTTTAAACTCGCAGGGGGATAGATAAAGGATCAGATATGTGTTAGACAACACTCTGCAGGGCCCGCCTCTTGGAAAAGGGGGATATGACCACTGTATGGTGTAGCCCACAGCGCCATCAGGCTTTCAAACGAGGTACTGCGAGCATTTCCCATCACTCTTATTTCAGCCTCGGTTAGGAATTTGATTTTAATTCCGTGTTTAAATCTGCTTATCGGTAGTTTCCGGAGATAATGCGGGGTGTTTTTTTTTTTTTTTTTTTTTTCGCAATTTCCCTCCTTATTTGGAGTTAAAAAAAAATTAGCGTTAAATAGAAAAAGGAAATCGACGTGAAAATAAATAAATAATAGCAAAGTAGCGGCTCCCTCGCAGGCTCGCGCTCCGTCAGTTCAAACTGCACGCAGTCACGCGCGCGCAGAGACACACTTTTGAGTTGGATCCCGAGTAAGGAGCGCGTTCCGCTGATCATCTCCAAACCTCCTTTCCAAGCAGGCGGACCGCTTCTGCCTCTGACGACAGCCGGTCACACACACACACACACACACACTCACACACACACTCACACACCAACACACGCAGCGCTGCTCAGAGCGGAGTGGCTGAGGAGAGACCGCATCAAGGAGCCGCGTTCCCGCCTGCTTTACAGAGGAGTCGCGCGTGGGAGTCGATAACGGTCTCTACCTGCCATCTGCATTCCTGCCTCTTTCTTCCTATCGGACGGGTTCGGTGCTCTCAAGGAGGGAGTCCCGTCACCACCGAGACAGAGGACCGAGGCTTGTGTTTTATTTTTTTCTTCTTCTCCTCCTTTTTTTTTTTTTTTTTGTTTGGTTGTTCTTTTTTTAGTCGGAAGATTTGCAACATACATCAGAGCTGCGGTCGCTGTGGAGAATTTCGCTGGAAATCAGGCGGAGTGCGTTTCCTAACCCACCCCCCTCCTCTGCCTCCTCTCCACCCCTCACCACCACCCCGGTTTGTTTCGTGAAAGCCGTCTTTTGAAAAGGCGGGAGGGGATGGACTTGAGATAGTGCGTCTCAATTTGAGTGCCGCTGGCTGGGAGTTGCCGTCTCGGAGAGATGCGAAAGCATGCTTGGAAGCTGTGAGCGCTGCCGCAGGTGAGTGTCCGTGAAACGACAAAAAAAAAAAACATGAATTGTGCGGGCTTCTTGAACCCCCACACCCCTCGTCCCCTGTTTTGTATTTGGAGTAATGTCTCCGTCGGTGAGCGGTTCCGTGTCTGTCTGCGTTTCTGTCGATGCGGTTCAATGTGGCGCGCGGCCAAAGACGAAGGTATGGCAAGACATGGATATACATAATGCAGCCAAATCTGTTGGGGGGGGGGGGGGTTCAGGGGGGGGGTGTCTGTCAGTGAGAAGGAAAGAGGCTTTCTAATAATATTAATTAAAACGAACTCACTGTAATGTCAGATGTGGGCCAGAATAAATAAATATGAAAAATAAAGCTGAACCTCCGACGGTCAGAGCAGAATCTGTACTGTAGACAGGACAGAGAAACACAGAGCAGCAGAAAATAAGGACCTGCGCGTGCTTAGGCGCGTCCTCTGCAGGTATAAACATTAATCAACACTGGTTTCTGCTCTTTATTTGTACATTTATGATTGATACGGTTTATCGTGTGTGCGTCTCCTGCCGTCCATACTGTCCCTGTCTGTGAGGTGAAGAAGGCTGAAACCATTCATCAAATTTAATTGTCCCGTGACTGAGACTGGGTGAGTGTGTGAGAAGGAAACAGAATGTAGATCCATACCTTTCTGTTTTGTGTGTGTGTGCGTGTGTGTGTGTGTGGTTGGTTGGGTGGGTGAAATAGGTGGAGAGTTGCAATTACAAAACGTTACCTTAATCTATTTGCCAGCGTTTTGACTCTGCTGAGGTAACATTTTGTCTTCCCGTGCAAGTCGTGAATGCCATTTTTTTGAACGCATCTGCAAAAGATGGCTATCTCTTAAATGGGCAGCTGAGAGGAAGAAGAAGAAGAAGAAAAAAAAGGGAGAAAAAGCAAGCTGGATTCTGCAGATATGCAGGGCTTTTTCCCCCCTGTTTTCTCCCCTCATCTTTCTCTCTCTCTCTCTCTCTCTCTCTCTCTCTCTCTCTCTCTCTCTCTCTTTCTTTCTCCTGAATTAACTTGGGACTCTTTGTTTTGAACGGGATGACAGTCAGCAGGGGTCTATATATAGCTTCGGCTGCGACAATATGGGACAGAGGAAGAAACTTGTGCGTGTATGGTTGCACACACTCCGTCTGTCTGTTGTTTGTTATTCAAGGCAGCGTTTGGCAGAAGTAAGGATAAAAAAAAAAATGATGCCAGTGGCTCCTGATCATTTTCATTTTCACTCTGCCTTTTCTCAGTGCATGTTATGTGTAAAAGAAAGGGAGGGTGAAACAAAAAAAAAAAAAAAAAAAAAAAAAAAGAAGTCTACAATGCACACAAAAGCCTGTGCAAGCTCAGTATTAAAGGCTGTGCCTCCGGTTATTCATAAAGCTTTATATGTTATAAATAACTGGAGGGAGTGGACGGGCAGATAGAGGAGCAGCAGCAGCCTCTCTTGCTTTATCAGAACCCACAATCTGATATGATAGATAGATGATACACTTTGAGGTGTCGCATGGAGACAGGGGCCAGGGTGTGGCACGCTCCTCATTCCTCCCCCCTGTCCAGGCCTCAGTGATGACCATAAAAGTGACTGTTTTGTGCTGTGCTTGTGTTTGCCAGACCTGAAGCGACTTTCAAACGACCCCATCAAACTGATGGTTTCCTTTAATCTGCTGCTGGTGGGCTCACGCCACCCAGCTCCTAAGTTTTCCCCTGGATCTAATAAACAAACGGCGGGCTCTGCCTTAGTTAATCATGGCCGTTTTTGCTACAGCAGAGAGGGCCGAGCGTGCATTGCGATGAGCCCTCTGGGTTCGTTAAATTAATGTGCTGTAGCTGACCTTGGCTAGCTGGTGCCATCAATAGGATTCACCTTTTTGCCCCGCAGTAGGGGGGTGGGGTGGCATATTGCAAAGGCCTGCCTTATCCTACAGCGTTACCCCGCTGTCGACATCCCGTATTGAATTACGGCACCCGTTGATCAATGCTCGCAATAACCCCGAACCTCTTCCACAGCGGCCGGTTTAATGCAGGAGCATCAGATATCCCAGGAACAGAATCATGCTCCTCGTAACGCGGTTCATGGGGATATGCTTAGATATTAGTGTATTAGTAATCCAATCATATACAGACAGAACGGAGAAGAAAAACAATGAGAGCAGCCTCAGAGTGTGCGCTGCATTAATAATTCATGGAAGAAATCAGCTTGAGCGTAGATTTGACAGCAGACCGGAGCAGGCGAGACAGAGTGGGTGGCGGCGGTGCGGACGGTAACGTTAGAGCACGGTGACTGATCACAGCCTCTGTTTTTTTTTTTTTTCTTTTTTTTTCTCTCTCGCTGCCACACAAAATGACCAGCAGTGTTATTAGTGAGTGGGCTAATGCCGGCTTATGACGTGTTCTCATGTCTCCTGGAGACGCTCTCATCTGGGGGTGCAAAGCTGACACCTACTGCAGCGACAAGGTGTTTATTAGCTCCCAGTTGTGAGACCACTCTACCTACATGATATTACAGTGACATGGAGCTACTAGATCTCACACGGGACGCCAATTATGTTGTTTTTTTCTTTTTAAACCAGGAGTCAGATGCCATTCTGCTTGATGCCACAGTGTCTCGGTTCGGCAATGCCCTAGGCTGGGTGGCATCTGCATGTAAGGCCCTGCTAAGGGATCACAGTGGCCGTTTGATGCGAGGGAGAGGGAAGATCTTGTGTGCCGTTGTCCTTGGTGGATGTCAGCTGAATTAAAGGAGGAAGGATGGTTGTGATTGTTGTAAAAAAAAAAAAAAAGGCGTCTGAGATTTAAGGTTCTTCTTTTTTGCGGTTTCTGCAGTGCTTTTCCTTTTAGAGGCGTCAACAAGTCCTGGAAAACATCTGTGCTAAACGTAATGCAACTTAGGCACTCTGTTATGGCTTCCCGTCATACAGCAGGTGGCTCTGCATACGATTTGTTGTGTTTATGTTTATCTTACATCTTTGTAATACAATTAGGATTTGGATTTTACTTAATTATACTCCACAAAATCCAGTTATACAAAGAAATGCAATATGATTTTACTGTTATGGACAGTATTGATAAAACCAAGCCAGTGACAAAACATCAAGCAGTAGTTTTAGACTAAACAGATGTCATTATCTATTCATGCCAATAGAGCCCAATCAAAACTGCGGCGCTGTGGTACGGTGGCATCCCAGCTGCCTGTTTGTCCTTCAATTGGCCTTTGGTGCTGTCGACGAATCATCAGAAATCAATTGCTTGATTAAAATTTCACTGTCCTTAATCCTTCAGTGTCAAACACGTTAGCATAAGTGATTTATAACCAATTCAGGTTACGGTTGCAACATTTATACTGAACCAGAAAACAGCACTTGACACGTTCAGGAGCTGGATTTTTAGCGAGAGCTAAGACGTACCTCGATGTTTTCCCAACTGAACAACGTTCAACTGACTGCGTGACGTTTACTCCTCTTTTGATGAACCAACAGCAGACTGACAACTGGAGGACTCAAGGAAAGATGTTCTGCATTCACAACAATGTTGTTCAGCACAGAAAACTGTGACAAACTGTAACACTAATTCCTTGTGGAGGGGGTGATGCGAGGAGGATTAGTGTTGTCTGGCTACCTGACAAAGACAATTAAAAAAAACAGTTGCAGTTATTTTGAGTGACTATCGTAACATAGCTTCGACGACGCTCGGAATCTTCTTAATTTGATGATAAATGCCATTAATGAAATCCAGCAGCGCTTTGAATTCCACAGACCACTTTAAAAGCACATTTAGAACAATATTTATGCCTAAGTCAATGTCCAGGAGTACAGTGCATCCTAGGAGTGTGTGTCCTCACATCTCTCATTTTGGTTGAGTCAACAAAAGCTTACTTCCTTGTAGACACAGCAACACAATTCCTAGACTGCAACAACAGCTGCCTTTTCATCCAAGAAACTCGTCTCACATCCACTCTCTCCGTGTGGTAAACATTGTGATTTCTGCGTTAGATCCAGCAATAAGTGAGAAAGAGAAAAGGATTAGTGCACGTGAACGCAATCACTACAGCATTTCTGGGAGGTGTTGATTAGTGGAATAAGACAGAAACAGCTTCTTCCTGTCAGCGTTGCAGCAGTGTCGTGCCCGCTCACTTGGACATTAAGTAATTCTGCTGCAGAGACATGTTTATCACTCCCGATATGCTGTGTGGAACGGCTGCAGCTCAGTCGACGGAGTGGGCGTCCTTCAACTGGAAGGCTGTTTCTGTGATGCACAAGTCACCCAGTCCTCATGTCAAAGCATCCTCTGTAGTCAAAGACACTGAACCCTCTCATTACCTCCCCAATGTTTTCATCGCTGAAATCATAGTCGTATTCCGAAAAAGACAAGGTCGCCCCTAATCATACAAATTTCTGTATCTGTCTTGCATCAGATCTTGACAGGTCTGTTGCGTTTGCAAGTATTCAATCAGCTCCTGTTTTTAGCTGAATGCAAGGATTTTACTTTCGCCGTTTGTAGATCTTCAAAAGATAAATCATCTTAAGAAGCTACAGTACAAGCCAACGGGTCAGGGGTTGGAGAAATGTTATTGTGCTGACAGAGGACTTTCGCTTCTTCCAGGCGAAAGCATTTGTATTCGCTGCATGTGGGACAATCGGGGGTTTATTCTGGCACTTTTGTTGCCAGGAAGACTCACTTGTCCATCTTTTAAATGACTGGGTTAATGTCACCCTGCTAATCTGCTAGAGGGGGCTGCGAATCATATCGACTGAGGCATTTGACTGGCAGCTTTTGAAGGGGTGACTGGAGCCGGAGCGCTTCAGTGGAAGTCACCCAAGTTAGCATTGCCCAGGCTAAAACACATTCTGTACTTTCGGTCGTTTGCAGCTTGTAGCCCATATGTTGTGCAGACGGTACAATATGTGGACATAACAACTTAAGTTTCCAGGGTCCTTTTTTCTTTCCAGACAAAGACGATTATTGCTTCATTTGATTTATGCGCAAGTATTATCATCATTATTATTATTATTATTTCTTTTCTTTTTGAGAAGAGACTGCACGAATTGCTCTGCAGTATGACAGGGCTGTGTGGCAAATATCACAATACGCTGCCACCGCCTCTGCTGAGCTCATCACGTCGAACGACTCTATTCAGAAGTGATTGTAAACCCAACTGTGGGACAGAAGCAGCTCCACTTACGCACCCCCACTCGAATGGAGCATATGATCTTTTTCCATAAGTGGGAGCAAGAATTCAGTTCGAGCACCACCCCGCTGCTGTAATGGCGGCTGAAATACCCCACTGAGAATCAGAATTCACAAAGTTCAGCATTTAGGTGAAGAGCAGGTGCTCTTGGCTGCCTTTCCTCCGTCTAGTGGGCTAACTAGATGGAGGTGAAGTTGTGTTTTATGGCAAATCTGCTGGCGGGGTGTTTCAGTCACTGAAAGCATTTATAATTAATGAGTTCTTGGCTCCTATGTAAATTGTAGGGTTGTATTGATACATGGTTCATGGAAACGAGATGAGATGCAGCAGTATTTGGGGGAAAACTAGGAACGTCATTTTTCCTTTACACAAATAGAAACAGTAAAGTATATACTAATGTTTTTATGTTAACATCCTACTGTCAGACATTTGAAACGGTTACACAACACAAATTTGACCTTTGGGTTTCACATGTCCTTTTTGTTTGGTTGTTTTTTAAAAGACAAAGCTGTTTTCCTCTGGTACATTTTGGCTCAAGTATGCAGTTTTATTACACCATCAGAATTTAAACTTTTGGGATCCAAGTTGAAAAATCACTGAAACTAGAAAAAAACTTGAGTTTTTCCTTAATTTAAACCATAGATTAGATTAAGGCAAATTATTATGCTGTCATAATCCAATATGACAGCAGCATGTTTAAAACATAGCATCAGCTCCACTGAAAATACGCCGTTCTTGTCTTTCTCACAAATAGTAATAATGTTCATACCATACCATACTTTATTTATAAAGCACTTTAAGACAACCACAGCTGATTCAAAGTGATGTACACAATAAAAACTCTTACAGTTTAAAACAAACATACAATATAAAACTAGATCTCGCTGGAGTTGAAAGCCAAGTAAAACAGATGTGTTTTAAGACGAGCTTTTCAAATTATGATATACACATATGTAGGCTTGTCACAATAATAAATTTTGCTGGACATTAAATTCATCCAGAAATTATTGTGATAAACGATAATATTATTGTTTTGTGACCATTTTCAAGAAATATTGGGGTAATGGTGTAATAATGCAAAAACGCATTCTCAAAGATAAATGAACTTTCACTTCTGAAATATAACAAACAGAATGTTGGTCTGGCGATAGTGAAATTCAGTCATAGAAAAATAGCAAAATAGCC
The DNA here is from genome assembly GCA_922788865.1 of Poeciliopsis turneri. NCBI lineage: Eukaryota > Metazoa > Chordata > Actinopteri > Cyprinodontiformes > Poeciliidae > Poeciliopsis > Poeciliopsis turneri. The sequence goes on along the minus strand of CAKLNU010000376.1, from coordinate 116,829 downwards.
GCTGCGTTTAGTGGCGATAGGGTTTTACAAAGCAGATGCCAATTAGCGTCATTAGTGGTTAATGGCTCCTTTCTTCCAAATAAAAGTCTGAAACATAATCAGAGGATAACAAGGATAAAGCACTCATCTTCATCCATAAAAATAGCTTCACTGTATGCAGTCACATATGTAACATATACATATATAACAACAGCCCTTAATAAAACAGACTTCTAAAAACATTTCATTTTAATTTAGTGAGATCTTGTGCCAGGAGATATTTTTACTGTTAAAAGTAAATAAATGATTGGTTTATCTTTTGACCTAATGCAGTTGCTGTTTCTGTTTAATGGTCCTTAAGAAGGTTTAATTAAAAGGCACTAATCCGATTAGAGTCCAGTAAGAACATGGACACCCCCTTTCTAAAATGCTGCCAAAACAACGGAGGGTTCTGTCCACCATGATGCTTCCTTATTGAGGTGTTGTCGCACAATTCAAGCATTTTAACATGCTTCAGACCCAATATCCCTGCCATTTGTGTTAGATCAGAGACGTTTCTTTTCATCCATTCAAAGTCACCTCCCATTCATCATGTGATTCAAAACAACAGGCCCTTTGCATTGAGGAAAAAAGGGGGAGAGGCTTTTAGTTCCCTAAAAGCTATATTACCCCGTCTCTCTTTGGTCCTCTCCGTCCATCTCTTTCTCTCTCCTGGTTTAACTTTCCTAAAAGCTCACTCCTTCTGTCCGCCTGTCTACCCTGTCTTTTTCCTCTTCTTTCCTTATCCAGCCTTTCTTTCACCCACTCACTGTCAACACAGTAACAGAAAGAGAGCAGGAGGGCGGAGGGAATTGGAAAAACAGAGCACTGCAACAAAGAACAGCTAATACTGTTGATGGAAGAGAGCGAACGTGCTGGGAGGAAACAAGAGGTCAGATTACGGGTTATCGACCGGACCGGGTGGCATGAGCGACGTGTTCGTTTGATGGACCTCCAAAAAGCTGTAATATTCCAACTACAACTTAGACATGAATCAGACCTACACTGAAATGTGCAGGACCACGGCCTCCTTACTCCCACATTAGTATTCTTTTTTAAATTGATTTCTTTGCTAAGCAAAATTCAAAGTCTTATTTTATGGTAATTCTATAAGATGTGTCCTCCCAGGTTATTGGAAAGCATTAAATGATAGATTTGAGGATGCACCACTCTGGCTGAGATGTACTTCTGCTCTTCTTTTCTTTGATTTGATCTGCTGAATCCAGCTAAATTTAAATTTGATAGATTTAGGGTCCATTCACACCAGCTCTGTTTAGTCCGTTTTCATTGTACTCTACTGGGTTTGTGAAAAATAGCAAACTCTCGTCCACTTAAAAATGTAGGTTTCACTTTGGTTGAAGGGAACTCCAGGGAAGTTTGAATGCGAACCAGTCTGCTCCAAAAGCAGGAAGCCGGCTATGGCGCAGGGCATTCTGGGTAAATATAACCAAACGCTTTAGCCAAGGCTAGCTGGAGAAGTAGCTCGTGGTCTTTTATCACAAACAAGAAAGAAATGCTACAACCCCTAGAATTTGATGCTACTACATGTTGGTTTACATTTTGTGGAGACAGAAGTTGCGCTCATGTCTTCTTTGGAGGTTTTTGTGTAGTTTTCTTCAGTGGTTCTTGGTGCAGTGCCACCACAGGCAAGGAGTTGAACAGGTTTTCAATAGTTTGGATTGTTTGACACAGTGCAGTGTGAAAGAGAACCACACCTGCTGAAAATGTAACAAATGTTGCCATTTTTTTCCCCAATTCCAACTGAGTCTACCAGACTAGCAGGTGTGAAAACATCGTCAGTTTTTCTAAGCATTGTCTCACATCAAAATGCGCAGAAGGTCCTTGTCACCAACAGAATGTAGTTGTGGAACAAGAAATGACCAAAAATCTTTTAATTTTTATGCATTTAATCAATCAGAAAAGAAAACACCCTGGTATCCTGCCAATCAATTTGTTTCTCTTTAGTTAGTTTATTGAATGGCGTTCTACGTTTTGAAAAACATAAAACGCCATCAAATTGTGATTGTTGTATCTCTTGATTAACAAGAGTAAAGATAGTCAATCTCAATGCCATTTAGAAAAAGAAACTCACACAAAAAAAGAATTACTGGGTTCAAGGTCTTACTTTTCTTGTTTGGATAGTTTTTTTTTCACATGCAGGAAAAGAAAAACAGTTTTAGGCAATTATGTTTAAATGATTTAAAAAAAAAAACAACAGAATATTTTGTTTTAGCTCTGAACAGATATTTACCCTGGGCGAAACTCCGTCACGTCCTCTAAATGTGAGGCGGGGGCTGTGTAACTGGAGAGTGACGGAGGCGACACCGGGGTGAGTCGGGAGGGTGAGGCCGATGAAAGAGCTGGGCAGCCATCAAAGATGAGGAAAATGAAATGGCATTTGACCTTGCAGAGTGCTGGTGTGCAACGCGCCGCCACTGAAGTGCAAAGTAGTTTGTGAACCTTTGGGAATCGGGAGAGAAAAGAGATCGGGTCCGTGGAAGGCCAGTGAGGGGTGAGAGGACGGGTCAGCCAATTTAACCCTTCACAACCGATTCAGCCGCGGACGAAGAAAAAGTTCTAAAAGTGACAAAATTAGACAAAGTCAGACAGGAAGAAAGATAAAAACAACACACACAGAGAAACTACTTGTATTGTTTCCTGTGTGTGACTTTAGAATAAGGTCTCTTAAATGGGTGAATCTTGTTTTACTGCCTGCAAGAAAACACAAGAGTAATATCTTCTCCGTAATAGAATCGCTCCTCAACCAGGTCCTGAACTTGTAGCAGATATGCAAATGTCAGATAAATAATTCAGCTCTTTTGCATTTGCTTGCACTTATTTCTGCCATTTTTGCAATAATGAGTAAGAATGTGATAAGAAAAATATGCAGTGTTTATACCATTTTCCGTGGACGGTCTATTAGCGTCAGAACAGGCTTAGCGGGTGGATAATAACCACTGCATTTTGACTGTATATGTCATCATCGCTTTTCCTGATTTTCATGTGTCGGGTAAGAACAATACAGCAAGAAATACCAATTTAACTATGCCTGTGCTTGTAGAGCTTTTATTTCGTTTTTTTTTTTATTAATCAGGAAGTCAGTAAGACTATAAGTTTTAAATTTGAGTCTATTTGAGTCTATCTAGCACCAGATTGTCAGATATATGTGGAAACCAAACGGGTAAACGAGTGTAACACAGCAGCATCATCCATGATATGCCTTTTATGTTTGATTTTTAAATAGCTGCAACAATTAACTCATGACGCAACTAATTGAGTCAGATCACAACGCAAAGTTGAATTTGCAATTCAAATGGTGTTTTGTCACTCCCAGGTAGGAGGGAATCTGTTTGTTGATCCACCGTTTCCGCTACCTCATTGCATGACCGGCTCTAAAAATACGAGTCTGCTGAACAATCCAGACTGAGGATGGCTTCAGCACTGAGAGGAAAACGGAGACCTTCACATCGCGTTCATTAGCATTTTCACATTTTTGCTTCTTGTTTCATCTGGAGGTATCAGACAGGACTGACGACACGATGAACGGCGAAGACGGCGTTGTAAACTTTGGTGTCTGCAAACATGTTCAGCAGAATCCAACAAAAAAATTTAAAAACTGTTCTTTGCTGAGAAACATGGCAGCTGCTTGTTTAAATTCAGCAATATTGGAGGGTTTTCGCTAATTTAATCAGTGAAAATAAAGTCCAGGCTTTGACTAGGCCATTTCAGAATCACCCTTTTATTGTTTGTACTCATTCCAAGTTGAGCCTATTTTGGTTCCAACAACCCAAGTGCTTTTGATCTTGGAGTCGAACACTGATGGTTGTTTGACTCCACTGATGTAGTCAGACCCTCCATCTTCAGGAACTTCTGATAGGCAGTCAGTTTTGAGGTGTAGGTGGTTTTATTTAAAAATTAGCTTTTTTGCCTTCACCATCATTCATGTCGCATGACTTATCTGATAATGATGCTACAATTACTTGTAAGAACGTCATGAAACCACAAACTATTCCTGAAAGCCACCTGGAAGTGCTGTACAGCTTCACCTTGTCATTGATTCTCACCTACCCCGTGAAATACCGCGATTGTCTTTCTGAAAGCATGTGTCGTCTTTCCTGTGAGTAACACTGCAGATAGCCGAACAACACAGTTGAATATCACCTCTCCTTACGATATTCATGATCCCCCGCCCCCTCCTACAGCAGGCAATCAAAGATGGGGAACGGGATGATGCAAGGACAGCTTAGACAAGTAATTTTGCCTTTAATTGCTTGGAACTCCCTTGAGTTCTGATGCTTAAGCACTCTAAAACTGTTGTTGTTTTGCTGTGCATAATCTTTGATTTTATGAAGGTCAGCATTTTTTTTTTCTCTCTCTAAGCTTCTTACGGAAGAATTTGGAGCAGGTGGATTGCTCAGATAGCGGGACAATGCTTCCCCACCGGAGCTAAGGGAGTGAACTGCTTCCTTTCTCCGTCCACTCAACGCTCTTCACTTCCAGCGTCTTCCAAGGGAATCTTTAACCTTCTTAAAGATGAGAGTTTTTGTTGGTTTTTCCTCTCTTTTGTTTCTGCTCAGACCTCATTTCCCAGGCTGTGTCTACGTGTCATTATGTGGGGGTTTATCTCACTAATTGAGGCTTCATCTTTCTGGGCAATCTCTCAATGGACACGGATTAAGCGCCCGTATCTACACTGGAGCCACAGTGCGATCAGCCAGTCATGTTCAACATTCTGGGGATTGTGGAGGGGTGAACAATAAAAGGAATGTTCTCGATTTGGTAGGGGTGGACAATATGGCTGAAAAGCTTATCACGACATAAGCAATATCAGTCTATAGAAGATTACTGATTAGTTGTTTTTTTTTTGTTTCAAATATTGTAAATACTGTGAAACCAATATTTACAATATATGACTGTTTTATCCACAGTTTTCACTCTGCGCTGTTGCAGTTTATTTTTAGGCAGTTATGAGGGACAAAACCTTAAACTGTTGCTGCGCAGGTTACTCAACATGCTGTTGCCAGGCGACCAAATAATGAGAAGCTGTGTTCCCATTGTCCATGAAATTGTGCAATTTGACATTTTGAAAATACATTTTTTTGTTGCAAATAAGACAATTTTGAAAAATCCTGTTTTTCGCTAAAAAGTTTTGGCGCCAGGATGAGGTAGTTGTTTTTGCCGTGTCGAAGTTGTTTTTTGTTTTTGTTTTTCGTAAACCTGCAACTGAAAGACATATTTCACATCGCACAAGTCACATGATCGACAAGCGGATGCTGCCACTGATGCAAACCACAAAGCTGATGACTTATTGCGTGAACAAACTTAATTACTTGTGATTTTTAAATTGCCTTTCTTAGTTAACGGAAACACAGCTATTGAGAAACTGGATTTTTGACATATTTGTAATGGAAACATAGTGAGTTAGTTGATGCAACCAGCCTTGCTTAGCTAGTCATGAGAGGTTGAACGTCTAAAGCTTTTCTCTGCCTACATCCCCCAGAATGCTGTGCGGTCAGGATTAGAGTTCAGTGAAATTATTGAAATTCCTATTGGACTTATTCTATACTGATATTGTCCAATACATATATGTATATTGTTACTGATTTACTTCCCATCCCAACCATTTTCACATATATATGAAAGATTTACACAATGTGTTTGTACATTATGCTGCATTGGTGATTTGACAAACATTAGATCTAAAGTTGCAGATCTAATATTGATCTGCATTGATCGACATTACCTTGATTTTGCATTGCTGCGCCTCGAGTTGGTTTTGTTTGAGGAAATCCTGATCACTGCTCATGCACACTGTAGTTTCTCCTGTCATGAACGGTGACTTGTACGACTCAACAGGCGCCATTTTCTTTGCATAAACAATCAGCTGATTTGGTTAAGTGGGAACATGGGTCCCAAGTCTCCGATAGCACGTTCTCAAGCAGACGCAGAGCTTTATGAATTTCAAATGTTCCGGGTCTACTCATTAGCCCTAAAAGCCAACAGATGAAAGTGCAGGTCAGCACTCACTGAAACAAGAGCCAAAGACCTTGCCCATAGGAAAGGAGAGTGACTCAGTGATAGCCGTCAGACCAGATACAGATTTTACCTTTTCTCACACTGCTGTGTGCATGGAGAAAAAAAAACCCCGTAATGGTCCGATCTATATTTAGCTGCACTTATGAATATCGCAGCTTTGGTTTTGGATGAAACATATGAATGTTTTAAGTGTCTCCATCTGAATTCAACAGATCAGGCAGAGTCGAATGGTATAACTTTCAATGCGTGATCCAAATCCTTTAAATGGAAACTTTATTTTGATCCATCACATAACCCAATCAAACAAAGTCTGGTTATTTTTGAAGTGCAGGTTAACACCGTTGGCACTTTGTGGTCTATTCTGAGACGAAACTAAACAGGACTTCTGGCAGGTTGCATTGTGTTACTGGCAGAAGCTGCTGCTACCCAAACTGACACTGTCATTGGATAGGTATTGCTGTCGACACGTCCCTGCCAGCGTTTCTGGTGTTCAGTTGACTGAATCAATACATTTCTTCTAGATAAGGGTTTGCAAATAGTTTATTTAGACATTCGATGATCAGGAATTTGAGGCCAATTAGTGTTTTTCTGAGCCTTTAACAGTTCTGGATTTCTTAGATTTCTCTTTTAGACCTATAGTTAAAGGCCAGCAGATTCTGATTGCGTAATTTGTTAAGAACAGGAAGGAAAATAAAGGAATAAACTTACAGGAAGTGCAGAACTCCTCATGGGACCTTTCGAAGCAGCATTTGTCACTATAGTAACCGCATCCCCATCAGATTTCTGGACCAAAAAGGTCCAAAAAGAAAGAAGTTATGCTTTGTCAAACACAAGATAAAATAACTCCCAAATGAACTCTTTAGAGCAATATAGAGTTAGTTTTCTCTTGCAGGTTGGGAGAGATAATGCATTTCTCTTTTCTTTAGAAGTGAAGTCCTCACATCGTTTGAAATATTTCTTTCTAGCCATCCTGTCATTAGTGACAATTATTTATATTAAAAGCAGAAGTGACATCACACAGCGCGTGAAAGAGCAGCAGACGGGCCACAGGGATTTACTAATGTTTTGAAGAAAAGACCAGATGATCACAGAGTTAATTTTCTAAACTGTCTTTGAAAAAAGAAACAAACGCAAAGAAAACACAATCTTGCAATCGCAGTGTTTCCTTTCCAGACTATTTCTCATGACGGTTGCTGTCCTTTTGTTTTTTTCAACCTGACATCCACAACTAATTGTGCTGTAAACTTAAGTGCTGAGGAAGACTGATAAATGAGAATAAAATGCTTAAAGATCTTTTTTTAAATGAAGTGTCTTAAATTAGCTCAGAGGGGAGTGATTAGTGGTCAAAAAAAAAAAAAAAAAAAAACAACATTCCTCTGAAGATGGTCAGACACTGGACTGAAAACTAACAACAAAGAAAAAAAATCTAAAGAAAACCATGAAATGACCTTCAGAAATCCTTAAGATAATTTATGACGACAACGTCTGGCTTCTTGGAGTAAATGTTCAAAGAAATAAGTGAAGACTGAAGACATTTTCGCGGTAATCAGCACCGGATTACCTCCTTATCGCTCAGGAAGTCACGATGTACCAAGTTGATTTTCAGATAGAGCTCACATATCTTCAGATATTTACTGCAAGGCTGTTCATCCAAGAAACCAATTATGTATTATTTTTATTGTTGTCTAAGAACATTTCTGTCACGAAGCAAATATATTCAGATATATTTTCCTTCCCTTTCCACTTTATTTGTGTAAAGTTCATTTAAAGGCTTTTATGTAAAGAAACCCTAGTTTGCAACAATAAAAGCTGCAAGCGGTGCTCATTGTCGGGCGTCTCTCGGCCTCCTAATCTGTCTGCCAGTATCCTCCGGTCGCCGATCCCTGTGCACTGGTGTGGCATTTTCAGCGTCAGGGTTGACTCTTTATCAACTAATTACAGCTCATTTCCCTCTGAAAAAAAAAAAAAAAGGGCCTCGCTGCGAGCCCGAGCCTCAGCTGAAGCAAAGTGGACATTTTCTCAACCACACTGGGAGGAAAGCTTTTAAATGCCACTCACAATTAAAGCCGGTATGGCCCTGAGCCTTTTCACACTGTGCCCATCACACGTCCCAGCAGCCGATAAGATATAGTTTTAATTATTCATTATAAAACTGAGGCATGTTTCCGTGTTGACTCCCCCCTAATTGAGGAACTAGTATAGTGGAGTCACTGCTATTAGAGCCGTATCCTGCAGACATGTAAAGAAGAGTCACTGCAGCGTTTATTGCAAAAGACAGGAAAACGGCCCTAACCAAAAGCAACAACAACAAAAAGGTTTTTTCGTAGAAGAAAAAATCCGTGGACTCTCTGCGCATTCAGATGCATTCTTATGTTTAGGTGTTATTTGTTAAGGACTGAGTGTTAGCACTTAACGACATATAAACTTGTAATATACATTTTGATCTGAAGTATTCTGAGTTGAAAAAAATAAATTAAAAAAACTGAAGTTTTGATGCTTTTTTTTTTGTCCAGGAATTTTAATAAATTCCTCAAGTGTTTTTTCACATTTTTGTAATTCTTTTGCAGCTTTATCTAAAAGTAACACCATTGTATGTTTTCTAGGCAAATAGTGACATTTTACAGCACAATCAAGTAGCTACGTTAACTTAAGTTGTTTTAAAAATGCTTCATAAATATATATAAATTCGCGTAAAAAGAAATTACTTTTTAATTTAACGCCTTGAAATTCAGGCTCTGTCTCTTTAAAAACTCCTGCTCTTTCTAAAACTCCGCCTTTAGGAAGTTAGCACAACATGGCTCCTCTGTTAACCCTCTAACAACATTTTTACCAGCTTTTCACTGTGAAGTAGCTCCTATACACCTGTACACCTGAGCTCAGCAGGTGTGCAGTTTAACCAGGTGTTTGCTAATTGCTGCTGGCTAGTCTGAAGGAGCTAGTTGTCCTTAAAAGCAGAGCTCATTTTACCCAGGTGTTGTCCTGGAGATTCAGGGATTTCTTAAATCAACAATACTCTAGTTTTGTTATTGATGTGGTAAGAACATTATAACATGATGTAAAGCTTAAAAAAAATTTTAAAATTTAAAAATTTTTTAATTTTTTTTTTTTTTTTTGTTGATTTTAAAATAATGCCGTATTTATATCCAAGTATATGCAATGCAAAAGTTCTCATCTTAACTCAAGAGTGGCTGTTCTCCAATCATCACACTGATGTTAGTTACCATTTGAGCATAAAATGATCAGCCTTTGCATCTGCCTGTTCTTTGTTTTTGCTCCTCAAATACCAAATAGTGGGAAAAAAACCTGACATATTATATATTTTCATATTCGACGACCATAAATTTGGTACTTGTGCTGCATATTTTACTCGGCTTTAGAGCCCAGCCAATCCTTCAGTCCCTCGGGGCTTTCTAAAGTGGAGATGAACAATTACTTCATTACAGAAAGATAATTGAGATCCTGCACCCTGCAAAATGGAGTTTACCATCAGTAGCTCCTCAGCCCCAAGAGAGCGAGGAAATCGCACAATTCCATTGTTGGAACAATCCGAACAAGAGGGTACCTGTTTTATGCTGGGATTTTGAATATATTTGGAAAGTGAAACTGGAAATTGCTACTAGCCCCTGGAGGGACAAAAAATATTTGCAATTAAATCATATCGGAGGGGATGAAAGCATTAAAACTGTTAATGTTATGAGTATAATGATGTTTCCTGTTTCTTGTTATCATCATCTGTGTTTTTAAAAGTCTTTGACCTGATGATATAGTTTTATATTTATCTTTTTAAATAAAATGCATCCATTTCCTGTCACTAGTGTTGGTGCAGTCATATCCTCCTACGTTTGACGGAGATCAGTTGCTTTGACACAGTTTTGCTTTTTTTTAACAAAGTAAAAAATGATTTAGAGTTTTGAACTATTATTAGCATCTTATGTCCTTTATTACCATAATAACCAAGTAAATTGTTACCAGAAAAACATTGTCACAAAAAGGAGCAAAGTATTGAACATCCATCAAAATCTAGATCCCTGCTTCAGCTGCTCTGTAAAAACTATCATTCACACTGTAACATGTTGATTATATTCATCTGTGTAAAACCACCAACTTTTTTTTTTTTGCAATTTCAAAGTTGTTGTCAATGATCTTTGTCAGGAAAAATCAACGCTGCGCTCAAGGTGCAGGTGAAGCCGACGCCTACAAAAGTAACACATGAAAAGATGAAACATCTGCATTAAACTCGCTTCCTTTGTTCTGCTGACAGTGCATCATCTGCGGTGGCCATTAAGGCTTTGAGTCCTTCTGAGAGCCTTTTTTACACCCAGCAAAACAAAGTTTGTGATCTGAAAGTGTTATTAGCCAACATGACCAGAAATGCTGACCGGAAAAAAAACAACAACAAAAAAAACCTTTCTCTGGCCTTACTGTCGACTTTCTAAAAGCACCTCCTGGGGTCTTGTTAGCACTACAGCTTGGCAAAAGTTTGATCTACACAAAGCCCACACAACCGAAACACTCAAGCCCCTTTGACCTTCAGCGGTTATCGTCTCTCTCTCCTATATGCTTATTGCCGGAGATCTGATCTGTCGCAGCTTTTTATTCGTGGTGGTTGGAGCCCGCGTCTCTAACCACCTCGGCGAGGAGCGGCTCAGTCAGTCAGTGCCCCGATCCTGAAGATCAGCTCTCCTAGCGGGGGGGTGCGGCACATGAGACGACGTGCCAAGTGGAAACGTCGCCGCATCTGCTGGGCGTGTGTTTTTATGTGTGTGAGTGACGGGCCTGTAATGCGTCTTTCTCTCTGCCTCAGTGGAGAGAGAAAAAAAAAAAAAGTGCCGTCTCACTACAAGGGAGCTGGGCGAAGAAGTTTCTGCCGCTGAAGGCGCCAAGTGTGTTGCAACTGTTGAAATAAGCACATCACATCTTTACGCTCCCAGTAGGTGCACGATTGCAGTTGGGTGTTTTTTTTCTCTGGCTCCGTCTTCTATCACTTTGAACATGTATGAACAAATTCTAGTGTAGTTTTAGAAATTCGCTTCGACAGCCACATTCTGCAAAAAATTCTTTTTTTCAAATCAAACTCAGGAATTGGGACTGTAAAGATAAATTTTGCTGGGTGATAAATTGTCCAAGTCATTATTGCGATAGATGATAATGTTGTTTTTGAGAGATCATCTTCAAGTAATATATTGATTACTTGAATATACTCAAGTAATCATTTTCTCAAACACCAATAAACACACATTTAGTAAAGACACTGGAAGAAATTTGAAATTTCAAAAATAAAACACACCAACCAAAAGCAATAAATAAAACACTTAAAAACGATAACTAAAATGGATTATGATGTCTCCAAATGAAGTTTAAATATTAATCACCAGAATGGGAATTATAGAGTTCATTTTAATATATCATGTGATTAATTTATTTATTGAATAATTGCCTATTGCAGCAGGCTTATCACTGACTTTAGCCAAAAAGGAGAACATTTGTATTAAGCAAATTTAGTTTCAAAATGTCAAACTCCTCAATTTTACGGTCAGTGGTAGCCACAAATGGCTATCACTAGAAATCATTAGTACCACTGACGGAAGTTACCACTTCCTGTCGTTTTCTTTGTGGCTTGCACCAGTTGTTGATCATATGACTCTTTTCAGATGATATGTGATGATAAAACAGTGTTTCCATTGCAGTTTTGGTGACTCCAACACCTCCTTCCCTCTTTAAATCTGAAGATGTCAGGCACTCTAAATCCAGTATACAACCACTTGAGTTTCTGGTTTGACATTTCATCCTAGTTTGGGGTACTTTCCTCTTCCTAAGCACAATCTTCCTGCAGATTTATTCATCTCTGCGAGGTAAAGTGAGACATCAGTGACCGGAGCACCTGCACAGAAACGATAAATGACCCAGGTGCGAGGTGAAGTTCAGTGGGGACATGTCAACAGGCTTCAGAGCGTAGTTTTGTCAGAGCAGCAGCTGCGCTCTGTTGGAATTCTGCACCTTGTTGCATCAACCAGCTTCTTTGCCTGGATTAGGGCTATACTGTCCATCTGTCGGCAGTCGGCTTTACTTTTAAGCCCTGCCATTTCACAGGTCCACATCTAGCCAGCAATCCCGGTAGGCGGCTTAGCTCTTTCAATGACAGAAGGGTATCCTTGCTCCTGAAAATTCAGCTAGCCAACACTCAGGTACTGTGAAAGCAATCTTATTTAGCAAGCTAAAGGTCAGAGACTAATGGTTAAGATGAATTAAGCTGAACTCTGGCTGCTACTGTTTTTTTTCCTATCATGTGGAGGCTCCTGCTTATTGTACAATTGATTATTGATTAATAATTCAACTTCATATTGTCATCATATAGGCTAGTTAATTTTAGAGAGGCTCCGATCTGATATTAATATCTGTACCCAATCAATTTTAGATTGGGTATTTGAAAATGGTTTGTTGCAACATATTTTTTACGTTTAACTAAGCTAGTCAACCTGTTCCAGTGTTAAATGTTCAGTAAAATTAAAACTTTATTGATCTTTGTGAATTTGTTCTAGCATTACTGTGCCATTACCACTATATTACTTGAAAATGGTTTAATTTATGGTCAAGCAACATTTTCATTGTGACAGGCCTTGTTATATTTACACGTTTGGCGTATTTAGGTGTTCTGTACTTGTGTGAAGTTCTCAAATACATTTGTAATTCAGTACCTTTATGTTTGTGTTTTAAATCAGTTCAGCACCGTTTTTCTGTATTGGATCGGTATCTTCCGGTACAAAATCTGTAATGCTATCGGAAGTGGAAAAAGTGGATCGGTGCATCTCTAGTTCGTCTAAAAACAAACAGAAATCGACGGCCTGCGTTATTTTCTTATCCATCCTGAAAGAGATAGAGCGAGGTCGCACATTTATAACCAAGTGTTCTAGGAAAGGACCGTCAAAGCCACGGATATAGCCGCGTAAATAAAAATCCACTGCTGCGTTTGGCCATTGAGGATTAGCCTGGCAGCTGACTAAGCAGTTTGCCAAGGAAGAGGCTTTAAAGGCTTTTAACACTTTGTGCTGCAGATAACGTCAGCATCATCTCATGGATTTCCCAGCAGCTTACAGGTATTTAACAATGGTATTTAAAAGGGCTTGGGAGTGATGTCTTGTGACAGGTAAACTAAAGCTTCGGGCGACGGATGTGTCTTCTCCCTGCTTGTGTACCATTGTGCCTATTGTGATGAATTTAATGGAGACAGACAGACGAGCAGGGAAGAAATCAGCGATGTATAATAAGTGCAGACACGAAGCCTATTCAACATGCGCCGGCGTCACAACACAAATATTGGATGCCGGTGCGTGTCGGACAATGAAACTGGTCCAAGTCTTTCCAAGGCCGAATACGTAATGTAGACAGAAAAAAATATACATCATGCTGAAGTGTATAAATAAAACAATATTCCTGAAAGGTAATCCAGAGATGTCAAACACACAAATACATGACATTTGTTCAACAAAGTTGAAAAACAATAATTTAGAAAAGAAGAATTTCTTTTTGAAGTCTAATCTCTTTATTATTGTTATTCTCTTGATGTTGATGCATACTCTTAAGATCTGACTTTTTTTTTTTCAAGTTTCATTAAACTTCAAAAGAAAAAGTTTATGGAAAAGTCAACATATTCACAGAAGTTTAAAACTAAATGCACAATGTTGCTTTAAAAATCTGTCTTGTTAATTAGTATTTGCAATATATTTTCCAAATCATTTTTTTTTTCATTTTAGCATAAAAATTTTATCTGGAAATGGATATATTTACCAAATTAAATGAAAACTTTCAGATGCTCGTTTTACTGCTTATCTTTCATATTATCACCTTCACAGTGTTGATAAGTGGAACTATTCATTTTCTGAGGATTTTCTTTGCTCCTGACAATTCTGTATGTGTTTTTAAGCATTTGAGATTCATTTGTTTGTGGATTTTTGTCAAATTATTCCAAAATTATTTCCAGAAAACCCACATATTCACAGATTTTTTTAAAGATCTAAAATATTTGAAAGCGAATGAAGCCTGGAAAGCTGAAATACTTCAGTGTATTTTCCTACTTGACACATTTTTTTTGGCACTGATTAACTGTACCAAAGATTGTCTATGTTAGCTTCTGCAGTACTGCTAAATGTGATTTCTACTGTACGCATTAATATGGATTAAGGCAAATTTGGTATATTAAGTCATATTTCTTCTCCTGGGTTGAGTATTTCTCATCGTGTATCATACTACTTGTGTTTATGGCACTTATGAACAGGGGGCTATACAGTTACCTAAAAAATAAGTCAAATATGTATTTGTTTGATCATAAACTTGTATTGTTATGAATTTCAAAATAAAACTCTGAGTCCGTATTGCCCAGGCCTAATCACAGTAGTACTTGTTTCATTATGATTACAGAGATGCGGCTCCATTGTCAGAGCAGCGTTGGGTACCATCTGCCTCCCATGTGAGGCAACATCCTCAAGATCCCCGTAGACTCTGGCACAAAACATTCCCCCCCGATTCATTGATCTAGTTATTGGTTTTGGACCAACAGGCCCTTGTTTATTGAGCACAGTAGTCTTATTTCTCCAACATATTCATTCTCGCAGGAAGTGGCCCCCCTCTCTCACTCCGCCTCAATTAATGTAATTCTCTGGGAGCTCACTGATTGCTATGAAGAGCTGCATTCAGGCTGCAAGCCTGTGAGGGAACGATAACGCCAGATCATTAACAATCCAGTGCTGCTAATGTTTACCAGTGGAGGTTATTTTTCATCTTAATGTGTCTGTCTGTATTTTTCCTAAATTTTGCTACCGAGGCTATGAGCAACATTTTTTTTTTTTTCCTCCCCCAACTAAACTTGCCAGGAAATAAGAAATACACAACATTTAAACTGATTATTGTTCAAATCCTCAACGAAACAGATTCAGTCACGGCGTGCCTGCTTTTGATCTTCTGCTTTTGAAAGAATTTGAAGGTATGGTTCTATGTTTGGCTTTTTTAGGTCTTGTTTGTTGCCGTGGTTTAATGGGATATTTCCTTAGCCTGTTTCCTGGATTGCCTCCGTTTGTCTCTTCCCTCTCAGCCCACACACCTCGACCTAATTTCCTAATTATCACACCTGACTCGTATTAAGTTATTTACACCTTGAGCTGCAGCTCTTTGTTTTCTGCCTCTAGTCATGAAATCGCTTCAGAATTTATGTTAGTTTCCTTTCATATGGGTCAGTCTGGCATAATTTGTCTTTGTTCTAGTTTTTTTTCATGTTTTGACCGCCTTGTTTCATTGTTTCGGTTTCTAAATTGTTTGGCTTTCCTAAAGACGTGTTCAAATGTCAAACTGCTGTACAAAACTTGTTGAGTATGGCGACGTTCTTTACCGACAAGAAATTATGATTTGTGGTGCACAGTAGCGACAGCAGTGGTTGGGATCTGCATTTGCTTGGTTCTCCTCTCCACACAGACAGAATAAACCAGTTAGCCACGGTAAAAATAAAAACTCTGAAACACTGACGTATCTCCCAAAGCTTAGCGCCAAATTTAGGGCAGGCGAATCGTGTGAGACAGAAGAAAACTTGTGTGTATGTTTTTGTCAGCACAACATTGACCGACGGTGCTGGGATACGACGACTACTAACCATTGAGAAGCTAGCTAGCTTCTAGCT
This sequence comes from Poeciliopsis turneri, assembly GCA_922788865.1. Lineage (NCBI taxonomy): Eukaryota > Metazoa > Chordata > Actinopteri > Cyprinodontiformes > Poeciliidae > Poeciliopsis > Poeciliopsis turneri. The sequence continues at coordinate 101,111 of CAKLNU010000376.1, read as the reverse complement.
AACTGCTGTATTTTCTGAATTTTTCAGAAAATACATTTTTAACATCTTGTTTAACCATTTCATGTTTTGTTGAGCAGTCCTTGTTTCGTCTGTGTTACAGAATAACAGGACATGTTGACCTCCAGCTCTTGATTTGTTCTTTTTTTTTCCTATTTACACCATAAATATATGCTTTCTGGGTTATTAAAATACGGCTAAAATGGAAAAAATGTAATTCAGACAAAAAAAAAAAACAGAGTTTTGAACGTAATAAAACTGATTCTATGGAGCCCTAAACAAAATCATGGGGCAACAGAAGTGAATAACAGCGTCTCATTTGCTAATGCGCACTATGTAAATGCCTTCATGATAGACGATGACAGATAGAGCCAAGCCTGGGGTCACTGCTTCTTAGGTGTCTTAGCATGCCACACAACACGCCCGCGCCTCTCTATCTCTGCGCTCCCTGCACTCAGCACTAACTCAATCGATGACGTTGGGGAATAAGACTGATCACATATGGCTTGGGGCTGAATGCAGCCCAGCAGGCTTTGCCGCAGGTCTCTGATCTCAGACAAAGCCCCCTCAGTGTGTTTCGACATCACTTGATTACAGATGGTATCGTCAAATCCCCAATCTGAACTTCGACCTTCGACAAAATTAAATGAAATTGAGCTATGCGATCCACAACACCCTTTTTTTTTTTCTTCTTTTTATTCTGATGTCCAGCTGTCTGGTGATACACTGAGAAGGGGAGAAAAAATGTTATTAGTGGCCTGGCAGTACCATGTCACCCCATAATTAGCTGTCAGCTATTTTTTAAGTGATTTTCTTTTTCCCTTCCCTTCTCTGATATATTTGTTATGGTCTACTGAATCTCACAAAACATCCTTCGTTGGGTTAAGAGGAAATACCCATTAACCTGTTTGACTTGCACAAATCCTGAAACGTATAGTAAACAAATATTAATAGTACCTGGCCCTAACCCTGTTATTTAAATTTGTCGCCAAATTTTAAAATGATCCAGTTGTCATGGATTTTTACTGATGCAGTCCCACGAAGCACCAACACCAGAAATAAATATGACTTGTTTTTTGCCCGAGAAGCTTATTTTTATCTATCCAGTTCCCCCGCTGGTGCGCGGTCTGTATTTTATCCCAAAAGACTGCATGAGCTCAGTGTCAGCCACAGCACATACATCACACTTGTCACCATCGATCTTTGATTGAGTCCTCTTGCCTTTGCTGCTGCTAAATCCTCTGGTGTTTTGACTGGTACAGCAAGGAAACACTGTGGGCTGGAGAAAAAGAGACTTTATTACTAGAACTAGGTGCAAAAAAAAAAAAAAAAAATGCTCAGCATATTTTCCTGTGACACAGCATAATGCGGATTACTAAAAAGAAGGCAGTTAATTCCACTTGAAGCTGCGCCTTATCACTTCTTGTCTAGGGGATAGCATCAACTGATTGAGTTTCTGAAAGGCGATCTGTGGAAATAATGCTCAGCAGTGCACTGCAGACTCAATGGGGGTGGGACAGCAAGGCTAATGTAGATTCCCAGAATGATTGCACCTTTGAATTTCTCGCTAAGATTGTGACTTCCTCTTTTTTGGTCCCCATGACGTCTGTGAAGGACTTTCATTTTAGAATGCCTTTTGACTCTACTGCAAGGCACAGAATCCAAAACTGTCAATTCACTGTAGCCTGTATTCATCTTACGCCTACTCATAAATATTGTAATAGCTGTCATACTATCTGTCCGGTTCTCTTCACTGGAGTCACATGAGAAGGACATCCTCTTAGCTCCTATGATTAGTACACAAACCAAATACCTAAAAATGTCAAGGCCAATGGATAAAACCTAAATTAAAGTCAAACCTCTATGAGTTCAAATCATTAAAGTCCCTGTGTTTGTATTTTGTTGTTTAGACTCAAGTACCCACTATAGCAATCAAGTTTTTAAGATCATTAACGTTTGATTGTCTAACAAACTCTTTGCCATGTCTCTGCTTCTACCCAGGTAACCGATAAGATGGTGGCCAGGGAAGCGACTGGGCACAGCTACCTGGTGGCTTGCTGGCAGCCCATTCTGATCCTGATGCTGGGCACCGTGCTTTCTGGCTCCACCACGGGGTGTCCATCCCGCTGTGAGTGTAACGTTCCAGAGCGCTCGGTGATGTGCCATCGTAAGAAGCTCATGACCGTTCCCGAGGGCATTCCGGCAGAAACGAGACTGCTGGACCTCAGCAAGAACCGCATCAGAACGATTAACCCAGATGAGTTCGCCAACTTTCCGAACCTGGAACACCTGGAGCTCAGCGAAAACACTATCTCCACAATTGAACCCGGAGCGTTCAATAACCTTTATGGCTTACGGACACTGGGATTGCGCAGCAACAAGCTCAAGTTGATCCAGTTGGGTGTATTTACGGGCCTGAGCAATCTCACTGAGCTGGACATAAGTGAGAACAAGATTGTCATCCTGTTAGACTATATGTTCCAGGATTTGTACAACCTTCGCTCTCTAGAGGTGGGTGATAACGATCTGGTTTTCATCGCTCACCGTGCTTTTCATGGCCTTAACAGCCTCGAGCACCTGAGTCTTGAGAAGTGTAACTTGTCGTCTGTGCCAACAGAGGCTTTTACCCACCTCCATAGTTTGATCACTCTCAGGCTGCGTCACCTCAACATCAATTCCATACGGGATTACTCTTTTAAACGGCTGTTTCGACTGAAAGTGCTGGAAATAGCTAATTGGCCATACCTGGATACTATGACCACAAATTGTTTGTATGGATTAAATCTCACCTCTCTGACCATTGCCAACACCAACCTGACCACGATCCCTTATGTAGCTTTGCAGCACTTGGTTTATTTGCGATTTCTTAATCTTTCATACAACCCCATCCATACCATAGAGGGAAATAAGCTGCATGACCTTCTGCGTCTACAGGAGTTTCACCTGGTTGGAGGGAGACTAGCAATGATTGAGCCCTACTCTTTCCGAGGACTAAACTACCTGAAAATACTAAATGTGTCTGGAAACTCTCTTACCACTTTGGAGGAGTCGGCTTTCCATTCGGTTGGAAACCTGGAAACCCTGGCCTTGTACGATAATCCCCTGGCCTGCGATTGCCGACTCCTGTGGGTTTTCCGAAGGCGATGGAGACTGAACTTCAACAAGCAGCAGCCCACCTGCGCCTCGCCCGAGTTCGTCCAAGGCAAAGAGTTCAAGGACTTCCCAGATGTTCTGCAGCCAAATTACTTCACGTGTCGCAAGTCCAGGATTAGGGATCGTAAGGCCCAGCAGAAATTTGTTGACGAAGGAGCCATTGTTCATTTTGCTTGCCAAGCAGACGGAGATCCAGCTCCAGTGATTATGTGGCTTTCTCCTCAGAAAAAGTTTATCACCTCCAAGACAATCGGAAGGCTCTCCGTGTTGCCAGATGGCACCCTTGAGGTGCGCTATGCCCAGATTCAAGATAACGGTACCTACGTATGCATAGCCAGCAACGCCGGGGGAAATGACACCTCTCTTGCTCACCTACACATTCATAGTTATTCACCGGACTGGCCCCATCAACCTAACAACAGTCTTGCTTTCATATCCAACCAACCCACTGAGACTCGTGCTAACGGTACAAAGCCCAATGTCCCTTTCCCGTTTGATATAAAGACACTAATCATTGCAACCACAATGGGTTTCATCTCTTTTCTTGGTGTCGTCCTGTTTTGTCTGGTACTGCTGTTCCTCTGGAGCAGAGGTAAAGGCAACACAAAGCACAACATCGAGATCGAGTATGTCCCACGCAAATCGGACGCTGGGATGAGCAGCACCACGGTGGATGCTCCTCGCAAGTTCAATATGAAAATGATATAAAATCGTTTCTCGATTTTGGACGTCAGCACCAGACAAATTAGAGAAGAAGACTCCTTTGCAAACCTGTCGGTCATGGTCTGTTAACATAGATTACTGCTTTTTTTTTTCTTCCTCTAACTGGTGGACTTGACAAGAGACCAGTTCCTGACTTAGAACAAAAAAAAAGAAAATCAAGAAAAAAAACAAGAGGGAACGTAACTACAGCCAGTGATAGGGTGGTTTCCTCAAAGCCTGTTGGGGCATTATTTGAAATTCAGATTGGTCATGCAAAGATCATAGTCCTCCGGATATTGATTGGGGAAAAAACAAACTATAAAAGAAGAAGAAAGCTCTCCAAACAGCCAGAATACGGGGCCAGATCATATTTAAATCATTTTCTTGTTTTTCTGTTCATTCCATTTCTTGTTTTCTGTGATGCTGAATGAATGAACGAGCTCACACACACACACACACACACACACACATGCACACACACACAGACGCACACATACAGGTACATCTTTGTTTAAAATGTTCATACAATGTTTTAAACAAAACCTTTTTCATGTGTCTTGTTTTATTGTGTCACAGTGCTGATAATCTTTTGTTACAAACATACAAACAGAAATTCTTAGTTACAAAAACCGTACAAAATAATAATAGGAAAATAAAACACAATCTAATTACGACCACTGTCATTGCAGAGCCAAGACGTTGCAATAAACGATTGGCTTTGGTTATAAGACCTTGGATTACAATTGTAATTATAGACCTAGTAGTGCTTCATTGCAAAAACTGCTGGATTTTATTTTGAGTAGCTGTGTTTCAGAAATGCAATGTTTACAGACAGAAAGGAGAAGAAAACCAGTCTGGTGTTCTTTCCTTTGTAAAGTTGAATTTTATTGATGTTTGACAAACTTTGATACACAATTCTCAACCGTCCTTTTTTTCCATTGATGCTTAAATGTAATATTAAACACAACAATTATGCTACGATCTCAAAAGAATGATCTTGTTTGGTCCTGCGGCCCAGTGACCAGTAGACTCTTGGTCGTCAAGCATTTACAAATTTAACTAAACTTGAAATGTCACATTTCTGGTCAATGTTCGCTAAAAAGTTTGAGGAGATTCAATCCAGTTATTTTTCGGTGTTTCTAATCCAATTATTTATTTTTTTATTATTTTTTTTTTCACTACAGGTCTGATTGGTAAATTAACTTCTTACACTGGCGCACAGTTTGTGCCCGTAACATTTTCCACATTGTGCTCGACTCTGTTCGCATTCTTTTGTCCTCTACCTGACTCCAAGAAATAAGAACTACTTGTCGTGGTGCTCCTAAAGCTGTAGAATATTTCCGTCATTGTTGGTTACTTCTCTGGAGTTTGTTTTTTATAATGAATTGTTTTCTTGTTTTGTTTCTGTTTTTTTTTTTTTTTTTAAAGAATTGACGATTCATTCACTCCCGACCCCGTTAGGGAGAAGGGTGACGGAAAATGAATGGATGGATGGATGGACGATTCATTCATGAAAGTGCCCCTCTCTTTCCCTTCCCCCCATTGAAGCCAGGGAATCGTTACCTTCTTGGATCACTTGCAGGTTTGCTTCTCCCCTCCCGGAAATGCGCTTTCCGAGTCACGAGGGAGCGGAAGAACTCAAGCACCTTGAGCTCAACCCGGTCGGTACTGGATTTTAAATTGAAGGGTCGAAGCCTTAACTTTTTGAGTGCGCACTACGGACATCTGGGCTTTACAAGTGTGTGTCGGTATACAGGCGTCGGCGGTGGACGACACTGCAGATAATGTCACAGTGACGGCTGGCAGTGAGGACGGGATATGCAGATGGGCGGACAGACGCAGATGGAGCAATCTGAAGCAGCTTTGGTGTAATCCGTTTTGCATAAAGGAAAAGAAAAACTCAACTAAACTGGATGTGGCTCACGGTTCTCCCTCTTGCTGAATATGAATGCTCTTTGTTCAAAGTGTGGCTACTGTATCGAGCCTTTTTTTTTTTTTTTTTAGTCCCGCGTGATCTGAAGGTGTTCGAGGCGGGTTCAAGTTTTTTTTTTGTTTTGTTTTTTCCCTTTATTTTTGTTACCCCCTTACTTTTTTTATTTCGACCCTGGACTACGTCCACCATGTATAGTCCAAGCCAACTTTTTACAAAAGAAAAAGATATTAAAAAAGAAGTCTATGGAAAAATACATTCAAATTGTTCTGTGCAATAAAGGTAATATGCAGATTTCTTTTTTTCTTTTTCTTTTTCAATTAACAAAATTTTTTTGATGTTGAATTGTTGAGAATATGGTATGTTGTATTAAACAATCTATGGACTTTTTTAAAACATGTGGCTCTGGTTTTGATTTTTTTTATGTGTATATATTTAGGTGAGGAATTTATTTTTGGGATAAATCCTTGTTGCATAGTAACATAAATTAGGTAAATATTTCACAATATCCCACTTTTTGATTATTTTGTTAAAATCCAGCATGTTAACATGTGACTGTAGTGCCTTATAAGATCATTTGTGAAACTTAAACACTCTTTCCGGATCAGTATTGTCAAAAATCTAAGAAGAATCTCAAGGCGAGAAAATAAAAATATGTAGAAAACTTGGGTGTCAGAGTTGGACAGATACAGACAAAAAACCTGAAAAAATAACTAAATATCAATTTACTTTCCAATTCAATTTTATGATCTTTTTTATTTTATTTATTTTTTTGTTGAGCTTTATAACAAAGTCCCACAAAAATCCACATAGTTTTCGGTCACAATATGGAACATTTTGAAAAAAAAAATTAACTAAACACTAACTTGACCTTGATAATCTGATCCACCTATCAGGTGCAAGATTTGAGAGTCATTGACCAAATGAACAATTTCCAGTGATGTTTGGTTTTTCACTTGTGATTGAACGGCTCATTATATTCAGACAGAAAGGTAATTTACCATAATATGTTTTAGCTCTAAATGACTTGTTTTCAGGGAAAATTGCAGTTCCCCAGCTTTTCTTTCAGCATTAATTACCCACCATTAGAAACGGATCACAGTCTTTAGAAAACGTTCAGGGAATATTAATAATTTAACTCAGTAAAATTAGAGAAAATAGCTTTTTCCTTTAAATAAGAATTTGATTCTGGGACATGGCTCAGCTAAACACGACCAAATCAGCCTGTTTAAAAATAAATAAATAAAAAGGAAAAGTGACACAACATTAGAAATTCCTTGTGGACAGTTCAACTTCATGAAAACATGTCTGCACTCTGTTAGGACTCCCTGGGATCATTTGACATTCTTATTTCTCTTTCCGTCAGGCTGTTTCTAGTGATGCTCAAAAACAAAAAGCTACGCCATTTTTGCGTCGCGCTGCCTTTCGTTGTCATTTTTTCCTTTCTTGTGCCCTCGGTTCATTCCTTCTTTAAATCCTTAATTCTTTCTCTTCTCACTTGTCATTCATTTTGACTCTTCTGAATCCTTTCATCCGTCTTTCACTTCATCTGGGCTTAAGTACAATAGTAAGTCATATTAAATGCCCAAATTAAACAAACCACATGTGTTGAAAAAGGAAAAAAGTGTAGAATATATATAAATGTATATATAATGACTACAGTTCAACACGGAGCCACTGAGTCGTCTTTTTAATTCACTTGAATCAAAACTAGCATCTAACTAAATGAGGAGACTTTTATAAATATAGGGTTTTATCAGATTTCTCGAAATGAAAATGAATGACAGTAACTACTGATTTGTAATGACATTAAGCTGTTAAGAAGAGTAAAATGTTTAGGAAATGTTGACTTACTGTGTTTCTTTTATATAATCTAGAAATGACTTGACCACTGAAGTAACAAGTCACAGAGCTATATGTGCTATGGGTGGTTTATTTGTTTTTTTTTTGTACACTGTTAGAGCAAAAGGTGATATAGCTGAAACCTCAAATTTTGCTAAAGCATATGATGCCTGACTAAGTGCAGCCCCTCAGGTCAGGGATGCACATGATTTTTTCTTTTGCCTATAACCAATAGCCAAACCATGCAAGTAAAAAAAAAAATAATAAAAATTGCAGAATTTTTTATTTTTATTTTGGCACAACCCCCTTGGAGACGCCACTGCTGGTAACGTTTAGTATTACTTCCTGCTTACTCAATGCAGGAAGTAATTTAGGTAAGAATTACCTAAATTCTTAGGTAACTTATTCATTACCTAAGAACCGGTTTTCAATATTTCCACTCATATGTTTTTCTTCTAGATAATTAAACCAATCTCTATTATGCACCTTTGTGCATAAAAAAGAGGAAGAAGTCAAGTATTAAGTCGCTGGATTGAAGCCTGTCATGCTGACCTCAGACTGACCTTTAAGAGGCTCTCATCACACTGAATGTTCAGGCTTCTCTGTGGAGGTCACTCTGTGACCTTTCCTCGAAATGAAATGATGGGAAATTATGATGATTTCAACTGCAGTTTGGCCCAAAAATAACAACACAAGTCACTGTGAGGTTTTCTCAAAATCTCACTCCTATTTCAGGCAATCCCAAAAATGTAGAAAATGTCACAACATGCCACATGCTGCGCTGAAAATTTAAATCTAATAAAGATGCACAGCCCCCTCTTATTATGTTCAGCTTTGAAAATCTGACCAACAGAAGCAGAAAGTCGTTTTTCGGGTCGATTGGAGGTTCTACACATGTATTTTAACGGACTGTGATTTTGAAGAGGAAAATCCGACCCTCAGACGGTGCAGAGCTGTTTCTGACCTCTGAGGCGCATAGGAAGCAAACAGAACCCTGTCATGTTTCAGTGAAACTCCGAATTAAAGTGGAAATATCCTCTGGTTCGGGAGCGAGCGGCGGCCTGTTTGGCTGCTGGGGGGGGCTATCGAGTGAATTCCTCTCGCAAGCATTGTTCCACAAACTGGACATGGCAGTTCGTATTGCAGCGGACTCCCACTGACCGCATCAGAAGGTTAAAGGGGGCCGGCGCATGAGGCACGAGCGCAGCGGGTCTGTGTTTATGGCACAGCTGATGGAACACAGCTGGAACGGCAAAACACTCCTTTTCCACACATCTTCAATTACAAGAAATATTTATTATGTCTGATTTAAAAAGACTTCAGGTTTCACACGTGGACTTTGTAGAACCGTGTTTTCGCCTGCAGCTCAGGTCTGTACCAGACGTCAACATGTTTCAACTCTGGACAAAAAGGAAATATGTGTGATTGTGGTGTGGATTTAGACAAATAAGAATTAAATTAGATGCTTTTAGCCATTTCTTTTTTCACAATGAAACTGACAACTTTGGTGTGTTGTTTGACTTTAATCTCTCAAATGAAATCCAGTGAAACTGCCCACATAGCTTATTAGAAAAAAGACTCCACTAGTGGTTTCTTGTGGACGTTTTCACGCCTGATAGTTTTCACGCCTGGGAGTCTGGGAGACTCGATTAGATCGTGAACCAAAATTGCAACATTCGTTACGGTATCAGCTGGTGCGGTTCACTTTAACGCCGCACCAAACCACTGACCGCCTGTTCACTTCCTCACCTGTGGTGGCGCTGCACCAAGAACCACTGAATGAAATGACGCAAAAACCTCTGAAGAAGACATGAGCGCAGCTTCCTTCTTCGCACAGCAAAAATGGAGGGCCGTCAGGTTTTAGCAGATCGCAGGATTTCTCTATAGCCGTCGGCGAAACATCACGGATCATTTCTCCTGCTAGAAGCTGGACTCTTGCTTGTTTTGGTTGTACTTACCCATAATTCCCAGCGTTCCCAGTCTCTGGTCTACTTTCATTTGAACCGCCCCCGGAGTTCACTTCAACTGAGCAGAGGTTCAGGTTTTTAGGTGAACTAGAAATTGAGTTTCGCGTTCACACCTCCCCAAACAAACCAGACTTTCTAAGCAAACCAACTAAAACTTGATTAAAGTAAAAGAGCGGAAAAGTTCGTTTATAAAACGACATCAGGTCGGCGCGTGTCACTGATCAACCCATCATCTGAAAATGGAACAGAGTGAGCCACAAACACAGACTTATCGAGACGCGGCCGTTCGCCTGAGCCACCTGTCCAGCCCGGCAAGAAGAGCGCTGATCAGGAAAGCAGCCAAATCGCCTGTGGTGACTTTGGAGAGTCAGAGATCCACGGTTCAGGTGAATGAGCCTGTTGATAGGAAAGTATTAGTCGTGCTTTTTCACCAAACCAGCCGTTAACGCCAGAGTGGCGAAACAAAAGTCTCAAAAGGTCGCGAGAGAGGTCGCTCAGATGAGAACAAATAGATGACCGAAACGAAACGCTGCGTGACAGAAAACTAACATCCTCAACGCACTTTCTCCACACCGTATCCATGGCGATAGCAGCATCAAGCTGGGCACATGCTGTTCTTCGGCAGGGAGTGGAAACCTGGCAAGGGTTAACGAGAAGATGGCAGCAGCTAAAGAAAGAATCCTAAACAACGACCTGTCAACGACCGAAGGTGAAGTTTCGTCTTTGGAAAGGACAATAAACCCGGACGCACAGGTCCGGATGAAACGGTTCAGTTCACAGAACGTGCAGTTCAGACGCGAATCAGACTGTGAATCCAGAGATTCCTTCAACACATCCCGGTGCGCAGGGACAGATGAAAAGTGGTGTGGACTCGCGGTGGTCAAACACAAACGGATCCACACGTTTCAGACTTTCATCGGTAAAAAGAAAAAAAAAACCTTTTGAAAACGTTTTGCAGGTTTTGTTGCTTTATTACACGAAATGTAAAAAAAAAAAAAAAAAAGAAGAAAAAACATCAACTGCAGTTAAGTAACTTGACTTTTCCATTTGTATTCTATTCACAGCATTTTGTTCAGACTCCTGATTTAATTCGTTGAGGTGTTTTTTCAAGCTGTTGCTTTGAAGCAGAGAGTCCTGCATCAACCTCGAACTCAGCTGCTCGGTAAAAAAACAAAAACAACAACAACAAAAAACACCAACCACCTGATTCAACCTCATCCGCCTTCACTCGCGCGGCGTTGGCTGCATCGCTGTCGGTTTATTGTTTCTGGCTGGACTCCGGGGTTATCAGGCGCGACCCGGGCCGGCGTCCAAGAGGACGATCTGTCCAGGCCGAAATTGGCCCGGGCCATATGCCGCAGCCAGGCTGGCTCTGTGGGTGACTCGATGTAGGCTTTTTATTTATTTAAAGACCGCATGAAAGAGTCATGAACTCCCGATTCAAAAAAAAAAAACAAACAAACAAAAAAAAACAATAACGAAAACTCAAAGCCAAACCGTCTGCCATTAAATCCTTGTTTTTTTTTGTTTTTTTCTATATCGCCAAAATCAACTGACCCTCTCCTCCCCAGCAGATCGTTTGTGCTCGCCTTTGCAGGACAGCGCATTGTTTCCAGGCAGATGTATTACCAAGGTGATCTGGGCAATTATTGCCGAGTGAAAATAGGCGAGGAGGTTCGGGGGCCGTTCGGTTCCATCACGCCGTTCCATTTCCAATTCTCCCGCTCCAGTCCTGAATATGCCACGGAGAAATAATTGAGACCTCAGCCGCTTGTTTCACCTTGAAGTAACCAGTCTGAAAATAATTTGGCTGCTGCCTGCTCGCCTCAAGGACAGCGGGCTGCTGAGATTTGATGGGGTGGCTGAGACAGGTGCCGCTGTGAGATAGACGATGTGATCTGATGAAAACAGCACAGCCGGGCCGCCGCTGCCATTTGTCAGCATTGTTCCAAGATATCTGCAGGTGAGTGTGGGTTTCATTTTTCATTATTTTATCCATCTACCTTCTGATGTTGTGTTGGGGTTTTGTTTTTTTTCCTTCTTCTTCTTCTTTTTTTATTTTTCAACGGAGGCCTTCCATCATTTCAACTCTGCGATCGTAACGCCTCGTCGTAACGTGCCCCCCCCCCCGAAACACGGCGACGACAGATAACGCGTCGCTGCAGCAGAATCAGGAACGTCGGGACACGTGTTTACGAGCCATTAGGCCGTTTGCGGACTGAGCCTCTTCATTTTCTGCTTCACATTTGCAGATTTAAGGAAAGCATCCATTGGAGATGTTTGAGGAACGTAGAAATCTAAATTAGACAGTAATAGTGCATAGTTTGGTGTCGATCTGACAGCAAGTGAAAACAGGGTATTCGCACCGTGTTCCTAATTATTAGGCAAGTGATATTTTCTCAGATTTTCCTAAATGGTCGATGCAAATGATGGTCAGTGTAATAAAAAAAACTAATAAAACTCAAAATGTACTGCTCCAAATTATTATGCACAGCAAATTTTCAAAACGTTTTATGGATTAGAAAGAACTGCAAACCGTCATTCTTTGAATGTGCAGCATCAAATGGTCACATGTACTAAAATCAAAAGCTATTTCAGTCAAAAACATCTTAACAGACAGTTACATGTTAACATTGGACCTTCTTTGACATCACCCTCTCAATTCTTGCGTCCATTGAACTTGTGAGTTTGTGGCGTTTTTGCTGTTTTCTGCAGCAGAGGATCAGAGGGTGATCTTCTGCTTGAGGATCCAAAGGTTCTCAATAGGGTCAGAGGTCAGAGGAGGATGGTGACACACCATGAGTTTCTCCCCTTTTATGTCCATAGCAGCCAATCACACAATGGTATCCTTACAGTATTCATTGTCATGCATGAAGATGATTTTGCTACTGAAGAAAGTGATCAGTCAGAAAGTCCATATAATTTGCTGAGATCATTTTCACACCTCTGAAGGGGTCGACCAATGATTCTCTCCCCATGATTTGGGCCCAAAGCATGACTCCACCACCTCCTTGCTGACGTCACAGCCGTGTTGGGATGTGTTGACCGTCCACCAACAATCCACCGCTGCGTCCATCTGGACCCTCCAGGGCTGCACAGCAGTCATGAGTTAACAAGTCTGTTTGACAATGATTCTTCATGAACGGCTTGGGCCCTTGAACACGTCTGTGCCCCGTTTCCCCTCCTTCACTTCCGGTTCACAGCGTTGCCGGGCTCATCGGTGTGCATAGGCCGCGCTGAGTGTCAGCTCCACTGTGTGCATTTGGATCTCGGTCGGATGAGCGCCGTGCTCGTCGGGCTGCTGCTCTAGGATTTGCATCGCGGACGTTTGTGCTGCCGGGAGGGTAAGCTGATTTTTGACGTCACCTGTGGCCGGTTCTCCGTAACGTCAGGTCGCTTGTTATATCGTTGCTCCTGGTTTTTCTGACGTGATTTCTAATTGCTGTTCAGGATGCATTTCAGTGTCTTTTCTCTGCAGCGTCTGAATGTACCAGTTTTTCATTTGACCTTATATGGCTTCATTGTTGTCGGCAGACACTTCATTGTCGTTTTTTGGGTGCTACAGATCGCCGCTGTTGCACATCATGCTCTCACCGAGGTGCATTTTTTTAGACGCTCTCGGTTAATTGGCTCCTCTACAGCTGAAGTTATAACACAAGCTCTACAGAACCAGAACCACAGTTAATATATATATTTTTTTTATTTTATGAATTAGCTGACTGGGCACAGCTTTACAGGACTGGGTTGACGCAGTGTGAGATATGCTTTCCTTTTGTTATTTAACATTCTGTGCCGTTAGTTTGCGTTGCTACTAATTTGTCTCTAAAAGTCTCAGATTGCTCCTAGTGTTGTCCTGGGTTGCTGCACTTTATTATTAGGTTTTTAATATTGCAAAAGAATGTATTAATAAAATTGAATTTCAACTACTATAAACAAATATAACCAAATATCAAGAGAGAACCTGAAACTGAAGTATCGATCTTGCCGCGCTAGTATCGATCTAATATTTTCTACATTCTGGACGGATTTACCCACAAGTAGACGCAGTCTGACACTCTCACGTTCATTTTGGACATTTATAAATGGTTACGTGCGAAACAATTTAAATCGCTTGACATGGAAATATTTAATCAAAGTCGCTCTCAAAACTTCAGTCCTCAGAGAATGAGTCTAAGTCCCGTCTGCATGTCTTTGTTATTAATAGGCCCGAGTAGCTAAGCGCCACGAAGGCCTATTGTTTTTGTATTGTTTATTATTATTATTATTATTATTAGGCCCGAGCAGCTAAGCGCTGCGAAGGCCTATTGTTTTCTTGCTGTTTTATTATTATTCTGCCTCCCTAAAGAGGGGCCGTTTTGGAGGCTTTATCATATTCAAAAACTCACCAAATTTGCCGGACGCGTTAAGGGAGTTTCAAAATTTTATATTTTGAAACTCATTGCAAAAATCACACAAGAAACGGCTCAGTAGCGCCACCCAGCAATTTTCAAAGGACCCTTTGCTATTCACTTACTTCATTGTAGAGACATGAAATTTGGTACACTTGTAGAGCTCCGCCAGACGCTCAAAATTTACAATTAATGTCATAGTGCAAGTATCACAGGAAGTCGGCCATGTTGAATGTTGAGTCGAAACCAGAAACTGCTGCTGCGCAAGTGACGCAACGGGCTGTTGCTAGGTAACCAAAGAATGAGTGAGTTGCTAGGTAACAATAACTGAATACCAGCTTGCTGCTGTTAAGCCAGGTTTATGTTAGGCAAAGAACGGCACAGACCTTCATCTTCTGCAGAAACCCTCAGCCTCAGATGCAACAAATTCACTTTCTTATCCAGTGAATGGACACCGGCCAGAAAGACACTCGGAAATGGTGGCTTCCAAGGCATCAGCTGGGTTTCCCCTTTTTCTGTTTTCGGGCACCATTTGACCGTTGGTCCTCGCACCCTGCCGTACCAGTCCATTGTCCTCAAGAGCTGCTGTCTCCCATGTGCGGATTTCAGCCTTGGTGATGTATCACCAGCTGAAGTGTCTCCAGTGGCCATCAGCTTCAGCCGTAAAGTTTGTTTTTATTCAAACTTCAGCAGTTTTCTCGTTGTCCTTCTGAGGTAGTGACATCAATTTGTGACATCACGCAATTTGACGTCACAAAGAGTGATCCACCCTATGTGGAGCTATAATGCACCACTTCTGAATCTACGGTCATTGCTATTGCAGCAGTTGGAGAGAAAGCACAAGTATTGTACTTATCGCACTAACAAGCAAATAGTCCATTTTCTGATCGATTTTCAGATTTGTCCAGAGAGAAGGAATTAAAAATGAGTAAGAGCAGTAAGACAAGCAACGCTTCTGATTTGAAAGACATGGAAATGCAACAGATCATAGCGAGACAGACGCAGCAGCTCAATGATTTTGCAGAAAAAGTCGGCATGATGACCATCGAGCGAAAGTCTCTGCTGAAAGCGAATGAGGAGCTGAACATCCAAGTTCTAAACGAGAAAAAAGCTGCGCTTGAAGTAGACGCTCTGCTTCGGGAGAAAGACGACGAATTACAGAAACAGTTGGACGCAAACAAAACTTTGAAGGAAAATATCACTGCTCTGGAGAAGAAAAAGGCCGTCTTGGAGGAGAAAAATACTCGTTTGGAGAAGGAGAAGGCCGCTGTGGAGGAGAGAAACACGGCCTTAGAGAGAGAAAAGACCGCCTTGGAGAGAAAAAAGACCGCTTTAGAGGTTGAAAAGAACGCCTTGGAGAAGAGGACCAACACGCAGTGGAAAGAAGGTTTTGCACTGCGACAGAAAAACACAATCTTGGAGAACCAAAAGACCGCCTTACAGGAGATAAACACTCACCTGGAAACACAAAACAAGGAGTGGGAGAAAAAGAACACTGCTCTGGAGAAGAAAAATATTGCACTGGGTCAGAAAAACTCAGCCTTAGACACTGAAAAGGCTGCCTTGGAGAAGGAAAAGACTGACTTGGAGGACAAAAACACAGCCCTGGAAACACAAAACACGGCCTTGAAAAAGAAGACCACCGTTTTGGAGAAGAAATCGTCTGCTCTTGGAGCAAAGAAGTATCACACTGGGGCAGAAAAACACAGGCTTGGAGATTGAAAAGACCACCTTGGAAGAGAGAAACATCAACTTGGAGCATGAAAAGACTGCTTTGGAGGAGAGGATCACCATCTTTGACCACATAAATATCGTCTTGAAAGAGGAATACACCGCCCTCAAGCAGGAAAACAACGCCCTCAAGCAGGAAAAGACTGCCTTGGATGAGGAAAACACCACTCTGAAGGTGACAAGCGCAGCTCTGGAGCAGAAAAGTGCAGTTTTGGAGCAGAAAAGTGCCATCTTCGAGCAGAAAAGTGCCATCTTCGAGCAGAAAAGTGCTGCCTTGGAGCAGACAATCATCGCCTTGGCGCATATAAACTCCACCCTCAAGCAGGAAAACAACGCCCTGGAGCAGAAAAACACAACCTTGGCGGAAATAAACACCACCCTCGAGCAAGAAAAGACTGCCTTGAATGAGGAAAACACCACCCTGAAGCAGAGAAGCACCACTGAGAAGCAGAAAAGAACCATCTTGGAGAGGAAAACCACTGCCTTGGAACAAATAAGAGCCATCCTCAAGCAGGAAATCACCACCCGGGGGCAGAAAATCACTGCTTTGGAAGAGGGAAAAAGCTCGCTGGAGAAGGAAAACACCAGCCTGAGGCAGAAAATCGCTGCCTTGATGCAAATAAGCACCGACCTGAAGCTGAAAAGCGACACCCTGAAGGAGATAACCACTGCCTTAGAGGATAAAAACACCGTCTTTGAACAGGAAAACACAGCCCTGAAACTAAAAAGTATCGGAAGTGTCTTGGAAGGGGAAAAGTTGACCAAAAAGATGAGGGACAGAGCGGAACAGCAGAACCAGCAGCCGCCTAAAGAGGAAACCCACGAAGACAGCCAGTCAGATTCAGCCCAGCCGTCAGTAATCGCACGTGTGGTCGGAGGTATCCTCAGTACATACCAGAAAATGTCCGAAAATGGTACTCTGAGATACTGGACTGAATTGTGATTAAAAAAAACCTTCAGACTTGATTATTTGCGGCAGAAAAGCCTTACAACAAAAGCACTGCGGTGTCAAGGGAGCTTGACACTTAGGGGCTGATGGCGGAACACGTTGGAGGCAGAGCTTGCGGCCCGCAGGACTGCGGTGCCATGGGAACTTGAGGCCTCGAGTTCCCAGACCATCAGACTCTAATCCCATTTGTCGCCAAGTCATCAGACACTCTCCGGCTGACCTCCAGGGCTTCGTAGGGAGTCCCGTTGGTCTCCGGCTGACCTCCAGGCATCGTAGGGAGTCCCGTTGGTCTCCGGCTGACCTCCGGGTCTTTGTGCCGAGTCTTTTTGCACGAATATTGCATGTTCTCCCCATGCTTGTGTGGGTTCTCTCCGGGTACTCCGGCTTCCTCCCAAAGTCCAAAAGCATGACTGTTAGGTTAATTGATTTCTCTAAACCTATTCTTAGGTGTGAATCTGTTCATGCACGGTTGTTTTTCACCTGTCTCTCTCTATGTTGCTGGCGACCTGTCCCTGAACTCCGCCTCTCGCTGGAGCAAGATACCGCCCAGATCTTCCGTTTTTGGTTTGAAGGTTTCCTAAATAAATCTGTTAGCATTCGTAGCGGGAGCTGATCTCCAGTATTACACCAAGCCCTGTAGCTAATGCAAAATATTAACAACATCATCCTAGTATTGAAAAGTTATGTCCCGATCACTGATCACTGATCGGGACATAACGTAAATAGTCCGTCATTTTGAACAAAAATATGCAGCAGTGCTGAGGCATCGTCTGCTGTTCTGGTTTAGCCAAGTAGGACTGACGACCTCTCCAAGATGGCCACCGTGTTTCCTGCCTCCAAGCAGTCAATGCGGAGCCTATTCTTTTATTATATCTGTGGGTTGAGAGGTTAAAGCCGCTTCTCAGCCTACATTTCCCAGAATGCAGTGTGGTTCTGGTTCAGAGTTCAGTAAATATTCTTTAATACAGTGGACCAACCCTGGTCCTCAGGACCCGCTGTCCTGCATGTTTTTGATGAGTCTGGACTCCAACACAACTGATTCATATGACTGCATTTCCTTCTTTGCATTCCTGAAATTGTTGCAGTAGCTGGTTAATCACCTGTTCATTTAACCCAGGTGTGCAGCAGCAGGGAAACGCCTAAAATATGCAGGATGGTGGGCCCTGAAGGACCAGGCTGGGGGACTACTGCTTTAATATATTGAATATTTTCTTAGATATATCATCTTACAACAACAGCACTGCGGTGTCAAGGGAGCTTGACACTTAGGGGCTGATGGCGGAAGATGTTGGAGGGAGAGCTTGCGGCCCGCAGGACTGCGGTGCCATGGGAACTTGAGGCCTCGAGTTCCCAGACCATCAGACTCTAATCCCATTTGTCGCCAGGTCATCAGACACTCTCCGGCTGACCTCCGGGGCTTCGTAGGGAGTCCCGTTGGTCTCCGGCTGACCTCCGGGGCTTCGTAGGGAGTCCCGTTGGTCTCCGGCTGACCTCCGGGGCTTCGTAGGGAGTCCCGTTGGTCTCCAGGATGAACTCCGCCTCTCGCTGGAGCAAGATACCTCCCAGATCTTCCATTTTTGGTTTGAAGGTTTCCTAAATAAATCTGTTTAGGATTTATTTAGGAATATTTATCAAGTGTCTATCGCAATATATATATATTGTTAGCCCTAAATTATGGTCAACATAATCAAGGCAAAAACTGCTAACTCACCGAACAGAAAATTATTGTAAAATTGAGTGGAAAGAAAAAAATGCAGCAGAAACAAAGATAAGACTGAGAGTTTTGGACAGATTCATAAGGTGAAGACCCCACACAAAGACAAATCTTTGTGTTCCTAAATAAATTTGTTAGCATTTATTTAGGAACAGAAACAGAAACGTTATTTCTGTTTCAGCCACTCTTGAAACAGAAATAACATCATCTAACTTGAGATTAAAGTAATGTTTGCATTTCAAGAAGAGGATGAAATGCAGACCAACAACCCAGAAGATCCTTTTTAAGGTGACTCAGTATGATTCCTTATAATAAAAAACGAATTAGAATCGATCTCTGGGATATGCAAAACATTTTTATTTTTTGCACAAAATCATTATTAAATAATGAGACTGAAGTTCTGCTAAGTTCTGTCTGTTTTCAGCTATTTCAGTGCTTCTGTCACTTTAAATCCAAATAAGCTGCTGCTGGCCACACCCCCCAACTCATCATTTAAACTCACAAGTGAAAATGGCTGCAAACAGATGCGCAATTATACAACCGTAGATCTTTGAAAAGCAGAAGTGGAGCCTCCTGCACAACCAACAAGAACGCATTTTTGTTGGTTTCTGGATGGTGAGTCAACAACAAAACACTTTCTGTCTTTTCCAGCAGCCACTCTGCAGCGCATACAGTAGTAAAACCAGCTGACCAAATGTGCTGGAGCTCTGCCTGTGTTGCTAGGTAACAAACTAGGTTCAGCTTGGGTTGCTAGGTAACGGTGCAGTGGCGCTGCGAAGGCCTATTGTTTTCATGCTGTTTCTTATTATTACGATTCTCCCTCCAAATTAATTGGCTTTTTGGGGGCTTTATCATATTCAAAAACTCAACAAACTTGGCGGAGGCCTTAAACCTGTTTAAAATTTTCGTATTTTAAGGTCATTGCAAAATCGCACAAGAAACGGCTCAATAGCGCCACCTTGCAATTTTAAAAGGACCTTTTGCTATTCACTTCATTGTAGAGACATGAAATTTGGTACACTTGTAGAGCTCCCCAAGACGCTCAAAATTTACAATGAATGTCATTGTGCAAATATCACAGGAAGTCGGCCATTTTGGATTGAATCTCCGATTTTGACCCCATGTTTGCCGTTTACAGCCTTTGTATTTGATTGAACTCCTCCTAGGGATTTCGATTGATCGGCTTCAAACTCGGTCAATCTGTTCATAAGGCATGTCCCATCTAAAGTTATCAAAACAGTGAGTTTTTGAGTATGCTGAAGGGGAGTCACCAGGGGTCAAAGTTCACCCACTCGCCATAAAAAAATAAACTGTTATATCTCCTACACAGAAACTCAAAGAAGCACCTAAATTACTGTGATTGATCATCATCAGGTGTCCTACAATACCCAATGGTCGAATGATGACATCACTTAGGCCACGCCCCCTGAGAACAGGAAGTGTCATGTTTTACTCTGAACTGTCGCTATCTGGCCCCTTTGACCTCATCAACATGAAACTGTACATCCAGTTTCATACATTGAGCCTTGTTTGTTGTTATGTATAGAAGCTGTTTAAAGGCTTGTTTCAAAGAGTTCTGAGAAAATGCTAAGTATCTTATTACCGATCCATTGGGGTTGTAATATTTAGTTGTAGCATTTCCTGTGATTAATTCCTAATTAATGGGTGGGATTCAGCCTGTGCTATTGTTCTAAAGTGCTGAACGTTAACTGTGCTCTGTTAATGTGCATTGCCCTTGGTTTATTACTGACCAGTACAGTTTATTAAACTGGAACATCTTCAACTTTGCAATTTTCCTCACTCATTTTAGGAGAAAGTTGAAGTTGCACTGCATTTACATCTCAGTTGTAGTTAGCATCAAAGCATGTGGGCATGGCTTAGTGTAAAACCTTGAATATTTGCCACGAAACATCAGGATTAAATAACTTCCAAATGCAAGATGACAGCTGCACCAGACTTCCTATGTCTCTCTGCAGAACAGTCCTGAACACATTTTCATGGTGACTTGATGACATCACATTAGCTCTGCCCTCTTTTAACAGGCAGTCATCTGTTTTTTCTGCTGTATATTTTACTGTTATTCTATTACTTATATGGGTTTCATCAGCTGAAAACTGACTTAAAATGACAAAGTGATGAACTCTGTGAATGTTGGCTTTTGACTACATTGGGGTGTAGAAATGGCGAACTGCAGTCCTTCGCCATGTGCATACGATCGGCTCTAAATCACACATGGATCATCCGACTGGCGCCAAACTGGATATGTATGACCTTTGTTGACCTCTGAAGAGCCCAACAGCATTGAAATGTAATTTGACTCCAGTGCGCCCCCTAGGTTAATCCACCAGCTATATCTCCTCGCTAAATGCAACAATCTGCACCACATTTTTTGTGCGTCGTCAGGGAGCGCCGCCGAACGCATCAATGCGTACCGCCTGGTGGACGGGCGCGGAAACTGCGCAACGACTTCTGCGTTGGCATGTGAGCGTGGTGCTGGAATCTGCGCAACAGCTTCCGCGGTGCCGTGCGGGCGGAGGTGCTGGAAACTGCGTGAGAGCTTCTGTGGTGGCTGGCGGGTGGCGGTTGCTAGTTCCCCCGCGGTGGCCAATAGGCCGGAGCGGCGCTTGGCTGCGAGGGCCGCCCGATGCCGCCTGCGGCTTTAATTATTATTATTATTATTATTATTATTATTATTATTATTATTATGTTAGTCAAGTTAAAAGTTTTCTCAAATGCTCCTTGTAAAATTAGGAGTATCGAAACAACTGCAAGACCAATTAGGTCATGATTCGTCCAGCTCAGATGAGACTGACTGAACTTTCAGAGCAATCATCCATACCAGGGATACTAAATCTAAACGTTTCCTTCAAAAACATAAATGAAATTGAACCAGAGTCGTGCAATAATTACGATACTCTCTGCTCTTTCAAGCATCTGAAACACTTGAAGTATCCCAAACTGCAGCTCGCTGAGACAGAAGTAACATTTCTGCAGAGGTAACAGAGGCACAGTGGGGCAATTTCAAAAGGCTTATTTTAACTCCTAGCATTCAAAAAGAGAACTATTAAAGAAGACTCACACACAGACACACAGAAAAAAGGACCGCGATCCATCCAGCTGTTCTCCGAGACACTTATCCAGTGAAGTAAAATAGAGTAGATGTCAGGAAAGCAGCTGAACGCCTCAGAAATGACTTTCTTTTCGCAGAGCCTCGAGGATGAACAATGCAACAATGGCGAGGCGCCGCGTAGCTGCAGATACATTACGAATCTAAACTGTTTTGACTTCTTCAATGGTCTCGCTGCACGAGCCCGCAGACGATTCTTCCTTCTCATTCAGCGAGACAGAATCTCCCAGCTTTAGAAAGTGTTCAAATATCCAAAAAGGAATCATGAGCAAAAAAAAACAAAAAAAAAAACACAGTGGTGAGAAAATCCTCGCTTCTCCCACATTACGCTGCAGAGAAAAGCCCTGGATATGCGTCGGCTGTCTGACAAAATACAGTGTTAGAAAAGCCTGTTTTTGTTCTTCTCAGGCTTTTACTTTTTTTTTTTTTTCTTGCATTAGATTGTATGTGAACAGGGGAAGAAATAAAAAACTGATTTATTCTATGCAGATGCAGGTGAGAAAAGTAATTTGTTTGGTTGCTCAATTTGAAAATGGAAACAAAGATTTATTACCTGTGGAGGGAATGTGTTTCCAGTTTTCTTTCCTGTTAACTGTGATGATTATGGCTGTTGGCTAAAGAAAACCCAAAATTTAGCTTCTTGGGAAATTGAAATATCACAGCAGATCACAGAGCTGGGCGTCTTATATTATGTGTACCATTAAAAGTACAATTAATTTAATTTTTTTTTTGCTTGATTCCGATTTGTTTTATTTTTTTCTCTCTGCCATTTTACATGTTCAAAATAAATAAAGGTTTTATTTCATTCATAGGCAGAAATGAAAAGGTCTGAAGCCTGCAGTTTGGATTGTCAGGAAGCGGGAAACGGTGGAAGTTCCAGGCCTGCACAGACTGCGGTGCTTTTTGACGCATCGGCCACAAACCTACATGAATTTGCTGAAACATTCGGTATTTTGTGCGGATGTGTGTGTCTGAACCCAAACCCCACCTTACATCCGAGGCCCATAAAGCAGCCCGGGAACAAACCGACCAAAGAGATCCGAGCAGCTGAAAGAATCAACAGCGAGAGGCTGGAACACTTCTCCGCAGCAGACGACCTGACATGGAGTCGGAACGATCTAAAGAAACGCCGCTAACGACACGCGCCCGTCCTCGCCTGGCAGACAACCTTAGCAGGTTCTGCTGCAGGTTGGAAAAGCAGCCGTTAACACCTCCCGCCGACGCGTCCACGTCTCAATCTCAAACACAACGGCTCCCCGTGCAACAACCGCCCTCAGACCCCCCACTGGGCATGAACACATTTTAGGGAAATGTGACGAGCCTCTTTCATCATCAGAAGACCAGACAAACTTCAGGACCTGCCGATTATTCCTGAGCTCGTGTACGGACCTACGTCAGGCTACGTTCACACGAGACCCCCGCTGTCCGGAAACTCCCGGTATTTTCGGATCCTGATTTGGGAATCGGTTA
The DNA here is from genome assembly GCA_922788865.1 of Poeciliopsis turneri. Classification (NCBI taxonomy): domain Eukaryota; kingdom Metazoa; phylum Chordata; class Actinopteri; order Cyprinodontiformes; family Poeciliidae; genus Poeciliopsis; species Poeciliopsis turneri. Next base: position 78,141 of record CAKLNU010000376.1, on the reverse strand, counting down.
GAGGAGATCACTACAGTTGCCATGCCAAGCCACTGTATGGCGCTGTGATTTCGGCGTGTCGCCAAAACGTGCATTCGCTCTTGACCCTAGGCTCTATGTGACACATACACTCCAATTAAGAAATTTGTGCTAACCTGAACGGGTTAAAAAGGTTAAAAGGTTCAAAGGCAGCATTAGTGTTTTCCAGGCATATAGTGCCATTTTATAGCATAATCAAGCAACTGCAACAAAAACTCTCTCTATATAAAATATGACTAAAAAGTTTTGACTTCAAAGTTAACCAAAGAGCTTTGTTTACACAATTTTGGACATCGATTGGGGGAAAAGTTCCACTTCTAAACGAGACGACCAAAACCAGGACACCCTTCTATCAGCTGTAGTTGTCATGCCAGGGCACTGGGTGGCGCTGTGATTTTAGCATTTCGTCAAAACAAGTGCGCGCATTTCACTCCTAGCTTCCCTCCAATCACACTGAAAAGAAGAGAGTGGAGCTCCAACTTTGAGAAAAAAAAAATGTAGTTAATTTGTAACATATAATCAAATCGAGTTTATCAAACTGACTTTATTTACGCTTACGTAACTCGACAAGCTAATAAACTCAAAACGTTTACTCGGATAAACGTAATTTAACGAATCGTAACGCGTTTTCTCAATTTCGAGTCATTCGGAGAGCCGGTTTTCTCTTTCTCAGTCCGCTCCAGCATCAGGCACGTTGAATTCATATTCAAATCAATTAAAAAAAGATATACACACAAATAAAATATAGATATTTACATTTTTTCATATTGACAATGCCCAAATCCTTGTGTAATTTGCCTCATTTCGATCAGCGAGCTCAAACAGTGAGTCGTGTGTGAGGACGCCGTCATTAAAAGAGGGTCGACACGACGGCGTCTGCATCAGGCAGCAAATTAAGGCAGCTCTTTGTAAATAAGAGCGCTTGCTCCAGACCGACTTCTTTCCCTTCCAGGGGCACGAGAAGCGCTATCTAAATAAACCTATTGTGCCCAACAAGAGCATTTACACAAGAGAAAATAAAAACCACTGCTGAGATTTCAAGGGAAACACAAAAGCAGCTTGAGCAGGTTGTTTTCTGCGAGCTGCACAAACACAATAGGAGCCTCTCAGCGCTCTGTTGACTCAGTACAGTTCAAGGAAGAAGTAACATTCTTTTTTTTTTTTTTTTGTCTGTTTTTTTTTTTTTTGTCTCACATTTTCCACAGTTTGGATCCTAAGAAGAGTCGGCACGACACGTGAAACAAGTGAAACTCGCCTTGGGGGCTTTTCCTTCAATCGGTGACGTGGGTTTCATTTGAGGTCTTTCATCTGGAATATTCATGTGATCCAGGAAGCCATTTGCAGCTTTCTGCACTTCTGAACAAGTGTGCTTATTATTGGCTGATATTTCACTTTGTGGTCTGTGGTCATTCTTTGCGACTGATTTCGCTAGTAGCCGTTTACGTTCACTTTCAATTCTGAGATTGATGCATGTGTAAAAACAAGCAAAACAGCTTAACAAAAGGGAGCCAATCACAAGGCGGTGACTGGCGAACGCACCCAGAATCCAGCAGCATGATGTTCACAACTCCCAGCATTAATAAATAAGGCAATTAATAAGGTAGCATGTAAAGAGACTGAGTAGAGTTCATGCGGAAAATGAAATTCAAACAAAATGTTGCTTGGAGACTTAAATTACCAGCACCACGTCCAGAGAATTAAAAGTTGTTTCAGTCAAAACGGCTGTTTTGTGATTCAAAATTGCAAAAACACTGAATGTATGGGAGCATTCAGTTACTGGAAGTGTGATAAAATCTTGCAATTTTAGTTCATTTGCGTCATTTTAAACAGTTTATTGCTGAGTTTCACCAAGAGCCTGTTTTGCAAGTGGTGGATTATTACTTTTATGCGCCACGGTAAACACTTGTGTTCAGCCAATTTGGTGAATACTTGACCTTTTAAACACAGATTCCATCCAAATCCAGCTTGCACAAAAAAAAACGGCTTCGAGTCACGACCCGGTTAGCTCATTTTATCAGCTCCAGTTGCCTTGCAGTTTCAGTAAGAGGCGAATAGAAAAGCGAAAGTCTTTTCACCTTTCACTTTACAACAACTTTCATACTGATTAGGTGAAAGGCAACATCGTCTTCTTGAGATTTGTTCAATGAAAAAGTTGTTTGGTGCCGGTTGCCCCCAAGATCGGTGGTTTCCAAAGCTATTTATTTACTGACTTTTTGTATTTTCAGTGATTTCTAACAGCGTAATCTAAAGATTGAATTGAAATGAAGAGGATTCGGAGTTCAACTGATTAAGCCAAACCTTAAACAAATATCCCCTGTACTTGTGAATGAATAAATTAAGTGTGATTTTAATGTGGAAAACATTTCCCCGTTCCTAATGACATCCACCCCATAAAGAGGCCTAATCTGCTGCTGCGTTCTCTTTAGAGTCCATTAGGTTCAATCGAGGGTCTGCTCAGCTGAATGTCAATGAGCGTCTTCGCATCTGCAATAAAAACTGCAGGAGCCAAAATGTTCTGGAAAGAGCTGAAGCCGATGTGCATTTTAATTTATTTGTTAATTCTCAAAAGTCCGAGGTTTTCCTCTTCGGCAGGCGTGGCGAGATTTCACGAACGTTGTATATTCATTGCAAGGCAGACGCACTAAAAGCGTTTCCGCTGACAGAAGCATTGCACAAATTGAAATAACAAAAATAAATTTGCTTAATGGAAACACGGCAATTTTGAAGCCAGGCGTCACGACTGCCTGTTTACACCTTATTGCATAGACTAGTTTATTTATTTACGTGTGACTTTAATTTCTTTTTATTCAGTGGAAACACAGCAACTGCAAAACCTATTTATTTGATTTATATTTTTATATTTGCAGAACACTGACAAAGACTTGCGTACATTTGACACGGAAGCTAATGTGTCACATGGACGAAATGAGCAAAATGATGGAAACCAATTCATTTATTTTATTTTTAATTCAAACGAGATCCACAGTACAACTTACTTTTCTTGTATGGCTGAAACTTAAGCCTTTGGCTTTCCACATTTACTATTCATACATGACTTTTTCAGAATAAAATACCTCTTCAGGCTGCACTGCTTTTGTAGATTGGAGTTCGGGTTTTTGTCCTTGCATTTCTGCGTTTCTAGCAGCGCCAAGGATGTGCAAGGAGTTCCACTCAGCATTCCAGAACAATAGAGGCCGTTAGGTGGAAAGAAGCCGTTCGCATCCCGTTTGCCTTGTTCTGACAAGCCTTGTGACACATCCGACTGCTGGAACCAAGAGCTCCCGGGGTGAATTTACATGAGGACTTCCTTCTTGACACATTAAAGAGTAACTCAAGCAACTTGAGTCCTGTGATCTCTGCAGCTAAGACACTAAAGCAGAGAGCTTTAGTGTGCAGCTCGGCGATGCAACAACAGGGGCGCAGGCGTGCGGCTGATATCAGACTGGTGTGACAAAAAGAAATAAGCGATGACGCCGCTGCCCTGGTAAGTGCAAATTAGAGCAGGGAAGTTGCAGATGCAGAAGCCCGGAAGGATTTCTGACTGCTCTAGAAAAGAAATAGTCGTCATGCAAGAAGGAGTCGGGCTGAAATAAAGAAACACGAGAGCAGGCACGTAGCAAGAGGTCCCAGAAGAAAATGAAGGTTTTCTAAAGGAATTACAGAAATAATAGCTTTCATGTGAAATATAAGGACACTGCTGACACCATTTTAAAAGACTGCTTTAAGGGGGGTTTGCACCACTGTTTTCCTCTTCTTGTTTTGCTATTTTGCCTCATAAACACGTTGCACACCGGACATTCTGCACACGTGAACAACTCTACAGGCCAGAAAGACTCTTCTGCTTACTACACGCGCATCTGTTGCCGTAGCAACAGATTGACGACAGTTTTGTGTTTTCAAGCCTCAATGTTTGTTTTTGCAATTAATACGTCGCAATTGCACAAGTAACATCTGCATAAACACAGATGCGGTTGACGAGATCGCTTGAACACCTGCTCTGTTGACGATATGTCAGAAAGTCGGCGAGCGGGTCGCCATGCTTTTTATTTGTTTTTGTTTTTGTTTTTTTTGGACTGAACCGAAACACGCTGGATTCCACTGCACAGCTACATGCCACGGTTTTCAAAGTCAAGCTGACTTACTAATTAAAACTTTTTCTTAACCTGTGCAATGTGATACCTTTGAACCTTATTGTTATAGTTTCGCGTCCGTTTTACGTTTATATATCAAGTGTCCATTTAAGATTTAACTCGACACACTAAACTTGTCAGGAAGCGCATTTTTTCGCCCTCCCTTTTATCTGAATTAACCCTTAACGCCTGATTTCATTTGTGAATTGATTTGAAGAAAAATGATTCGTTTTTGCTTTTGAAACTAACTTGAAATCAACTGAAGACTCTTATTGTTGAATGTGGCACATGCAAAATATATTGTTAATATACAATTTAGCAATTTATTCTGAGAATAATCTTCAGGTTTTCGTGACATGTAAGGGAGAAATCACCATCATTAATCAAAACTGCAGATGGGACCGGAGATGGAAATCGTCCGCCTGGCTGTAATCTGATGTATCCGCATGTAAACGTTAATGAATATGGATTGTGCCATCGAATTAAAAAACAAAACAAACTTGAAATGAAGACTTTCAAACATCCATCTGTGTGAAATCAATCTATAAAATGTATTTCACTCAGTTACAACATTCCTGAAATGCAAGAAATTCAATAATATTCTGATTTATTCTATGGATCCGTACGTAAAATTCGAAAATTGAAGAAAGTCACGAAAGAGAGAAAGTCACTTTCTTTTTAGTTTGACTTAATGCCGGCGACTGGACATTAAAATGTCACGTTCCGACGGTGCGTTCGCGTACTTCGCTGCTCACACGTTGAAGATACAACAGAAATGAGTCGTGGAGCAATTTCCTCGCAGTGAAACCTCACGCACGACACGATATCAGTGGCTTTGGGTAAAACGTTCAAAGCGGTGGCAGAGCTTTCCAGATAAAAAGTCAAACCGACATCCGTACTCCTTGCAGCGTCATTAAAACACGCCGCTGAATGGGATGTAAAAAAAGAAAAAGCCCAGGAGGTGAGCTGATATTCTTACAGGGCTGGAGGTTTTCCTAATATCTCACTTTATCGCCGAAACAATTTAGATTAACTGTTCCAGAGGCCCAGTGGAAAACTGCAATATCTCGGCTTCATGTGGGTGAGACTGAGAAAGCACTAATGTTTCCCCCTTTCAAGATAGGATCCCTTGCTCGCTTTTTTGTTTTCAAACTCATTTAAACCTGATGAAACAATATTGTGTCAAAGCAGGGCTGATGGGAGCCTCCGCCAAAACCGACGAGGCTACAAAAGTTTGCTTTAAAGCACAATCACGCGAGAGACAGAGAGCGAGAACATATGTTAATTATTCAATGATGCAATCTGCCAAATGTCACATTATTGTGACTGCAGCAGCTGGGACTGCTGCTATGCCATATGAAGTACATATATATATATTGCTGCTCCACTGCAGTGAGATTTGTAATGCTAAATGTTGCAGAAGCGCCAGGGCGAATATTTAATCACCGACACGTTCACGTACCCTTACAGGACGCCGGCACGTGCCTGGCACCAGCTCGCGATGATAATTGTGTTTACGACGTATTAAATATTTTGGCAGTTTCAGAAGCTCGAAACGGGGACTTCACCCCAAAACAGAGCGTTCATAAAGGCGGTGGTGTGTGATCTACTGATGAGATGTGATGAAGAGTGGTGTGCATCGGGAAACGCTATGAAGGGGGACAGAAAGTCTGATTTGGAGGGATGGAACAGGTGGTGAAGAGAAACAAACCCAGACCTTTTATTAACGCTCCCCAGTTTCACATCTGAGCAGAAAATGCGACAATTCCCAATCCATCACACAGCCTCGGGGCAGCGCGGATGTTTTTATTCATCGGTTTCCATCGGGACAGAATAGCCTCTTCAGATTGTCTTGGTGTTGAGATTTATGCTGGTGGACCGTTGGGACTGAGGGGAAGGCTTTCTCCACCCAACTCTGATATGTTGGGATCCATGAGTTTAATGGTTTTATTTATATGTTTTCTTACTTGAGCACAATGAGGCTGTTTTCACACCTCACACTCCAGTAGAATCGCTTCCATCGGGGACCAAAAATTTGTTACATTTTCATCCGGTGTGGTTCACGTTCACACTGAACTGTGTTAAATGAGCCAAACAATTTGAAAAACCTGTGGTGGCGTTGCACCGAGAGCCACCGAAGGAAACAGCAGGATAACTTCCAACAAAGACATGAGCGCAACTTCCTTCTTCGCAAAACGGAAACAAAAATGGAGCAGCAGCAGATTTTAGAAGTTGTAGGACTTTTGCTGTTGTCATTGGAATTTGGTGAAATCGATACTTGAGACTGGAACAATGGCATCAGTTAAAAAAGTGTTGTCTGTAATTCACGAAAATAAGAGCGTATGAACAGTAATGGGTCCAGCAAAGTGAATCCCAGCACTGCTAATCATTTTGTATTACACTCTCACAGCCTCAAGACGAGCCAGAGTGTTACTGTAGAGTCCTTGTTTGTGGACAAGTACGGATATTGACCAAATTCGACATTTTTTTTTAAATTTTGCCTGAAGTTACCTTGCAGAGATTAGTTTTCAAATTAAACTTCCATAACAAGAAGTCTAAGCAATCAGACCTTTTTCCAGCAGTCCCCTCATCCCACCCCGCCCTCACGGCTCTTTTCTTTGAGCAGGTTTAATTATCCTTAATGGCAAAGCCAGGCCTCGCATATCTGGTAAGAAACAATGTCCATTCCTCATAAATTCATTAGACTGCTGGGTGAAAGGCAACGCTCAAGGCAAGTCTTGTGTCATTTATGGAAAAGCCAATAATGAAGTTCGCCGCAGTGTTTTGTTTTGATTAGACTGCTGAGACAATTACCCATTGAGACAAAAAAAAACAAAAAAAAAAACGTAATTGTAATCAACCTGGATGATAATTATGAACATGATGAGGATTGGAAGTTTTCAGATGTGTTTTCAGAAATCCACGAGTGAAAAACTTGCTGAAAGTACCTTGGAGTCGGACATTTTATTGTGAATGAACAATAAAATGTTCAATCCTCTGTCGTCACCTTATTTTCTGTCAACTGACTGTTGACAGGAAATAAGGTTAGAAATAATTAGTGCCAACAAAATCTGTAAAAAGGTCTTTCAATCTTTTTTCCAAGAACTTTTAAACAAACATAAAGCAGAGAAAGCAACAATGTCACCGGTTCTATCTGAATACCCATTCTAGATTTTCCTGAACAGTTTGATTCAACGTTTTTCCTCTTTCAGGTTTGCTTTCAATTGTATTTTACCTAGATACCTGGTCTCATGTGCTGGTTATTGTACTTCTTCAGTATTTCTCTGCTGGCCTGGATACATTTGTTGAGCTGTGGGCAATGTGAGCTAACCTGGGCTGTTCCCCGGTGGGGTGACGATGCGGTCTACCTCCCTTGGTCCTCGTGAGTTCAAGCGACTGCCTGTGTGATGTGTTGGAGTTTCTCGGGGTAGGGACGGGCCTCTTCCTTCGTGATACCTAGCTTCTTGCCGGGGGTTTTCACAGAGATTGCATCCTGTCTGGGTCGCAGGAATTTGGTGCCTCGCGTCTTACCCTGTCCTTTTGGCCAATGAGCTGTGGCTCCTTTGGTCCGCACATGACTTACCTCTGTGCGGGGTGTGTCAATGCTCTGGGATAGAGGTGACGCGTCTGCGACCGACCGGTGTCAGATCCAGCTGTTCTTCGGTGCTCTTGGGGATTGAGTGTTGCGAGCTTTCTTCCTTTCTCACCACTTTAACGATGGCGTACCTCGAGGTGACAAAATCACCCACATACACCCTCTCAACGCAAACCATTTTTACTTCAACACATACGCTCACCCACACAAGGTCATATGGTGTTCTGTAAAATAAATGTGGTTTATGCACTTGATGCCATTTGCAGTCCTAATTTAATAAAACTCAATCATGCAATCAGGCCAGCATCTTCAAGTATCCTTTTTGTCAGGAGAATATCTGCCCCCGACACGTTGAGGTACCCAACTTCTCTATTTGGTGTGTCTGAAATGCAAAGACACCGTGAGGAAAAAACAAGTTACTCTTCAGTGTTAGTCTTGGCAAGTCACATTTGCTTTAAATTAAGGGTAAGGGCACCATCAGTGCGGTTTGCAAGGGAATCTTGCAAACTGAAGATATCATCCAAACCATGAAGCATTGCTGTAGATCTGTTGATCGCTGTCCAGAACCACAAGTCGAGCATGTTATCACAACCAAGAAGTTAAAAAAAAAACTTCCTGCGTACCACAATTTAGGTTTCATAACTCAAGAAATGGATTTCACAATGCAAAACTCTACTTTTAACATCTCGTCTCAGACATGCCATTAAACCCCTGTGTCTGCTTTTTTTTTTTTTTTTTTTGGGCATTTCAATGATCAAAAAGACTAAATGAGCAAAGAAAGCTTCATTGTGTGATCAGCAGCTCAATCGTTACTCTCAGAGGACTGGGCCATTGTACATTGAGACAATAGAGGCCAGAAACAAACAGTTTATTGTTCTTTGCAGTGTCCTTGACAAAAGGCACCAATTTGGAACAACTCAATTTCATCTTCACCGCAATTCCTAAAAGGTTCATTGGTGATTTGACAAAACAGGTAGTTAGTAGGTCACGTAGAGCCAGGTTGCTCTTTTTTCCTCTAATAAGTGAAACCGTCACTTGAAAACAGTTGTTTTGCGTTTGCTCTGGTCGTTTTTAACTAATACTATGACGGTGCAGTAAGGCTATTGTACTATGTTTGAACATATTTCTAAAAAACAAACAAAAAAAAAATAAATTTGATTTTAAGAGTTCATTAATGTTAGAAATGTTTTAGAAGTGAGTGCTGTTGTGGCGCAGGGGCAAAGCCCGACCCGTATATTGAGGCCATAATCCTCGTGGCGCTAGTTGCAGGTTCGATTCCCAGCCTGGTGACATTTGCCGCACATCTTCGACCCCCGAGCCCTCCTTAATCTTAAAGAAAACACTTTAAGATTCGTCTCAGAAACTTTCTGGAAAGCACAATCGGATAAAGTTGGAATTTTGACGTATAAAACAAAATTCGTATAAAACAGATAAAAATGAGCAAAAGATGTTGCTCTCTATATAAAGTGTATTCCTTATTACTACTTTTTTTTTTTTCATTCCCAGCATTGTATGTAGGTGATGTCTCTGCCTTGCAGATTGTTAAATTATAATCTTTGAAGACATCACCATGGGTCTGCATGGCTAATGTATTTTATTTTTTTAGACATTTTCTGATGTCAAGTCAACTCAGAGTTTATTTATGTAGCACATTTACAGCAACCTGAGCTGACCAAAGTGCTTTACAACGTCACAGGTAGGTAATAGATTTATATATAAAATATTTATCAAAAAATGACAACTCCACTTCTTTCAAACATTTAAGAAAATAGAATTTAAAGGCGTTAAGGGCTGTAGGAAGACATGCAGTGCAGGAATAGCAAACATAAAGTTATAAATCACACATAAGACTGACGGGTCGGGTTAATCTGAACAGTAAGACGTGTCCATTTACTCTGGCGGGTTTATAATGCAGCTCCACACGGCCATATTTATGATTACACCTTCCACACTTATTAATAATCCTTGCGGAAAATTCGCCGGCTATTAACCTTGTTATGTTCACAAATATGCGTTGCTGTTGCTATGCGCACGCTCATAACAAGTTAAGATTTACAGACTCGGTGAAGAAAATAGCCGAGGACCGTGCGTAGGTGAACACCTGCAGACAGGATGTCGGGGTGAAGACGGATGAGTGAGCGGGCAACAAACTGCTGCTATTGGAGAACTGGTTCTGTTCTGGAGATCTCTAAAAAAGCTGCAAAACCTTTGAGAAACGGCACCAAACACGGTCCGACAAATTGGTGTCTTTGTTTGAAAGCTGGCCAAGCAAAGCTCGGTGTGAAGCTGCAGTACTGTCAGTCTGGTGGTTGTGTTGCAGTTTACTCAATGTTTTAAGTTTCAAATCAAAAAAATTTATTAATTAGTAAAACATTTTGCATATACAGTCCCGACAAAGGCGTACCTGGACTAAATCAGTGATGTCCACTGTTTTTAAGTCGTTCAAATTTGAAAATTGAACTCCCAAATTAAATGTTGTTGCATCTCATGAATTCAGACTCTTCAAAGAGGTGTTGGAGATGGTGACGGCAGGAAGGATTTCTCACAGCAGTGAATCGACACTCTTAAACGAGGCCCTTAGCAGTAGCGCTAAACTAGTTAGCTGAATATCTCTCAAGCTGCACAAAAGCACCAAACACATATAAATATGTATGCACAGGGCTGGTCTACACCCACACACCAATCTCTTAAAAGTTTTGTCCCATTAATCACCTTAAAAGAAGGAAGACAAGACAAAATGAGTGGGGGGTAAGCACGCGAGTCCCCCTGGTGGATCTTTTAGGTCATAGCGGGAAACTAACCTCCACATATTCCAAACAATTACTTTGTCTTTCGCACATATTAAACCAAAATAGGAAAACATATGCAGGTAATCAAAACAAATGAGTGTAGAATTAATTAAGTCAAATTACTCAGGATTTTAACCTGCAACATATGCAGCAGCGTCCAGTGTACCGTCTTCCTTAAGCTGCTTCATGCAGCACAACTATAGCCTGCAGTTTTGTCTGCTGCATAATTTTTAATACTTTTTTCTATCTAGCTAAATTAGTGCAGAACTTTTTCATATTAGGCAATTAAATTCTTACCTAGTTTTTAATACATATATATATATGTTTTTGTTCTGTTTCGTGGCGCCCCTCGACTCCTGGCACCCTCAGCATTTGCTATACCGCCTATTGCCCCCACATCCTGCGTCTGTCGCACATAAAACCCCGAAAAAATACACTGAAATTTGAGGTTGTAGTGACAAAATGTTTAAGAGAGAAGCGAGCGGACATTTCGGCAAGGTATAATATTTGTGTATTAGACTTTGCTTTTGTTTATATTATCTTTTTCACAGTTGGAAAAAAGTAAGCGCCACTTGCACAGGATTTCTTGAAATAACTTCAGCATTTTAAACATGGCCTTTTTTTTTTTTTTTTTTTATTTTTTGACAATTTGTCCACACTGCTATTTTTTTTCCCAAAGCCAGACTAAAGCAGTGACATGCTTGTGCAGAGAGGACCGTGTGTGTGTGTGTGTGTGTGTGTGTGTGCGTGTGTGTGTGTGCGTGTGTGTGTGTGTGTGTGCTAAGTGTGTCCAGGGTGTTTTACAGTTCATGGCCCTCCAATGTGCTGCTACGTTTTTCACACCCAGGAATCATGCCTCAGGTAATCCTTTTAAATATCGCCAAAGTGTGTGTGCGTGTGTGTGCGTGCGTGTCTGTGTGTGTGTGTTTCTCGCCTTCCTAAGTGATCTGAGGTACCATATCTGTCACTAATGCCTGTAAAATCAGGGATAAAACGTTAAATAAGTGGTGACAGAATGCATTCTCCCATTCAGTACAGAGGTTTAAATATGGATTTGTGTTACGTGTGTGTCAATGTGAAGGAAGCAACCACCTTGTATAAAATATTTCTACTTCAATAGGATGAAAAATAATAATAATCTAGAGTCCAAACATGTTTTATGGGGAAAAAAAATGAGTCAACTACGGCGGACGAAGCGCATTTATCGCACGCATCGTGTGACACGCGACTTCAATGTTACCATGGCGCGTTGACGCAACCGTCAGCCAGAGTAAAGGCTGAACTTTTAATGAACTTCAGAAAATTCGTCTTTTTGACACTTCCCATTGCATTGAAAATTCTTCAAATGAAACAACAACCTGGAGCAGATTCTGCCAGTTGGATGCTTGGAACATTTATTTATTTTTTTTTTTTTTTTTCGGCCCCCCTCACGCCATCAGAAAGCAGAATAGAACAGTGGTTACCTTGCATCTGTCAGTCTTTGCCTCTTTTCCTGCAGCTGCAACACCGCCTGGCGTTATTCATTTTTTATAACCTTTGGTCCTTTCGGGTCTGAGGATTGCAGCCGTGACATATTGTCAGCGGAGCGCGGCATCGTTACCGTTTGTTTATGGATTTCTGGATTTGTCGGCTTTCACACCCCACCATGAACCGAGAGGGAGGGGGAAAAAAAAGAAAAAAAAAATAGATGCAACTTAGAACTTTCTTAGAACTTTCTTCGCACTGCAAGAACGCAAAATCTTACCCGGTATTTTTTTGGTCTGGTTTCTAGTGAAAATATCTTGATATGCTTGAAATAAGATTAAACTAACTTACAAGCTGACTTTCAGCAAGATATAGGAGTTTGTATATAGTCAATAATTCCTCAATATTGATGAGAAAGTTCTAGTTTCACTGGCAGATTATTTCTCTTGTAGACATTTTGGCAAAAGTAAAACAATCTACCAGCACGTTTTCATTGATACTGAGGAATTATTCACCTACTACAAACTCCTATATCTTGATGAAAAGTTTATTATAAGTTAGTTTTGTCTTATTTCAAGGGTCCTAAGATATTTCCACCAGAAACTGGACCAAAATGTAAGATTTTGTAATTATGTGTTACAAAATAAAATAAAATAAAATAAACTCCAAGTATCACTTACACGCATTTAGAAATTTTGATTCAATTCCATTTGCAGTCAGATATCAGTGAAGCTGGACGGAGAGCTCTTGCGTCTAATTCAGACCTGGACTTTGACTGGGCCGTTCTGACACATAAATACGCTGGCGTAGCTGCGGCTGCCGCGCCGTGAGGCGAGCCGCCGTCGCCGTCGTCTTCTTCGTTCTCTGACAGATTTCCTTCCACACCGGTTTCGTATTTAGCTTAATCGATTCACTTTGAACTGCTTCCCAGTTCACGCTGAAGAACAGTCACCCCCACAGCATGATGTTCATACCACTATGTTTTAAATAAAGCAAACGTTTCTTTGGTAAACTTACTGCTGTTTTCAGCTCCACAACTGTACACCTCAACATCTTTTTGGGAAATGTAAACAAAACAAAGAAAAAAAATAATAATAATAAAAATTGAGACGACGGCTTTGCAGAACAAATGTCTATATTTGTGGTACATGAGATATATTTTGCACCGTGTTTTATAAACTGTGGCACAATTTATTTATTTATTTTTTGTCAGATTAGCAACTGCAGACCTTACTGAAAAAAGTGGGAAAAATGGTCAGTAAAAATAATCAAAACTACGTCTGGTTGTCGTTTTTCCCCACTAAAATCGTCATCAAACCAGTAATGCAATTTCATTTTCTCGACATTGATGCCATTGTTTCGTTGCCCTGGAAACGCAGGATATGATCATATTAAAGTCACTGAACATATTAAAGTGGTGGATTCAAATGTGGATATTTTTCTCATGATTTGTTTGACACAGAGCAAAGTCGCTCGCAGCAGATGAGAAAAATAAAAGAAGCAGGAACTTATTATTCTAGCAAAATTGTTGCGCCAAACAAACACAACCCCGGCTTTCATTTTAAATCACTGGTCACATTTTCTTATATATGATTCCCCCCCCATCTACTATCTATCTACCGGAGAAGGCACAACACACATTTTTTCCCCGCACACATTTCTAATGATTAAATTTTAAAGATGAAACATCCCTCTGACTGTTTCCTCCTCTTTCTTACAATGAAACAGAAGAACAGCTGCAGTAAAAACAACAATAACAAAAAGCACCTCCATCAGTTCTGGGATTATGTTTAAATGATAAGGTCTCTATCAGGTTCAACAGCCTTTAAATCTCACCTCAAGAACACAAAAACTACACACCGCAGACTTCCTCTGCTTCGCCGTTGAACAAAGTTCACGGCAAAATGACAAGATTTGTGAAGAGGTTCACACCCGACGCATATGAAATCATTTCAATCCCAGTGGTGTTTTGAAAATATTTACCCGTCATCGGTTTCTTCAGGCTCCTGTTTAATATTTCAGATCGCCACACAAACGGTGCGATTCGACAAACATAAAACGTGGCGCAGACGTTATGGTTTGCATTCATTGAGAGAAACGCATTCTTCAGTGAATCTTATAACTGGTTGTGTCTTTCATGGTAGGAATGACTAATATCAAACATTTGCAGTAAGATGGCAAAGGCTGTTTTGCATCAGTGATGCTGAATGATTCATCGTCGGTCACAATAGAGGGTTTTAGTTCTGTTTGCTGAATTCACACTCGGATGTCTGGAGATTTTTCTATAACCGGCACATTCACTGGTACGCTTCTGCGTCAGATTTCACGACCCTGTCCAGACTTTCCAGAACCGTGGCCCGGTTCTGGACCCTTCAGTTGGCCTCGACCCGACACGTCTTGTCAAAGTCAGCAGTGGCCGAGCCGGGAGACCGACTCGCTGTGAGCCAAGACAGTTCTCAGATCACCATTACTGAAGTCCTGTGACCTAAATGCTTCTCTTTCTCCACATGTAAAGTGTCTGGGACAGAGTGAATTATTCAGTGATGGAAATCATCTTAAAAAAAAAAAGAAACGGCAGAGGGAAGGAAGTAGTGCAGAGTAAAACGTGGAAATCTGCTTCCAGGACGCAGAGGGTGGGATGCTCCGCTAGTAAATAGTTGAATCTGAAAAGGCCTCTGACTGAAAACTGTTGCTGTGTGACAGAATCCAGACTGTAACCTGTCCTGGACGGCATCGTCGGTTTGCTGTTCCTTCTTCAGAGGTTTCTTTGGGGTTTCCTTCAGTAGTCGTTGGTAGAGCGCCACCACGGGCCAGGAGGGAAACCGGATCATCGAAGAGTTTGGCTTGGTTGACGCAGTGCAGTGTGAATGCAAACCACACCAGCTGAAAATGTAACAAATGTTGCCGTTTTGGTCCCAGTCGAAACAGAACATCCTAAATTTTGTCTTGTTGTTGGAAAGAGACTTCAGAATCGAGTTTGAGCTTCTCTCTTTGCTTTTCGGTCTCCTTCGTTCCACCTCTTCCCGGCTCATAGTTTGGTTAATATTTGGGTTTTTGAGATGCTAATGAGCTGCTCCAAATTGTTGCCATGGTTACACATTATACTTTTCCAAAACAGTAAGAGCAAACAATCCTCACAGGACACTAATAAGGCCAATCTGCTCCTCAAGGGGTCGCTAGTTTTGTCGCCCGTCTCCAGCGGGTCAAAACTCCACAACCTCATCTAGAGACGAGCTAATCTCCATCCGGTAGCATGCTAGCTCACTGATACCATGGCGACAGTGGTCATGCAAGCAGAACGTGAGTCTGCAGGTGACGCTACAAAAAAAAAAAAAAAAAAAGGTTCTAAAATTGTCTAAATGCCTTTGAGCAAGGCACCAGATGCCAAGCCGTTCCCAGCTCACTAAGCAGAGTCTGCGGACACGCAAACGGAGCACCGGGAACTATTTTGGTCTCGCGTAGACAGCGAGGGGGACACAAGGCCCCGACGCGGGGACACGGCGGCGGCGAGTGGTGCAGAGGACGTTACGCAACGTCCTCTGCGTCCATGCGCCGTTCACAAAGAAGCGCCGGTGATTCCGCAGCGCGGCAGAGACCAGAGGAGGATATCCAGAGAAGTGTCTGTCTCACCCGGCAGCAGCGTAGGAGGACTGGAGCAGCGGCTTATGCCAGGCTGAGGATTACTACCTCCACTCAATGCACACTCCAGATCACAGCTCAAAAGCTTTCTATTAGATTAAAAAGCACTTTCTGTGTCATCATGAGCCTGATTGTTTTGTAGCCCATTTTTCACCCATCCCCCCCCCCTCAACCCTTTTTACTTTTTCTCGTTTATTTCATTTTCTCTCCCTTCTTTTCCCTTGTTGACCAGATTCCAAAAAACCGTGAGTCACATCGTCGCCGTTTTCCGTGCGTGTTCTGTTCGCTGGTTTTGAGAAATGAGTCAGAGCCGACGGTGCATCAAAGATTGACAGGACAGACGAAGAGATGTGAACTGAATCAAAAGCGGTCCGGCCGCGCCAGATGAATTAGCGCGACGGTCCTGCTGGAATGGCAGAAAAACATGTGGGGACGAGGGGGGGGGAGTAATGAGTGGATTATTTGACGATTTGCACCTATTGTGTTATTTGCATTTATTTCAGTCCTGTTTTACATCAAACCGTAAAAAAAAAAGTATTCACACCCTTTGAAATGTTTTCATGTTTTTAATATCGCAACCAAAAAAATTCGATGTAATTCATTGAGATTTTATATTACAGACCAGCAGGAAAAAGACGTGATTTTTTTTTTCCTCAAAATATCTGGGTCAATTTCCGATATTGATATATGATTTAATATTACCTTTTAGGATAATACTATCATATATCATACAATCCTCGGCCTTCACCAGGCGTTGTCGTGTATTTATTATTCCCACATCTTCAATCAAAGGTTTTGTGCTTCAGAAACGGCAAAATCTCACAAAGTTGAAGTTTTGGAACACAAACGAAGGTTAATAAAAGTCGGCGCTACTAATTGTGTGTCGTTTCATATTTTTATTTTGTGAGAGGAAAAAAAAAAAAATAAATAAAAACCCCAAAAGAACATGCCTCGTCACACTAGTTGTTTCAGATGACTCCAGTATGGCTCTCGAGTAGGAGAAAACCGATGAGCACAGGAAACAAAGCGCCTCGACAGAACAACGCTAATTTGGATTGAATGCCCACTTTGGATTCGGCTCGAGCTCACGGACCGCCGGCATTAATCGAGGGGCCTGGGTCCTCCGTCAGAGCCTCCTGTCCTCCCCAGCGATCCGCCCAGGCCCTTCTCCCCTTCTCCCAGTTAATAATGCCGCACATTATTTCCCAAGCAGATAGTCATAAGAGCGTGAAATCAATTTAGGTGCAGAGGAGTGTGAGAACAAACCAAACTGGAGGAAAGAAACGCCTGAGTTTCAATATTTTCTCCTTCAATAATGCACTCTGGTCCTTCCGTGGTTTAATAAACGCCGAGACGGCGACGGGGAGGCCGCGGTGGGAGCGGAGAGGGGGAAACATCAGCATTTGTTTTGCTTTCTTTTTGCCAGTGTGCGAATTGTCTTAATCGTGCGTCGACTCGAAATGGAGCGAAAGTCAGAGGAACGTCAAGAAACGGTTCCCTGCCGCGCCATCTTTGGGCGGAGGCGCGGCGCTGCAAGCCGGCGTCGTTTATCGGCGTTCGGTTCTCGTGAAGGGAAGCTGGGAAGAGGCCGCCGAGGAGCCGATTAAAAAAAAACAAGCAAAAAAAAAAAAAACTTGAAAGAGTTTAAAAGGTAAATACAACTTTGGAATCTGGGATTATTAATAAACCCCTCTCTGGGAAGTGTGTTGCTAGATGAGCTTATCTCTTTGTTTAATCCTGGGCTGAGTTTTCTCATTTATTTAATGCTATAAATAGCGTTGCGAGTATCAACAGCGAGAGCATGTGGGTTTTCTAAAAGGCAGAAAAAACATTTCGAGGCTCCTGCACATGCAGTATATTAATGCGAAGGGGGGAAAAAATAATAGATTTTCTCTTTCTATATCGAATATTTTTCCACCTTATGAAATGGGGGTGAAAACTTAATACAAAATGGAGGGCAGAATAAGCAACGGAAACATTTTTCTCGCAAACGCACGAGTCGCGTGATTGACAACCGGATGTTACCGCCGGCGCAAAACCATGAAGAAGAAAACGACAGGAAGTGGCTGCAGGATGACGGTGAGGCATGTTTTTTAGTGACATCATGTGGACAAACTTAATTCACGTGCGATTTCAATTGTTTCTTGTTTCTTGTTTAATGCAAAACGCCGCAGTCACAAAAATGTGGAGGGGTTTTCGACGTTAGCAGTTTTGCCTTACTTTTGTAGGCGGAAACGCAGCTAATGTGAGATTTTCACAGTTAAAACCTTTAGTGGAATCACCATCATGCAAAACAGAAGAGTAACAATTGAGTATGAGGCTGACTGGCGGCCAGGTGAGGGGTCAGTCACTTCGCTTGCTCAATGAACTTGAATACAGCAAGCAACACCCAACACTGCAGCCTCTCAGATACTTTAAATAACCAAAACAAAACACAAGAGAAAACAATAAATACAAAAACACACACGTACAACCAAAACCAGAATGAGAACGATTTGTGACGTCTCCGTACACAAACGTTTTCAGAAAATATCAACCAGAATGGAAAGTGTTGAGATCAGTTCCATTTTTCATGCGGCTGATGCATTGATCGATTGACTGATTGCTTATTGTGTTCACAATCCATTACAAAATTCCAGCTAAATTCACCAACTGCTGTATTATGTGCTGTGACGTTCACCAACAACGTCACAGCAGATAATACCCAAGCTCTTTTGCAGCAGGAAGGCTTCTGTTGAGACCTGGAGCGATAATCTTCTCGTTCCCTGAAACAAAGGTCGCCCTTTTCCCTTAGATTGCACCGCGGTGCAGTACACATCTCCGGGTGCAATTTGTGTGGAATAAACAAGGTGGAATTATTCAAACTCTTGGCTTCATCAGCGTGGATTTGGAGCGCGCGCTCCCTGACTGCACTCGCTCGGATCGGCTCTAAAGTGTTACTGTGGACGGAGTTTAGTGGCGCTAATGCTACTCTTCCAGCAGTCTCTCTGCAGGGCTTCCTAAACTATAGTGCCGACAATATAATGCCTCCGAGGCTTTCTTTGCGCGCCAGGTAGTTAGGTGGCAATAAGCAGGAGCAGGTCGCAACTTTATTGCCGAAACATTTCAGGGGCTTTATACCAGCGGTTTTTAATTATTATTATTTATGACCGTGGCCACCTTCACCATCTGGGGGATGCATTATTTAGCTTCCATCCACACACACACACACGACACATCCACACATTGGTTTTGAGGCGGCTGCGCCGAAGGAAAACTGAACCGAATGAATTTGTGCAAAGTCTTTGATGCCATTTTGTGCCATGTTATCTTGTGCAACAGTTCTTGGGATCTTGGCTGGCCTTTCCTAGCCAAACATTTGATCAATAACTGCACAGCACAGCGGGGACATATGGAGCATTTGATTAAAATATGAAGCCATTTCTGCAACTCCTTTCAAAACCGTCCAAAACGGAACCATTTCAAATTATACCGACTTGCAGCCCCAGACTTTCTTTCTTTCTTTTAATATGACAAAGCAACACAAATGAAAATAAAATCACATTTTGTTTCAAAAGCTAAAAAGTCTCACTTGTATTTGTGTTTAGACCCCAAATCAATACTTCATTGAAATACCTTTTGGTTCAATTATATCATCGGAAGACTGAAAGTTTTACCAATGCTCCCGTATGAAAGAAAGATATATTCACCAGTTTTATAGTTTATTTCACAAAACCACAATGAAAACAATTTCTGTGCATCACAAGAGCCACATGTTGAACAACCGGACGTCGCACAAACCCTGAAGAAGACGACAACAGGAAGTAGTTTCAGGATAACTTTTCAACGACTTGTCGCATGTGATTTTAATTGCGTTTCTCTTTTTTAATGGAAACACAGCAATTACAAAATTGTGTTTTTTCCAACATTAGCTGAATATTGATCAAGTTTTGCGTGCACTTGTCACGGAAACGCAGCTCATGTTGCCCTGCAAGGGTCTGGCAACATGTCCAGGTTGCACCAACACTGGAGACAGAGGCAACGATACACGGTTTGGTAAATCGCATTGAGCAGTAAAAACTGATTCAGGTACACTGTAATTAAAAGCCCCGCTTCTCAAACTTTACTCCTTTGTCTCAGTTTATCACATCAAACCCTCATAAAAAATACTGATGATCGTAAAGAAAAATGTAAAAACCCCTGCAGGGGTGAGAATACATAATACTTTTGTGGCGCGCCGTATTATGAACACCAACATTTGTTGCAGATGTCACCTTAACATCAGATCATAGCTGCAGGGTGTTCAGTACCTTCCATATAATTTACTGTAAAAAAAAAAAAAAAAAGAGCCATCTGCTTACGATAAGGTGCTGATGTTTTATTACTACTATCGGCAGAATCAGCACATATATAATTGGGTCACTATGAATTAAAGACCCACATGAGATTGATTACCGAAAACCGCTTGGGACATCTTGTGGCCGCGTTTCCTAGATGAGTTCAGGGCCGAATGTCGGCTCTGTACTTTAGGATACCGCCGCGTTGGGCTTGCAGCAAATTTTCCCGGAAAAAATAAAGCAGATAAAAAGGCAAAAGTCCAGAATAAAGAGTGGGGGAGAGAGATAGGAAGACGCCTGAAGTGCTGACCGGTATTAAATATGTTGCTTTTCACTCTAAAAGACGGCCGAATCCTGCAAGGCTAGCAAACGCGCTCCGTCTCATTTTATTTACCCGTGTTTTGAAAGCTTAAGAGTTTTTTGGCATCCAGCTTTGGGAAATAAAAATCCAACAGCTTTCCTTTTTTTCTTCTTCTTCACCCTTGACAGCATGAACATTTAAACTAATAACATACAACCAGGTGTGTGAGTGCTGCTTGTCTAGCTGTGTGGGTGAAAAATCTCCACGTCGAACCTTCCTCTGCTGTTGGCATTTATCCTTCCAAAACGTTGCTTTAATGTAGCTGAAATGACGTTTTGCAGTAACGCCGCCATGTTGTTGCTTTGTTTTCTCTCCAAACTTAATTATCTCTGCCTCAAAATGAGTCTGACTGCCTCCAAGTGGTCAAAAAAAATGATTAGTTGAAGAAATGGTGAGTTAATCTTCTTCAGTGCAGACAGAGCGACTGCATATCATAGCATGGGATTACATAATGCTATGACTTTTGAGTATTTATTGCTTATTTTCTCTAGTGGTGGCACCAGTACTGGAAATTTGAACTTGTGAATATAAATACATCTCAACAGGAATTGCAGGAAACCTGACCAGCTTCTAAACGCCCCAAGTAGAGATTTTTTGTTATGTAGTATTTCACATGAAAGGAGTGGCTGTAAGCTAGCGTGCTGCTAGCACCCGTCCCAGACTTTGTTTTCCTGGTAGAGTTAAGACGCTGCTGCTATAAATAGCAGCGTTTCCATTACAAATGTACGCAAATCTTTTTCTATATTCTGCCGTTGTTGGAAAAATAATACAATTTTGGAATTATGATGTTTCCTTTGAACAAGAAATTGGATTAAAATTTAAAATCAGGGGGAAAAAAAATCATTAGAGCCATCATGATTTTAAACCGTTAAATGAGATGTATTCATAATGCAGCAATGGCGCTGGCGCTCTTCATGTATCAGCCAATCAGAGGAGACGTTGGCATCTTATTCAGGCGTTGGAGCGACGAGCCCTTTATGCCTGGGAGTGGCTTCGCCCGTGGCCTTTTGAGGAAATCACAGTCAGATTATGGATTCCACAAATTAGAATGATGCACAACCTCTGGTAACATCCAGCTATTGATCATGCGTGACTCGCACGATGGGGAAAAAAAGAAGTTTCCTTTGCAATTTTGCCGAATATACTGTATAACGGCCACCTCATCTTAGCAGAAATAACTTTCAGCAAAGTTTTTTTTTTCCAAATTGCCTTGCTTCCATTAAACAAGTTTATTTTCATAAGTTCAATTTGCAGTTTTATGGCTAATGGAAGTGCAGCTCATGTCCCGCTTCACCTTTCCAAGTTTCCTCCGCAATGACAGCGTAAATGGAGAACCCCACGGTGGTAATAATGTGATTATATATATTTCTCTTATAAAGAGAAATATACATACATTATTTCAAGCAGGTAGTTGTACCCAAAAGAAAAAAAACCCAAAAATCTCTGTTGCCTGTATTTGTTGTTGCTTTATTAATATTTCACCAACCAATAGGCGTAACAATGTTGTGAAAAATTAATGACTGTTGTGCTGAAAATTACTGTGACTTTGAGTGTTTGTGTTTTGGTGACAATGAGGGCCTGGAAATATTTAATTTCTCATTATATTCAGACGGCAAACTTGTTTCTACATAAAGATCTTTGAGAAACAAACCGCCTGATGAAGCCTTTTTACAAAGTGTCTCTGAGTTTCGAGGCTCACACCATGGAGCTATTCAACACTACAAAAAAAAAAAAAATAGGAGGACAGAAAAATGTCCTGGAGTGTTTCTCACTTAGAAACAAATGGACAAATTTAACGTATATGCTGAGATTTGGCATTTTCACCTTCATACAACTTTAGCTGTATTAAGATTATTAAAATATAGCTACATTTGGGGGTCATTGTCACCAGGTTGTTGAGAATAACCTGACGACAGGAATCTGGTCAACCAGAAAGTCACAGAGGAAGCTTTCTTGTCTGACTCGTCCTCTGAAGCAGAATCGACGTTTCACTGCTTATTTTTTTTTTTTAATTAACGCTCCACACAACTACATAACAAGCCAATATAGTTATGCTCAAGATGTTTGCTGCTACGTTTGTCAGCCTTCCAGGCTGTTTTCTTTGCATCTTTAAAAAAAACAAGAAAAGCGAAAAATGCCTCTGCACATCCGCTGATTGCAGAGTCACAGCACCCACATGCACCATGTGCAACAAATGTCCGTCCTGGTGACTTAGTGGAATATTGAAGACTGAAAAAGCAAAGAGTTAAAAAAATAATAAAAAAAAAAAACATCCAAGTTACACTGTTTTCTCTCTCTCTCTCTTTTTATAAATTCGCCGTCACCTTTTTGTCATTTCTAAGAAAAACAAAGGGCCGTACTCCGCAATTTCTCCGTTTGTGAGAAAGCGCGTTTAACATGACTAACGCCGTGCAGCTCCTCGTTTAAACCAAGTTTAAAGTTTGTCGCTTTCACTTCCTCGCAGAACACTTGGCACGGGCTCAACAATATTTTAATTGGCTTCTCATGCTCCGAATGGTAAATTGACAAGAAAGCGGAATAAATTAACAGTGAGGAAGTGACAAAAAATGTTAAATAAATTAGCAGCTGAGAAACTGATGAGGGCAGGGGAAAAAAAAAAAAAAAAATTTCCAACATTTTCTGAAAAAAAAAAACAAAAACAAAAAAACAAGCCTTTGATTTAATCCTGAACAAACAGGAAACTGAATCTAATGATCATCACTGCCTGGTTTTAAAAACGTGAACAAGCAAGGAGCAAAACATTCCTGGGCTGCACAAGGCTTAAGAGCTTCAATAGGAAGAGCTCTGACAATTTTCATATTTTGCTCATCCTATAGCCACTAATGTCAATATCTACTATTTGAATAAAATAACTAAGCAGAATAGAAGAAGACAATTATTGGGGGATGCCATAAGAAGTCCCAGTTTGCACCAAGCCACGTAGAATACAACCAATCAGAGCTAGGAGGCGGGTCTTAGTGCTGTCAATCATTCTGCTAAACGTGCTAATAGTGGCGTTTTAACAGTTTTATTATTTATTCATGCAGCTCTCCACAACACTGCTTTCTCACCAAAAAGTGCAGCATCTCGCAGAAACGAGTTTTAACCGTCGCTGTTTTGTAGTTGCCAAACAGCGAACACGCATTTGGCGTGGGACATTTACCTTGCCGTGTGTTTGCCCCCTTTATTGCTTTAGCGTGAATAAGTCGGCACCACTCTCCCTCCATCTAATCATCTGTGGTTAAGTGACAGAATAGAGGTCGGCCTAAGCAGCAAGCCAGACGTGAGATGTTTCTGTGCCACAGCATATAGAAAAGGGCAACTGAGTCCCTCTGTTTACGACTGGTTTCTATCCACCGCTAGCAGCTAAGAGTGATAGTGGCTTTATGTCGCTCTTACCTTCAGCTGACCTTGTCAACGCTGGAAGAGATGACATCCTCAAAACCAGAATAAAAATGTTAAATTATTTAAAATGTACTATTTGTGTCATGAATAGTTTATTGAAAGAGGTGGGGGGAAAAATCCCCAGTTTTGTGAGCTAGTTGGTCTTTGAAAAACCAAACTCAAAGAACTACAAACCGCGCACTCCTCAAAACCTGTCCTTCCTATAACAGCAAGGTAAGAAGAACGCCATGAGGTCCTGATTGTAGTTTGCCAAAAGTCGTGCAGGGAAACTTGCGAACTGGCACATGGCAGAAGAGCACAAGATCAGAGTTCAAACGCACAACACCGTTCAGAGTTGTGTTTGCACACACTGCGCATTTTCTGATCTACGTACGGCACCCGGGAATGCGGAGGATCCATCGTAAACGCTGGGAAAGTACGTGCGTCTTATCCGCAGAGACAAGGTCGGATCGTAAAAAGTCGATGAACACGACTGACGAGAGCAGTGGCAGAAGAGCTAAACGTGACTTCCTAGCCAGTGTCAACAGTGTTAACTTAAAGGCCTCTGCGTAGATGGCAGATGTGCTTCTGTATGCGACCAAGTTAGCAAAGATCCTGTCGCTCACATGGACAGAAAAGCTATGAATGGCTGTGCAAAGTGAGAGTTTACCTGTTAAATTGACTGAATATGACCCAATAAACTAAAATCCGGAGTGTCTCTTTTTGTTAAAGAGTCTTTGTCAGACTGCTGCTTTACTATTTTATCATCACATTGAATGTAATTACGGATTTTTGAGTGTTTTTGTCCAGGTTGACTTAAAACAATAGTTGTTATTGATACAGGTTAAATTCCCAAGCCAGATCATAACATGAAGGATCCATCCTGTTCAGGTCCCAAGCAGCCGACGCACACAAAGTTGAACATATTATAATGTTATTTATTTTTAAAAAGATGCATTTTTGATTGAGATTTTACAAGAAACGGAGCACATGGCTTCAGAGTGATTTGTCGAAAACGACAAACAAAAGGAAACTACATGAATATTAACAAACTCGACTAACTGAGAGTGAAGAAGCCAAATGACACAAACTTGACTCCCTAACTAAGACAAACATGAGAAAACTAAGCAGACATAAACAGCAGCTCACTCCTGCAAACTGAAGGAGTTAACAGACCATCGGAGCGGCCCGGTTGGGATGAGCCGAGGACGGATGGCAGGGAGTCGGCGCCTGCAGCGTTTACATCCGCCACCTCCGGGAGGCCGCCGATTGGACGTCGTCGTCGTCTTCTGGGAACCAATCAGAGACGGGCGCCAGCACTTTCGTGTTTGCGTAATTAACTTGACGACGCCAGGCGATACGGTAACCTTGACCTAATGCCACTCCTATAGCTTTAGCAGAAACAAGCGATTGGTGACATTCTGGAGAGGAACAGCGGTTCTGCAGTCTGCTGCGTTGTCTGTGCATGATGGAATCTCTTAGGGCTGTACAGTAGGAGAGCACGCCTGGTGAAACATGTTTTAATCAGAAGGCTCTGCAGAGTCAAGCCTGAGGCAGTTTACCTTCACCCAGTAGCACATTAAGCCATGTAGCATGTAATATGTTGAACAACATGCCATCGGGCGTTGCAAAGGGTTTGCAGTCGCTTCAGCGTTGCAAGTTGGAGCTAGACTTTCACTTTTCTGAACATGTTCTCATTGTGCATGTGAAGGGAAATCCTGACGTTGGAACTGTGCTGCAGCGAGAGTGTCTGACTGAGCTTCGAAAAACAAAATAAGTGCCAGAGGAGCTGAATGCGTAACACCTTGAATGTCGCCGGGGCAGAAAATCAGAGATGCAGCGAGGAAGCACTCATCTTGTAATGAGAAAGTTGTTTGTTAAAAGAAACTGATCGAATCGGAGTGGTTACTTGGGCACAATAAAAGATGTTTGGAAGTGTCTGTTCTTAAACTTAAATGTTGAAAAGAGCAGCAAAATAAATGTGATTTGAACTGAACTGAGCTGAACACTGGGAACCTCCCGCAAAAAGAGCATCTAACATGAGTTAAGCAAGCAGCTACTGAACACACTTTTCAAATTAATTATTTCTGCCTTTCAGCCATTTTTTGAATTAAAAGACTGAATGATAATAATAATAATAGTAATATTGCAGGAACTCACAGACTCTTTTGACACATGAAATCGGTTGCATGTCAGATAAAGACAACGTGATGATTTAGGAATCACCGAGTCAATGCAGCTTAATATTCCATGTCAATCTAAATTTGGTTCATGTAAATCAAAACATGTCAAATCTGCAATTCTCAGATGTTTAGCAATGTGTCTGGAGGTGTTTTACCATCCCGTGACATGAATTATTAACTTTGTTAAATAAATTAGCACTGATCATTGTCTCTCAGCAGATCAGAGCCTTGCTCTGTAAAACAGGATGAAAGTTGTTTTTTTTTTTTAGGTAACTTGAATCTCCATTTAAAGCTAAATTTGAACCCTGGAGGAAGTTCAGTTTTTTTTTTTTTTTTTTTGACTACCTCACTAAGGTGAACTTTTATATCTTAATTTTACCTCAAACCCTTTACAGGGCATACCTGAAAAAATAAATAAAAAAATAAAAAATCCAGATTTCTACTGATGTAAAGAAGGAGGGATTACTTTCATTGTTGCAGTTAGAACTAAGAGGTCACAAATTAACAGTAATTTTGAACAAGGCACAGATGATCACGTCTCCGGAGCTGTTTCTAGTAACCGGAAAATTTCACAAGTTGAAGTAGCAAAAATAAATTTGGCTGAATGGAAAGACAGCAGTTTTGAAAATAACTCACGTTTTCACTAAAAAGATGTTTTGTTTTTTTTCTTCATCTTCTTTCAACCTTATCGAAATAGATGAATAATTTCAGCAAAACTGCAATGGAAACACTTTTTTTCCGCTTCACACGACCCACATGATCAGCAGCCAGATGTTACCACTGGCAAAAACCACAAAGAAGACGACAGGAAGTGTCAAGAGGATGTTTTTTTTTGTTGTTGTTTTGTTTTTCAGACAATGAGCAGCTGGCTCAGAGCATATAAAATCTCTTGTAGCTGTTCACATTCTTTGTTGCCGTGATTTTTAATGACTAATCACATGTGAATAACCACCAGGGCTGGTGAAACATGTTTTAGTCAGAAGATTCTGCAGAGTCAAGCCGAAGACAAATTACAATCACGTGGGATTATAATTTGATTTCCTATTTAATGGCAACACAGCAATTGCAAAATTGTGCTGGTTGTTTTGTTTTTTTTCTACATTAGAGGAATACTGACAACGATTTGCGCACATTTGTAATGGAAACTCAGCTAATGTGGCTGATCTTATTCCATCCTCACCAGTTTTACACCAACATGCCCAGATCCTGAGTTAAGCAACCCTTGACTTTGTGATCAAACGAGACCGGCGAAACCTTGTAACCTAGCAACAACCACGCGTACCAAGAACGGGGGTAAAACAGAAACTGAATAACAGCTAGGTTTTGTGATATTGTAACATACATTGTTATGTTTTCTTCCTCTGTGTTGCTGCTGATTTGCACGTGTGCGAGCATGAGCCGGCCTGCAGGTATGCGAGGTGCTCAGTTCGTATCATTAATATTGCAGTCGAGAGAAGGCGTGCAACCGATGCAGAATTATGCATAATTTGAAGGAGTTTTAAGACACCAGAGCTTTATGATTTGGTCAGATTACGAGCAGACGGAATTTCTGACTTCCACCAGGGACTGCTTTCCCTTTGACTAATATTGCTCCTCTGAACAGACCCGACAAAGCGGTGTACACTGTCGGGAAGCGTCGGTCGGAGAGACGGATAAAAGCTCAACAACATGCACTCCTGGAGTTCTAACACCTGTTTCTAATCCCTCATTATCCCTCCGTAGTTTATTGCAGGTTTAAAACGAGCTGGGCAGTCAGTCTGGCCCTTGCTGCGGATGCCGCGGCTTGTCAAACGCAGGTGTAAACAATTACATTAATTACGACGAGAATCTATTCCAGTGCCAGAGCTCTACTGTTCACGACGGCTCGCCGCGGGAGTTTGCAGCAACACCTGCACAGGTTTTTCTTTGCGTCGTCTTCCGTGAACGACGGTGAAACGGACTCACTGGTTTGAACATAAAATTGGTTTTAAAGTGTGTTTCCAGGTTTTGTGTTAAATGGATGGCAACCTGCAAGACAACCAAGCCAATACAATAGTAAAGAAAATATCGGAAATTTGGAATGTTGTGGAAAGCGAGACATTTTTGGTCAGTTGTCTCAGTCAGTGAGACGGTCATTTTACAGAGATTCATTTCACAGGATGAAATATTTCAAGCTTTTGTTGTTTGTTTGTTGTTGTTTTTTTTTAAGTTTCAGGCAAAGACAAGCCAAAAATCTGGGTTCCCGATCGAGAAGTGATGTTTAATTCGCCAGCGCCAGGCTTCTGAAAAGTAGACACATCTCTAAACGCTTGGCTCGGCGTCCTCTTTCGTTGCACTATACGGGTTTCATTGTCTGAAAGAACTGGCAAGAATTATAGCACTTTAATGCAACACTCGTTTTATTTCACATGCACTAGCAATTAATCTTGCTTGTCTTCTGCCTTTATCTTGACATGATCCATTTTTGTAAAATTTCCAGAACCCTCAGGAAATCTTATCAGCGCTGAGAACAACAAAATACCTCAGTTACATAATTGAGGCTTTGTTTGGGGGGGAAACAACAAGAAGAAGAAGAAGAAGAAGAAGCAGAGCTTTGACAGATTGCATTTGACACTAAACTATAAACTTTTTAACTGCTCGTTTTTTTCTCTCTCTCTACACATTCTGTCATGCTTGAGGTCGCTGAGGTTTGGGGCCCTTTTTAGCATCCAACAAGCAGATGCAATAAGAGGGTTGCACCTCGGACAGGCTACCAGCCCACCAAAGGGCAAACACGCAGACACGCTGAACAGACACCCATACAGGCGCTCAGCCTCACCTAAAGGGAATTTAGAGCGGCCAATTAATCCAGCGCAGCCAGAATGGAAAACCACAGAAAACCAACGCGGGCAGGAAAAGTCCAGGTTTTCCTCCTGACATTTAAACAGGTGATATTCTGGCTGTGAGGCATAAATAATAACTAACACACACTGACACGCGCGCACGTACATGTCGACGCAAACGCATCCGGTTCTTGCATCGACGTTAAAAAAGCGAATATATGTTTCTCATTGATTTTGTTCACCAAAAACAGGAATAATGAGCAATGATAATTTTGAATCTGTTTTTGTACTTCTTCAAACTGAGATGTTTGTAGACTCACAACTCTATAGCGAAAATGGAAACAAACCTGTGGCTTTGCTGGTTTTGTGGAGCCTCAAAATGACAACATCCATTTCTGCTGAAGTTGATTGTTATCAACATGGACAATCAGCGAGTGGATCCTCTCAAAGCAGCAAGTCCAAGGATGGCTGCATTTGAGAAATGATTCAGCAGACGTCAAATCAGTAAAGACCAAGTTGCATCATAGTTACTGAACGGGTGAACATTAAAACGTATGTTTACGCATTTTGCAGAGCGTTTAATGTGTAACACTGATTTGCGTGTCGTCTGTATGCCTGTTTCACAAGCAATATGAAAAAGCAAAAGGAAAAGATTGATGCCACTTCTGAAGACGACCGTTATCTTTGTCACCAATTGTCTCAGCCTCTAAATCCATGTTTAAGATTGTGGATCATCAGAGTCTGAACAGTGTGGAGCAATCTCTCTGTCAGAGGTTTATCTGTCGGGAGAAAAGTCCGTCTTCTTTGGAATAACTCGCCCCTCCAGAGCAGCGTCAGCTAAAGCCAACAAAACTCCCCAAATCGCAGATATTTGTGTCAACCCTTACTGTTTACAATATTCCTGTTATTATGACTCTTATGACCCAAATTTTACATCAACGACTTAGATGTTCACTTAAACACTGGTGGTGCTTTATGTGGTCCTTTGGCTTTTGGTGAAATCCTGCTTTGATTTGAACTATTTGTGTAAAGGCGTTCAGTGGTGGCGTAAAGGAGCCCTGAGCAGGTTCGATTCCCGGCCTGGTGACCTTCTCTCATTACTATCAATTCACTATCAAACAAGAGCCAGTAAAACATTAAAAAACCCCAACAATTAGTGTATGAAGCTCATAAATAAATACATAAACTAAGTCAAAGTGACTGGGCATGCGTAATTTAATTCTGTGTGTGGGTTTGAAGTACCATCTCCGATCAGGAGTAATTTGGAGGATTCTGGCTAATTACCGTCATCCGCTGCTGTGTTTAAGTCAATTCATTCTATCGCGAGTCGATTTTTGGGACTAAAAACAGCACAGCGAGATGGAAATAATGGAATACTTTTGTGGTGTAAAACAGCTGGGGGTCTCAGTAATGAGTGAAGCAGGGGCCCAGTGACACGGGCGGCCCCGCCGCTCCCCCCGCCTCGGGCTCTCCTGCGACGTGACGTGCCGCATCCAAATATTTTCACAACTCCAAACTTTCGAAAGCGTTTTCTCGGCGTCGCTAAGAAAAGCAAACAAGGGGAACTTTACTGGTTCCCGTCTCTGTCCGGTGCTCAAATGTTCACAGCAACAATCCTGGAATGTGAGAAAAAGGAAAAACAAAACCAAAACAAAACAAAATGTCTTTGCCGCTTGGGTCTGCTATCTCACGAGACTGCTGACAAAGGGGCACTCATCTACGCCGGGAGCAATTTAAACCACTCCATTGAACCTCTTCCCTGGGGTGACTCATTTCGTTGCGACATGCGGCTCCTGTGGGCCGACATGTGCTGAGCAACTAATGAAGTTGGGAGTTTACATGATTGGGGAGGAAAAACAAAACAAAAATAATAAAAAAAACAAAAAAAACATGACAGTGTCAGTGAGCAAACACAGGTAAAACATGTATGTAATATTTTCGTTGAATGCTGGATTTGTATGGAAGTGAGAGGCAAATCTTGGCGAATAATCTCGATCAGAGAAACGCAGAAACCCAGCTTCTTTTCTTTCGGAGAAAGGGCGTGAGAATTCTCCCGAGAGGAAGAGGAGCAGCAGCTCAGGTGAGTAAAAAGTGCCCGGCTTCTCACTCACCAGGCTCTTTTCGCTGCAGTTTCGTCCCCTTCTGGAGAAAAGGCTTGAAAGCTTGTATTGCATTTACACATGTGTGTTTTTATAAAAACAGGAGGAAACGGTTACTAGATTGAGCTATGAGATGGTGCTATGTGTCTGGAAACCTAGAAAGGGAACGAC
This sequence comes from Poeciliopsis turneri, assembly GCA_922788865.1. Taxonomy (NCBI): domain Eukaryota; kingdom Metazoa; phylum Chordata; class Actinopteri; order Cyprinodontiformes; family Poeciliidae; genus Poeciliopsis; species Poeciliopsis turneri. The sequence goes on along the minus strand of CAKLNU010000376.1, from coordinate 47,191 downwards.
GCGGCCCCTTTCGCAGTTAAACCTGCCGCTGTCCCTTCAAAATAAAAGCATCAAACCCGAAGTGAATCATAAATAAACCCAAATAAAAGCAATAAGCATCAAAAAAGGACAAAAACAAAAAAGTTCATTTGGGCTTATTTACAATTGATATTTGTCTTCATTTAAAACTGAAAATAAATCACGCTGTTTGTGATTAAACTGTATAATATATATATATATATATATATATATATATATATATATATATATATACAGTTAACAATATAAATAGTATTATTTGGTTATGTTTCAAGTCAAAAACATAAGCCAATTAAACATGTTGTAGTATGTAGGCATCATCCAGCGTCATACCACATTTATATTTCTCCTAAATTGTATGTGCAGCAACTCTCAAGTTCAATCACTGGAGAAAATCCCCTCGACCAGAGAGCGAGAGCTGGAGAGAGCTGTGCTGGGGATCCTTATTGATAGCCTCTGCGCATTGGTCATTAGTTTCCCAGAGGGCAAAGCAACATCCATGATCTCCCAAGCTTTCAGACGTCCCAGCAGCCTCCACTCCTCGGCGAGCGCCTCTCCACACACACCATGCAGATTTCCCACAGATCAAAGCACGTTGAATGACCGATGTGGAAGGTGACCTAATCCTCACTCATGATTCAACTACTTTTTTTTTTTCTGTATTTTGTCTTTAACTCCCTGAAACATGAACAGCGTGTTCACAGAAATGCAAAGCTTTGCAATTAGCTGCTGCTGTTGTTTAAACAGTCAGGAATGAAGCGCTGCGTCTTGGCATTTCGTGATGTGTCTGCAGTTTGATGGAAAACTTAGCGGATCTGCCCCCGTTGTTCCCCTGTTGGCCCCCTGCCGGCCCCCAGCCGCCTGGGCCCCCCGCCGCTGCTCTCCGAGATTCCCGGCAGAAGACTGCATGAGCGTTTTGAACAAACCTGAGAATGTGGGAAATGTGGTTTCCATCCTCCGCCCCCTAAAAAAAAAATTAAAATAAAAACACTTTTTTTTATATATAAAAATAAAGATGCATTTAATACAATTTCTGCGTTGTCAAGCGTGATGTCATGCCTGTCTTTAAAAAAAAAGGAAAGACCTCACCCTTTCCCCCCCCGCCCTGCTTCCTTCAAGATGTGGAAAACCATGTTACATAGCAGAGCAGCAGGGGAGTTGCTTTTCAGTAAGACATCTTGCAGCTTCGCTCAATTCTCACTTTGGTTGAGGCCTGCCAGGGGAGTTGATTAATATTCATTTTAATTTCAAATTCAGGGGGAGAATCAAGAGCGCTTTTTTTCTCTCTTTTTTTTTGGCGAGACTCAAAAGGGAAAACTACACATAGGCAACAACAATGCAAAAAATAGGCCGACGCGGTGGAAGCCGTGCGAGCTCGGCACTGAAATCGATGTCTTTGTTGATCTCCGAGGCTTCGGTTCTCAGCGAAACGAAAAGATTAATAATTAAGAATGAAAGAAAGAGGTTCTTCAGGACGTGATTCATGTATTGCTAAATAAAATCTAATTTCTTGTATTTAGGGGCACCGCAGTAAATTCTGCTCAATCAAAATGTCTACCACCATTTTCTGTTTTTATGTGTGCAAAACGGTTTCATTTTCACAAATACTTGCAACTTTGTGATATAACATTTTTTTGCATCACATTGTCACAAAATGTCAAATGGTGAGAAACCCCCCCCCCCCAAAAAAAAAACAGAAGCCAAAGCATTTTTACAGAGTCTTAATTTTATATTTCAGGAAACCAACTTGGCCGTGAGAAACGCGAGTTACAATCATCCCAGAGTCGTGAAAGTCACCATCTGAATGGTGGTGATTTTAAATAGGGAGGAATGTAATTGAAAGCCAAAAATGGCTCCTCAATATTAAGGTTGTTCACAGACGGAGCACCAAAGGTTTTTACACCTGAGAATAAGCCGTTTTTGTCCATGCTACTTTGAGCAGGAAGTAGAGGTTGTTTCTCTCTGCGGCTTGCGGCACAGAAAAGCAGGAGCTTCAGTAGCGGGAGGCTCCCACACTTTCATTCTATTGGCCGGGAGGGTTGCCAGGCAACGGTAAAGTTTTGTTCCACGAGAGCGCAGAAAAGAAATTGCTAGCGAAGACTTGATCTACGTAGAGAGAAGTTCTGGCAGTGAGGACAAAATTTGAGAGAGCACAGAGAATACTTGAAGAAGAGTCGAAGTTTTGAGGGCAAGGAGATGAAATCCTGCTTTCAAACTGAAACTGTGTGCTCTTGACTAAAATATGTAAAATTCCCCGTAAAAGCAGACCAAAGAGCAAGAAGCAAACGACAGAGCAGGTGATCCAAACGTGCTGGCTGGAGAAATAACTCATCAAAAACAAGGGAGAAATCCTACAAACGCTGGAATCTCTCATCGCTCTATTTTTATCTACATTTTGTAAAGAAGAAAGTTGTCTTCCTGCGACAGACTGGCGACCTGTCCAGGGTGAACCCCGCCTCTCGCCCGGATCGCAGCTGGAGATAGGCACCAGCAACTCCCGACCCCGTTAGGGAGAAGGGTGACGGAAAATGGATGGATGGATGGATGGAAAGTTGTCTTCTTCAGAGGTTTTCATGCCGTTTCCTACAGTGGTTTCGCGGTGCAGCGCCACCCCAGGCGAGGGGGTGAACTGGTTTTTCGAACGGTTTGGTGTGTTAAGATACGGTGCAGTGTGAAAGCGAGCCGCACCGCCTGAAAAAGTAACAAAAGTTGCAATTCAGGTCTCAAATCAAACCGAGTTCACCGGACTGCCAGGTATAGAAACAGTCGCCAAGATAGTCCAAAAGAATTACACAGGTCTCTGTGACTTGGAGGTATTAATCCCAAATCCATGACGTAACATTCATGCCATTTAAAATTAGACTCTTGGTTATTTGTACAAATAAACTAATTGTTACTAAAAACGGCACATGACTCGGCAACATTAGTCACATTCGACTCAACAGGAAACATGGCCGCGAGAAGTCTTTGGCATTAAGAGGTTTATTGCCATGGGGTCTCGAATGATAGACCCCAAAAATCAAGTATTAACACAAGATAAATTAGATTATGAGGAAGTGTGCTGTCATGCTCCAAAAAAGCAGTCAAATTATCAATGGATCTGTGGAAATGCTGACATCCATTTGGCAGACGAATTAATTTTGCAACCCCGGGAAGCAGCGAGTTACTCCTTCGCTTTTTAAAAGTAATTTGCATTGTTCAAGTTTCTACTCCTGCTCATTTTTCTTGAAGTAGAATCAATTAATTTGAAAGGGGAAAGGAAATACAGGCTCATTTACTTTCCAAAGCTCTGGCTTCAGGCTCTTGGATTTTATGGCCTCCCCGTTCCCCCTGCGAGGAGATCACAGCTCCGCACGAGAATACCACATAATGCCAGCAAAGAATACTTCCAAGATCGGTATGCCAACCATCAGCGAGAGTAATGATCAGCACCTTGAACAAAGGAAGGGGGGAAAAACAAATGTACGTTTTTCACTGGTTTGTGTAATTATATTAATAAAATAGTCTCCGATGGCCTTGTTCTGTTTCTCAGACGGCAAGTTTTAATAGCTTTGTTGTTCGTGTGTGTTCAATAAATAGAATCGGCTCTTGGCTCGGTGTGCCTCTGCCTACAGCAAGGTGTGGCGCATAAACAGCAGGATAATGAATAACTTCTGCTGCAAAGTGCGAGTGTCCTACCTTGAAAGATCAGGAGGAGGCGAATGATGAGAACAATAAAATTGCTCTTGAATTTCCATTATTGTGAGAGAAATGTTATTGCTGGGTGTGCGTTTCATGCAGAAAGTACAATCTTCCATTCTAATTGGTAGATGAGTGTGTGGCCACTAGCATAAATTAAGAAAGAAAAAAAAAAAACAACAACAAATGCAAAGCAATTCATTTTTTACATTTTTAAAGAAGAACTTTAAGAAAGTATTAAGGAGATTATGTTTTTTTGTTTGTTTTGCATCATATTATTCCTTCATCAAAAACATAACTGCAGCGTTACCTTGATTGTTTCATGCATGTTTGATAAATCCTGTTAACGTCTGCAACCGTTCAGCTGTACAAACGCCTGGGTGGACATAGCCCCGCCTTCCAGGAAGGGGAGCTCCTCCTCAGATCTTCAGTTTCCAAGCTTCCAAGCTCATCGTGTGACGTACTCCACAGGGCAACGCTGGTAAAAATGTTGCTAAAGGGCTAATAGAGGAGCGCTGTTTTGATGACTTCCTGAAGGCGGAGTTTCAAAAAGAATGAGAGTTTCTTAAAGAGACAGAGCCCCAATTTCAAGGCGTTAAATCGCCAGGTCAAATTTATTTTAGTCATATTGACACGTGAAGCATTTTTAATATGTTTAATAACATCTGATTGTGCTACAAAAAAAAAACAAAACATAGTACTGCCCCTTTAAAAGAAAAAATAGTAAATGCAAAGCACAAAACTTTTACATTCATGTGATGGGGAAAAAAAGGAAAACAACTGTAATAGTATAGTTGCATTTCAAAATGTGTGACATATACAGAATTTGTGCTGTAAAAAATTTAAATAATAGTTTTTTATGTTTTTTCATGCTGGAGCAAACTTCATGACAAATTTGTTTAAAAAAGTATCAACCAGTCTTAAGTATCAGTTTCCCTGTAAGAATATTCCAGGTTTTCCAGAGCTGAGGCTAACATTGGCTATCAGGCTAATGTGCAGTTTTTCAGGGAACGCCTCGGCCTTAACTAAAAACATTACATCTCCAACCCAATGCTTTAAAGCCACTGGCACTGGATCACTTTGTTCAGTAATTCTGTATTTGATAACACAATAAAGCAAAGCCAAATAAATAACTAAAAAGATGAAGTAACATCGCCTTGTTAGGTGAAGAATTTGTTAGAAGGATTCTCATTTTATTTTTGGCAGCATTTCTGCCTGCGAGTGACACCAAGTATGCATTTTTGCGCAGAAGTCGAAGCCGTTCAATTAAATCGCCGCCGTGTGTTAAAGTCATTAAACTTCTCGGCCCTTTGGCTCAAGGAATATATTCATTCTTCTGCTTTTGTGATAGGAGCCGTCCCGGCCCTGTTCTGCTTCATTTGGTGTAGGTTTATCAGGGGCCGCGCCGTGAACCAGAGAGCGAGCGGGATAAATGAGAGCGGGCAGATTCTCCGAGACTTCAACTCCAGGGTGGCAGCAGCTTCCCCCATTTACTTCTGCTAAAACACCATCACGCTCCGAATAAGTGCTCAGTGTTGATGAGACGGGCAGATTGATTACATGTCAGGACAAAACAATTTCGTAATAGCTGCTGCAGATGCCGAGCATTGGAATTAAGCCGCCACGTGAATTAAAAGGGAAGTCGGAAGGTGTAAGTCGTGTTTTGAACATGCACACATTGAGGGATTGCAGACTACTTGTGCCGACACCAACATGGTGAATGTTTTGGCATCTTTAAAGCTTTGGCTTAAAAGATGTAAACCAGCTCCTCGTTCTGTGCTCTCATCCTCCATCCTGTTGTTTCTGCAACACTCTTTTTCATTTGGACTATTCTTAAATCTACTAAAATGGAAGGTTCTTTGTTTGCCTTTATGTCTTTCTCATTTTAGTGAGCTAAATTAGACCGCTAACATTTTTTTTTTTTTTTAAACACAGCTGTATTTAAATTCAAGGACCTGAAGCTGCTGCAGCATAAGGTGTCAGTAGTCAGAAATTTTCACTTTGCATCAGAATTTATTGCAACAATTGCACTCAGTCAGACTGGGCAAGTAGTGGTGCGTTATTCCAGCCAGAAATCCATTATTTTTATTACCCTGCTTCAGGGACGTGCAGTGGGGGGGCAGAAGGAGCTGGAGCCTCTGCCCCTTTTACCTCTGGTGCCTCTAGAGCCCTTTTTCATTTTTTTTTTTTTTAATTATTATTATTCTTAATCTGTGCATCAGAAGGCCTGCTTGTGCCCGTCAGCAATAATATTTAGCAAAAATAAACTAGTCTGGCTGCCCTCAGTCTAATAATGACTCAGTTTCTCTTCCTCCATGTTGTTCAGACTCCGGGTCCATAGTGAGGAGGAGGAGGAGGATCTGCACCCTCTAACTATCAAATCATGGGAAAGAACATTTTTTTATACACTGGTTTGTGAATAAAATCGTAGGTCTGATGTTGACGTTAGAAAGCTGGTTCTATTTATATTTTCATAATTGTCCTCGCAATAGCGGGACAAAACCCGCCTCACCCCTAAACACAGAAATGTTTCAGCGACAGAGAAATTTCTGACTTCAACTTCATCATCCTGCTAAAGGCCCAGTTCTACAGGCGGTCTGGGTCGGTCCCACCGACAAACAGAAAGAATGTCTCTCTGTACTGCGACTGTCACTGCGAGGCGCGACGCACCTCGAAGCCCCGGTACCACCCGGTACAAATAAACCATTTCTGGGGGCCCCTGTATGGCCCCTACCAGCAGCTACTGAGTTTTCTTTGCCTTGATATCCCACTCTTATAATTCTAGATCTCAGAGGTGCTAACGTCAAAAAGTGATGTGGAGCTTTGAGCTTTTTTGATCTATAAATCAATCTGCAGCCACGTTGTTCTAGAGGTTAATTAATATTATTAGAGCTTAATTAGTAAAATTTCAGCAAATTTGCTTATTTCATAATTTCATAACCTTTGACCTTCTCTCCTCTGGTCTGTTTAACAGTTACAGTCTGAGATCAACTCAGCCTTCCAGGACTGTCAGCAGCAGAAACAGCAACTTCATACCTATTGGGGAAAATATATTACAATCGCTTTGCATTTCCTCGCATGACGGCAATGATATCGTAGGATCCAATTAAATTCTGGATTAATTGTTGCTCTGTTGTTGTATGGTGTTTTAAGATCTTGTTCAATGTGTTCTTTTTTAACTCTGAGCCCCCAAAGGTCTCTGCACGGCCCTGCTCCGTTTAATTATATAATATTATCCTCAAACCAAAGTGACCATCGACTTCTCGTCTCTGTGTTTGTAAATCCATTCACACGCAAAAAAAAGCACACATGCATGGAATAACAGGAGCTTCAAATAACTTTTACATGGGATCAGCAGCACATCTGTTGTTGGCCTGACTAAACCCCACCTGGCTCCTCGCCAACTCATTTCTGACCGTCATCACATGCGAGGTGCATGCACTGTGCAACATCTGCAGCACCGCAGTACAAATTATGACTTCAAGGCACTGAGCTGTTATGGGACTAGTTTTTTTTTTAGTTTTTTTTTTTTTTTACCCCAGGTACCAAAAACCTTCATCCTTGCTGGAAAGTAGGCCATTAAAAAAAATAAAATAATGAAATAAATAAAAGAGGCTAACAGCTGACTAGCCTGTGGCTAAATATCAAGCACACGGTGGGACTGCACCTTGTACTGATGGAGGAGTAGCTGAGGGGGTGCAATTGCGTGGAAAATGAAGTCCGTCTGTCTGTGGCACATCAAATGTGTCTCACTAATGATTTCACTCTGATTGCAAATGTCGCCGTATTTTGGTACGAGAAAACTAAGGAACTGCACAAGTACGAAGCGTAAGTCTTAGTTGTTTTTCAAAGGCAGATGAATAATTTTCCAGGCCTTTGAAAGACTGGACTCTGCCCTACCATAAACACAGAGTTTCACAGCGATTGAGATTTCTCCCATTTACTTGGATTCCCTACAGGAGATTTTCTAGCGGCCCAATCAGAAAACAGAAGTCGAAGCAGCGGACGAGGAAGTGAATGAAGCCGTTTGGTCATGCTTAAAAAATACTAAATTAACATTAAGTGTGGATGAACAGCCAGAGTTATCCGGTTCAAACTGGATAAGTGCAGTTTTGTTGTTGCATTACTGCCCCCTTATGGCCAAGAGGGATATTGGTGTGCTAATTCACTTAACTCAATTTTGTTGGGTTCACATAAAATAAAATTATTTTGTTCGGCTAAAATGCGAAAAAACACCATGTTATCTCTACTGGGATAAATTAAATAAACGCAACAAAACATTTTTTTTATGTTAACTTGAAGTAAAATGTCAACATAAAGTGAACAACTGCCCTGTTTCACTTCTTCGAGGGTTCAACGAAACGCGCCTTGTGACTAGTGATGTTTTTTCACGCTTGCTATGTACTTAAAAACCGTTACACTTTCATGACAGCTTAAGAAAAAAATGACGCTCGCGATGTCTGCTATACCCACAATTTATAATCTCTTAATTGATTTTATATCCTACATGATTACTCTCAGCTCGCAGCGGCGGCGTGCGGCCCTCGTGACTCCACATCTTGTTTAGTTAAATGCTTGTAAAACAGAAAATCCAGGAGCTAAGACTTAATCAGCTTTTACAGTCAGAGCTCTGAAGATGTGCATCAGCGAAATGCCTGGGACTGCAACAGCGAGAGGCGGGAAGAGTAAAGAAAAACCTTATTAAGACGGAGAACTCATTTAAACGTGAAATGCCCTGCCTGGAATTATTATCGAGTCTTAACTTTATGAGCTTCTGTTTCAATATTATTAAAATACCCATTTGACGGATTTTGAAACACCTCCTTCGTGAGCACTGATTACACTTTTACTCCCAGGGCGGAGATAAACATGAACGGTGTCAGTTGAGAAAAGCAATCAAATGCAATAATAAAGATAGGGGATGTTTTGCTCCAGCTATTTACTACGGGGAGGGGGAAAGTGGAAGAGAACAAAAAAATGTACCGCACCAGCTTCATCTTCGGTTGTGGAATCAATAAAAATGTTCAATATTGTCTTATTTAAAGAGTGGTTAGTTATTTTAACCCGGCAGAGTCGCTACTACACAGTTTTTCTCTGTTGCTACGCTGCGCTTTTAAGAAGAAATATTTACTTCAAACTGGCAACGGCAAACTGCTTTTGGTTATGTCCCATTTAATGCGTCAAAAAGGCTTGGGAGGTCATGAGAAAAAAAATAGTAATAATGAAACAGAAAACTAAGCAGGAGAGTTGTCACTTTGATGGAGACTTATTGCGTTCAGATTTTACCTGGCAGTTTTGAAAAGCGGTGACGGAGCAGCAGAGTGACTGACACTAACCGTGCATCAGTGGGCTGCATTGTTGATACGTCCTTCTGGGCTTACCGAACTGTCTGTCACCACTGACATTTGCCAAATCCCAGAAAAGCTTCAGAAAATTTATGATTAGAAGTGTGCAAGGAGCAGATTTCAAAACAGTTTTTTTTCTGGGCTTTTTGCAAAACACATGTCAAGAGGATTTAATGACTCTTAGCAACTTAGACACTTTAGGTCAGGAGTTTAATGGGGGTTTTTTTTCAGACCTTCATATTGATTTGCATATTTAGACTAAGAAATCAGTAATTCCTTTAAATGTTTACTTTCTGTAAACAAAACTTATCTGGATAATCTGTATATTATATTCTGCATGTACGGCTGACGGTAGCCATGCTTTCATTAACTGTAAAATTGCATAAATTGCAATTCTGAAAATAAATTTGCTCAATGGAAACACGGCAGTTTTAAAATAAATTTAGGTTTTTTTGACAAAAAGTTTTTGCGCTTGGGTGAGCTTGGTTTTTTTTTTAGCTGTATTGTAGATGTATTTTGTACAACTGCAATGGAAACACATTTATCTCATCACACGAGTCACGTGATCAACAACAGGATGCTACTACTGGCAAAAACAACAAAAAGAAGATGACAGGAAGTAGGAGGGAGATGTTTTTTTTAACAATATGCAATATCAATATCAGAGCTCTTACAACATCACACAGTTTATAAAAAGTTTTGTGTCGTTCAAATGTGTTGAATCCATGACTTTTGTAAAATCAGCGAAGGTTGATAGATGATGAACGCTTGCGCAACGTCTGATTTATGAAAATATCTCATGCAACTGTTTGCATTTGTCGCTGCCATGATTTTTATTGCCTTATAACTGGAACAGGCTTATTATTTTCTTACTTAATGGAAACAGACCCAACTGCGAAATTGTGTGTCTTTCAACATTAGTGGAATGTAGACCAAGATTTGCACACATTTGTAACTGAAACACAGCTATTAGTGTGCACAGATAAAACATATATATATATATATATTCAACGTCCTCACAAATCTCCACAACTGTTGAAAGTAACAAACAACAACAAAAAAGACACAGGAAGAAAAGCACCAGTGCTCTTCTTCACAGGAAGAAGCACTGGAGCCTTATTGTGTTCAGATTTTACCTGGCCCAAAAGCAATCTGGCCTCCTTTCTGCTCTGTCGTGCGATATAACTTCATGTGGAGTCACACTCGTGGCAATGGAGGGTCTCTTAATTAAGGGCCCGGGAACAAACACGCGAGCGGGCTCTGAAAAGGCCTTGCCCTTCTCAGATGAGGATCGGAGCTTTCTATCAGCATCTGCTGCTATTTATACCACCATCCATCACCTGCTGCAAGATGCATCGCTTCAATTTTATTGTCAGCGCAGATGAAACATTTTCCAAAATGCTCCTATTTGTTTTGACTCGTCTTTTTTTCTTTACAGCTGTTGTTACACTGGTTTTGGTTTTTGTATCCCGCTGCAAAGCCTGATGTATCGATATTTTTCACGTGGATTCCCTTATAAAAAAAACAGCATTTTTGTGAAACATCAAAGACCCTCATTCATTTTAAACGAAATATGTGTATCATTTAATATGGAAAGTCATTACGTTCATTGTGTGTTTAGTGGGATGAAGTATGTAAATTGTGATTGTGATCCAACATTAGGATACAACTTGTTCTTTCTGCTTGGGTGTTTTGTTTTGTTTTTTGTTAAATGCACTGTATGTTTATAGTACTCACTCTCACAAAGGTGTAGCAAGTGGAATTAAACCTTTAACCTTTTCCAACACTAAGCCACAGTTGCCCTTGTTTGCTTTGTTGTTTGTCGTACGCTGAATAGGGCTTGCGGTTCATCCATTGTCTTTGCCAAAGTTCTGTTTCTTTCACATAACGTTTTACAATCGATTGAACTGCATCACCTTTTCTGCTCATCTGATATTTGGGACTGTAGTTGAGATGTAAATTTAAAATTGCATTTGTTTTGTGAGCTTTCTTCTCTTCTGTCATGCCTGCTGTTGTTGTCATTTAGTGATATGTTTGCAAGTTCTCAGAAGTCAGTCAAATTTTAATCAGTTATTGTTACCCGTGCAAATACAAAACAGTTCTTAATTGATTGTTTAATTTAGAAAAAAAAAAAAAAACTACCCAAACTATCTATTTGAAAACATTCTTGGTCGAGGTTGTCATGTTCTATTTCTATGCGTTTGCGTTGTTTTTATTTCAAATGTAACACCGTTCAAAAAGTGTTTTTAGCTCCATCTTTTTTTTTTTTATTCTTGAATTATGACCACTGACCTTAATGGAAGTAATGAGTCGAGATGGGTTGTGCTCAAAAGAATCTACTCAAAGAGGCAATGTTTTGTAGTTTATCAGAAGAGATGACTTCTCACGTTTTCTTCCTTTCGCTGCTCAGCTCTCACTCCCACTCTGAGTGGCTCCTCCCTTCTCACTGCAGAACTTTGTTCTGATTGGTGTCTTGGGGACCATTGCAGCCACCTTGTGCATGTAAACAGACATGAACATATTTATTAGTTTCATGCCAGCACAAATGCTACATTTGGGTGATTCAGATCAATGAATTTTGTGCGCGCAAACATCGCTACTGAGATGATGTGGCGTATATACAAGAACCTCCTTAAAAATCGCACTGCTGAAAGTGAGAAAAGACAGGAAAGTCTATCCATCTCAGACCAATGTCAGAGAGACAGATAACTGTTAGAATACAAATTGCTGTCAATAGATCTTGTCTTGAGGAAGGACGCATGAATCTGTGGGAAGAAAATACAAGCTCCATGCAGAACACTCATCTTTTTAAAGAAAATTAACTCCGGCCCCTTATTGAGCCCCTTGAATACACTGCCAGGTACAAGATAAAACAACCAATTTATTCTTTAGGTGAGATTCTCAAGGTTACATAGTCAGTTACTGGAATTGGGATGCCTGAGAACTTAACCTTCCACTTTGCTGCCACACACTGATACCTCTACATTTTTCATACTGTATGACAACCGGGTTGTCATACAGCTCAAGATTGATAAGAACCTCCTGCAGAAAAGACTGTAGGAAAAAAAATGCAAACACAGACAGACTGAGGTACCCTTTCGGATTTCTAGGTGGAAAGTCGTGCCAGCGAGTCTTCTGAAATTACAGGATCCTTTCCTGGAGAAACAGAATTGCCAGTAAACTTTTTCTATAATTTTGTTGGCTGGATAAGGATATATGTTGAATTTAAAATATTTCCACTGTCATAAGAAATGCTTCAAAATGAAAGGCTTTGAATTTATTCAGTGTAATTTACTGTAAGGTTGCACAGGCGGTAGCACTGTTGCCCTGTGGCAAGAAGGTCGCGGTTTCTCTCCGGGTACTCTGGGTTTGTCCCACAGGGTAAACTGTTCTCTCCTAAATTAACCGTGTGTGTCTGAATGTTGTTTTTGATGAAATGTAAGGAGAACTCAATGCTGCTCCTTAGGGTTAGGAACAAGCTAGCAATGGTAAAGGTTAGGGAAAATTTTTGTATAAATGTTGTTACTAAAATGAAAAGAAATCAGCACAAAGGCTTCAGTTGACAAAGCACTTGCCAGCTGTTCTGTCAAAGAGTTTTTATTTGAGAACTGTGGTGAATAAACAGCATTTTAAAGACCAAGAAACACAGCAGACAGGTCAGAGAGAAAGCTATGGAGAAGCTTGAAGCAGAGTTAGGTTATATAATAATACCAACCGTCTACTAATACATGTTCGCCCACCTAGAGGCAGGCTTGCATTTATCATACAAGTCACCGAAAGGTATAGGGTCACCATGCGACAACTGGCAAAGAAGAAAACCATGGCTCAAGAAAAAGAACAAGTCCCTTTGACAGTTTTCACGCAGGAATCATATGGCACAAGGTGCTCTGGTCAAAAGAAGGCAGAACTGAACTTTTGGACCCAGATCCCAATTACTACTTGTAGCAGAAAAACAAGACTGCATTTTACACCGAGCACACAACTTCCACAGGCAAGAGAAACGCAGTGGACTTCAGGGCCAGCAGCTGCGTGAGCACGGCGAGTGACGTCTTCCTTTGGACTTGTTTTCAACAAGAGGTGTGAAACCGTGTAGTGAATGAGGTTCAAATGACCCCAAACATGGGTTGAGTTGTTGTGGGATGGAGGAAGAGCCAAGTCCACAATATGTGGTGACATCCTTCTGCAAATATTTGACTTGGAAAAGAAGTATGCTTGAGTGGTGCACAGATGGTGCCAGGGCAATAACGGGTCATCGACTGTCCAAATTCACGCGGTTGCACCCAAATTGCAACAGATTTGTTGCAGAGTCCGCTGAAGAAGAAGAAGAAATAGTTAAAACACGTAGCAAGCCCCATCAGCTGCGTTTCTATTACAAATGTCGACGTTACATTAGTGTAAAAAGTCGCAATTTCTCAATTGGGATGTTTCCATTAAATAAGAAACGCAATTAAAAATCACACATCAAGAAGTTTGTTCATAAAAAACATGCCACGACATCAGATACTGCTACACACGACTACTTCCTGCCTTCTTCGTCTTCGTGGTTTGCACCAGTGGCAACATCCAGCAGCTGATCATGTGACTCGTGTGAAGCCAAAAAAAAAAAAAAAAAAAGTTTTGCGAAATAAATTGATTTTGATACAAACAAAAAAGGAAGAAAGAAAATGTGTTTTTTGTTAAAAATAAAAGCCATTTGGACCAATGAAACATGAGAAAACATCAACCCACCACTTGCAGACCTACAGCAAATTGGTATTATTTATTAAAGCCCTTCACCACATCCTCTTGTAGTGAGTTAATGAAAAATAAAACTCCATAAATAAATCAAACAAAACGATTAAACTGACTATATATAAACATATAACACAAATAAGAAACATTTTAAAAAAGAAAGAATGCTTTGAACTAGTAAACATGTAAAAAGTTAAAAGTTTCTACGTCTGACTTACAGGATGGCTTTACGCTGAGAAACAAAAATGAGAAATATTGTCCCGCAACTGAAACAAACTTTAATCCTCCAATCAGACAGTTTGGGTGATACAATGCACCCAAACTGTAATTATGAGTTAGTGAGAGTTGCAATATTGCATTTTCACGCTGAAACTGCTTGGTAGTCCAGATTATCAAGTCATAAATATTCCGCTGTTGATTTACCATTTCACCGCTGCTGGCAAATTTCATTGGCTGTAATCATATATGCAATATGTCCCTCCAGTGTTCTTGTTCCACTTCTGATTATGAAATACATTATTCAAGTAGAAGCTGAATTTTTTATTTTTTTATTTTTTTTCTCATCATTCATGCAGACCAAGAGGGTAATCTGTTATTTTCTGACTCGGTCCTACAAGGCGGCTCGGTGCGTAATCAACGCCGGGAAAAGCAAAGCTAACAGTTTTGATTTATTCCGATTTTTTCCCCTCCATTTTCCTGATTGGCAGACTATTGTGCCCAACTTAAGCACCTTAGCTTTGCCAGAGCAATTTAGCAGCATTATGACTTTGCATAAACCTTGAATTAAACGACCACATAAAGGTGTGTGAAGTTCGAGTTCGGAATTTGAACACTACTTTTTGAAGTCGCGGACAAGGTCTTCAAGGTTTTGTGTGTCGTATCCATGGTGATTTGCTGGGGGGGGTTTTCCTAACCCAGGAGGTTAATGAACGAGCCAAGCCTCTTAAGGTCACTGAGTATTTGTCAGAAATATGGCTTGTTAGGCTGATGTTCAGTCACGCTGCTCTCACTGTGTGTGAATATTTATGCTGTGTGTTTTTTTTTTTATTACATCAATATTCTTCTATGGCTCTGCGCCTGGAAGTTTGTCCCACATAATCAAAATTTTTTTTGTGCTTTTTTTTTTTTTTTTTTTCTTTTTCCACCTCAGCAACCACAGTGAACAATCTCAATCCAATTAGATATCCTGAATTAAGAATCAGTTCTTGATTAAACAAAATAGATTAAATATCACATTAGGAAGTTTTCAAAGTTGTTCTGTTGGCAATTTTTTTTCTTTTTTTTTTCTCCTTTCTTTGCTTCGTTTCGTTTATTTCTCGTGTTTCCCGGGTACGAATTGTTCAAAGCCAGCTCGGTTCTGTTTGTTCTGTTTCAACGCTGCACTGCGGTGCTACATTTAGGCATTAAGAATTTATTTACTCATGAAACAGAGGCGCTCGAGGGTCTGTGTTTGATGCTGATGAAAAAGGAAATCTGAAGAATGGTTGAGCCTCATTGACAGATTCCTTATGAGGCGCTGCGACATGAATTACTCTAATTTTTGTGACAGGGCACAGTGTGGTGTGAACATCCATGCTCCTGTTTCGTAAAAAAAATAAAAAATAAAAAATACATGTATTTTCCAATCCGTGCATTGCAAACTAAATCCCTCCGTGTACAGTATCTGTAGAATAGGATGTACATCTGTTGCCGTGGCGAATCGTCGTTGGACGCGGACCGCTGAGGTAACTCTGCCTCCGTTTATGCACGACGCAGGACGAAAATTAAAGCAAGTTTCTCCATTTCAGCCAATTCCTGGCACGCGTTATTTTGATATGTGTCATTGGCCGCTGTGTTTAATTGGGAGCTGTCTCTGCAAATATAAGCTCGGGCGAGAGGGACGGGCTTGACAGCAAAACAACATTTCCCGACTGGAGAGCAAAAACCTGCCACTAATAAAACATGTGATCGGCTCTTTTGTGTGTTTTCGCATGACAGACTATTAGTCTGTCTGTCTATCTGTCCTAAATTACAGGCCACGCAATCAGGGAAAGACAGATTCAAATTTTCACATATTCATACATTCATATTTTCAGCATATAATTAATTACACCAAGGCAAATTCATATGACATTCTAAATACAAGATGTCAGGAAACAAAAAAAACAAAAAAAAGAAAAAAGAAAAGAAGAGAGAGCCACAAACTGTGATGCCGATCATAGCCCAGCGGGGTCATGTATATTTCACTGCCAGAGAGTAATAAATATAAATAAATCAAAATGAAAAGAAAAATGTGTTGGTCAATGGCAATAAACAAACCACCAATTTAATTCACACAGCAGCAGCTCATATAGGTGCCTTCTGCAGAGAGTTGAGTGATTCATAGAAATAGTTATTAACAGAATGTGAAACAGAACCATATTTTAATGTTGCCTTTCTTGTGTTTAAGCAATAAATAAATTACTTGCATGATAAAGTCAAATGAGCTCAATCATTTCCATTTTCATGATAGTTTGTTTTTCTTTTGTCTCTCTCTCTTTCTATCAAAGACGAGGAAAGAGCCACAAATGAAAGTAAGTCTGGAAACTTGCTAACTGGTAGCAAGTCCGACGACAAACTCAGCAAATGAAAAGTGGTGTTTTATTATAGAACATAAAGCTTAAAATGATGTTTGTAAAAGCCACAGCAAGCAGTGTTTATGGGCTTATGTTTTTTCAACAGTGTTGAAAAAATCTACTTAACCAGATCGCTGTTACCCTGCTTTAAATCCGGCTCAAGTTGCTACTTCCCAGGTAACTGGAAACCAGTTTGGATTAGATTATTTACATTTTTTTTTTTTTTTTATGTTCCTGGCAGACTCATCGGTTTATCTCCGCAGATATTCCTGGGTCGTTTCCGTCTTGCTGTCTTGGTGCTTCAACTTCCGTCATCTTTTAAGATTTCTGGTTAAGTCAGTAAACCTCTTTCCTCTCACAAATGTCAGCACACATACACACCAACTCATAACATATGTGGCATAAGGCAGTACTTTAAAAAAAAATAAAAGAAATTAAAAAAAAATCCAACCAATACGTTTCCAGTGAGACGAGTGCGTCTGGTTCTTTAAAGCTGAGCTCACCTGCTGATGCCACATGTTATTTTCCTTATATATGCTGCTGTCTTACAGTCTCTTTGTTCCCACTGTTCTGTCACGCTCAAACCAAACACACCCACACAATCACGGATTCCTGCAGCCTCCCGGTGTTTCACAGGGCATGTCATGGTGGATATGACAGTAAAGTCTCTAACTAATCTGCTCTGTGTTTCTGCAGCTTGATAATGAACACCTGTGGAAGTTTCATTACTTCTTGAAGATTACGGAGGATAATTGTCTCCAGGGAGTTTTTAAAGAAGAATTTACGTTTTAAGGTAACGGTATCGGATTCATAAACAACAACAAATCATCTTGAGTCTCTTTAATGGGTTTTTTTTTATCACAGCCTATAATATGTGGACAAAATCAAGAGCAGATATTTTAAAAGGCAGACATTGAGAAGCCAGATGTATTGATTTAAAATCAGATGTATTGATATCAATATCAGATATTAATATTGCTGTTATCATTAATATTTACCAACATTATATTTTGCTACAGATTTGACGCCTTTGAGGAAAAGAATCCAACCAGAAACAAATGGCAACGTGAAAACTAATGTAGGTTGTCAATATGTTTTATCTATTTGACAGAGAACAATATGTCAAAAAATGACTAATATTGACCGATACCGATGTTGGTACCTATATATCGTGCATCACTTTTGTTTTTTCTTGCAGAATAGATGCTTAAGTCTTATTCATGAGGCTGACAAGCCAGCATCTTCTTTAATGCAGAAAAATGTAATTCAATCAGTCGTTCGAATGTTCAAAACATTGTTACACAGCACTTTAAAATCAGCAGAGCCAGTCAAGAATGCTACGGCTACTTAGCACGGCCACCGATCATAGCGGATGAACTATTTTCCTGGAACGACAAGCTGTTTCTCCACCGTTAGCATTTGTAGCAGCGCGCAGGCCAGCATGATTGACAGCCCTAAGATCTTCCTCCTCACTCTGATTGGTTGGTTTTCTTCAGGAGGATTGCAACATGACTATACTTCACCTATCTCACTGTATCACAACATGGTGACAGTTTTAATAAATATTTAAAAAAACATATTTTCTCATTAAAGTTCCATACTGCTACTTTAAATGGATATCGTCCCCTGGCCCAGCTATTAACCCGTACCTCTTTCAGTATATTTCTCAGCACACTCCTTTAGCTGTAACTAAACATGTCTGTAAACCCAAAGAAAAATGAAACAAAATACATAATTACAGCACTTAACCTCGCTGTTCAGAGAGAGTTGTTAAATACAAAACAAAGTCAAATCAACTCTGGGAATTTACAGTTAGTGATGACCATCTGGCGATATGTAGTCACATATTGAAATGACATTCAGTGCATCATGCTGGAGCCTTTGTCTATTCACAGCTTATAATATACCGGACAGTGACAGGTAACACGAACATCTCTCACAATAGAAAGTATAGTCTTTTTTTTGTTGTTGTTGTTGCTGCGGTTAGGTGTTTTCTTTTTCTAAGTCGTTCTACTCACTGAAAGTTTCCAATTTGCATCGGCAAAATTAAATTACCAGCCTCTTGTTGCAATACTAATTCAGCCCCAGAGTTTTGCGCGCACAAAATTGGTTTCCAGTTCTAACAAGGCGCAGCTCGGCAGCAACACTGGAGACAGAGACTGGGAGACTTTAGTAAAGACCTGATTATATTTAGATCTTAATGAGGAAATAAAGAAACAATGAACAAAAAAAAAAACAAGACAAACTTCAAAGTGCGTGTTTGTGGATGCCGACTAATTACTGTGGACACATGAAGGTGGCTTCCCTCTCTCTGCTCACTGCTTCAACACGACCTGTGCTGCATCAGAAATATATATATATTTATTTTATTTTATTTTTTCAAAAAATGGCTCACTGAGGGAGCGAAGTAAAGATTGCGGCCTTAAAAGCCCCCTAGCAGCTGGTCCTCCAGGACTCCTCCATATGGAACACGAGGGTCGGTGTTATTTTCGCATTCAGGCCCGACCGACGCACTGAGGGAAATTAGAGTTCAGGCCGCCAGTCTGTCTGCCTGCCGACGAGCCCAGTGAACTCCTAGCAAGGATCCGTCCCGGCTGTAGCCATAGCAACAAGCGAGATCTAATGCACTCTGCTTGAGTTGGCCAGGTGGCAATTTTATTGAAGAGAACTTCCTCGCACCTCCGCCAAGCAATAAAAGGGAAAAACATCAATATCTGGATCTGCACATATGCCTGCATTTTGAAATCTGACTAAAGCATTGATTTTGTGCAGTTTGTGGAACTGTGCACTTCATAGTGATGATTTTCAGCGGCTTGGGCCGTCTGTCGTGGCGAAACGTGCATATTTCTTCCTTTCTTTTCTCCAATTTGTGCACAGCGAGTTTCTCGTTCCATTGACGCATTTATGCTCACTTGGTACAACTTTGTCAGCTCTGGCACAAAAACGATAAAAGCCGACGATCGCTGAAGGTCTGGAGTTGAGCAAATTGACTGGAGGAGGCAGGAGAAGCTAACGGCGGCTAACGGCCGCCGCTCTTGCTACTCGCTCAGGACTGACGGACTGCCTGCTGTCGAGCGTTGTCGCCACTAAGGTCTCCAACAAGACAGCGACTCTGTATTTAACACAAAACGTTGCTTTGAAAACAAGTCACTGGAAGAGTCTGGGAAATCGGTAACTAGAAATCAGTAACCAGTGCTTCCTTCATCCTTGTCACACCCCCACTCGGCCGTGACTCTTGGCTCCGCCCACTTTGCTGGAACTTTTCAAAATGTCCAAGGAAGGGGGTTTAGCTTTCAGAGGAGGGTTGATGCACTTGAAGGCGAATGCCATCAGGTGACACTTAAAAAAAAAAATGCCACGGTCTGCCACACCTTGTGCCCAATAAATAGTTTCCATAGCAACATAGATTTGGTCTCTCGTTCTATTGAACGTAATACAATCTTAGGTTTGTGTTGCTGCAAAAAGTGAACACATTTCTCTTTCTCTGAGCTACTTCTTTCTGAATTCTCCATAGTTAAGAAGCTGTATGTTCAAGGTTCACGGATACAAAAGCAGTTGTTGCCGAGGAATGCCTTTCTATTGGACCTTTGAATTACAAGGTTTGGAGAACAATTGGTTGCCTCTTCAAGAAGGAAATGGGCTGGTCATGACTTGAAGGGCTGAACTCTTCATGGCTGACAAGATGAACCACCTGTTACTCTCACAGGGTATATTTTATTTTTACTTCATAAGCGTTATTTGTAATTAATATTAAATCGGTATTTTATTGTTTTGAATTTGTAAAAATTCTTTGGAAAATACACATTTAATAAAGAGGCAACGATTTTCTCGAATGCGTTTATTTCTAAACGTAGCACCATAATCACAAAACATGTTACAATCTGGAATGATGTGCATGTTTCACATATTGCTCATCAAAAGGTCTGTGCAATACAAAATGCAGTATGATTAATACATTTTTCTTCGATAACCAAGACACTAAATAATGTGCTGCATTACCATCCAGAAATACTCAGAACTACCCCACAGCGTTACTTTCAGGATCCTTGCAATTGTACAATTTTGTACTTTTACAATTTCTGAAGGATAGCAAAATTACTGGATGTTGATTTATTTTTCTCGCAAAATTATACCACTTGAAAATGGGTTCTGTGCAATAACCATCACGCCGCCATTTGAAGACTGAATGCGCTGACTGCAGTTAATCTATTTATTGTTAATATAATTTCCCAACATGCATGTCTTCAAATACACCCACACCTGACAAATTTTGGATTTGAGAATATGGGAAATGTCTGTGTCCGCTGCTGCTGTCAGAGGAGGGGGGAGTAAAACTAACGTAAGAGCCGTTACGTTAGTTTTCACCGGCTCCATTAGATTAAAATTCATTCTGCTTCTGCATAAAGTCCACTAACAACAACACATCGAACACTTTTGAATTTGCTGTGTGAAAATCAAATCTCAGAGGTTTTGTGGCTCCTAGTAGGAAGGAGGTTATGTTTTGAAGCTTGGGTGGAAAGAAGGGGGGAAAAAAAATCTGTTTTTAAAGGAACCAGTCTTCTCATGTTTGTTGCTTGACATGCACATAAAAACACTAACGGTGAAACTTACTCTCCCGCGCTGAGAACGGTGTTTGCAAACTCAAGACTGCTGGAAAAAAATAAAAATAAAAATCGTGATTCATTTGCATAAAACGTTGTCATTACAATCGTCTGCCTTTCTGATTTCTGCTGCCGGTGACACGGCGACATGACAGCGTGATGATGCCAGACTCTGGGAAGAAAAAAAAATAAATCCCACCTTTCATTCATCGGTGCCAACGTTGCCAGCCCAGTTTTAATGGTAATCAAATATTAATGCGAGGAATTTGAAAGGGTAATTAGATGTGCTGTGATATGGCCTCGCCCTAACCTCACCACCTGCCAGTCATGTGTGCATCTGTCCTATTTACTCATAATGTTGAAAATAAAAAAGAAGGAAAGAAACTGAAACGGAAAAGGTGCAGTTCGAAGGGACGGTCAGAAGTTTACATTCACAAACGGCTTCATGCAGGTTTTAATTTGACGCTTGTTTCAATTCATATTCAATTCATAGTCTATTCAAATAGAACGTTGCTATATTTCAGCAACTAAATTCACCCGAATAAAACATGTGGACTTGTAAGTTGATTCTGTGTTTCTGGCACTGACTCATTAAAGTTGAGGTATGTCACTTTTATGAAGGGTCTCTTTTTTATATTTGTTGAAACTGTCACCATGTCGTGAGACAGATAATCTGTGAAAAAAAAAAAAAAAAAAAATCAAGCTGGTCCATGTCTTACAAGTTGCACCCAGTCTCAAGATGTGGTGTGGGAAGACGCATCGGCATGGCAACGGTACAATAAGAACTACCTGTTCAAATAACGACTTTGCTTTTCCTTTTCTAAGTCCAGTACCGAAGACCATTTCTGTACCCACATTATTCACGTTGACTCTGCAGCAGTACCTGCCAAAGAGCCGTGCATGAAACACCGGTGGCCTATCGATCAGAGCGAGATAACTCAATTTCTCAAACAAGAGATGGAATTGGTTAGTTGCACAATTTCATTTTGTCTACTCTGCACGGCTCTCTACTGTATCACAAATGGTCCGCAGGAGCATAACGAATGCTTGTCAGCTGCAGCGGACATTGTGTTAAAGGAAGCTGAACTGCTTTAGTCAATGAGAAACAAGAATACACCGAAGTTGAATGAGATAATCCCCACTAATCCTCCATGTAAACGGCATAATTTATGTACATGTAAGAGGAGAAAGAAAAAAAAAAAAAAAGGAGTGATAACACGAAAGAACAAGTTATGATCCCAAACGCTCAATACGTAAGGCTTTGGGAACGGACAGGAGCGATTTGTTGTGTTTTTCCTTGTAATGGTGGTGGTTAAAAAAGTGGTTTCCGAAGAGCTTAATGCATCTGCCACTGTGATTGCGGCCCGTCTGCTGGGCTGTCTGAAAGCCGGCTGAAAAGCCGCCGCTGTTACTGCAGCCGTCTCAAAGTACGGCCCAACATGCACCGCTTTTTTCAGACATCGGATCTCTTAATCATTTATGAATTTTCAACAGCAAAGACAACAGATTTTTTTATTAGAGCTTACTGGTAGCTGTACTTCATGTTATGGACTTGTTAACATTAATCTCACTTAATTCCTTTGGGTTAGCGATGACAACTTACTTGTTTGTGCTGAATTAACTTAAAAGCTCCACATTTTTTACTTAGAGGAACTTTTTACTTTGACTTTACTTGAAACTATTCAGTTCAATGCTGCGCTTGTATCGTATGCCTGATGTCGTGAAGCAAGTTTCCCCAGAGACAGATACTGTGCCAACCACGGTGCTGCGGTGGCGCAGGGGTTTAGCACAACTCTGACTTAAATTAACCTAATTTTCCCCAATTACCTGTTCCCAATTAAAGCAATTCAATTAAGTTGATTCTACCATCTTCTTCTGTCAGTATAAAAAAGCGTTTATCAATTTCAAAGGCGATCCTCAGCTTAGCACAGGACAATTTTCTGAGGTTACCATTTCCACTTCAATTTTTCATCACACAAACTCTCGTGACCCTTCAGGAAAATTAAATCGGTCGTCCGACCTTAGCGCTGATGCCACATTGCGACAGACATTGCTTTTGCGTGCCTCGAACGACCTGCGAAGTTCAAAGACAGAAAGACTCTTTGCCTTTGCCATCTGGGTGGGGGGTGGGGCGGGGGGTCATTATAACGTGGATGTCTGCCAGAAAACAACATGAAAGTCGGACTTACCCGCTGACTTAGAATTTCTTAGGCCATCGGTCCTAAAGGTTACGCTGATCAAGCGGCGTTGAATGCAGATACTTTTAGATTTGTCCCTGGTGTTGGTTCTGCTCAGCAGAGTTAAGTCTTTGCAAAGCCAAGGTGTTATCAGACTGCTGTTGATGCCACAGAAGTAGGTTTCTGGCAGCAGTGGCGTAGCCGGACCTTCCAGGCTTAATTACTTCACACATTTCGATGCTACATGTGGGGTGTGAGGTGCAGGAGCGTGTCTAGCGAGCATGTCCAAAGCTCGCTAATTCCCCTTAATTGCTAGTGGTCGAGTGTAACTCGCTGTGAGTTTTTCAGCGTGTGCAGCAGTGCAGCGGCGGAGCCAGAGAGTGATGATGACTCATCACATAAAGGGCTCAGTCACTGCCTGACCTCCAGCGAGGCCTGACCTGCAGGATCACACACACGCACACAAGCGCGTGTGCAGCTATAACACCGACTCCAGTGTTGCTGCCTGAAGATGAACGGCCGTCCAAACACTCCACAAAGTGCACCGCGAGATAATTAGGAAATAATGCACTGATGCTGAAAAGAAAGACAGAGGGAACTTTTGGGAATCACTTGTAATTACCAGCTCTTGTCTGTTTACACGACACATTCATTGCTTCTGTAATGACTCCGTACTGTACACAGCCCAGCCATGACACACAAGGGAGGAGTGGTTTAGAGTGGGGCAAAACACTTTGTTGATGTCTGTGAGCGTAACTTTAATATTTAATTTAAACATTCTCCATGCCGGGGTGCCAAAACTCAGTTTCATTTTGGGCCGTATTAAAACTCTGAACATCCTTGTGCCAGAATGTATTGATAAAACCCATTAAACTGTTTTAACAACTGTAATAACTGTAATAAATGGCTGCATTTATTACAGCCACTGTAATAAATGGCTGCTCCTCCAGGATTTTATGATTGTTTTTGAGTTTTTTTGTAGTCAAAATCACATATTTTGTGGTACTAAATTAGAAATATTTGTAAGGAAGTTGTATCATGTTTGCTCCAATGTATTTACTTTAAATGTGACTTTTTTTTATTCCTCGCTGTAATAAAAACCAACATCAAGTAAGGCGAAGGCAGCAGTCGGCTAAGCCCAATGTTTTTGATGAATTTTGAGAAAAAACATTGCATTAAAATCGGAAAAAGTTTGGAGATTTGTCGATTTTGTGTGAATTTTGCAGAAAATATGGAGGGATTTCATTGATGCCGTTTGGAGCTCACACAAAGCTACGGTGGACAGATGTGCTCCATTCCTTTCAGAGATTTAAAATAATATTTAAGAAGACCCAGATTTTCTACTGCACCTCTAGATCCAACATATTTCTCAAAGGTAGTTTTAAATCTGGCTTTACCCCCACATTTAAAAACTCTTGACAGTTTTATCATGCTTTAGTGAACTTTCCATTTTATCTCTAATCACACAATTCAGTTCACTGGATGTCCAACACACACATAACCCAACAAAAGTCATAATTAACCATCAATTTGTTTCACGTATTTCAATTTAAGAACAAACACAACCCAGCTACACGTTTTCCATTCGCAACCCACATGTCATGTTGATGGATTCAAACTTGTGTACCTGGCATAAAGTCTGCATTTTATAAAAGGAGAGAAGCAAATAAACATGAAGACCATTATGAGGGCCAATATGCCCTGCTGTGTGTCTCAGCTCAGCTCGGAGTTGGCCTAATTACAAAGACAGCGGTTCTAAAACCCCCGTCAAGCCCCCTCAGCTTTCATAATGTATTCATGATGGGGTAATTCATTTTTCTTCACAGGAGCTTCTACCCATCTGACACTGAATTCAACCAGTGAATTCAACCAATTTCTTCCCCAAACAGGTGCCTAATGAGACGTTCAGCAACCAAAACTGGACTCGCGTGTCAGTATTATTCTAAGAGCCAAGACGTACGGCGCTTTGCAACAGTATTTCGTAGTTTGTCATATCTCAGTCGTCGATGTGAATTATGAGAAAGAAAGGAATTTGAGCATTATTTCCCTCAAATAATGCTAAGTAAAATCCACTGCAGATATAGTCTTCAAGAAATTACCTTATTATTAGACACTTCTTATTTCAGCATAAATCCATCTGAGGTTTGTTACAGGACATACGTGAACAACAAGTATCGCTAAAGAAAAACCTTGGTGGTGAGAGATAAAGATGTGGAGAAGCATAAATTAGCCAGTAAAACAAAAGCTCAGGCTTTAACCACGCGATGGAGAACTGATCAATCAATCGAACGAGGTGAACAGGGTATGAAGCTCCAAAATCTTTAAACTGTGGATTTACTTAAGAAAAAACTGCCAAAGGAGCAACTAGATGATAACTTTATGTAAATACTGTCTGACACACAGGTTGTTGGCCAAAACTAATAATGATTCTTACTTCCACAATCTTTGACAAAATGAAAAAAACTGAAGGAGATCCATGTCATAACCTTAACATAGTCAGCGATCCTGAAGTTCACAGGAAAAGATCCAGTTTGAAAATTGTCAATCCGCATAAATACGTTTCTTTCTAAGTTGCATCATGATGGTTGAAAATGAATGACTGCTGATATTCAGACCGTGTGCCCTTAACCCCCCCCAACACCCCTCCCTTCGCTCCTCTCCGGGATCTCATTGATTTCTCCGAAACATGGCTGAGAATTACAATCGTGCTCCGGAAAGAAATCGCTCAGAAACGTGTCAAGACGGGTGAAAAATCGTCCGCCTGCCAGCGCTGAGCTCGGTCCACCGGGGGACCGGAGGCGGCACACAAAAGGCCGCCGCTATTAAACTCCAACCCAAGGAGAAAATGTAGATTGTGTCCGACTACACGGAATGTGTCACCGGTTACCTTGGACAACCGATGTTGGCTGTTTGGTTGTGATAACAGAAATTGCCCTCGAGTCACTCCACCATGGCGTTTTAAAGCACTACTGAGGATGTTGCATTAATGAACCCGAGTGAAACGTGTTATTTGGTGACATTGCTTTCAAGCAGAATGGCCGGTATATATTAATAAAAATGCATAAAGTACCCTCCTATGAAGCGCCAGCATGAAAACACTCTTTTAGCCATTCGGTCCTCCAAAGGCCGATTAAATAAAGCCTTTTTGTGAATAAGCTGCCCTGTCACATTGCCCTTGCTGCTCAGTAATACCACAATCACCATGGATATTTCAGTTATTGTAAATTCTATTATCGCCGCAAGACGTCCGATTACCTCCCAGGCCTATTGTGCCATGTCAAGCTACTAGTATACAGTTTACAGCACAGGATGCAAGGGATCCAATTACTCTGCAGTAATCTGATGTAATCAAATAAAAATAACCATCACGAAAAAGGCAAAGGCAATCCGAAGGGTGGGGGGGGGGAGAAAGGGGCTGGAGTTGAGGAACGTCTTCCTTTTCCGTTCCAACTTGTTGAAAAATCATAATGGATGATTGCCTTCATCTGCTCGCTGCGTGGAATAATAATAATAATAATAATAATAATAATAATAATAATAATAATAATAATAATAATAACGATAATCTAATAATAAAAATATCAGATGTGTTTGTGCAATACATCAAACGTGGGGAAGTTGTAGGCTTTGAAGTCAGCCGAGCCAGCGGAGACGGGGCTGGCTGAGCACAGTGATCGATTAGGGATTTTTAAACACTCCTCCTGGTGAGCTCTGCTGCGGCCAAAAGAGCAGCTGGGTTTTTTTGTTTTTTTTTGGTTTTTTTTCCCCCTCCTTCTGCGAGAGGGGGTGGGAGGAGGGCCACAGATGGCACGGACCCCGCAGGTCAAGCGCTATTCGAGGATGCAAAAGCGGGAGTGAATGAGTGCGTAAATTAATCCCGGCCCCTTGGACTGCGTCGCGATTTAGTGCGTGGCGCTTCGCAGTAATAAAAGCCTCCACGTTGAATCCATATTATGTATGACACATAAGCTATTAAAGAAGAATTCGCAGAACTACAACCGCTCCGTCAGCCGTGGAGGAGCCTTATTGCTTCTTATTGATTCAAAATACACATATCACTTCGCGCACAGCTCAGAAAATAATAATGTTTACCTCTGAGATGACTAAATCGCGGCGGAGAGAGACGCTTCCTTTCAGGCGCTACGCCAGACCGCGTCGACGGGGAAACGAAAGGGGGCTGACGTAAACAGGAGCTGAGGAGAGAAACTGACGTTTGTTGGTTTGTTTCTTTTCTTTTCTTTTCTTTTCTGACAGGTGGAGCGCATTAAACATCAAGAACCAAAACAGGCATAATTGAAAGCGTTTGTATCGAGCAGAGTTAAACCAAATTAAAACCAAAGTGGAGAAAAGGGACAAGCAAACCTGCAGAAGAACTCTGTGAACGGGGGAAAAAAAATGGTGTGAGAAATTCACATTCATTTACTGAAGGGAAGAGAAGCATCTTAAGGCCACTATCACTGTTCCCTATCTTGCCATGCATTTTGGCTTATCTAAAAACCTGCTGGTCCAAGATATGAACAAATGCAGCATGTATTCAGAAAATTAAAAACCTGATATACCTCATTAGTATGTATTGTGTGTGGTGCATCCCCATTTCATTTAATGCATTTGTGTTGGGATGACAGAGGGCAAAAGGTCGGAGTTCTTTCCCGTTGCATATCTGATTGCGTTTGCTGATTACATCTGATAATCCGAAGTAAATAGCACTCCAAAATCTCCTTCCTACTCATTTAGTACTTCAGCATCAAAGTGAAATCACCAGGTAGTCCAAATTTTAGGATATGTAGAAAAAGTTCTACACAGTTGGACTCTATTTAGTCATTAGCAGTCATCACTCCAACTTCTGATGGCAATAGGTTGCAATCACAGAAAAGGGAATACTTTTACAAAATTTAATTTTCTGTAATCTTTTTTTTTGGATCAGGTATAATTTTCTTTCTACTTTCCACTTTTCTCTTTCACATTGAATTCCAATATTTTCTGTCTGTGCTCGTAATGTGACAAAATATGGAAATATTCAAGAGGTACGAATACTTTTGTATAGTTATAGATTCCACCGATTTTAAATTGGACTCAAGCACAACATTATGCAACATAATGCATTTGCAGACTGCCTGCAAAAGCATTGCAGATTTTCTCACCTCTGCATGCTGAATGCTTGAAGTACCGCCAATTTTCTGACCAACTCAATTAACGATTGTTTTGAACTCTCACAAACTGGGAAGAGAGCAATAAAACGTGTGTGTTGTTTAATGTTCGGGCGATCCATGTGTGCAGGAGCCAATAAACAAAAGCAATATGGCGACATCACATAAAAAGCTAATGGCAACCACCCTGACAGAGAGACACAGAATGAATGTTAATAAACGTTCATACAATGAAATACAAACAAATGGCGAGGGGAAAACCAATGTTTTTGATATTGGCCATAAAGGCAAGTGCCTAGGGCATCAGTAGAGTGAAGGATACATGAGCACCAGATAAACAAAAAAATATTATTCATGTGGCAGTTGTGCCCTAAGCCATTTTTCTATTACTTTTGTTGCATGTGGAGTGAAGAAACCACCACTGATACAAACAAACACCACAGGAAACCAGACAATGCCATAAACTACATACATTGTTCACATATATCCCAATGTAAGGTTTCACTAATGTTTAATTGCCGATAAAATGCTAGTTTTTGCATCATAACAGCACATGATACAAGAGAAACATTGAACGGCTGCTGAAACATCAACACAGCACCCCTGTGTCAAATCCTTGATCATATTTTAAAATAATCCATGTTTGATATGATGCCTTCAATTTTTTTATTGGGGCCTGCCATGGCAATGCCTGGAAGGCACCTATTATTCTTGCGCCTCAAAATAACTGCAGCTTCCTTTCAGCGTTAATGCGGCTCGTACCGCTGCATGCCCCCTCGCAATATATACTTCACAAAATGTGCGGCTCGATCCCGTGACGGGTGCTATTACTTTTGTTGGCAAAAGTAATAGAAACCTGATGCTCCTAAACAGACAATAACTCTGGGCTGTCAAAATAAGAGCATCATATCTTATGGTTTTTGAACAATAACAATATTTGTGGTTAGTTAATGTGTTGCTAAGTGATGAGCACGTTTTCTGGTAACCAAGTGTCACGAAAAGTAAACATCAGATTTTTACCTTTGCAAAATTTACCAACTCTAAATTACCAACTCTAAATTGTGTCGAAGCAGGTAAGCAGTATTTAAAAAGAGCTCATGTTTTATTAGCAGTGGTGTTACTTGTTATTAATTTGGTGTTAATAACAAGTAACACCAAATTTACAGTTCGTGGCAGTTCATTATCACAAAGTATACATAAATTTTTCCTTTTGTGTTGAATGTCTGTTTTACCAAATATTTACCATCAATGACCAAAAATAAAAAAAATGAAAAAATTCTCTTATCTGCCAAATTCACCATCTGCAGAACTCTTACTAACAGATAATAGTATTTATCTGAGCTCCGGGTCGAGGGAGATGTCCTGCCCCAAGTGGAGGAGTTCAAGTATCTCGGGATCTTGTTCACGAATGAGGGAAGAAGGGAGCGTGAGATCGACAGGCGGATTGGTGCAGCGTCCGCCGTGAAACGGGCGCTGTACCGGTCCGTCGTGGTGAAGAGAGAGCTGAGTCAAAAAGCGAAGCTCTCAATTTACTGGTCGATCTACGTTCCCACCCTCATCTATGGTCATGAACTCTGGGTAATGACCGAAAGAACGAGATCGCGAATACAAGCGGCCGAAATGAGTTTTCTCCGTAGGGTGGCTGGGCTCTCCCTTAGCGATAGGGTGAGAAGCTCGGTCATCCGGGAGGGACTCAGAGTAGAGCCGCTGCTCCTCCACATCGAGAGGAGCCAGTTGAGGTGGCTCGGGCATCTGGTCAGGATGCCTCCTGGACGCCTCCCTGGTGAGGTGTTTAGGGCACGTCCCACCGGGAGGAGGCCCCGGGGAAGACCCAGGGACACGCTGGAGGGACTACGTCTCTCGGCTGGCTTGGGAACGCCTTGGGATTCCCCCGGAGGAGCTGGAGGAAGTGGCTGGGGAGAGGGAAGTCTGGGCCTCCCTTCTTAAGCTGCTACCCCCGCGACCCGACTCCGGATAAGCGGCAGAAGATGGATGGATGGATGGATGAGCTGAGGAAATCTAATGGTCTTTGAACAACAACAACATTTGTTTTTAATCTGTTGCTAAGAGATGTTTCCTGGTAACCAAGGGCCACAAAGTAAACATCAGATTTTTACCTTTACAAAATTTAGCAACTGTAAATCTGTTGTGTGTAAACAGTATTTCAAAAGAGCTCATGTTTTATAAACAATAGATCATCTGACTTTTACTTTCATAAAAAGTTCAAATCAGAACTGCATCAACATTAGTACAAACATTAGCAGGCAGTGCCTTTCCCCCAGCCCTTTTTAGCTTTATTTTATTAATTTTTTTCTTTATTAACCATGTTTGGCACACTGAATGGACGACATGCTGGTTATAGCCCACATGCCACTTGCAGCCTTTAGGCTAATATTAGCATTTTGGCTCATTTTAACTTGTACACAAATTTTAACATCCTGAATGGAGAAAGTCCATGTTACTCAACATGCTTGTGATTCTCCACATGCTATATGCACACTTTGGCATTCCCCGTTTAAATTTCTTCAGAAATCTTCTAGTTTTTGAAATTTGATTCCATTTTTATTTTGTCAGAATTGGATCTGACACATCTAAATATTGGTGGGAACACATCAAAGCTGAATCCAGGATCATTCAATCGCTGTCACATGAAGCATAACTCATTAGCTTTGTAAAATTCTCGCTTAATCATTTGTTTTCACAAATACTTTAATTTATCTCACTGAAGGAAGATTGAGGAAAAACAAATATCCCTTTGCTTATTCGTAGTCCTCATTTGATGATGCTAATTCTGTTTTGAAATATTACAAATGTCCAGAAAGAGAACATCTTAGAGTAAGTAAGTACCTGGATGAAGCTGAACACAACAGTCTGTTGGGTCATGGTAATCTGGCTTTAAGCCAAAGCACCTTTCCAACACCGGAAACAATCAGGGCAGAGTATCGTGAGGACCAGGGTTGTGAAGCCACCCAGGCATTTTCCACAGCTGAATAGTTGCCACGGGAGATTAAGGGATTTCTCAAACACATATGAAAGTGTCAATTTTGTATGATACTCCCCCTTTAAACCTTGCAGAAAACCTGGAAAAACCTGGAAAAATTTTTAATTTTCTTCTTTTGGAAAACTGACAATTTTGCCTCGACACAAAACCAGAAAATCATTCCAACATGGGATCCTTCAGCTTTGAGGAGAACAAAGTTTCTTTGACAGGTAATCCAAAGTGCAAACAGAGGACGACAAGGTCTGACTGAAGCTCATGGTGACATGTTTGCATTCACTGATCATATTGATTCACTGTCATGGCGGCCCTATATATGTTTCAGTGCAAAGACGCCAAGAGTGTCATGGTTTCATTTATTGACTGTCCTAGATCATATTTCAGAATGAACACTGAATGTTTAAAATATGCATGAGGTACCACTGTGAAGGGGATTTTACGGCATGTTACACGGTATTTTGGTAAATGTTATGCTGAAAGAAAAAAATTGTCTCCGGGAGCCACTAATGGCACGTTAAGTGTAGCGTACTGTATTCTAAAATAGGCAAAATACATTTTCAAAATGTAACCCAGCCAGCATTGGTGTGTGTAGGAATAAATGCGGGTTTTTTTTTAACGGTACTGTTCTGTACTGACAGCTTTACATTACAAAAAAAACACATTTAACTGAATCTTCTCCTTGCATGACTGTTAGTGTGTTTGGAAAAAAAAAATAGCTTGTAAAGTTTTAAATAAAAGATTTGAGCTGCAGTATGTAAGCTTTACAGAAAATGTATATTTTTATTATATACAAACATATTTGTTAAAAGTGACACCATGTCATGACACAGATAATCTCAGATAATTGCCATCTGAAGAAATGCACCACATCCAATAAAAACAAAAACAACCAATCAGAGCCAGGGGGAGGATCTTAGTGCTGTCAATCAAGTGCGTGTACTGGTAATGGCGGATAAACAAATTAACGTTTTTCCACCATTGTCTGTGGCTATGCCAATTAGCGTTAGCATTTACAACAGGCTCTGCTATCAGGAGGGGGGACTTCAGTAGCACCACACGGAGAATGATTGACAGCGCTCAGACCCTCTCCAGGCTTTGACTGGTTATTTCTAACTAGCACTGGGAGAAGGTAGAGGAGTTAATTTTTTTTTTTTTTTTTTTTGTCCAGATTATCTGTCTTACACCAGACTGTCACAATACAGTGACAGTTTCAACAAATATGTAAAAAATATATATATTTTGTATAAAAGTTCCATACTGCGACTCTAAGCAGCAGAGTTTTGGGTGTCATTTGACAGCCTCTTGTTGTTTGGAAAGTGGAGTGAGTGTGGGTAGAGTGTGTTCAATAAAGCTGTAAAGACGACTGGCGCAACTTATCCTGCGACTGAGCTCTTCACTCTGGGAGGGCTTGATTAACTGTTCCTTTAAGGTTAGTTAGATAAAGACGATCTCTACTACAGGATGGATATGCAGCGGAGGTGTCAACCCAGGACAGGTGCAGAAATGTTATGAGTTCAGATGTTAAATTGAATCTATCCATAACAGTAAGCTTTGGTCCTATGGGCCACAATCAGTACCAAAGCACCTGAACTTTCTGTCAAGCGTTTTCCCCAAAGCAGCGTTCAGACGCCGGGAAAAGATTTAGTCTCGTCTGTGTCGAGTCATTGTCTTAAAACGCATACCATTTTAGATTTGCTCATATTTCTGAGGGGAAATAGAGAAATAATTTAAACCGGTTGACCAAACAGTCTAATGGAACAGCAATGATTGTTTTAAGGCTCTTTAAAAAAGGTTAATGCAATAATAATTGAGGCAAATTAATGCCTGTTAACTAGCTAGGCGGTTCCAAGGAAAAGGTTACTCGTGTTTAGGGAAAACGCAAAATGAAAAGGATCATTTAAATAAAATCAGTAATTATCAATCTCATCAATCCTGAAGATGGGTAAACATGAATGATTCTGGTTGAATTTCTGAGCATTCTACTTTTCAATTATTTTATTTTGATAACTTATTTTATTTCAATGGACAGAGCTTGGTTTGCTTCTTCCGGGCTTCTGTTCAAAGACTGGTGTGATTTGTAGCAGAAAACATGTAAGCGTTACATGTTTACATGGCGATCTGTGTTAATTACCACAAATGACACTCCTGAGTACCTGTGGTGTAGCACCAGTCAGATCATACACACATCACTGTGTGTTCTGGTGAAGTTTTAAGAGCCCAATAGTAGGAAATGGCTATTTTTTTTAAACAAATGTATGTTATGGAAACAAATGAAATATGTAGGTATAAATGTTTACAGACAATCTTCTGGAGTTATCCACTGACCACTACCTGGTGGTGAGTTGGCTCCGGTGGTGGGGGAGGATGCCGGTCAGACCTGGCAGGCCCAAACGTGTTGTGAGGGTCTGCTGGGAATGTCTGGCGGAGTCCCCCGTGAGACGGAGCTTTAACTCCCATCTCCGGCAGAACTTCGAACACGTCCCGGGGGAGACGGGGGACATTGAGTCTGAGTGGACCATGTTCCGTGCCTCCATTGTCGAGGCGGCTTATCGGAGCTGTGGTCGCAAGGTTGTCGGTGCCTGTCGTGGTGGCAACCCTCGAACCCGTTGGTGGACACCTTCGGTGAGGGATGCTGTCAGGCTGAAGAAAGAGTCCTACCGGGCCTTTTTGGCCTGTGGGACTCCGGAAGCAGCTGATGGGTACCGGCGGGCGAAGCGGCTTGCAGCTCTGGCGGTTGCTGAGGCAAAAACTCGGGCGTGGGAGGAGTTCGGAGAGACCATGGAGAAAGACTTCTGTATGGCTTCGAGGCGATTCTGGTCCACCATCCGGCGTCTCAGGAGGGGGAAGCAGTGTAGCACCAACACTGTTTACAGTGGGGGTGGTGTGCTGCTGACCTCGACTCGGGACGTTGTGGGTCGGTGGGCGGAGTACTTCGAAGACCTCCTCAATCCCACCAACATGCCTTCCATTGAGGAAGCTGAGCCTGAGGACTCTGGGTTGGGCTCTCCAATTTCTGGGGAAGAGGTCGCCGAGGTAGTTAAAAAGCTCCTCGGTGGCCGGGCCCCGGGGGTGGATGAGATTCGCCCGGAGTATCTCAAGGCTCTGGATGTTGTAGGGTTGTGTTGGCTAACGCGACTCTGCAGTATCGCATGGACATCGGGGGCAGTTTCCCTGGATTGGCAGACTGGGGTGGTGGTCGCCCTGTTTAAAAAGGGGGATCGGAGAGTGTGCTCCAATTATAGAGGGATCACACTCTTAAGCCTCCCTGGCAAGGTCTATTCGGGGGTACTGGAGAGGAGGGTCCGTCGGATAGTCGAACTTCGGATTTTGGAAGAGCAGTGTGGTTTTTGTCCTGGTCGTGGAACACTGGACCAGCTCTACACCCTCAGCAGGGTCCTGGAGGGTGCATGGGAGTTCGCCCAACCAATCTACATGTGCTTTGTGGACTTGGAGAAGGCATTCGACCGTGCCCTGTGGGGGGTTCTCCGGGAGTATGGGGTACCGGGCCCTTTGATACGGGCTGTCAGGTCCCTGTATGACTGGTGTCAGAGTCTGGTCCGCATTGCCGGCAATAAGTCGGGCTCGTTCCCAGTGAGGGTTGGACTCCGCCAGGGCTGCCCTTTGTCACCGATTCTGTTCATTACTTTTATGGACAGAATTTCTAGGCGCAGCCAGGGTGTTGAGGGGATCCGTTTTGGTGGCCTTAGGATTGCATCTCTGCTTTTTGCGGATGATGTGGTCCTATTGGCTTCATCGGGACGTGATCTTCAGCTCTCGCTAGAGCGGTTCGCAGCCGAATGTGAAGCGGCCGGGATGAGGATCAGTGCCTCCAAGTCTGAGACCATGGTCTTGAGTCGGAAAAGGGTAGAGTGCCTTCTCCGGGTCGAGGGAGATGTCCTGCCCCAAGTGGAGGAGTTCAAGTATCTCGGGATCTTGTTCACGAATGAGGGAAGAAGGGAGCATGAGGTCGACAGGCGGATTGGTGAAGCGTCCGCCGTGAAACGGGCGCTGTACCGGTCCGTCGTGGTGAAGAGGGAGCTGAGTCAAAAGGCGAAGCTCTCGATTTACCGGTCGATCTACATTCCTTCCCTCATCTATGGTCATGAGCTTTGGGTAATGACCGAAAGAACGAGATTGCGGATACAAGCGGCTGAAATGGGTTTTCTCCGTAGGGTGGCTGGGCTCTCCCTTAGCAATAGGGTGAGAAGCTCGGTCATCCGGGAGGGACTCAGAGTAGAGCCGCTGATCCTCCACATCGAGAGGAGCCAGTTGAGGTGGCTCGGGCATCTGGTCAGGATGCCTCCTGGACGCCTCCCTGGTGAGGTGTTTCGGGCACGTCCCACCGGGAGGAGGCCCCGGGGAAGACCCAGGACACGCTGGAGGGACTACGTCTCTCGGCTGGCTTGGGAACGCCTCGGGATTCCCCCGGAGGAGCTGGAGGAAGTGGCTGGGGAGAGGGTACGTCTCTCGTCTGGCTGCTACCCCCGCGACCCGACCCCGGATAAGTGGCAGAAGATGGATGGATGGATGGATGGATGGATGGATGGATGGATGGATGTATGGATGGATGGATGGATGGATGGATGGATGGATGGATGGATGGATGGATGGATGGATGGATGGACAATCTTCTCTAAATAAAGGGTCACTTTAATTTTTTTTTTTATTTCATTTTGTTTCTATGTCACTTTTACATGCATTATAAACAATTAGACAACATCAAAAACGTTTTGGTTTCGTTTGTTTATTCCCTCTGTGTCACATTTGGATTTATTTATTCTTTCACTCAAAAACTGCTTCAGTTGCATTTACTTAAAGGAAGCGTAAACAGAGTAAAAGTTCAACTTGCAAAAAGTTGAACGTTTTGCAAGACTGTGCCGCTGCAGTCTGTAGTTACGTGGCTTTATCAAGGCGAGATCAACACTAGCTGCTGCAGACTTTACCAGTTCGTTGACTTTAACCCGGGGGTGTCCAAATGATGAATTAGACATTTTTAAAAAGTATGCAACTTTTATAAAACATGTTTTTTACACGTTTTATAACATGTAAAACATGTAATAAAACATGTTTTATCAGACTATTTTATAGTCTGATAAAATAACAGACTATTTTATCTGTTTTTAATAAAATAGTCTATTAAAAACAGACTATTTTAATATTTACTGGTCTAACCACAAGGGCAGGGAAACATTTGACTTTCCTGCTCCACTGTGTTAAGTACTTTACCAAGATGGTCATACACTTTTTCAATTCCAATCCTAATATTTCCTCAGTTAATATGTATTAATTTACCATTCCTACAGTGCTTTGTCTTTAAGCCATTACCACATAATTGATAGCACTTCCTTCATTTCACATACAAGCAATTTTAAAAGGCTAAAGACTTATTTTGGAGATATTTATGCTCAACTTTTTGGTGTGAAACGTAGCTCCCAGAAACCCCCCACAGTGTTCTGCCTAATTCATTCTATTGCCTTCCAGCTAATTGTCTGGTAACAGTGGAGCTGCTGCGGAGGCTCACGTTCTAACGGTGATGGTAATTGCTGTGTAGTGTACGAATAACTAATCTCAGCTCATGCAAAAAGAAACTATCAATTAAATACATTTGTAAATTACACAGAGCTTCAAAATGTCTCGGTTTTGGCTTGACTTCAGCATCGTCGAATAACCAACTGGTAATTAATGTACGCGTAAACATGTTGTATTTTACATTAATTAGCACTTGGGTTACTCATTTGTAAACAGAAGCAAGTTATTACCACTGTAGTAGCAGAGGGGCGATAGGTTAATGTTGGGAGAGGTCCGCAGACACTTTTTCAGATTAGATTTCTTTCACTGCTTTTGTTTTCCAGTAGTTTGTGTTCTTTGTGTGTATAAACATGTCAGATTTATCTAAAGCTTGTAAATGCAGGAGCCATGTGATTTAAGCGTAACGTGTAACCCTGTCCGTGTGAGATGACGCCTTGCTGTTCCTCAGGCTGTGTGTTGTGTTTTCTTTAATGCTAGTTGTCGGAAGGAAACTCGAGGCAGGAATTGGACACACACGGCGGTTGAGGTCGTGCTTCAGACAGTGAAGACTGACCGTTGTTCTGCCTGCGCACAATAACAGATGCCAAGTATGGCGTTCTTCAGCGGAGACGCATTAACTACTTCCACAACCCAAAGTACAAATCTAACATTTTGGCGGCGTCCGCTGACATATTTACACCACTGCCCTACGTACACACACAGTAATGTTTGAAAGTAACACTCTAAGGTAATACCTATTCTTATTTAAATTGAGTTTGTGTGCTCTACTGTTGATTTAATACAAACAATGTGAATAATTGTCATGGTTTGAGTTTGTCTTCGGTCATTTTCGTTAATTTAGTCCTGTGTTGTTCCTCGTTCTCCGTTATCGTTCAGACCTGTTTCCTGTTGCTTGATTATCTCCAAGTGTGTGTTTAAGTTCACCTGTGCATCCTATGTTGGTTGGTTCCTCTTGTTGTAATGGTATACCACTTAAGATTGTGTTTCCTTTTTTAAACCAGCACTAGAGCTGAACAAAGCAAAAAGCCTCCTGGTTTCTTCTTTCGTCTTAGTCTTTGGTATAACTTCAAACTTGAACCATTTAAGGCAGTCGGTTTCCTAGATTCTGCTAAGTGAACTGTACTGGTCATGTAAGCTGGGTTAACTTGATGTAGCAAAGTTAAGATAATTCACTTGCTATTTCTAAGTCGAAACAGCTTCACTTAACTTAGTTAAATGAACTTCACACAATGAAGTTCATGCAGCAGGTCTTCAGTACACTGAACAAGATTGTCAAGTATAAAAGACTCAAGGATAATAGTTATACTTACATTTTTCAAGGCAATTGGTTTTCCAACCTTTTTTTTTTTTTGGTAAGCTCAACTTGTTAAATTTTAGAGTGTACTTGGATCATTTGCATAAAAAAAAGTTTTCAGTCCAAATCCACATAATCCCTATAATTGTTTTTATATTAGCATATGTAGTTGGTGTACTTAAGTATGTTCTGCATGAACGCCCCCAAGATGGAAAGAAGAAATAAATACGCCACTCAATGAATCTCACCATATGTTACTGCTCCCCTCCCTGACACTGAGACGCTACATTCCTCTTAACTTCAGCTACGGCTTCAACACTCTGCGGTTATATAAGTGAGAACCGTACATGAAGTTACTGAGAGACTTTCCAGGGTGAAGGTTTTCCCAAACCACGTCTGCGTAGTCTGGCTGGCATCTTACCAAAAACTCTGCTTCAGTCAATACGAGTCTGTGTGGATCACTGGACACAGACCGTGTGAAGGTCCATCAGCTACAAGCACTCCTCTGGTCTAAATTATGATGCAAACTTTCAGCATCTGGGTACTTTTCAATCGGTGGTTAATTTCTCTTTCGAAACATATTTTAGACACAAATCCTGACTGCTGAAATATCTGAGAACTTACAAAAGTATTCACACCGCTTGAACCTGTTTTTTCACATAACAACCTGTGCATTTTATTGGAATTTAAAATTGAAAGGAAGACACAATGTCCTGTATGATTGGGAGGTAGAGGTGAAAGCCTGGGTTTGAACTTTTACTGGGCAATTCTCGAACATCCAGCAGCCTCTAACAGGTGGTATTTCAGAATTGCTCTACAGTAAAAATCTACGCTTCTTTTTAAAACGAAGTCAGGATGAGTCTATGGGCATGACAAAACATGCTAATTACACTTTCTACATAAAAATCGTCCTTAGAGAGTGAAATTTAATCTGCTCAGTTCTGCCTCATTTGAGCTCCTTTCAGCTGTTTCAAAACTGTCACTTTTATGCTAATAAAAGTGGCAGCTGGCTGCGCCCCCTGACCCCGACTCAAAGTTCACACTTGCACTTTACACACATGAGGACGGGTACAAACTGATGTGCAATTGTGCAATGATGCATCTCTGACACTGAGTGGGACCCGGGGGGCCTCCTTTGAAACCGACAAGAATGCAGGAAGTGGTTTCTGGACGGTAAGTCAACAACAAAACATTAGTCTTTTCCAGCTGCCATTGTACAGTTCATACAGCATAAAACCAACTGGTCAAATGTGCTTGTCTTCCAACTTTGGAGTGGGTTGTGCTTGGGTTGCTAAATGAGGGCCAGTGACCATTGTGACGCCATAATTTTATAAGTTTTTTTAAATGTCTTGTTTTCTACACACCAAAAAACTTACTAAGTTATTGCCAGAAAATGGCTGAATGTTTTTTGTTGTTGCTGTTTTAGCAGTTAGACTGTTTCTACCAGCAGCAGAGATGATGACAAACATCTCTGGCTCTAAGATTTCTGAAGAAATTTAAAGGGGGAATGCCAAAGTGTGCCTGTCGATTGGAACCCAGCATATAGCATGTGGAGAATCACAAGCATGTTGAGTAACATGGACTTACTCCATTCAGCATGTTAAAATTTGTGTACAAGTTAAAATGAGCCTAAATGCTAATGTTAGCCTAAAGGCTACAAGTGGCATGTGGAGTATAACCAGCATGTCGTCCATTCAGTGTGCCAAACATGGTTAATAAAGAAAAAAAAAAAAAGATAAAAAGGGCTGGGGGAAAGGCACCTGCTAATGTTTGTACTAATGTTGATGTAATGTCTGATTTTAACTTTTTGCTAAAGTAAAAATCTGGTTTTACTTCGTGGCCCGTGGTTACCAGAAAACGCGCTCATCTCTTAGCAACAGATTAATAACAAGTAATAGCACTGCTAATAAAACATGAGCTCTTTTGAAATACTGCTTACCTGCTTCGACACAACAAATTTAGAGTAAATTTTGCGAAGGTAAAAATCAGATGTTTACTTCGTGACCCTTGGTTACCAGAAAAACGTGCTCATCTCTTAGCAACAGATTAACAACAAATATTGTTATTGTTCAAAAAACATTAGATTTCCTCAGCTCAGAAAAATACTATTATCTGATAGTAAGAATTCTTGAGATGGTGAATTTGGCAGAAGAGAGAAAATGTTTTTGTTTTTTTGTTGTTTTTTTTTCTTTTTGGTCATTGATGGTAAATATATTACAAAACAGACATTCAACACAAAAGTAAAAATCTGATGCATACTTTGTGATAACGAACTGCCACGAACAGTAAATTCGGTGTTACTTGTTATTAACACCAAATTAATAACCAGTAACACCACTGCTGCTCACGAGCCGCACATATATAGTGTATATATTATGAGGGGGCACGCAGCAGTACTAACGGTGAAAGGAAGCTGCAGTTATTTTGAGGTGCAGAATAATAGGTGCCTTCCATGTATTGCTATGGCAGGCCCCAATAAAATGTACACAAGAAGACTTAGTTTACTAATTAGGCTGCTATTTCTCTCCTGTTTTCACGACGTCTGCTTTGTGACACTCCATTTCTTAAAATCACAAGAAAATACCCTGAAGTTATAATAAAAAATAGGAACACCTACTTAGTAATTCATTCTACTGCTGCAGAATTGCTTTTTCGGTATAAAAAAAAAGACTCTTCAGGTACATTATTAAAGTTAAGCACAGCAGTTTCAGGATTTACTAAAGATTTGTGTTTTATAAAGCAAATGACAGTTTTCAGTAGAGCAAAAAATTAATGTTGCATCTAAATGTGTTGAATGATTTCAAAGAAATTTCCATTAAATGGATCTTTAATGAATCCAATCAATCTGTGCAGTTAAAGTGAAAAGGCCTCGTTATGAAGCAGCAACGCTCTGCTTGATCTGTCAAGCAGGTAGCCTTTAACTCCGTCTACCGTAGACGGAGGCAGACGGAGTTGTATGTACTTCAGCAGGAGTAAATGTAATAACTCTCAAAGTTTTAAAGAAAACATGAAGACATCCTGGTTAAATCCAGACATGTGCAGTGACTGCACAATGTAATAAACTGCTTTGCTTATTGATGTTATTCAGCTGTAATATCTGTAATTCGTTCTTTTCTGACCTTTAAGTTATTTACAATGACTTGCCTAAAAACTTGCTTGGTTACAGATTTTAGGTTCTGTATTTGACTAAATGATTTACTTTTTTATCAAATGCCAGTTTGTGGTGATTTTAAACTGAAATCCTCCCAAAAGTCACATTTCAAGTTACTTAGGTCATCGATTGAATTTCTTTTCAATTAAATTAGTGATGTTGCGTTACACCACGAAGTGAGGTTACAGTGTACTTAATGAAGGATTTATAAGTTACATGCTTCCTCTAAGACCTTGAATGTACCACAGGAAGAAAACAACAAAATGAGCAAGAAGGAGGTGAGGATGAGGAGGGGAAACATGACACATCTCTTCAAACAGGTCCCATGTTTATTTCCAACTGTGGCTCGTAAGCTGAGGGAATTCAGGACACTTTAACGCTCATCAGTAACCAGAAGAGATCCTGATATGAATGATTTACGGTCCGATCTCAGGGAGGCTACTGTGATGTTATTCCTTTGGACAAGAAAAACCACCTTTCGTGCTCCCAGGCTTCTTAAAGAGTGGGAACGACTGAAAATTTCACGAGGAGTTTACATGACAAACCTCAGTTGGTCTAAACGCGAAGACTATAAGCACGCGGTTTTGAAATCACCACATGGTCAAACTATTGCTGTCTGGGTTCTAAGAAGACTTGTGGTTTGATGAAGATAGTGTCCGTGAACTAAATCAGATTCTGAAAATTACCATAACTTCAAAGTCCCCTTATAAGACACTCGGTCCCAGGGTCTATCTGCATTGTTTATGGGTTCTGCTGGATCTCATACCCATAAGCTTTTTATCCATTGAACATAATTCCTCCAACATAGGCAAGGACTTTTCAATCGCTGATCTTTCCGCTGATCTTGCTTTCCACCAGGCTTTCAATCAAAAGGCTAGAAAGCTTTTAACGGGCATTGTGCAAGAAGTACAGTAATTAGTGAAGAGACTTTTGCATTTTCCACAAAACACTTCCAAGTCAAACATTCTTGAGAAGAAAGTGTTCAGTTTAGTTTGGCAAAAGTAACATGGAATATGTGAAAAACCAAGTTTTTTAAAACTCATTCTACGTAATATGTCATCTCTAGTTAAGGATCTGCACAAGTTCAGTCTCCCTGTCACAACACTCTTCAAGCACCTATGTTGTCATGAGGTCAGCTGGCATCAAAAGTGCTTGTCTTTTGCTTCATCTGGACAAGCCCAGGAGCATTATTATGTCTGGACACATAATATCACTTGACATCTTTAACCTATTATGATTCACAAAGCTCATCCTCTCAAAACCCTTCCTACATAAATCTAGAGATTCTTGAAAATTTTCTTCCCTGGTCGAAGCAACTTCAAGAAAGAGAAATTTTATATTATGACCTAAATTGGACAAATCCCATGTTGCTGTTATTTTTTTTAGGGATATATTTATATAAATGGTGTTTTTATAAGCTTATAATTAAGCACAATCAGCTTGTAATTGTATAATTTTCCCACCAAAATTCACATTATGTGGATGGGAGACAACTAAAGCAGTTTTTCTTTAGATTTTTTTTTGGAATACATGTGTTAATTACCACAAATGACTCTCTTGAGTCGCTAAACTACAGCTAAACTAGCTGTAGTTTAGCGGCAGTCAGATTGTACACACATCACTGTGTTACGGTTAAGTTAGGAAATGGCTACTTTTAACAAAGCCAATGTAGCTGAGTTAATTTTATTTATTTATTTTTCTTTTTCTTATGAACCTTCTCAAAACACCTTCTTGTTGAATTGATATGTTCCTGCAAGAAACATGCAACAGGCTATTTCTGATTTATACTGCTTTATTTTATTTTTGGTTCCTAAATATTGTTCTGGGAGGACGGTTATTAGTGTCGGACAAAGCAAGATTCTGTTACGTGGCGGCAGCAGCCAGGGCAGAAGCTGCTGGTAACATGTCTGGCAATGTTTAGGCTTCTGCATCGTCATCGTGTTTGATTATTGTAAATAATCAATAATCAGATGCAAAAATGTTTTGGAGGAATTTTTTTGGTTTCTCACCCTATTGCATAATTAAAAATTTTAATTTTAATGACGGCACTTGACAAAATGTAATTCTTGTTACCGGTTTTCACAGTTGTTGACTGAATGACGTTGACGTGTCCTTGAGATGAACTGGCGCTATTCATCAGGAGAAGCCATTTACCTTTTTTTTGTCTTTTTTTTAATAATGCATATAGCTGCTCCCCAGCACTTGAATTAAAAAACAGTCGGTCTCGACAGGTGATATTGGCTTTATTTCTCCTTTGATGATTTGCTGGATCACCATCAGGTCACCAGGTCACGTCATTTCATCATCACCACCACCGTGAAAACTAAACAAATGAAAATATTAAATACAAACACAAATCGACAATACAACAGCAAATCAAAACAAAGACGTACCTCGCTGCCTTTCCTGGGGAACGCCATTTCTTTAGTCCAAACATTTCACAGTTCATTTGGGTTCATTGCAATTCC
Source organism: Poeciliopsis turneri (assembly GCA_922788865.1). Taxonomy (NCBI): domain Eukaryota; kingdom Metazoa; phylum Chordata; class Actinopteri; order Cyprinodontiformes; family Poeciliidae; genus Poeciliopsis; species Poeciliopsis turneri. The sequence continues at coordinate 3,460 of CAKLNU010000376.1, read as the reverse complement.
CCAGTTTTATAGGCCCTGCCCTCTTTCTCTATGGCAGCCCGTGAGGTACGTATAAAAATCCCCAACAATACAAACCAACCAAAACAGACAAACATGCATAAACAATCTGCAATGGACATATATTAGAAATTCATTTAAATGATTTAATTTGAATAAACTACAAATAATTTAAACATTTCATTTTACAATAATTTACGATCCATTACAATGCAGATGGCCCAGCTTTCAACATTTGACCATTTCACAGACCCGGTACAATTTGTTTAATGACTACTGCTGTTGGACCTTCATAGCGTCCCCTGGGCGTATGTTGTCACCTGGGTCCCCGCTGAACGCCCTTGGCACTTAATTAATCAATAGAGGTGATTTAGTGGCTTCTGTGTGCGAGACATAATGAGCTCCTGATTAAAATTGTTGCAGCCGGACATGTAGACTCCGTTATGTCTCACGGGTTTTTGCTGTCTTGCTAAGCTCTTCAGTGATGTAACCTTTCACAAACCGGGCTGAAAAATAAAAGCAATGACAGCTTTTTAAAAATGTGCCGATCTTGACAAGAGTATAATTGTTATTTAGTTCAGAATATTTTTATTGGACTGGCTACACATACAATGGGACACATTCTTGGCCTGTGTTCTTTTAAGTCTTCTACTGACCTCATTGGAAGTTGAAATGTCTTATTTGCAGAATCCACCTCGCTGGTCTGAATCATTCTTTTATATCGATTTTTGATTTCACCTCTTGCTCTTTTTTAAAAGCAAGATTTATTTTTATTTTTATTTTTTTGCATTTTTGTTCTCTACAAATTAGCTCCGGCTCAGTCAAGACTGGATGGGTGAACAGATTGTCAATTGAAGTAAGGTCCAGGCTTTGACTGGGCCGTTTATTCAGAGCAGGAGGTTGTATAGCCGCTCTTGTCTTGTGGGAAAATGAAAATTGTGCTTTTTTTCCCTGGCTTTCTTTAACTAATGAGTTTCTATTTGTCGACCTTCCATTAAGGCCTGATTCATGAAGTGAACAGCCAATAGTTGTTCACTCAATAGACTCTCCTCATCTCAGGTTGTGTATATTGACTGCTTGTCCAGAGTTACCATACTTCTTGGCTCCTCTCTGGTTAGTCCCAAAAGTCACTAACACATCTTAGTAGGTGTGCAGCAGTGCCATACACTTCAGTTTTACATGGTGGACTGAGCAGTCTTCCATAAAACTTTCAAAACAGGTCATGTTATTTAGTAACCTTTAACCTTTAGTACTTGCCACTCTGTTTGCTGCAGGTGAGTTATGTTTGTTCGTAGTTAACATTTTTAACTGAATAAACATAACCACATATAATAAACATATAAAAATGACCGTTACATATAGTAATAAACATTTCCACAAATCACCTCGGATGTCCACTGGACTCTCAGTTGCCATGTCAACGTTCTTGTGTCACGGCGCTTTCTGAAAAAAAATCTGCTTATCGGTAGTTTCCAGAAATAATGAGGGGTATTTTGTTGCAATATCCCTCTTTTTTGGAGTTAAAAAATGCAGAAATTAGAGTTAAGTAAAATAAATTAACGTTAACATAAATAAATAATAGCAAAGTGGCCGTTCCCCCACAGGCCATCAGTTTATACTGCATACAGACACGTTGGAGACACACTTTGAGTTGGAACCCAGGTAAGTAAATCCCATGTTGCTTTTTTTTTTTTAGGGATATATTTATAATAATCATCTTTTTATAAGCTTTTAATCAGGCACAGTCAACTTGTAATTGTATAATTTTCCCACCAAAATCCACGTTATGTGGATAGCAGACACCCAAAGCAGTTTCTTTTTTTTTTTGTGAAAGCACCTTTTATGCAACATGTGCTTGTGGTGTTCCAGGCTTGTGGCACAAATCACAATACATGTTAGTGCTTCATGTGACTTACTGATCTGATGCTTTTATGTAATATTTATGTCAGTGAAATCTGACCAAATCAAAAGTTATGAAAAAATTAATCCCTGTAGGCTGTAATTCCCTTAAGAATATAACTCTGTGCAAAACAACTTGTACCACACAGTGGCAAACCATGTAATTTTCAACTGCTTTTCTCTGCTGGGGCACTTTTTACACAAGAGAATGGCTACGGCAACATGTTCTTGCACATTCCCAGCTTTAAAGGGAATGTGCCTTATATATATGTCAATATAAATAACATTAAGCTTAGTTTTCACAGAAGTTAACTGAAAGGGAACAGAAAGTAGTAGTCTGTTTAGTTATTTTACAGAATTAATAAAAGTATTTTTTAAAAATGCAATCGTTTAAATGCCTGGTCTCTTGATGTTGCCTTGTTTTTCTAGGATTTTGCGGGATTTCTTTTTGCTTATTCACAGCTCAGGCTACAGAGAACAAACAACTGTTTATGAGAACAACTAGGTGAAGGTCGAACGGCGCTGGATGGGTCGTCTCCTGCAGGATTCATTATGGGGTCAGGATGTTTGGGTTTTGTGGGATGTGCAGTGAAGGACAAATAAAGTTTGCCCCAACACTAAGCAGCACATCTGTACTTTAATCAAGACAACCTTTAGTTTGGATGTGTGTGTATTGAAGTTAAAACTTCACCCAATAACTAGTGTTTGTCATTAGGAAACTCATCGCTTTCAATGAGAGCTAAAAACTGGTCTAGCTTCTCTATTAAAGCTACCACAACTTACTAACAGAAAACAACCACCGGATCAGCAAATATCTCACGTGCCCTTATTTGGATGCATCCCTTGTCCTACATCCAAATTAAATACAAGTGGACATCTGAGAAAGATAGTAGAAAAGGTATTCCAAGACGACATCATAGCATAGCGGTTTCCTCACGCTGTCAGATTAAGGATTGCTGGATGATATGACCAAAGTCTGTCCTCCCAAACAATCCACAACAGATTTTCCTCAACCAATATGTATGTATGTCATGTCTGTCCTTCACCATTAGGCCTATTTGAGCCGGTGTAGGAATCATCTGCACTGGAACACGAACATGGAGAGGAACACAATATCCCAAAATTTCTCCAAATGCTGACAAAGGCACATGGGTAATAAAACCAGAGTGTGGAGAAGATGGAGAGAATTCTGTACTGATTGCTTCACCAATAAGGTAAAAGCTTTTGGTGGCGTTAGTGTGATCTGTCTCAATTGAGTAGCAATGATTGTCCTAGTAAGTCACAATCTGAGTGCAAAGATATTGAAATAAGATTCAATGCCGAGTAAAATATCTGCAAAGTCTGAACTCAATCCAAGATTGCAAAGCTCATCCTCAGGGAGCGAATTTTATCGGAGAATAAAACCTCCCGAGTGTGGAAATGGAGTGAGTGGACTGCTGGTCAAAGATTGGGACGCTGTCCCTCCCTTACCCTTACTTTAAACTTTACTTCTGTCAAGTGGGTTTGTTATTTTATGTTAAATAAGTCAGTCAAGTTTCTCTCAAGTCTAGTGTTTGCAGCAAAT